>JAQGDQ010000004.1:1585000-2220516 GCA_030141605.1 Tubiluchus corallicola | reverse complement strand
GTGTAATTAAAAAAGTTTTCATTATTAAAGACTAGATACAATGTAACATCCCTTATACAAGGCAAAATATTAAAAAGGCACTGGGGAGCTAAGTGATTCACAATTTTATAGAAGATACATAAATGAAATATTTTAAGCGCATAGAAAAGGGGTCCAATCCTGCTTCGAACAAAAAGTTTGAATGATTGGAACCTGACATAGCACCGGTACATAAGCGAGCAGCACACAAAACTATGTTCCATAGGTTTAATGTTAAAAGTCTGATATTGATAATAATCTTGATCACGGGAAGAGGAAAGACACAGAAATGCACACAAATGAAATGATAAAAGCAAAACTGCATAATGTAGTAAATACCCTCTCTCACTAAATAAAACTATATACCTTTAGTCGTTGTGAGATTGCATCAAAAATCAGCCTTACACACTCATTTACAAGATTCAGCACCAAGTCAGTAGAAAGTGGATTCTGTAAATAAACCAGGAATATAATTAGACCGAAACAAAAATTTTAAATGGCAGAAAAAAACTTACAGGATAGTCAATGACTATTAACTGCCCATGTCATTAGAAACTTGGTGTCATTAACAGCCCATCGTCATTAGCAATGGGTCCTAATAAACTTAATGAGTCAACTAAGAAAAGATAATGGAAAAAGAAATAACATGCTTCTAATAATATTAACTGCAACAAGTTGATGGTAAATGACATTTAAAATATAATTAAGTCTGAAGAGAAAGAGAGAAAAACATTATACAAAAAATCAATCCTGGCTGAAAGTTAGCTGCGGAAAAATGTGGCCGTGCCTTAAGTTCCCCAAAAGAATGATGTTATAATAATTGTTGCATTTTATGTTTTGAATTACAAATACGCTTTTATATGACTGCGGCGTCAAGGAGGTATATGATCTTACAAAAAGATTATAAATTCTCAGCCGGGTGCACGATAAAAAAATATTACCCGGGCGATTTGACGGAAACAGAAGTATTTTGTCGGCATAATCAACAGAGATTCATCTGTCATTCTGCCTTTATATAAAAGCTTGGTTCATTCTTTATTGGAATGTGCTGCTGTTGTGTAGTCGCCGTAGTATATTACTCATTTTCAAGGTCTCGAAGCAATTCAGAATCATTGTCTTTGCTTAATTCATGATGTTGGTTTGTCGTCTGTGTCTTCTCTAGGAGAAAAACGTAGTCAATTGATTTTTTTAAATTCATATAAGATATTGAAATGGTGATACTATACTGCATACTGGTGTATTTTTTAGTCCTTTTCGTGGGCTTTGGGGACATTCTGATAAATTTTTTTGTCCTAGAGTTAGAACTAATGTATGGAAAAATGTCTTTAGTTATCATGTGATTAATTCATTGTATCATTTCCCAACTAATATAATAGCTTCAGAGAACATTTATAAGTAAATTCAAAAGTGCAACGAGAGCGGCACACTCAATGCCATCTATGGCCAATGATAAGCTCAACCTACTCAATGCCTACTAAAATGGTGTTGAATATAGAAAATTCATATTTTTATATTGTTTTATCAATTCTGATGCAGCGATAGTTTTTTCGTTCTAGACTTTCTAGTTTCCTATGAAAGATATGTCAACCTATTTCATTGCATACAGGTTGTGGCACTGACAAATTGAATGATGCTAGATTTAGAAGTCATTCCAGAGAGAAGTTTGGGAAATGAGCATTGGGAGTTTATATTAGGTAAGTTATTTTGAAATAGAAGAGGATGCTATTAAAACAGCCAGCTAAGTTTTCATCCATTCTAACTATTGATGTCAATGTACATTTTCAGTAATCTCATACATGCTTTAATGTCACGTGCAAAGCTTTTTATGTCAGGCTTAAATATTTTACCTAGACTACAGGTTAAATGGATGTTTTTTAACTTTTACTTTTTATTACATCTACAGGCATGCCATTTTGTCAGGCTGTTCACATACTACAAAGAGAATGCAGAACAATAAAAGCAGTTCAACTTAATTATAGTGAACAGGTGAGCATATTAAGAACCAAGGGAAAGTCAATTTCATTTTTTTTAATTACTTATAATGTTTTTCCTAAATTTTTACCTATATAACGTTTATTCGTTCAAGTGGCTCAAATTGTGCTTACGCTTTGATTGTGAATAAGTATCTTAAACATATTTGGTCTTATATGATTTCATATTACATGATTTCTAGAGACTGTCGTATAACAATATCGCTAGCTTTCTAAGCATGGTGATTATTCTTGGCCCGAGGTCGTACGTTTGCATCCAAGGTCGTTTGTTTGCATCCCAATGGCATCATTAGCCGAGAATGACTAGCAAGCTTTCTGTTGCAAGTTTTGTCTCTGACAGCAAACTCGCAAGTGTGAACTACCTTATGAGTTACTGTTAGCAAGACATTGCAAGCTTTCTAACACTAATTGTTTGCAAGTTACTTAGTGAGTTAACTTGATGAGAAAACTTGTTAGTCTGAATGCGCCTTTAATGAAGGTTCAGTTTTGCTTCAGGCATTAGTAACGTCAATGATTGGTGTCAATGATGTCAGGTGCTGGCAAATGAAATGCAGAGGGATGCTAATCTTCATGATGCTTAAGAAAACTAGTGGCACTATTTTTTCTCATGCTAACTTAATTTAAAACATATTTGCTGGTATTTGTCATTTTTCAGGATAGATTTCTTTTTTGTATAATGTTTTCTCTCTCTTTCTCTTCAGACTTAATTATATTTTAAATGTCATTTACCATCAACTTGTTGCAGTTAATATTATTAGAAGCATAAGTTTCTTTTCCATTATCTTTCTTAGTTGACTCATTAAGTTTATTAGGACCCATTGCTAATGACGATGGGCTGTTAATGACACCAAGTTTCTAATGACAGTGGGCAGTTAATAGTCATTGACTATCCTGTAAGTTTTTTTCTGCCATTTAAAATTTTTGTTTCGGTCTAATTATATTCCTGGTTTATTTACAGAATCCACTTTCTACTGACTTGGTGCTGAATCTTGTAAATGAGTGTGTAAGGCTGATTTTTGATGCAATCTCACAACGACTAAAGGTATATAGTTTTATTTAGTGAGAGAGGGTATTTACTACATTATGCAGTTTTGCTTTTATCATTTCATTTGTGTGCATTTCTGTGTCTTTCTTCTTCCCGTGATCAAGATTATTATCAATATCAGACTTTTAACATTAAACCTATGGAACATAGTTTTGTGTGCTGCTCGCTTATGTACCGGTGCTATGTCAGGTTCCAATCATTCAAACTTTTTGTTCGAAGCAGGATTGGACCCCTTTTCTATGCGCTTAAAATATTTCATTTATGTATCTTCTATAAAATTGTGAATCACTTAGCTCCCCAGTGCCTTTTTAATATTTTGCCTTGTATAAGGGATGTTACATTGTATCTAGTCTTTAATAATGAAAACTTTTTTAATTACACCTGCTTTTGCTAATTCTTTTTTTCTTGCCTCAATTAAGTGATGGAATAATTAACCTCTTGATATCCATAATTCTAACTCTTTAAACATCTTTAAATCTCGACTAAAGAATCACATGTGTTTTAATAAGCGGCCTACTTACTTTTCAAGTGTACTCGAAATTCATCTGTGCCCCATACTAGAATGAGAGCTGGTCTTTGTCAACTTAATTATGATTAATACCCCAGAAAATGTAAAAATTATGACGGGTCGCTGGTATCACTTAATTGTCAATATGGTTCTTCTTATGAAACAGTCACAGTTCATTAGCTGCCCTCTTTACCACCAGGCCAGACACAACTTATTTACAAATCTCTGCACTCTTTTGTCGGCTTTTAACATCAATGTTTACAGTCTTGCAACAAATGAAGTTGTACGTTTGTTTCTGCGTGGGAACCATACCCTGTATAATTCTGTGAACACTCAAATTTTTGTTTTAGTGTAGTCTTGTATTTCAAATACTAAGCGCTTTAAGTAGTATTAACTATATTACTCTTGTTACATAGTAATGTTCATATTTATTGCAACGGTTTTTGTACATTGTGGTCACCATTGTTCTGAATCTGTCTAGCGTTCGTTCCCACTAGGGGAGAACACATAACAGTTGTAAAACTGTCTGTTTCAAACCTAGTCATATGTTACATCTTCAATAAATTATGTTTAAACCAAACTATAGAGCAACAGTGTCCTTTTTACAGTCTAGATAAATTACTTTTGATTGTGAATCAATCTGCTAACACTAAGGTGTCAAGAATATCCTCTTGTCACATTTATATTGGTAATCTAAAGCATAGTCAATCATAATTATTACCTGGGTGGTAAGTCTACCCTTGGTGGTACTTTGGTTCTACTATTTGCCACAGTAACTGAAATCATTGCTCTTTTTATTACACTAAATCGGCCAGCCGTAAAATAGGTTTTTTTTGCTAGTTACAGAGTCTGCAGTTAGACTACTATTTTCCGGAATTTTTCCTTCATTTAATTACCCGTTGATAATTGTTTACCTTTTATAGTAAATTTTTTGTAATAATTGTTAGTTTTTGTAATTATTACTTAGATGTAATGGCTTCATGATTTTTGTCTAAGAATATGAATAAATAAATCATAAATAAAGTGAAACAAATAAATAGAACAACAAGTTTGTTTCGAATATGTAATAAATGCTAGTAATAAAGAATTTAACTCCAACTGTAAGCCATTTTGAGAATTTTAAATTCTGTCAAATTACTATTTCTAGTTCAACCAAAAGAGGCCAAGCAAGAAGCTTGTATTTTTCAGTTTCACATTTGTACAGCTCGATGTAGTAGAGGGAAGCAGCGATCAAATTCATGAAGAATATCTATTCTGCCACTATGTAGTGCTAACCACTTAAAAAATCAAAAACCTTCCATTTCTTTATATTCTGGATTGCTGAAATGCAAAGAAATTCTTATGATAAACACAGCTTTTTCAATTGTATTTTTATTTCAGATAATTGAAGTCTACAATTTAAATGTAAAACCGTCTGTTGTTAAGTTAAAATACTGGTAAGTCTTGACACTTGTCTTGATCCGTTTGCTTTTGCACTGCCCTATTTTAATGCTAATATTTACAAGTTACAACCACTGTTTGTAATGGAAATTTCATGTATATAATTAGTGTAAGTGAGGAGAAAGCAAGAAGTTAATTAAATTGATATCTTCTGAAGTAAGTAAAAAACTTAAAATGTCGTTATTTAAGTCTTTGTTTCTGTATTATTTGCAAGTTCATTTCACATACTGCTGCAATATATATTTTAATTTACAAAAATATAAAATTGGATCTGTTATTGTCTAACTGAAATTTTTTTATATTTTTTCTCTAGCGGGAAAGCATTCTCTTCACCTTTAATTACACCAACAATAGAACAAATAGATCAGTCATTTGGAGCGACTCATCCTGGCGTTTATGATGCGGCTCAGAATGTGTTTGTGCTTAGCTTTAGAGGATTGTCATTTGCATTTCCTACGGAGAGCAAGTACAAGGTAGCTTTTGTAGACTCTTGCTTCTGATTATTGGTTTATAGTTGTTTAAACCTAAGTTTAATATGTGCCAGATTTTCTCTCTTTTGCGTTTTTGGTGCCAACAATGATGTTGCATCGTGTTCCTTTAGTCCTAATGCATGGCATGTAGTAAATAACCAACATTTTCTTATGTGTAGCTAAATAATATTACTTCCTTCAACATGACTGATTTTTAATACGTTTTTTTTATGTAGCCAAAATACACACACAAGCTGGGATCTCTGCAGTTTCCAAATGGGGCATCACCTATTGTTTCAAAGATGTGCATATATAATGGAAATAGTTTGCCTGATGCAAAGTATGTAAAATTTACAGCTATTTTAATAATAATAATATTATTGTAATCTTTGCTGTATCTTGTGCTGTATTGTAAAAGATTTTTGCAATTTTACTGTATTGTAGTACGAGTAACTGAAATACCAGTAAATCAGCATACAAAAAGCACACTCTTTTAAGCTGTAAATGCAGTCGCATAATATCAATAGTTCAGTAAGATCTTCCTTATCTTAACAGAATGACCATGATATATGTCTGCTTGCCTACTGCCTACAGCAAACTGAGAACTGACACCATCAATGATAAGTGAGAAAAGGCAACATTTTGATTTTTGTGCCCCTTTCCGCAAAGATCTATGATGTTTCTGAAATAATTGCGACTCATTAAACGTTTCAGTTCTCCTTCAGCGCCAAACAAACGATGGAAAATCCGGAAAATCAATGAGCGCACACAAAACAGGCGTGAGTCCAGATCCTAAATAGATAAAGGATCAGAAATCGGAAAGCACAAAGTCGGGATTTTGTAAACAATATGAAATAATGGGAAATTTGTATTTGATACTCGCTGGCGAACAATCAATGCGCTCGCACCGAAGACGATAAGGAAGCGATAAGAGTTTTATAAACAATCGGAGACCTGTAGAGAACCCAGTGATTAGTATATTTTCAATTTTGCGAATGCTAATTGTTTCCAGACCACTCTCGTTGCCGGTCCGGGACTGGGAGTCGGCGCGGATGATCCTGTGAGATCAAGATTCAGACATCCAGGTGCATGGCATAAATATTACTCTCTCAAGATTCGGGCCATATTTGAATTCCAGGAAAAAATAAGGCAATGACGATTGAAATCTGAAAAAAAATATCAATTTCCAAGTTGAAAAAACTATTTTCAGGAAATATAAAGGGCAGTTCTGCCCGAATTTGGGCGTCCGGAAAATTTGATGGGGTAGTCTGCCCCCGCCCCGTACGCCAATGAGTTTCACAACAGAATACATAATTACAAAACCTGAGGCACCTAATTCCGCATTATGCAGTTCTGAACAAAACTTGAAATTAGGCATGATCAGCATTTTAAATACTAAAATTATCTTATTGTAATCAGTTGTTAATTGGGCTTTTTGATTTGCAGAGCTCCAGCAATGCCGATAAGTTGTTTCTATCAAAGTTTTTATCTCGACCATATAGATGTGCTTAGAGACGAATCATCTGGTTTAGCTACCGGACTAAAAGTATTTATTTTGTCTGAAGGTAACTGAACTTGCAAACTTGTTATACTGTGGTGTGGAAATTTTTGTTTTATCTTATAGAGATTATGAAATTACAATAACAGAGTAATTGTAAACTTTGTAAAACAATTTGTTGGCTACTTTTTGTTTTTTGTATGCAATTTTCATCCTACGGTTTTATAAAATAAGTGCGTAAAGATGAGTACAGAATAAGCTTCTATCTCGCGATATGGGAAAGCAATTGGTCTAGTAGGATAACAGTAAAAGACAGGAGCTGCAAAAACTGTTAAGTTAGTCTGCTTTTGTAAAGTTTGCTTAATTTGTTGCAGAATTTCAATAACATGTAATTTCATAATGTGCTCTGTATATTATTGTACAAGTTTAGTGTAGATATTGAGTTACTTTATAAGTGCTAGCACTTTTTTGCTTTTTCCAGTCTTGCTGCTACAAGGATATAAGCTAGTCCACATCATCAACTTGCTGTTTAATAGTTTTTCTCTCGAAGTATTCAGAGTGGTTGAGTAATTCATCGTGTAACACACATGCCAGTTATTGCCCGGGTTTTGGAGTTAGCATTATTATTAAAGTTAAATGAAATGATATTGTGAGTTTTTTTGTAATTAGGAGCTGGCATCGCAAAAATGTCGGAACTGCACAAGCACATTGCAGAGGGTGATGTAAAATTTGGCCACAGCTGTCAAGATGTGCTATCTATTTTGGGATGTCCAAGTAGGCTGTTCTACAAAGCAGAGGACAAAATGAAAATACACAGTCCATGTGCACACAAGCTAGTGCGATCCAGAAATAGTGACTATTTTTATAACTACTGCACTCTTGGGTTGGTATGTATGACACTTGTACATTAGAACTGAAATCATCATGAGTATGGTGTATGTAGTGTCGGCCATTACATGATCTTCAGGAAAATATTTTAAAAAAAGTAAAAACAACTTTGTCCAAGTGCTTAGCACCATTAAAGCTAAAATTAGTTTTGCTGTAAATACTTTAAAATAGTGCCTTGATTGCTGTTGGGCAAAGTTTTGAGAAGTGGTAGCTTGGCAATAGTTGTAGGAAATAGCTGAAGTAGCTAATAACTCGAATTATTGGTAGGCCTGTAACTCGAATTACTAGTAGGCCTATTATTTACGTGCAAATGAAAGTAATGTATGTCGAATCTGAAACATTCTACTCTCAAGGTACATGACATGGTACATACACATTACATGACAAAGACGTCCTGTTGCGCTAACTGAACTTGATTAAACCCAGTACAGAAATGGTAGACATCGGTGAAATACGGGATTTTCTTTACAAACATTTTTTCCTGCTTTTGCTGACAAAAGTAATTTTGTTGCAGTATTTGCAGTACACTTATGAAATACACCACACTGAACATTGCAATGAGTAAGGCACTTTTACTGCATATTTAGTAAACCAGCATGGAATGACTGTTTTTTTTCTAAGTGTGAACATTACAAATCTTTTCATGACTTCAAATTGCAGTGAATTACATGCAAATCTTTTGAAGTGTTTTTGCAATAAAAAGATAAAAATACTTTGTATCTGGTGAGTTAATTATTTATTTTTCTTTTACAGTAAGTAATGATTCCCCATTTAGCGACGTTTCGTTTTAACGACACTGAACAATTGACACCTTTTTTCACTTAATGACGCAAATGTTAGTCAATTTTTTATCATTAACTTTTTTACCTAGTTTGATGCATTAGAATAGTACATATTATATTATTCTGTTCCAAAAATGCACTGGTAATAAAATGCACAATTATAATATATTCTATATATAATAATTATTCTTTGCAGGAAGAACTTAATTAGTAGAATTAGTAGAAATATGAGTAAAACTCGTAAAGCATGGCGCAACAATGAATTTTTAAAGAAAATGTAAATTTTAGTTAATTTTGTGCTAGTAATTATTATACAATAACTGATAGTTGAAGATTAAAATTAACTGAAATAGCTTCAAATTTGAGCAGCCTCACGAGCTTATAGCTGATGGTCAGAGTAGTTGATATAGCTGATAGCTGAAAAAAGTGTTAGCTGTCAAATCACTGCTTTAGTAAAGGCATCTTAATTCATATCAAGAATGTCTAGATATATTGCAATTACATTTGGTGCTTTTGCGATATCTAGAAAGACGATATCTGTGAGACAACTAAATAAACAGTGTGTTTATAAATGCAGTGTTGAAGTTGTTCACTATAATGCTATGAAGTTATTTTTCTTGTTTCCAGGATGTCTTGTTTGATGCCAGATCTCACAGTGTGAAGAAATTTGTGCTTCATTCTAATTATCCTGGCCATTATAACTTTAACATGTAAGCATATTGCTGTTTAGATTTAGACTACAGAAGCCACAATAAAGAAACTGGCAACAATATTTTAGTGTTTAGTGATGTCAAAGTACAGTGGCATAGCACCTGAGAGCAAAACTACTTCTGGCGCCCTATCTTTTAATGTTTTGATCATTTGTTTCATGGGTGAAGCCACAAATTATGCACGTTTTTTTGCATCTCTGAGCCCGTCTTTTCGACATGATGGGATAAATATTAACGTTTTTTTCCAAGAATCACCCCGAATTTGATTTGCAGGAGAATAACTCTTCTATGCAATAGCTGCGCATAACACGACAGTCCTTAAACATTCAGCTCCATCATTAAAACATATAATGATTATGAAAGATACAGAACATTACAGGTTTTCACAATAATATAGTCGGCATTTAGAGGAACACCACTGTTTCTCCTAAAATTATCTATCTGCTAATCCACATGACACCTACACACGTTCTTAAGTAACAACATTACTTTTTACTTTCGTTACTTGTTTTGTTAATGTCGGATTAGTAATTAATAATTAGCAGTCATTGAACTCTAGAAGAATTTTGTGTCCTCACCCTTGCACCCTTGGGCAGTTGCTTCCTGTCACCTTCCTGTCAGTGCTACACCACTGACAAAGTGTGGTATTCATTTATAAATTCTGAGCTCTTTGCAAATCAGATTTTTTTCTTACTCATGCTTTTCCGGTCATCAACTGCAACTTATCAGTAAGTAAGAAACTGATTATTACAGCAAGAAATTTAATTAAATAACTATATTATATATATATACACACACACACACACACACACACACACACACACACACACACATATATATATATATATATATATATATATATCTGTCTTATGGTTGTGATATATAATTTTTTTTTGCTAGTGAAGTCTCTCATGATATTATCTGCAAATTAAGCAGAAAAGTTAGTTTGGAGATTAAAACATAAAAGTGCTATAAAATGTTGCTTTAATTTCAGTATATGAGTGGCTCTATACGTCTTTCCTTCATGTTAATGCAGTTCTTCCTTCATTTCCTTCATGTTGTCATGTTATAGTGAGTGTGTGTAATCACAAATCAGTAAATTAGAATACATTTTATTTTATCCTTAATGCTTAATAGCTTCTGCCTTATATCAGGTATATGCGCTGTGACTTCCGGATTCCTATTCTGGCTGAAAAGGAATTTACATTAGACAGAGATATTGCTGGTGGGCAGCAACTTGCTGCACTACACAAGCCTAGTGAGTGCATGTACATTACAACTCAATCAACGGTAAACTTTTTTTCATATAAATAATGTTAATGGCACAGTGCACTATAAAATCAACATTAGTTTAAAAATAGCTTCTTTTGTAGTGAACATAACTACAGACATGACTACAATACTGTTTTGTCACGTGACGTCACTGGTATTAAAGAGTCATTGTGATAGTATAGCTTCTGCAATTATTGCTGTTTTTGCAAAAAAGTAACCGGTTGACTTACTTGTGTGTTGTAATACTGTTCATAGGTTAAATTCAAGAAAAAAGAAATATGTATCAACAGGCTTCACTTTGTGCAATAATTTTCACGTAATGAACTTGAAAAGTAGGCTTTAGTAACTTGATTGTTAGTACCTGGATTTATTTGCTTGTCAGCATAACAAATATATAATACCAAGTTCTAAACTTCGTTAAGCTATTAAAATTGCTAAATTGGGTTTCTTGCGCAGTAGAAAAAAAGCAAAATTTATAAAGCGACAATCAATGTCTATGCTCAATAAGGGAAGAGTAAAGCATATCTTTAAAGTGCCGTGTATGGTACACTTATCAAGCGTATGTAAGAATTAACCTATGTATTACAAATTTTATTTTCATGCGATAATTATTCATCAAAACAAGCACAAAATTAGTGTTAACACAAATGTTATTGGCATGACAGTAAAAATTCACTCTAGCATAGTATATACCTGAGATTATTTATTCTTTGAAGCTAATAGTATAAAACATTGAGCTGCAAATTGCTGTAAAACATGGGGAAGCAGCAAAAGATTTTAGACTGTCAAAGTGGCATTCATGCGTATATATATTATATATCAGGGATCAGGTACATCATAGATGCTAAACACTTGATTGTGCTGGTACGCTAATTGAAGAAGAAATTGCAAGTATATTTTTCTCAGTTTTGATTATATATTTCTCGAATTTTATAAAATGATAAAGATCCTGTACTGTAAGTTACAAAAGTGCAAATCAGAAACACAATAAAACTCAGTAACTGTGTTAAAGGTTATAATCTATAGCGTAAAACTGTGCTTCAGTCAAGGAGTTTGTATTTTCGCTTATTTTGACAAGAAACCATAGATGGTGTGCAGTTCCTGCTGCCACTAAATGTGCAAGTCAGCCAGTTTGATACCAGTGACATCACGAACCACAGGCATCAATATAGCTCAACATAATTTTAGCTTTAATAGCATAATGTACTGCTTCTTTAAGAATTACCGTGTTGTTTAAGAAGAAACAATGGCCATCCAGCATACACGTTTTTAAATTTGAAAGCAAAAGTCCTTTTGTCTGCTTTGCATTCTTTATAAACAACTTTGTATCTAATAATTAGTATATATAACCTTTATTGAGAGCCAGTACGTCAGCAATAATATAACCTCTGAAATACTGTGGTGTGTTTGTTACAAAATTACTGGGCACAGTATTATATTTTTTGAGTAGTCTCAGTATCAGGATGCTAATCTCAGTATCAGGATTGAGAGTCTTGGAATCTCAATCCCGGCCAACTTCCCATCGCGGGACTAGAACAATCAATCCAGGGTTTTCACCAGGTCGTAGTGGCGTAATTTAAGTTGTTACCTTGATTATTATGAAACCAATAACGTGTTATCACTTCACACTGGCAACAGCTAGTAAAAAGCTGCATAGTTCACTCATTTAAACACTGAAATAGTGCTGACTTACGCCTTTAGTGCGTGAACTTTGGGAGTCACTTAGATAAATTTTGAATGTTTAAAACTACTAGAATTTGGTAGTATTTTTTTAAAAAATAATCTAAATAATAATTTGACTTCTGTAAAATTGTCTTGTCTATTTTGGCTAGAACATCTTAGATCTGTATTTGCATGTTTTGAGTTGAAGTTAGCTCTGTAATATTTTAAATATCAAAAACTGGGAATTTTGTTATTCTGAGTTTCTTTTTTTAATATTATAGATTAATAGATAGTGTTCAGTTCTATGGATAATCATTATTTTCAATAATAGACATAATAATTTGACTTCAGTAGCTTACCTTTATTGGCTTTCTGTAAAAGTAATAATAATAATAATAATAATAATACATGCAATAGAAACAATTTGAATGACATACATTTTGACAATTTGTTCCCAGTTTTTCACTGTATCAAATCAGTAATACAGTGTTCCCTCTCTACTTCGCGGTTCGTTTATCGTGGACTCGCTGTTTCACGGGTTTTCAAAAATATTAATGTAAAATATTTATTGTGGTATTTTTGCTGTTTCACGGGTTTTTGTGGTACTCCGTCTAAAGTATTTTTGCACATGCATAGTACATATTGTACAGTAATGTATAGATTTGATGAATTCACGTTAACATCTTCCATTTCACGTTAGCATCCGACTGTCGCGTGTGCGTAGTTTTCATCTGCGGTGTTGTGTACGCTATTTGTGAAATATATTTATAAAATAAGTATAGCGTCCCTATTTCGCAGAAATTCATTTGTCGTGGGTGGGGCTGGAACGGAACACCCGCGAGAAGTGAGGTAACACTGTATTGCATTTATGTATCCAACCCATAACAAAGTTTCCAAGGTAAGGTAAAATACTGTAGATAATTCCATTCGTCTCTTCAAATATTTTCAAATGATATGTTACACACTTTATGTCATACTGAATTTGTTTATTTTATATCGAATCACGATGAACAATTTCCTGTGACACATTTTCATGATCCCGATCTCTGGATCTGGGATTGAGGTTGATCCCGATCCTAAAATCTTGAAGTTAAATTGAATTGCGGGTTTGAGACCCCTAATGCTAATGCACATAATTTGTGCATGCTCAAGTTCTTTTTGATTTATGTTGGCTTAAGCAGTAGTACAAATTAACGTTTGGTATGGTCTTACATAACTTAATGCATATCAATTGTTACAAAGAGTTTCATTTTTTTAGCATTGTAGTTTTTGCTACATTTTAGTGGGACAGTGTTCAGGATATTTGCTTCAAGCCGTCAGACAAGCCTGTCGTCTTAAACAGATCATCATCAACAAACACGACTAATCCATTTGGTTCTACGTTTTGCTATGGTTACCAAAACATTATCTTTGAAGTAAGCTGGTTATATTATGTAACCTAACACACAATAGTTTTATCTGTATATGTGTATTTGCATCAAATTTACTACATATTTGTATATAAAATTCATCATTCTTATTTTTGCCTTACTTTAATAGTTTTTTCTTGGTATTCTGTTTGAAATTCGGGAAATTGATGTGTTGAAAAGTCTGATGTTGCATGTGTTGAAAGAGAACAGTATGTTCAATACTATGCAGCTTTGCACTGTGATTACCCAACAATTTTTACAATTTTTTGCAGACTGTATATAATAGTAATTGATTTGTGAGCTATTTTAGAAGATAGCTCTGCTTTGAGCAAAACGGGCTGCAATATTTAACAACTTATTTAACTTAAGTGACTGCATTAAATATAGCGGAGATTAAGGATAATGTAATTATTGGATTTTTCTTCATTGCACTGAATGCTGTTTAGAATGGTTTGTGAACTACCAGTGTCTTTTGAGCAACGTGATTATGCGGAATTGATGATGATATTAGTGTTTTGTCACTTTTGATGCAAATTGCATTTTAATATCTGTTATTAAAGTCTTTGTATACTATTTTTTGTGACTGTTGGGTTCGGTAAACTGAATTGAAAATATAAAGCTGTATTTTACCTTAGTAAATCTAAAGCTTCACGTTAAGCAAATGAAGCTTCTCTCTTTCAAAACAAATACTTTACATCTACCAATTGAAGAATTGTAATAATAACTGGTATTGTCACTTTTGCTTGAACAGTCCAGGGTTGGGTGCTATACACGATAGTTTTTTTGCGCTCATTTAGATTATAGTCAGTTCTTCTTTTTGTGGAAATTGATTTAGTTATCTACTTTGCAGATGGACACAGTACTTGGTGATTTTGATTTTTAAACCAAGCAAGTTTCCTGCATTGTCACTTACTATTATGGCCAATCTAATTTAATTACTTATATTAATTTCTTTTTTAGTTATCTCATAATAAATTTTATACTAATTCCCTTTTTAATTATTTTGCGTAGGTCATGTCAAACAATCACATAGCATCAGTAACATTGTATCAGCCACCAGCACTGCGTGGTAAAGATGCTTGAATTTTGATTTTTGAGCAAGAAAATGGGACAAACGGACAAGATATTTAACGTGACAGCAGCACATTTATTAAGGCCGACAGTCAACTGAAAGATTTTGTTTTCCTAATCAGCAATTGCATTGAATTAAATTAAAGGTTTTCAAGGCAAAAAAACTGTGCAAATTTTTTTTACAATTTTTCATATCTTACAGACAGTCAAAAATGGAATCGAATGTTTATAATGCCACTTCGAACGTTCAATTTTTAGATTCGTCTGCCTGTCTAATACTGATGAAAGAATATTGAATTGTGTGCTGCTTACAATATGCATATATTGTACGTACATGCAAATTTTATATCAGTGTTTGACATATAACTCGAATTTATTGCAATAAGAATTATAAGATGTGTATTTAATATGCATCTATCATGAAGATGTGCGATATGTGCCTATTGCTATTTTAGGCATGTTATAGAACTTCATATTAAAGTTCATTGGTTGCTCATAGTTACATGTGTAATTAAATGTTGTTGTTATGAGATACATAAAATTATTCTTTCATTTTAGAAATATTTGTGGTAGGTTTGATGTAGTTGTATTAAACTAATCAGGTAACTGTGGTTATAAAGGTCTTGATGATGCAGATTTTTCTGCTTGGTGTATTGGTAAAAAAATAACAAAATTGCATGTGATTGCTGTCACATCAGTAGGGGTTTTACATTCGTTATATTACATGACCTGGAGCATATTTTGTTCATGACTAATGGCTAATTCTTACGTTAATGGTTTCTCAGTCATATAGTAAAGTTAATCCAGCAATTGTGATACATTTTAACACCATTTGCTATAAGTAAAGTTGTTCTTTCCTCTGTAAATATAAATTATCATTACTTAAGTGGATTTTGTACAAAACTACTGTGACTTTAATACAAATATTTTAAATACGTGAGCTGGCCCCACATTTAAAGTTATATAGTGTTGTATTTTGTATTTATGATACAATTACATTTATGATGCAATTATTAATGGTATATGTGAAGGTATGATAATTGAGTAAGTCGTAAAATGCATAATTTATATCTTTAGTTACTGTATGTTGTGGCTGCTGGGCAAAGATATTTTATCAGTCACTGAATTATTTATAGTTGAGAAACTTTTGGATATTTTGCATGTTTTTCTTTGATATGAAAACTGCTCCTGTGCTTTTACTGCTGTTTGTTGTAATGTGTGTATCAGCTCTTGGGTTGTCTCCTTATTTCACTATTATTAATGATAAAGCAAAAAAAGTTACTGTATGAGACTAAAAGCAAGTTTGTCAAAATTTGTTCATTTATATTATATTAACTAATAACACTATACTAATCAGTCTTGATAAACGGTTATAAAGAAATGTTGTAATCTTAATATTTTTATGATCTTGTTAAATCGTTAAGGATTTCTGCAGCAAAAACTAAAGTTATATTTTAAATTTGACGGATTTCTTTTACTTCGCAAAATATTTTGTAGTGCAAGACTTTTCTGAAAGTTCTTGCGTGTAGGCCACTACTAATATTGGTATCATCCGATCTTTTAACAGGGATTGAGTTTTGTCTGCCTATCTTGTTGTCGAGGGACTATAACTGAGTCCACTGGTTCAGTGAACTCTCGTATGTGTTTCAGTTCTGTTAAAGCCCTGGAACTAATTATTCTTAATACATAAGCTAATAATCTGCAAAAATTTCTGAATTACGTTAAAATTACAAACTTTTCATTACTGGCTAATAATGCTGAAAAATTAGCTAATTGGTGAAATAAAACTATCTGGAAAATATTTTAATTTTATAATGTTATTGACATTTAATTTTTATACTGTGGTACAGTAGTACTTATCGATTAGTAGTCGTGTAGGCACAGTCGCCAAACTTGAGTTACTAGAGACTAGAACAAAAAAAAACCCTTTCCATGCCAATACCGGTAACGAACAAGACAATAAAGCGACGTGAATCAAAGTCAGAGCAGAAGCAGGCGTTTTTGATTTCTACTATTGTGTTAAGAAGCATCTTGGAAGAAGTCTTGAGCAATATACTTGTAAAAGTCCTTTAACAACACACTAGAAGTTTGGTATGACATTGTTAGTATAAATGCTGAGAAAAAGAATTCACTAACTTGCGATGGTATTACTGGTTATGATTTCTTTTCTGAGTCATTTTTCTTTTTCCATTGCTAAATTATACAATTTTTATGTAACTGAGTGTGATTTTTATTTTTAGTATCAGTATGCCATATCTTAACATTTATCTATGAAAATAACTTCACACACAGCCTACTATGATTTTTTTCGGTTTATGTAGTATTTAACGCGTATTACTTTGCCAATGTACATTGTATGTTTTTGTGCAAATAAACCTGAATTCAATTCAATTTATTTATTATCTCCGCTAGAATGATAAAAATACAGTAGAATACATGCAATATTTTGAAGCAAAGGAGAAGGGCAGCGAAGAACCCGTAGGTTATCAAGTCAGCCACCCTTAAATAGCTATGATTAAATAAACTTAATTATGGCATCGTTATCAATTTAAATTTATATTCGGCTGATGTGTGTATTTGGCAATTAAATGATAGGTATCGTAATACTGTAGAACATATAGTTTAAATAACGAAAGATTTACAATTCAAAAATACTGTGAATCATGCAAAGCAAACACGATAAAAATAACTTGAGATTTTTAACATAACAGAAAATGCATAATTTGAGCATTAACTAAAAAATCCGGCAAAAAAACATAAAACAGTAGAATGATCAACCAAAGCTGTCGAGAAAAAGAATATAATAGATTAAACCAAGGAAAAAAGGCAACTATAAATCATACAAAACAAAATAAGAAACAGAAGCAAATAAAAAAAAACAAAACTGAAATGTTGTAGTAATAACATCAATGACTGAATTTGTCGAGAAAGAAAATATAATAAATTAAACCATCGAAAAACTATTTCAACTGTAAATCAGACAAAATGGAATCAAAATATAACAAAAACTTAAACAAAATCTTTAAGTGTCGTACCAATGAAAAAAATATGTATAGTATAACAAGTACATAAGTAAAATGTCTCATTCATTTGTATCCTGCAATAAGTTGTTTTTTATAGTTTAGAATTAACTTTTTGTAGTTACTTGACTTTAACTGGTCTGATAATGAATTCCACAGCAAAGATCCTTGGCGTTTTAAAGAATTCTGGCCTTTAGATGAGTTAAATCTTTCAATAAAATAAGATTGGGTAGTAGCAAACCTAGTAGAGTGGTGATGCATGTGACATGCTAAAGTATAATAATTGCTGAAGAGATCCGGAAGTGAATTATTTTTGAATTTATGTACAAACCTGAGCAATTCTAATTTATACAGATCATATACTTTTAGTAGATTTAATTGCAAATACAAAGGTGTTACATGTTCCCTTTTGCTAGTAAATGTTATAAGTTTGATAATCTTGTTTTGTTTAGAAACCAATGATTTTAAGACTGATGCTGAAGCACTACCCCAGGCGAGAATGCCATAACTCAGATATGGCATGACAAGAGAAGAATATAAGAGCCGTAGTGCATCTACATTTATGTAGTGTCGTATTCTAGCTAATACTCCACTTAATTTGCTAATTTTGTTGACTATATGCTGTACATGTGTTTTCCAAGTAATTCTACTATCTATAAATATGCCAAGATATTTGATTTCTTGTGTAGATTGAATATTACAACCTCCCATATTTATGTTTAAACTATTGTTATGTTGCTTGTTTCCAATTAACATATATTTAGTTTTTTTATAATTTATCGATAGCTTATTTGCTTGCATCCATTTATTGATATTGTCCAGTTCCACATTTACTGAATGTTCTAATGTTTTGATATTTTGGTGTGATAAAAATAAGTTTGTATCGTCTGCAAACAATCTGGTGTTAAATTGCGAACAAGATGGCAGATCGTTAATATATAAAAGAAATAACAATGGACCCAATGTAGAACCCTGTGGGACACCACAGGTTATATCAGCGAGTTTAGATTCCGATGAGTCAATAGACGTAAACTGTTTCCTATTAGTAAGGTAAGACGTGAAAAGCGCAAGAGGACGTCCCCTGATACCATAGTATGATAACTTATATAACAAAATGTCATGTTGTACCGTGTCGAATGCTTTCGATAAATCTAAAAATATAGCACAAGTAGTTTTCCCCTTATCAATATTCGCAAGAAAGTTTTCAATTATTTCTGACACAGCTAAAGATGTAGAATGATTTTTTCTGAATCCAAATTGGAATTTAGTTAAAATTTGTTCTTTTAAAAGAAATTTAGCTAGCCTAGAGTAAATTAATTTTTCAAAAATCTTTGATATTGGAGATAAGAGAGATATTGGCCTATAATTAGTGGGATTAATGGGAGAATCAGATTTGTAAATCGGGATTATTTTTGCAGTTTTCGACACGTCAGGATAGATACCCTCTTCTACACATTTATTAAACAGCATAGTTAATAATGGAGTAATAATGGACTGTGAAATTTTAAAAAATTGATTCGAGATGTTTTCGGGTCCTGCTGACTTATTGGTTTTTAGTGCAGCAATAGCAGAAGAAACTTCATACTCGATAATTGGCGCAAAAAAGGAGTTCTGATTAGGCATTCTAAGGAAAGAATCAAATGTTATTGGAGTAGGTGGTACTTTTTTTACCATATCAGAACCAACCGATGCAAAATAATTATTCATGAATTCACAGATAGCAGGGGTTCCGTAATCTCAGCATGATTTATTACTAGTTTGGTTGGAGTTGTGCGCTGCTTGTTTTGTCCATTGATCAAATCATTCAATGTTGCCCAAGTCTTTCTAATATTAGTTTTATTATCGTGTAGTAAAGTACAATAATAATTTCTTTTGGCTAAATTTATGAGATGATTAAGTTTATTAGAAAATTGTTTATATTGATTAATTTTTAAGATACTAGTTGTAGTCTTACAGTCAGTATAATCTACTTTTAGTTTTTATTGACACAAGAATACCTTTAGTTAACCATGGCTTGGAGAAAGTTACTTTTTCAGTTCTTGACAATGTCTTAAGTGGGGCATGTTTATTAAGAACTTCTTGATATATTTGGAAAAAGGTACAGAAGGCAGAATTAGTTGGCACCTCAGAATTAAATTGAATTGAATTAATTAGAGATGAAACAGAAAATCAAACATGGTGTGGGTGAAGGCTAAAATCATGGTTAAATTTACAGACAGGTTAGGTGGGGTGGCACCCATATGGTAGAAACAGCTGAGGGTGCTAGTGCTTTGAAGTGATCTGCAGTAGTGATTTCTCTGATATCTGGTGGACATTTGTTCCACTAGCGTATTGCTCTGTGGTAGAAAGAGTTTAAAATATTGACTCTTGCTGCTAGTTGAACAAATTTGCTATTATTCTTGTGTGATGGGGTAACATCAATTGGTAAATTGATGCCTATCTTGTGATGCACTATATCGTGAAGGATGCTTAGTATCGTTTGTCAGCGTCTGATTTCTAGTGTTTCCCAAGCGAGTTTGGAGATAATCGTAGGTACTTCAGCACTTCTGGTATATTCTTTTCGTACAAGTTGTGCTGAATTTCGCTGAGCTTACTCGATGCATTTGTTGTCAGTAATTGTGTATGTTCCAGGCTGCCATATCATATTCTAGTTTAGTCTGACCAGACCTTAATATGCTTTTCCTTTGACTTGTTGATGACATGGTTGTAGCATCCAGTGAATAACATTTAATGTCATAGTTGCGTGAGTGGCAATTTCCTGGCAGTGCTCACTCAAATGAAGATGGTGCTGATGGCAATGCCCAGGTGGATGTGAAGAAAGATGCTCTAGGATTTTGTCGCCCATTTGTGCTTTTCTTTTGAGAAATAGAAGAGATCTTGTGTTTATCAATGTTAAAGTCCATAAGCCAATTTTACCTCATTGTTGTAGCTGTGAGAGATCTTGATTACTCCACATAGGTCTATAGGGCATCGTCAGCAAATAGTCGAATGTTTGATGATACACCGATGTCATTTATGTAGAGGAGAATAAAGCCGGTCAAAGGACAGAGCCTTGTGGGACTTCTGATGTAACATTTATGGATCTGGAGTGAATACCATTGATGGAGACCTTCTGCATTTGCTCATAGAGAAAAGATTTGACCCATTGTGGTATATGACCACTGATAAGGTACCATAGAATACTAGCTTAGCTAAGAGACGCTGATGTGGGACCAGGTCGAATGCTTTGCTGAAATCAAGCAGTACTGTATCAACCTGGCTGACTTTATTGCCTTGCTTGTCATTTAAAGCTAATGTTCAGTCGTGTACGGCTTCTGTCAGCTGAATTGAACATGAAAAACAGAAACAAAAACCATGTTGGATCCCCTTAATAACGTTGTAATTTTTGAGATGTTTGTTGACATGTGAGAAGCAGATATGCTGCATGATTTTACAGGCTAGTCATGTTAATGAGACCGCCCTGTAGTTTAAAGCTGAAAAAATAGATCCTTTTTTGAGTATAGCAGCAACACAAGCAGTTTTCCGGTCATCAGACATTCTTGAAGTGTTGAAAAATTGTTGAAAGATAAACCTTAGCATTGGTGCTAGTTCCGTGGCAAAATCATGAAAAATGTGAGCTGATAATATATCAGGTCCTGCAGGTTTGTTAGGGTTGACATGTTTAAGCTGTCATATGACACCTTCCAGTCCAATATGTAGACCTTCAATTACCGGGAGCAAAAAATTCTGCTTATAATGAAGTCCTCCTCTTGTTGTGTATGATAATCTCATAAAGAGAGATTTCTAAGCTTCTTATTTTTAAAAGCGTGTGGCACATTGTTTTGCAAGTAAAATTCACTGAGCTTCCGCTAATTAAATTTTTTGTTAACGTAATTTGTTTTCTTTATCCATTGGACACAGGTTTAAGAAAACTTTCCTATTTACAATTGTTAAGTATGTGAATTCCTGGTTTTCGTTGCTTGTATTGCTACTTTGTGTTACACTTCAATTAATATGCTTCTGTGACAATTAACAAATCTCCGGCCGTCTTCCCCGGTATGATTATATTATAATATTGTGTGTGTGTGTGTGTGTGTGTGTGAGTGCGTGCGCACGCGCTTGTGTGTGTGTGTGTGTGTGTGTGTGTGCATGTGTGTGTTTTATTTTTAAGTGTTTTTTGAAAAAACTGTCATGGAGCAGTCTCAGTTACCCTAATAACGATACATGTTTTTATTTTCTAGGTGGGTTGTCATATTTTTAATGAACATCATTTTATGAAAGTATGAAGATTGACATCCATAATCACATATTACCTGAAAAATGGCCAGATTTGGAAAAGGTACATCAAAGCAGTGTACACCATAGAGAGACTGTGGTGCATCGTGTTTTAACTTGCAGTAACCATCTAAACCAGTGGTTCCCAAACTTTCTCGGACCGTTACCCAAATCGGGAAACCCGGTCGTGTCCATTACCCCCCACCAAGTACTACTTCTCCAACTCAAAAAGTAAACACACGTATATGCCACAAGCAAGCAAAATTATTGATGTTTGCTCGTGACAGAAATAAATTTCCAGGTGTTGTTGTTGTATTGTTGCCAAAACAAGAATTACAATTACTGAACCTGCTCATTACTGAATGAGCAGGTTCGTTCGTTGAACGAGCAGGTGCCCTTACCCCACCAAAAAAACCATATTACCCCCGGGGGGTAATTTACCCCTACTTTGGGAACCACTGATCTAAACTGCAAACATTGGGATTTAAAAATATTTTTCTAGTTTGAGTTGTGCCATGTGTCCATGAGATGTTAGCATTTAAAACAGAGCTTCCATTAATAGATTAATAAGCTGTATTATTATTGTTATTAGCATCATTATTTTCGAACACATGTACAGTAAAAAAAGATTAGATTAGTAGCAAAAGTAAATTAAACATTAAATACAAAGATAACGAAAAATATGCACTGATATTGTTTACCTACAAAAAGGCAATACAATTAATTTAAACAGTCACCACATTCTCTCTCAATTGATTTTTTTGATAGAAAATTAAAATTCCTATTTTCTATTCAACTTAACAGTCTTTCGCTAAGTTTACTGTGGCTAACTGCATAGGTGATGAGTCTCATCCTTTCCCAATCTTACGAGACAACACAGCAAAAAATGTCTAAAGACTTCTTTTCAGAGCTACATTACTTCCCATAACAATTTATACAAGTTGGAAAAAAGTCAATAGTCATTATATTTTTTAACTCTTTTGCAAAGTGCTTGCTCTGCGTGTGTTCTGTGAGGCCGTTTTCATTGTTTTTTCGGAAAGCTATATTTCAAGCTGTAACTATGAAACGTATTTTAGAATTATTCAACAGACCGCTTGGATCTTTCAATAATATATTTTTGTGTGCTTTAAAGTAACTAAAAACTGGAAGTCATAAGATGTATGTCCATGTTGCTTTTTTTATTTGGAAAGCAAAATGTTTTTGCCCTCATCACTTTGGCAAAAATTGTTAATCAGCCAGCTTGTTTATTTTTCATGACCTAATGTCCAGAGTTTCTTTCAGTGTATCTGTGTTTTATTATCTTGTGAAAATTTAATTTATTTTTAGCGCTACGGATATGGGGGTTTCATAAGCTTAGAACATCATGAACCTGGTAAAGCTAAAATGGTGAAAAATGGCAAGCTTTTTCGTATCATTGATGAAAACTGTTGGAATCCAGAAGTTAGAATTAAAGATATGGATCAGACCGGTAATGTTATATGTATTTCAGTTTTCTGCTTCAATTTCTGTGCCTTTGATGAAATAATGTTATATAAAGCTATAACCATTGAAATTTTCTCAGGGTTCTGCACATTAGGCTTTTATATAAACCTAAATTAATTGTACCTGTAGTTTGCTAATTTTGTGTTTGTTTAACCAAAGGTTGTGCAAAAACTATGTTCATTAATAGTGTCTTTGCCTAATGTGCATATAGATTGTATAAAATTTTCAAGTCTTTTGTATATTTTAATGTCATTGTTCAATTAGCTTCAGTATAAGGTAATTAATGAATTATAATACCTTCTGGTGCTTATAATATAGCAGACATGGCATAATCAGAATTAAAATTAAAAAATAAAATTAATTTATCGGTGTGTAATATTACACATTTGTAATTTCTATTTAGGTGTTACGGTTCAAGCATTGTCGACGGTACCTGTCATGTTCAACTATTGGGTAATGTATATTATATTTGTGTTGCTTTTCGCCTTGTTGTCATGTCATAAGGCACCTTACTAATGTGTAATTCTTGTATCACATGCCAGTGTATTTGCAAATGTGTGCTTCACAAATGTTCTTAACAAGAAGACTGCACAAAAATTAATTAGCTTTGCCGAAATTTTTGAGGGTTCTTACTAAAATTTTCTATTAACCACATTATGGTTCTAACCTGCTAAAGCTAAGGGTATTGAACTTAAGAAGCCCAAGTCTTTTGCTTTGATAATCTTATTTCTTGCATCAACATTTTGTTGATAGGCAGATATTGTATAACTAATCTATATTACATACATATTACATAGTTTTTTAATCAGAAGTATTAGTACAGCTACTAGCATGAATAGCTGGTTCATTTACACACACTTCACCTTTGCTGATGAGAATTTAATATCTGCTAGCTTCTGTCGCTACTTTCAACAGGTGTGGAAAATGTTTGCATACTGCTGTCTAATTTTTGATCTTGTCATGAAGTTCACAGCATTATTAGAGCCAATAAAACGCAAAGCACTGCATGACAGTGTATGTAAGGTGTCAGTTGTAGGTGTTCATTGCGTAAAGAATTGTTTTAATTTACGGAGAATTGCTTTGATTTATTACTTGAATGTATATTACCTTCGTAATTATTAATTATTAATAATTACTTGTGTTCTTTTAGGCAAAGGCTAAAGACACATTAGACCTGTGCAGAATACTGAATAATGATATGGCTGAAGTAGTTCAGAAATTTCCACACAGGTAATCAGTTTCTTCCTACCAAGTTTTACTTTGCTGCCATCATCTCACTTATTTTGCATATCATCAATCATACAGTCTGATACAGGTGATTAAACAAATGCCTATTTCACGTGGCAGATATTGTATTCTAAATATGTGATGTAATCACCTATACTGGTTAGATGGATCAGGTACCTTTTTTTTGCACAGTTTTGGCACTCTGTAAGCTGGATTGACATTCAGCTGCTGTGCCAATTCATTGTATATGGTTATGGCAGTCTCTGTCACAATGTAAAGGATAATCCCCTAGCTGAGATACTGGATAATCCTCTAATTGAGATGCTGGATAATCCCCTGACTGAGATGCTGTATCAGTAGAAATGTCTTTGTCACATTCTCATGTATATATTGAAAATACCCAAGGATGGTATGGCAGATAGAAATGTCCACAATAAATATTGACTATAAGTCATCCACATATTGATTGATCAGACTCATCATTACTTAACTTTGGTCTTTTCGGACATTTGACTGTCCGTAAGATTATTTGTAATATTTTTTTTTCAGAATTAATTAATTTGATTATTAATGTATTATCATGTATCTCTTTCATTAGTTGTGAGTATTTTTTTAAAGATTTGTCGGGTTAGGCACATTACCTATGCAGTCACCTGAACTTGCTGTAGAAGAGCTCAAACGAATAAGAACAGATTTAAAATTCCCTGGCGTACAAATTGGCTCACACATTAATGAATGGAACTTGGATGCACCTCAGTTAGATCCATTTTGGGCAGTAAGTTATTAATGTATGCTGTTTTTTGGAAAAAACTTATGTGCACATTTTAATCACATCTTAATTTACGTTTCTTTTTGGCAACCCAACAAATGTGTACTTAATATTCATATTTCTCCTTGTACAAATTTGGTTGACAGAAAACATGGTTCCATTAACATGTTTTTAATCACTTTTCTCCCATTTCAAGGTGAACAGAGGTTTAAAAAAGAAAATGAATGAAAGCAAGTTTACAGCAAACCAAATTTGTAAATAATGTTACAATAACTATTTTTTTAAGCTGAGAAGGATACTAAATTAAGATATGGTTAAAATTTACATATAAGTCTGTTTACACTTACATATTCTGGAATACCAAGTCTTTACTAGTCAACATTATCCTAACTATAACAATCTGAGTCGATTACAAAATACTTATTGTATATTAAAGGAACCACATTACAAGGGAGTGTTAATACAAGGGTCACTGTGAATTTGTAGTAATCCAATTGACGTTATTACTAGCTATATAACCTATAACTTATGTCTTTATATGAAGAACCCAAGAAAGGATTTGTTAGACTTACATCACTAACAAATAAGTACAAAGAAATGCAGAAATAAGCTAAACTGTATAGCAATAGAACTGGCTTCTGACTAGTCTAAAAGCTATTTCTTCATTACGTGATTAACAAGCAGCACACTAAGAAAGATGAATGTTTATTTTTGCATCGATTTTATTAACAATTAACACAAGCTGTTAAATAAGCCTTATGTCAATATGGATAAACATGGTTGTGGTTAACATGTTAGTTTATTCAGCTTGGAAGTTTTTGTAACTGGTTTTGCTCTGAAAGCTTAAAAGGTCTTGCGTGCCTGTGAAAGACATAAGTGAAAATTATGCATTATTGGAAACATCTGCAGCTTGATCTATTTAGTTGTAATTTCACGTTGCTGATTAGTTTTCTTTTATTATTCTTTTTTCGTAGAAACTTGTATTTCTAAATTAGCAAATTTCTAGTTCCCAAATTTTTCATTTTTACTTAAGGCAGCTCAGCAGTATGACTGTGCCATTTTTGTTCATCCATGGGATATGGAACTGGGAGGCAGAATGTCAAAATTTTGGCTTCCCTGGCTAGTTGGTTTGTATAATGATTAGCTTTCTGTTTGTCTCTCTCCTGACATGCTACGTAATATGCATTAAATTACATATAATTTGTAAGTTATTTTATAGAGTGCTGTCATATTTTGTTACATTTCACACTTTAAACATAATTGTCCAGTTTAATTTTTAGTGTTATAAATTTTTTTTGTTTGATTAGTGCTTGTCAATTTTCCGCATTATTATTTCAACAGCATTGATTCAAATAAGACTGGACAATGAATTTAGCAAGTTAAAACTGTTAAAATGAATCATTTCATAATTTTGTAAGGATATAAAATATGTAATTATCATCAGTAAGTATATCAAATATTATAATTGTCGTCAACAAGTGAGAAAATGGCTGGAACAAATTTCATTTTGGTTGAATTATCATTAAACAGTGATTATCATTATGCAATGATATGTAGTATAGGGCATTTTAAATGTGAAATTGTCAATCTTATAAGCTCTTAGAAGTTCGTCATTTCAAGAAAAAGCATTTTTGGACACTAGACTATTAAAAAAAATCCATAAAAATCGCTTCATTTAAATTTTACAGGAATGCCATCTGAAACAACAATTGCCATTGTTTCTTTGTTATTTGGTGGAGTGTTAGACCGTTTCCCAAACTTAAAGATCTGTTTTGCTCATGGTTGTGGTGCATTTCCATATACGATAGGTAGTGTACTTAAGTAACTTAATATTTATTTCTAAGGTGGTTCTGATTATTATTAAATGCATGTTACTTTGATAAACCCTCGTGCTTGGTCAAAGAACTAGCCATACCATTTTTTAAGTCTTTGGTATGACTCGGTCAAGAGATGAACCATCGAACTCTCTTGCAGGAAGTGGGCACGCTACCACTGAGCTATAACCCCCGGTATGATTATGCCAGTTTTGCATGTAACGGGTAACCAGGACTCACATGTACTTTCAGTATAGTTTATTTTTAAAGAATTTTAGTTCTAACATTCTCTTTTATCGCTAGGTCGAATAGAACATGGTTTTAATGTGCGACCTGATTTGTGTGCAGTTGAAACCAAGACCAATCCTAGGAGTTACATTGGTAAAATATGGAGTGATTCTTTGGTGCATGATGCAGAGGCATTAAAGTATCTTGTAAAGGTGCTAGGAGAGGTTAGCTATTTTTTGTTTTTTGTTGTTGTCTTTCCCTCTCTCTTTCTCTTTTCCGTATTAGTATTTAAATGTATGTAAAAATTTGAGTGTTTTGTTTTAGAATCGTGTTGTACTTGGAACAGATTACCCATTTCCTCTTGGAGAGCTTGAAGCAGACCTTATTGAATCAGTACCAGAATTTAGTGCTGAATTAAAGGTATGGTCAATTCACAGGATGTGGTAGCCTAACTGTACACCTCATACATTCATTGTTAAACAATTAAGCAATATTTATCATTGCACGTGTTTAGGCTCATATGTGTTACATTATTTACATTTTCTTTTTAAATATTTTTATTATTTTTACTCGCCACTATGCTGAAGTTGCTCAACAGCTTGACCTGTTTTCAGTCATTCTTTTGGCACAGTTTAGATATTGCTTAATGCTTAGTTCCTATGTTAAATGTATTAAGGTCAATCTTGTTATTACTCCATTTTTACAACTATGCATTTCCTGAGCAAAATTTTCTGTTTCAGGATAAACTGTACGTAGGAAACATTTGTCAGTTTCTTCAGTTGGATAGAAGCATGTATAATGATGAACCTCCACCAAGGAAAAAGCTGAAAAGTTAGCATTTAACGTTTTGCATGGTTTCCGGAAGTACACAGACTGAACAAAGTTAGTTTTGCAGCTAATGTGTGAGATTTATCATTAACAATGAATTAACTGTTTTATAAGTGGAATATTAATCCCGGTGCTTGTGATAAATATTTATTTTATTCTGATCATGGTACTTTGTTTAGATGTTTCTAATTTTATTTTAAAATTGAAGATTTAATCCTTTTTGTGCCATTTGTATGAATGTAGACATTAACTGCTATCACCAGCTTTGAGTGTAGGCATTCTTAAATTTCGACTTTCATAAAATCGTTCTGATAGTTATTAAACAGTTAAGATGAAAAAAAGATTTTTAATACTGTGACTGGTTGGTACATCATTATTAAAAGGAATTATTATAATGCTTCATTTTTCTTATCAATAGACATCATTGCATTATACTCATTTGTGCTATTGCTAACCCTGTTTGCCACTAATGTCGCTACCTGTCAAATTTTATTAAACCCAGAGAAGCTAATACAGCCAAACCTAATGCCAATACATCGCTTAATGCCAGCATTTTTCCCAAAACAAAATTTCTGTATTTGCATAGACGTATGTATTAAGGCACCGCATATCATGCCAAACTTGCAGTAACTCCCGACTTGCAGTCCCAATGTAGGCTGTATCCTATTTAAAGTGCTGATTGAAATTTGGTAGTAAAAAAGATCATAAAATGTAAAACATGCAAACTACATTATACTAATAGGCAGTGGCGGCTTGTAGTTAAAATTAGTGGGAGTGCTGTAAAATTAAAGTTTTTTTAGCCATTGTTTTAATACTGAGTGAAACGAAACAAATGTAAGTTTAATCTTGTAATTGTAATTTTAGACAAACAAACTAATTTATACATAAACATAAACTTGATAAACTCCTAAACAAAAAACATTTTCTTACGAATAGCCTAAATTGTCGCAGTTCAAGAATATGCCGATACACAGCTTTTAAGCACGTGACAACTGACATCATGTACTGCAGTGAGCGACAGTGGTCTTTCTACCTAAAGTACAGCGTCATATCTCAGACGTGCACATGGCCGCGTGCGCACAACAGTCAAACACTGCATTCCTTGGGCTGTGAAGCAAATTGTGCTTCGGTACCGAACAAGTATAAAGAAATAACTACAGAAAAAAGATTATTATATTGAATATTATGGATAGTAATGAGTGAAAACAGGGTGCTGCAGTACCACAGTACCTATACACGAGCCGCCACTGCTAATAGGCTAAGTGTGTACTACTTTTATTTTATATTTATGTATGTTTGATGCAGGACAAATGTGTTGGTGCTATATTTACTGTAATTTTATATGAAGTTTATAAGTCTGATATTTTTATAGTTAGTTATTATTTTGTTGTGAGATTTCGGGAACACATAAACAAAGTGCAAATGTTTTATTTAACAATTTTAAAAAGTTGTTGGTTGGTTCTTGAATACTAGCTAATAAATGCTCAATTACCTCTTGAATGAAGTGCTGAAATTTTGTTTTTTGTGACACTTGTGGCAGTTCATAAAATTGCAAATTTTTTTTGTAAGATCCCCTATTCAAATTTCTTTGCTAGTTGCTAGTCAGTAATCGTGTATTATGCTTCAGCCAAATCTCCACATTATCGCTTTCCTTTCTTTGTCCTTTCACATTATCACTTTTATAGCATAAATTGTTATTTAAAAGTGACTTTTTAGTGTCAAGGCAAATTTAATTATTTTTATGTGTAGGGTCCTTATTTTGAGCTACCAGTGGGACATTCAAATCAAAATTACATGAGTTTGCTTAAACTAAAACAAGCAAAAGTGTGTAATGCACTTAATGACAAAAGTTCAGAACACTGCTCATCACTGTTTTAAAATTGTTGGTCTTAGTTTAATAGAGGCCTGCACTTGTTTGTTCATAGAGTACAATAGTACTGACGAAGCTTTTACAAATGTTAATGACTGCCACCTATGATAGAAAAATCACCCGTATGTCTAAAATCCTAGCAATCTAAATTCTTGTGACAACATTAGCACTGTTACTATCCAAATGTTTGTTAACATTGCAGAATCAGCAATTGTGTCTGAACAAGCATCACGTGTTAACAAAAATATCGTGAATAGTGTATTAATTTTATTTTTGTTAATAAATATTACAATTTACAAATTCAACACTATTTACACTTGGAATTACTTACAATGAGTGCAAGTAAACAGTCATTCTGCTCAATATAATTATATCAATCAGTGATTCAACAAGAATTACATGACTGGCATTAAAGTTAATAATACCTTAGCTAGACATTTTTTAATCGTTACTTTCAGTAGCCCCTGTGGTTTTTATATTAATTTCACAATGCACTTAGGTTTCCAGAAATGCAAAAATGAGGATTTTACTGTTTATTTATGCATACACTTATAGCATTACCGATGCAGGTGGTGTCATACTTACCAGTCAGCAAGTGTGAACGCCAACAGTTCAGAGTTTTGCTACAGTTTTAAAATATACCCTATGTAAATATATAAAGAATAACAGCCAAAAGTCTGCAAATATCAGGATTTTACCTATGGATTTCACTATAACAGTAATAGTAGTAATTTAACAAAGACTTAAGAAAAAGGTTTTGCATTTAAATTGTATAAAGCAACTGTTACACAACATTATTCACAAACAACAGCATAATTCATAGTTATGTGAAGCAACATTCATTATTTCACATCAATATTACTACTAAATAAATTGCACTTTGCCCCCAATTCTCTTATTTCTTTGCAAAGTTTCTCTGTTTTGATCTATTTCTTCACTTCTCTCCTGCTCATCATAATAGTCAAGCATTTCTCTCACACACAGCTTCAACTTATCAATCCCGACTTTCTTTTTGGCTGACAATGGAAGAATCCTGTCAAACTGAATTAGTTTTGTCGGGCAAATTTCATCGGGAATTTGCTTTGAAAATTCTGAAATTTGAAAAAAAAACTGGTAAAAAGCACTAGTACACATGATACTACAACATATTACCTGTACCACATTTACAAATAATTTCTGCTCCCAAATCTGGCAGGTAAATGATTTATTCCCTAAAAAAATGCTTGTAAGTTGTAAGAAAGCATACCTGGATAATTATTTAATTGTTCGAGTAACTCTGGAAGCTTGTCTTCTGCACCTTTGGTATCTATTTTGTTCACAACTAGCATTGCAGGTCTATTGGTAAGCTGTTCATCATAAAGTTCTAATTCCTGAACAAAATAAGATTTTTGTCATATTCAAATTATCAATATGCTTCAATTCAGCAGGCTGAATGGACCAGAAAAATTACAATGCACACGATTTTCATATAGGTATTTGCATATCAGTTGATTGGACTAGGTCTTGAAAAAAATTCAAAAAATTATAACTACCATTGCCTGGTGGGCTGAATAATCAAAGGAGCAAAAGCAGTTAATAATGATCTCTGAGTAACGAACAGTGGTGGGGTGCTGCAAGATGAAAATTTTTTAGTCATTGTTTTAATACTGTGTAAAACGAAACAAATGTAAGTTTAATCTTGTAATTGTAATTTTAAACAAACAAACTAATTTATACATAAACATAAACTTGATAAACTCCTAAACAAAAAACATTGTTTTTCTACGAATAGCCCAAATTGTCTCAGTTCAAGAATATGCTGATACACGGCTTTTAAACACGTGACAACTCTCAACACATACTGCGTAAGCGACGGTACTCTTTCTACCTAAAATACAGCATCTTATCTCAGACATGTGCACATGGCCACACGCGCACAACAGCCAGACACCATGTACAAGTATAAAGAAAGAACTAAAGAAAAGACTTATATTGAACGTTATCGGCAATAATGAGTGAGAAAACAGGGGGTGCTACAGCACCACAGTACCTATACACGAGCCGCCACTGGTAGCTTATGCAATTTGTTAATTATGATTTGCTGTAGAGACTCACAGCTTGTTTTGTCTGTCCAAAAAAATTTAACAATGACTGTTATAATATTACAGTCTTTTTTACCTTATTTAGAAGATACACAGTCTCTGTTGCATTTCTCTTGTACTTTTTATTAGGCAGCTCAAAACCATTTATGTCGACTACAAATAACAACAATTTGGTTCGTTCCACATGTTTAAGAAACTTGTATCCCAATCCTACATTTACGTGAGCACCTTCAATTAATCCTGGCAAATCTGCGACGCTGATCTATTAAAAAGAAATTATCACAAAAGTGTAAGTAGTCAAATTTTCACTAATGAGTAATATCCCCCAGTTGAATGATGCTAACATGATTTTAGGAAAATGCGAAAATTGTTTTTGTCCACTACGTACATTTTTGTTAAATCATGTTTGACAGGATCTCAGCCTCAACTGCTCATAACATTCTCTGTGATAACCGGCAACAAGTGTTCATACACATACAACAAAACCTTTATTTATGAACAAATTACAGAAGAGCTAATGGAATCATTAGTCATTACTTGTTCAGGCTGATAGTATATTAATTTATGTTAACAATTAGGGGAATGGGAATAAGTATAAAATGAGAACATTAATAAACAGCGTCAATCGACAATGCAGTTTTTCTATGCAATACAGGATCACCGGAGCATTGACAATGCATTGCACATCTATATGCTAGTAAATATCAATAAATTATACACACACACACACACACATATATATATATATATATATATATATATATATATATATGTTATAATTAAACTTCAATAAGCCTACGTTCTTGAGTATTGACAACATTTATAGGTAAAATTTAATGATGAAGTGGCTAAAGCCTTGCTAGTTTTACCAGCAGTTAAGAAAATGCAGCACATAGGTTTTTTCAAAAAGAAACCTAGATTGGGAAATGGTACTGTCAATGTTTATTTATAACAATTGTTGACTTAATCCAATCAAATCAGACTCACTTTCAGCTAAGTCAAACTAGTGACTTAGGCTTGCGACTCTATTTGAAATTTTCTTACCAACAACAGGATTCAACGAAAAACCCAATGTGTCATTCTAAGCATTAAGTAAGTTGATTTTGAACAATCTCAACAATTCACAAGATTGTAGTCGAGACGTATGTCCTCTAAGGAATTCAACTGCAGCAAATGAAGTCAACTTATAAAATTGGCCTCATTTGCTCAGTTCATTTGGCAACATACATCTATATGAAAATTGTGTGAAAGTATGTAGGGTCAAGTATGTCCATGATAAATAAGCTTTGGTTAATTCAAAGCAGAATTACATGAGTAGATTCACATCAAGAATAAATGCTCAATCTAGGCATAAGAATAATACTGTGAACTAATAAATGTTACTTGAAAATTTTTAGCAGACACGCGATGTTTACAAAATTAACAAACCTGTCGCAAATCTTCATATTCCATAATACCAACTTCTGGCCGTAATGTTGTAACTGAAATATAAACGAATTTTTATATACCTAGTTATAAATATAAATTATTTTAAATACAGTGGTGCTATTTATTAGACTGAAGGTTAATAGAATCAGTTGACTCAAAAACATATGGCACAGGCCGCTCCTATTCAAATGTAAAAACTGGTAATAACTGACTCAAATAACTCCGCATAACTGACTCAATAATATTTTTGCTTCATGTCCTTAAAATTAGACACAAATATAACGAAAAAGCTTTATCTTTTTTATGTCATCTTTACTTCACTTTTGTGTACTATAATGAACGTAGAAACAATCTTCGTTTAAATACCTCTATACTTCCAAAAACGTAAGCAATACGTTTATCACATACTAGTACGCTAATGCAGAAGTTTTGCTTTACCGAAATAAACTGAAATTAACCTTGTTGGAAGCTAAACTTAATCACTTGCTTAGCAGTTTGTTTTTGAAGCTCACTGTGCTTTTCACAGGGGTACCACCAATTGCTGTTCACAAAGGAAACACTGGTATCACCAACTGCAGCTCAAGCTTATCAACCACTAGGTGTTTTGCGTGAGCATGTGAAACATACAACAACAGATTTTCAACGTTTTAATCAGTACAAGAACTTTATAAGCCAACTTCTCCATGAAGAAATAAAGCTACACGACCTTGGACAAATTTTTGTAAGTTTTGCTGTAAATAAACAGATTTGCGCAATTTTCACTTTTCTTTTTTTAATCATTCCCTTATATAAATTATTGTGTTAAATAAATACACATAGGAACTAATTCATTTCCAAGGCTTTCCAAAGCACATTAAGCTGACGATTCATACTTCTGTGCTAGTAATAGTACACTTGTCAGCTAGATTCAGTCGGTTAGTTGGGACAAAACGCTTTCATTTTAAAGTGAGTTTATTAAGGAGCACCTACTATATTTCTAAACAATTAAGCTACAAGAAAATGAAAGGCTGCAAGAAAATTAAAACCAAAGGGAAAAGCTACTGTAACTTTGCTTTGTATCAAGAAGACATTTCATGAACAACTTTGTACTTACATGGATAATTGGCAATTTTGGGCGTTGCTCTAGAAATAGCAGTCAATAACGTAGACTTTCCTGCGTTTGGAAATCTGCCAAAAAATACGTAATTAACTGAAGGTTTTGAAGCTACAATCAAGCACACTGCAACAATAACTTCAGTACCCTGTATCACATTGTAATTGCTTTTGATACTACTAACACTGTTGAATCTAAATTTGTATTGAGTACCAGGTTTCGTGATATTATTTTCAAACAATGCATGTATTTTTTGTATTACACGAAATCTTGCATTACACATTACAATTTTTAATTATAAAACTTGGCAGACTGAAGGTTAACTGAGTGGCTTAATATTCACTTATTATAAGCACGGCTCATTTATTATATGAGGGGGCTCAGAGAAACAACCACAGCATGTGAGAAAGCCTATGTTTGTGAAAAAGACTGGCTATTGGGCAAGGGAATCATTACACAGATCAAGCTGGAAATCACTATGTAATACGGCATGCATTTATACAAAGCAAAATGGAAAAATGAAGCCAAGCCCTATGACACACATTTTTATTTAGAATTTAGACTCTATTCTTTTCGATAGCAAACACCCAAAAACCAGTACAAACAAAGATGTGCAAATAATAGAATTTGTAGCCTACAACAGACTACATATTATTTGCTGTTGGCGATAAACAATGTTTCTAAATTTTCTGAACAGCTTCCACCCAGTTTAAAAACAAGACCTGGGAAACAAAGAGTTTACAAACAGCCAATTAAGCAGCTTATATGTATAAAGAAAGTACTTCACCTAATCACTTATAACTAACTTAAGTGCCTACTGCACTCACCCAACTAGGCCAACATCAGCAATGACTTTCAGGTCTAATAAAACATTCCTGGCTTGTCCTTTTAAACCATGAAAGCCATTAGTGTAATCACCACCTGCTCCACCTGCAGCAACTAAGACCTTGTCTCCTTCTCGAAGCACTTCTCCTAAAAAATGTTCATGTCAAGTTAACAGAAGTAGTCTATTACAGATGCTATGTTTGTTTCCTTATTGTAGAACCCGGTCATCTATTGTTTATGGAAAAAAAATGACAGCAGATCTACACTAGACTGACAGAACTTCCTCAAAGTTCTGGGCGCATTTTTTTCTAAAAGTGAGCAATATAGCCAGTCTTATCAATTTGACTATACTGAATTCGAAAAAATTGTTGCCAGCTTGGTAACTACCAAAAAGGATAAAAAAATGCAAAAAAACAATATGGCCAACAAACTATGTATATCAGAAAAATTTTGCAGAAAATTAAATTATAAGAAGCCCTTGCCTTCCAGGGCAGTTGGACTTAAGCAATCCATTTCTCATACTTTCACTTCAAAACTGGCAACCATCTCCAAATTGGTCACCACATAAAACAAAATTGAGCCGACCATTCAATTCTATGTGTTGTTTTGCCTAAAGATTCATTATAAAAACCAAAAAAATGGCCATTGAGTACTGACATATAGGCCAGCTAACTGGTGAAAAAATTTCCAAGGCAAATTTTGAAGATTTTGCACAATGCTAGAACCAATCAAGGTGATTAATTTTGGACATAGAATCAATCAGAAACCTTCCAATATGACCATTTTCAAGATGAATGACAAGATTAGGCCACATCTTAAACTGTTAGAACAGAAAAGAGGATGATGTTGGTGTTTAAATACAGGTTTCCAAGATCAAGGAATCCACATCTGATGCTTAAAAACACTTACAACATCATTTTATTTAGAACTTGAAGGTGGTTGCAACTGCTTGTGTAATATATCAGCTATATGTTCTAAGGCAGACAGGTGGATGATTTTAGGATCTAGATGTAGGTTTTAAAGGTAAAGAAAATAGGCTATTATATAGTATTTCCAAGATTTTCAAGAAGACTGACAAGATGGATGTTACTAGCATATAAAGGCAACATTTTAGCTGTATAGCACATAAGATGATCACATTGGTGTGTAAAGGTAGTTTTTCAAGGTCAAGGATACCACATCTGACACATTAAAACACCTGCAACTTCATCTACTTAGGCCTTTAAGATGGTTGCCAAGATAGCTGCAGCTGATTGTATAACAAATTAACTACATTGCATGTTTTGCTGGAGATAGGACAATGATTTTAGTAGTACCTAGATATAGGCTTTACATATCAAGGACTTAATGTAGTATTGTCATTATTCATAGTGAACTGTAACAATATGAATAATATTATGATAACACATCACACATTCAAGATAGTCACAATTTATAGATCCTGATACAGATAACATAGATAACATTATCTCTAAAACAATCCATTTCATTCGCACACCATGACCACACCATCACATCTCCATCAAGCTGTGCAGCAAGACTTGCTTGGAGACATTTTCAATCTTGGTACCCTTTGGCAACAGCAATATTTAATGAGTTGTTGACTTGCCTCAAGTCTTAACGTCCAGTGTAGTTCTCATGTGACATTGGTGGACCATTCCAGACCCAGTCAAATGGCGATGGTTAAGCTGGGACGGTTATCAATGCCTGCTATAACAGAATCCTGCCTGATATACCATGTCTGATGTACTCCAACAATATGGCAGATATTGGAGGAATTGTATTCACTGGCCTTCCCCTTCTTGTGAACAAGTCTTCATGTGCTTCATCATCTGACAACAATGTGTTAGCCTTGTCCGTGAGAAGTACAAGAAAACGTTCAAGCGCCGGTATGAGTTCAGTCAGTTGCTCGGCTCTAGTAGTTACAGATACAAATGCTTCTGTTAGCATCTATGAACACACGGCATATGGGACAAGCCATCGTTTTTTCTCTGCAAATGCGGAAGTTTTGTCATAACCAGTATTTGTATGAAATGCTGACAGAGCTGGTGTTTTTTCAGGCCCATGTCATTCACAATTTCATGTGTCCAGCCTTTACAAGCTAGTGACAGGGACCTTTTTGGCTATCACGAAAACAATGACTACACTGGAGACTACCCTAAACCCTTGACCTTTAAATCCCATATATGTATATTAAATCACCATTAAATCTTGGTTTAGAACATGCAATATAGCTAATATATATTCACAAATGTCTGATGTCATCTTGAAACGTTTCATAACTATCATTGGTTTCATAACTTTTAGGCGAAATTCGCAAGTTTTGCATTATTCTGCTAGACGATACTTGAAGGGAACATGGCAGCCATTTTGCTTTTGCTTATTAGACCATTTAAGTTGCTTTGCATACTTTTTGATATCTAGTAGCAGCTTTTTGTTTTTACAACAAATCTCTAGGTGAAAATTGCATGATCAGCATCATTTAGTTTTGTGGGTGGTCATTTTCAAAATAAAAGTAACAGAAATAGATTCCTTAAGTCCAACTACCCTAGACTGAATGTCATACTGCTACTTAAGGATAATTTTCTGGGAAAGAAGCTTAACCAACAAGTTTATTTAAACAATAATAATGTACAGCACTTTTCTGTACAAAGAAAATAATTTGTGTATTATTGCAAAACTGGCAATAATTTTATATCTTCTTTGCACTTAACAAAGTGGAATAAATATGACTAAAGAGCAGTGACTACTGCTTAATAAAGATCACTGATGAGAAAGTGAATATATTTATCATTTTTCAACCAAAACAACCTGATCAAGAATAAACCTCAGAAAAATATAATAACAGTTACAGTGAATAACGTATTACCGACTTACCTAAAAATCTGCCATGGTCTGACATAACAGTAACTCCAAGAGGAGCACAAATAGTAACATCTTCACCTTTATAGCCCAGCAGACATTTTGGTCTGTAACAGCAGCATGTTAAAAATATTATATGTTTAACAATAACATGATAAACATCATACAACTCATTCACGGCAATGAAAACTAGACTCACTTCGCTTACAAAAGCTGCTTTGTTTACTAATCTCTTACTTGTACTATAAAAAAGTCAGTTTCAGCCATTAATAAATGTGCCTCCCTGAAATGCAGATTTTTTTCAGCCTAGACCAACATTTGCCAAAAGTAGTAAGTTTTCTAGGTACGTTCGCTTAACATAAGCTAAATAATCAAATCAAATAGTGTTAAAAACAAACAAATACATTAATTAAATGAAGTCAGACAATAATCCAGGGATCAGAGCTAAGCAATGGTGAGGATAGTCAGTGAATGATATCAGAGCCTGAATTCATTCTCGTTCTGTGTGGTTTCATCTGACATGATGATTTTAGCTGTTCACATCATTGAGGGAGGAGGAACACACATCTGACAATAGCAAAGATACCTTTGCCATTTCAATGTCTGATCTTCCTGGTTAGCATTGATAATAAGAAAGGTCTAGTCTCACCACAAATATCAACGTTAAGTATGTGCTGCTGTTGAATACTGGATTCTAGTTAGCAATGTGCAGAGTTATATAAAAAATATAGTGCTCACTTGCACACATCATTTACAGCATTAAGGAACATCATATTTATCTGCCTAACTATCAACTATTGTGTATAGTACTAAGAATAACAAAACCCACAACAGCAGGTACATATCAAGTATAATAAAATGTGTACAAAAACTTAATGAGAACGTACAAGCTATCACCTCCTGTTCCACCGATAAAACGTTTTTTAGGAAATGCATCACGCACAGTCGTCAAAGCAAGTACAGATTCCGATGCCTCTACATAAACATCGCCTCCTTTTCCACCTTTACCGCCCATACGTTTCAAACCATTTCCCCCCGCTCCGCCTCGAACATACACTCTGAGGCTGTCTATAAATGTCCTGCGAATCTTTGCAAACCTTCCTTTGCCTACAGCCTATAATCATAGAACATCAATTTTGAAACTAACAAAATCATATTCAGAGCTGCTGCTTTATTGCTGCTTCCTGTTACTAGTAATGTTGTTGCTGCTGATGTTATTTTTTTGTCACGACTGCTTCTTCTTGATTATTGATGACTGACCTAGTGATAATTGTAAGGTTAGTTGCTGGACCAATTCTGAAATATCATTTCAAAGCCATTTACCACATAATTTATTTAACACATTAACAAATCTAAAAAAGTATATAACATTTAAACAAAATCAAACTTTGCAAAAATGGAGATGCCTGGCATAGAAATGAATGCAGAAGGAAGTGTGTAAACCATGAAATTTCGCAAAGCAGAAATACCAGCAGCAACTTTTACCTTCTAGTATGACTTGAATATTTCAGGGTAACATGGACAAAGTCAAGCTCTTATAACTTAACGGAAACAAAACAGAAAATTTATTGATTACAACAGCTTTGAAACCCTTGAAAAGCTATGACTCAAAGTTTTGAATTTATAATTCGTAATATAATTACTAATTTTGCATAGACCTACCAAACACAAGAACAAGAGAAAAAACATTTGAAGAAAATGAACATGTGCACTTTGCTCTACTTTGTAGTAAAACTAGCATGGCGGTGTAAAATAAAATCATTCACTGCAAATATTATAGCAACATAGTTTTAGCACCTGGATAGATGTATCGAAATCAAACCTTTGCTAATAACACATTTAACTAATTAAGTATTTTATAGCGATTGATTGTTAACTAACTCTTCTATGTATTTTATTTCTAGGCAAATACGGAAACACATCTATATTAAATACTACACAATGGAGATGATGACATGCAAAAAACACTTCAATCAGTTCTCAAAATGCATGAAATTAAATCCTTAACAAAATTCAATACACTTACTAGAGAATGAACTTAAAAGATTATGTCAGTCTGATAGATAAGCTTATAGCACACATTTCAACAGAAAATTTTGTACTGCACCTTTTTGCAATTAAGTTCAAATGAATTTAGCTGAACAGAAATCAACATCTTACCTGTGATTCATGATAAAGAAATCTTCCAATTTGCACCATTATAAAAATTACAAGTAACCTGAGTTGCAGTCAAACTTAATGTATGTTAATTTGACAACATGGTGTCCATGGGACAGTCCAATAGCAAAGCAATCAAAGTAGGACTTCCTATTTAACAAAACATTTTAAAATTACTTAAAATTTAGCTTAAGCCATTACTTTCAATTCATGTGTTTATAAGTACATGTACTAACAAAATAATTCCAGAAACAGAAGATGCAATTAACTTACAATAATAATATTATTAAATCTTTGAAACCAAACTTGACTAAAAATGGAAATGTCAACAAGTCTGGCTGTGAACACTTACAAATTCAATGTTTTAATCAAATTAAACAGCAGCAGCAAAATTTAAAAGCACAAACGAGAAGACAACCTAGGCCTTGGAGGGTAAGGATTAGAGGTATCCCACAGCTATGGTTAATCTAAATCAAGTAACATCCAATGAAACTAGTCTGACAATCCAAGATGGGAAGGGGAACTGGCTGCCTAGAATGAATAATTAATGAAGCAATGAGCAAAACCAAATGTAAGGAAAAAAATGGCACAAGTGGAAAAGTAGGCAAAAATGGCACAGGAAAAATGGCACAGTAACTGTGGCACAAGAAAAAATGGTACAAACGGAAAAGTAGGTAAGAATGGCACACATAATAAAATATGGATTTCGGGTTACTCTGGGGTACAATTATCTTAGTTATTTTATCTCTGCCAAGATAGTTATGCTTCAATACAGTTTGTTTGTTTAGATGTTTTTTGTCTGTTATAGCAGTAAGCCTATTACGCAAAGACTGCCTGATCGATTTCCACAAAACTTTGTGGAGAAGGTGGTACAGGGTACCAAAAGGGGCATTTTTCGCAAACCTTGACCAAACACCACATACAAAAAGCACTTCATGGAGGTCTCAGAAGGATAATAATATGTGTTTAGAAAGAGGAGGATTTGGCTACAAGACAGAGCAATTCTTTTTTATTACCTCCAGCAAGAGAAGCAGCTACAAGTTAATTCCAGGTTCCATTTCCAGAAATTATTGCTTGAAAAACTGTGTAACTTAGCTTTTTAATATATACTGGCTTATAAGCTGACTTGATACGTAAATACGTATACATATACATACAGACATACATATATATATATATATATATATATATGTATAGATATATATATATATATCAGTCTATTACCATCGCCAAAATTAATGGTTAACAAACAGTACATAAACACTACGTCATAATATTCGTGCATTATTGACTGTGCTTTTGCAAGTCTAGACAATAGAAATACAGGTACATTTTTGTATGTTTGCTTTTTTTATCTTTGCGTTATCTTTTTTAACCAAAAGAATCAGATAAATAAGTTTAGTATTGTTCAGCTTTGGCAGAGATCTGCTTCCTACTGAACACATTCTAGTTTTATTATTGAAATTTATTGCATTAATATAACATATGCGCCATTTTTATCGCGCTCTAGCAAAACCATCATAATTTTTGTGCATACAAAGTTTGCAACGTTTTAAACCACATCAAAAGACCTATTTTAGGGATCTGCTGACCACAAACACAATCCCTTGAAATACAGACTATTAAATAAGTCGCATTGTAGACTACTTATAGGCATTAAGTAACTGACCACCAGTCGGCTTATTGTTGGCTAAGAGCTTACTCAATGTTGAACATTATAAGACGGAGATTTCTCAGGCTAATCCTAAAATTAGTAAAAAGGCTTATGTTGGGAGCCGAGTGGACCACTGCGCCAAGTAGACACTAGAGACAGGTCGTGAATTGAGTCGTTAAGTGTACTGACACCGTCCGTTGTGCTTGTTTATGTAATAATAATAATTAAAAACGTTAGTACACGTTGAATAATTTATCATACATCTAATAAAATAAAAGAATTTTATTCTGAGCTGGTAGAACGGACAATATTAAATTTGGTTTCGATATTAATGTTGTTGAAGTGAAAAAAACCACTTTTTTGCGAATACAAAATTTGTTTAAGGTATATCATTTTTGATTTTGTCTCACTTCACAAATAGGTGATCCGTTTCACTACTTCTTGGGCAAATAATTGTTTTCTTATAAGTAAACGTTCTAGCAATCTATGTGTCCTACATGGGCTAGCGAGCCATGTAGGACAGTGCCCTACATGTTACAATACTACTGATAATATTAAAACTAATTATCCTTGCTTTTCTTAAATGTTAAAAATTACTTTTTGGTGTTGTGAAGGCTTAGCAGCATCTGTCTTATTCTTAAATTTGCAATTATTTCTGTAAATAATAAAATGAAGAAACTTTCACAGAATTTTCAAAAATTTGACAAAATTACCGATTCTCGACAAAAATCGCCAGTGTCCTACTTGGGCTGCCCATGTAGGACACTACTTTTAGCGCATCAAGTGGTCTACTTGGCGCAGTGGTCCACTCGGCTCCCAACAGCTTACACAAGATACGTGACTTATCTCATGACAAGAGAAAAATATATATTTGGTTGCATTGAAAAACGGATTCACGAGAATCAAATAACAAACAGCAACAAGTAATTTAATACTCAACAAGTTTAATTTTTATTTTGCATAGTTCAATCAACCTAACTTTTAATGAAATGTTAATTTCTAATTTTGGTCCGCATGGTTTCAGCACTATGGGACACCTACTTTCTTAAGCAGTCTGCGATTGCCTATAATGTTGCCCATAGATAATAATATAGCTACGAACCTTCATATCTATTGAAGTCTTGAATATATTTGATGCCACTCTACTGCCTACATACAGTGGTGAGTGTGGTGAGCTCAATTATTTTACCCAGAAATTGCCTTTGCATATTATCAACATAATTATTAGAAATTCCATAAAGGAGTTAATACTACAAGAGTTTTTTTAATTACCAACATATTTCCTAAGTGTTTGACTCAACCTTCAAATTATTGATAAGTTTTTCCAAAAAGTCGTGCTGTTTTTTTTATTTTCCAAAAAATAATGTATTTACCTATACAGTTTATTGGTCTTCAGCCAATGTTGGTAAAGAATAAAACCAGTCATACGATTAAGCGACTCTTCATACACTGATATTTGGTTATGCATTAGTTCAAAATCTGATGCATGGCTAGCTCATAAACTGTACTGTTTGCTACATGGGCTAGTGCATGCGCCTGACACATATAGTATTTCAAGTAATTTTTATAAGTGACTTGATCTTTAAAATCAAGCAAACGCCTTACACATATCTACAGATCCTATATCTATCACTGTTCTTTTGGGAATTTGGGGACATAAGCTGTAGTTACGTATTGCTGATTATGTTATACTGTTTGAAAAAATCCTCCAAGCTTCAGTTTACATTACAAGTCACCATTCATGATTATCGCAAAGGCACACTGCAGATTAATGTTATTAAAGCGCAATTTCAGATACTTTAAATCTGATACTAGTAAATTAATCAATCTTTACAAACCTATGATGAGGCCCTCCCTTAGACTATGCAGATATGACCTGGAGGTCTGAAAGAATTCAGCGTCAAGCAACTAGAATGGTACCAGGTACATACTGCTGAAAGACCATATCCTGAAAGTATATGAAACTTACGACACTTAAACACAGGAGACACAGGCAAGACGTGATTCACACATTTAAAATCCTCAAGGGTATTGACTGGATAGACGGCAATAAAATATTTGAACTTGAAATACATCATAGGACAAGATGGCATTCACTTGAAATCAACAAAAAATTGGCTCAAGTTGGGAAGACGACAAAATTTTGTCAGGGCCAGCCCTATTATTGAGCAAATATGTGCTTGTCCTTACGCATTTGAAGCTTGGTGCGCCACTAATTAGAAATGTTTTTGTCTAATGTCAGGACACGTTTTAGGATAGTTTTAGCTCTTTTGATTCCAATTTTAATGTTAGGGTTAACAAACACATTTAATTATTCCGTTAAACGTTTGTTTGATGTTCTGTGACCCTTGACCCTGACAAGTGTTTATATTGCTTCGGAACCGGATGACGCCATGTTTTGTTCAAAATGAGCGTGCCCAAGCGTGAAGTGACCGCGACTTTTAATTGATTTTACTAATTACGTAAGGTGCTTATCACAGTTTCAATGCTGAAACTCTCTAACATTTTTCTCATTTAATATTAAAATTTATACAAGTGATTGGTAGAGATGACGGATCATGGGGGGAATGGCTGAAATTTTGTGATCACTCCCAAATTTACCAAAATTAATCGTGTTCTCTATTTTGTCGCACTCAATCTCATTTTACGCTAGCTAGTATGGACAAAAAAATTATGTTGTTTTATCTGGGCATGTTGATAATGGAAAATGCAAATGGCGGATTTTTCCAGGTTCCTGGAAATTAGTTAAAATCAAACAATACATCGTTATTTCGATTTGTTTATCCAAACAGTAATAAAAAAGTAGTACATCTGGGAACACTGCTTCCAGCAAATTGGATAAATCTCAATCAGTATTATGTAATGCATGTAAAAAGATTGAGATTAAACAAAACACTTGTTTAATTTTTGGTCTTAAAATGCACATCGACTTTTACATAAGGTCGACTTGTACACACGTATATACGCAGGGCACTTTATTTATGACTTTAGTCATAAATTGCATAAATAGCTTATTTAATACTAATTTCTGATTTTATTTATGACTATTTTGCAAGAAAAGTCATAAATAAAGTGCCCTGTATATACGGAAACTTTGTGGGTCTTCGCCAAGCCTTGGTCTGAGCCTTCAGAGATGCTCTTTAACGACGTTTTGCGCGAATCGCACAAGTGATGAGAGTCCCTTTCTTATGTTTTTGAGTCGATTTCGAATTTCTGCATTTAAAAAGCTAGTACAGATATTAACTACTTTTCAGTCATTTTTATATTTTCATTGTTAAATTATACAATTTTTATGTAACTGTGATTTTTGTATCAGTACACCATATCTTAATATTTATCTATAAAAATAACTTTACACACAGCCTATTGACGTATTGTATTTTTTTTCAGTTTATGTAGTAACTAGTATTTATTTGATAATCCGTACGTTATCAAAGACATAATATTTTGTTTGATCGAGGGTGTCCAAAGAAAGGGCTACAAAAATGGTTGAAGGGTTGAAGAATGTTCCATATTGTCAGCGACTTAAGCGTCTAGGTCCGCATACACTATTTACTACTACTAAGTACTAGCAGGATGCGTGCTGATTTAATACAAGCTTTCAAAATCATCAAAGGAATTGGTGATGACATCAGATGTGGATGTTGGAAACTTCTTCACTTTCAAGACTCATAAGAGAATGATGCGACAACGTCAGTTACAACTGTACAAGAAAAGAGTAAAGCTGGATTTAAGAAAAGATTATTTCAGCCATAGGATAATTGATTTTTGGAATTACCTCAAAAGGCTATCGAAGCAGTTACAGTCAATCAGTGTAAAGGGGACATCCAAAAGTATGTTAATACCATTGAAGAACGAAATATAGATTGGATTCATGAGAAACATGTCTGCAAACACTAAGTCTTTCTACAGCATAGTACTTGTACCGTTAGTTATAGATGCCTAATTTTTGCTCTACGCAGGGCCGTAGTCGGCTTTTGAAAAGTGGTCCGGCCACAGATACAGAACAGGTAGAAGAAGAATACAGCAGCAATGTATAGAAGAGTATATTAAAATTTATAATACAGAGTTATAGTATAATAGAGCACTACACATACTCAATGATGACATGATTGATTAAAACTTCCCAAACACACATCTGTGCCGCTCATTTCTAGCAGTAAACTCGTTTGCAATTTCCTTCGGGTCGAGAGCGTCTGTTCTATCCATATGTACATGCAAAGTCATGAGATTGTTCAGTCTAGTTTGAGTCATCGTACTCGGCAAAACGCAAGGTCGTTTGCTTCGTCATAATGCAACCACGTTCTATTTGCGAACCAGGAAGACTGAAAACTTCTTTGCACGATGTTTTTATGACCAAACGAGCGTTGGGGAAATGTGAAATTTTTAGGCTGATTTGGAACCGGTGGTATATCCATGATAGATGAATTCACATAAAAAGATAAATTCACAATAATAAAAATAATAACTTGCAGTGTGAAACAAAAACTTCTATGACAATTTCACAAACAAAGACACTAACGAAACTTTTTATAACACTAGTAATCTAAACAAACATGTCCGCTTTTTTCACACTCGTCTAATGCAGTCTCCGGTCACGTGACCATTCTGATTGCGTCAGCACAAAAAGATAATATAGCTGGCTGAGACGAAACACACACTTTAACTGCCAGCTTTATGTGCTTTATTGTTGTCATTATAAATAATGAAGGGGAGATGTCTAGGCACGTATGGCAGAAAAAGTGGACCGCCGACTACGGCCTTGCTACGTGTGTGTATATAGTGTATATAACATGCCAAATCATTGCAATCTTTGTAGTTAAAGTACAAGCGCCACAACTGGGTTCCTTACACAATAGCTACCAAAATTAAAGTCTCAAAATAGCCAAAATAATGGTGGTAGCTGCAAAGATGAATTATTTAACGTGTATTGCTGTGCCAATGTACATTGTATTTATTTGTGCAAATAAAACTTAATTGAATTGTATTGAATTGTGATTTGAAAGTGGTGATCTCCATTCGCATGGCTCATAAGTTAATTTCTTCTGCTGCACTCATAGCACTGTAATGCATTGTTAATTTGTAATTTTATAACTTTTATTTTTGTATTGTACTAAATGGATGAATAAATAAATCTAATCTAATCTACATAGTAATATAAATATGTATGGATATAACATTACCCGGAATTTACATTTAAAGACTTCCCATACCGTGATTTGCAACGTTCCTTTAAGCTTCTTTGGGTGGTCTTTGAGTGCAATATCACAGTACGAAAGGGCTATAGGTGTAAGCTTACGTTAAATGTGAGAAAAGTTAATAATATTATTAGTTGTCACTAATATAGATATCTTCTTTACAGTCTTCTTTACAATGACATTAGGACTTAGAGTTCAGCTTGAGTACGGTCCCTTCTCATATTCATTTTAGATTTATCGATAGATGGTACATTCACAGTATCAGTTGAGAGTGAGTTCCATGGATGCGCCACACAAGAGGCAAAAAAATGAGAATGCATGTTGGTTCAGCTATATTCGATGAAGAGTTTGTAATCATGGCCTCGTAGATCTCTGCATGGTCTTGAGAAGACATCTTGTCCTTGTAAAACTTAGTCCTTTCATAATTTTATAACAATTGACAAGGTCAGCAGCACATTGGCAGTGTTCGAAAGTGGACATCACTGCAGGATCTGCATCATGAACTAACCTCATACATCTGTCTTGAGTTTTCTCCAAAACATCTTTGAGAGCTGTGTACTGCAGTGACCACACTACAGTTGATTACACAAGTTACAATGTTTAAAAAAATTTAAGGAAACTGTTATTACTAAGACAAAGTGACCTTTAAAACAGAAACTGCTCATCAAAGAAAGAACTTGTCAGTATTAAAACCTAACGGCAAATAAATATTTTTTTGACTGCAGGAATTAAAACACGAATTTATCTGATGGATCATTCTGGGAGAGATTCAAAAACAAAGTCAATTGCGACGTTAATTTTCTTGGATACTGAGTCAACCGATTTACCTAGATATGGTAAGTATTTATCAGTTGGCTTTTACAATACTGAATTGTACCATGCCTTCTATGAGAAATTAAACTAGAACTTTTCATTTACATCAATTTTATATAATGTACCAGGTAAACTAAATGTAACCAGCAAGCAGGTTTCTCTTAATTTCTTACATTACATTTCTTATATAAACACCATATTCAGTAATTTACAGTTTATATTTAACTAGTATAACTGCTTAGAAAGCAGAAAAAATGTCTCTACAATAAGCAGATTGCATGAATTGTTACATACTTTCTGTATGCACTGGGAACAGGTCACTAGGTGGTTAACATATGCTGTACGTCTGTATTTCAATTAACTGTGCTTTTTTGTTTACCATGCTGGGCTCAGTGGGAAGTCAGCAAATAAACAATTGAGAGTATACTGAATAAATTCCTTTGCTAGTCAGTTAACGAGGTTTTTGAATGTACGTAGACTAATCATGAACCGTAATTATAATTATGCAGAGTGTTAGAACACTTGTCACACTTATAATGCAGGATATTGCTTCAAGATTTTTTTAGGTGACAAACCATGAATGTCTGTAAATTAATGCACTAATGCTTACTTCAGTATATGCCCACTTGTTGTCAGAACAACAACTTAGGTTTGCGCTGTTGCTTAAAATCAAATGTATATTACAATACATGCGCAGCATCGTAAAATAATCAAATCAGAATTGTTCATAGTAAAAGATGTACCTTTTAGTTTGTAACATTCTGTTCCGAAAGGCAGGTGAATATAGATTCTTCTCTGCTGTGGAGCTCTGCACATATTGGCTTTGGCTGTGAGACCACCTTATAGTGTTTCTAATAAGATTTCTATATTATATATCATACTAGCCAAACCCTGCAAAAATTTTGCGCATAAACTCACAACAACCCACACCACACCACACTACCACCCACCACCCCACTCTCAAAACATCAGCCACACCATCTCACCACACCAAAACTCGACACCACACCACACATCCTACACCATACTGCAACACAACACCACACTACACCACCCACAACATACCACACCACACCACCTACACCCTATCACCCCAAAACATTATTCACACCACACCCCCAGACCACACTAAACTACACCCACCACACTATCCACAGCACAACACCCACAGCACACTCACCACACCATGAAGATGGCAATGATGATGATGATGACAACGATGACACCTACAACACCAACAGCACAGCATCACAGTAAAACCATTCCAAACATTTTGTACAAAGTCAAAACTGTGTGCTATAATAAATGCTCTTAGTCTGTTTACCAATGATCAATAATGCATGGACAGTCCACATAGTTTTTGTTTATTGCTCCTCAGATGATAATAGGCTAACAGAACTTACTTACATGTAAAATCTATACCACGGCAGGTGACAACAATGTCTGGAACAGCGGGAACTCAAAGACAATATATGTTCCAAATAGCGTACAGCACAGGGGGGTAGAAAAAGAACTTTGAAACACACCCCTGCCGTTTCGTCCATTATACATCTGTCCCAACAAAACCTTCAACGTTTTGTAGACAGTTTCTTCCTCTTCCTGCGAGTGTGTTTATTTTTTCCCAGCATGCCCAAACAGTTGCACAAATTGAATTTTTCTAGAGGCTGTTTGAGCAGTTTTCTGCAAAATTTGTGTGGTTGGGTCTGGGAAAACGCCCGTCACCATTACCGGCATCATGCCAGGAACGTTCCTGTTCTTCAGAAATAAGAGGTATAAATTTTGCAAAAAATTGCCATTTTTGGAGGGGTTTTGCCTCCCGTTCCTCCCGGTGGGGCAGATTCGAAAGATAGACCCCCAGATGCGAACCCTCGGGTGGAGACCTTTCATTTGATGTATAGATCGTCGAAAATGGTGCCGTCGTTGCTGCTGTAGCCTTGTCGGTTATGTATCCACCCATATATATATATATATATGTATATATATATATATATACCACCGAAATTAATATGTACTATATTTGTTTGCTTTTTACTAATTGTTGTTCTCTTATCACTTTCCTTCTCACTTTGCACACAATCTCTCTCTCTCTCTCTCTCTCTCTCTCTCTCTCTCTCTCTCTCTCTCTCTCTCTCTCTCTCTCTCTCTCTCTCTCTCTCTCCCTCCCTCCCTCCCTCTCGTTGAGGTTTCTTTCTATTGTATTTATTTCTTGAAAGCATTCGGTATAATAATTTTTTCTTTGCTTTTATTTTACTGTTAGGTGAAAAACCAAAGATTACTGAGATATGTATGATTGCAGTAACTAGAAAGCACTTTCTAGAATCTACTACCATGCCACGTGTCAAAAATATAATGAGTTTCTGTGTCAATCCAAAAACTCTCATAGCACCTCGTGCTGCAGAAATTACATGCAAGTATTAACTAAAATTATTTTTAAACATTATTATTTAATTATTTGTATTACTTATTGTATTTTTTAATAGTAATTAAAAGACTATGCAGTCTGAAAAATGCTGTCATTTGGGCATAAATAATATATTTTTAGTAATAATTTGACCTGTAGTCTCCAATGAATTCTTATATAAAAGGAGAAATGAATGCCCATTTGTGATTACAATATAACATCATTATAGCAAACCTGCTGTGGAGATCCAGAAAAAGTACTTTATAACCAAGGTATTTTATATGCATATATCGCTAATAATATGTAGATGACTATTAGATGGACGAGTATGTATTAATAATAAAATTGCATAAATAATGTACAATGTAAAATGCTTTCAGAATATACTGTCATGTAGCAACTGCATCGCAGCATATTAAAATGAAGTGAAATGTAATTTATGTGACTTTGTTAAACAAAAAATTATTGAGCATTTTATATTAAATTGGATGTACATGTTGAGTTGTAAATTTATGTGACATGCTCAGTAGGCTTAGCCAATGAGTTTAAAAAAGCCAGTCAATTTTGTTTGCATAAAATTTCCATATGTCCATGTATAAGTAAACAGCTGGGTGCCAAGCCGCTGAGTGACACATTTGTTTTTAGACATGCAGCTAGTAGGTCAAGTGACCTTTTGACATAACATGTGAAGAACTCCCCATGCTCATCAACTCTGTGCAGCACCAGGAATGACAGGTTAAATTTAATTGCAAGTTTTAAATGTAAAGCACGGGATAGAAACTGATAAATACATAGTAATAGAGTCAATAGGCCAGACAAAAAGTCTGCAGTAAGCTTTATTCAAAGCTATTATATTGGTTAAATGAACGATAAAAGTTCGTTTTTTTATAAGTTCGCATTACCAGCGTGTTCATTTTAATGGTGTTATACTGTACATTGATTTTTTGGATTTTAGTAAGATCTTGGTAACAAAAATGGCATTTTTGTGTTTTATTAGATCTTAGCAATGAAAATTTGGCTGATCAGAGGGAATTTGGCAGTCAGATTGCAAGGCTTGTCTATGACTTTGTACATGTCAATTCATTAGGACCAGTTTGTATCCTAGCCCATAATGGGGACAGATTCGATTTTCCTCTGTTAAAAGCCGAACTTAATTGCAGCAATGCTAGTCTGCCTGAGCATGTTTTGTGTGCAGATACATTAAAAGCTTTCAAGTATATAGACAAATGTGAAACTGAAAGCATGGGTGTCACTGGTGACCATTGTGTAGCTAACGAATACAATGCCGAATTTCCTTTACCATATTCGGATTTTCTGGTACCCGAAGAAGTTGTGATGGGTGATAATTCGGATTTTGATGACGTGAACAGCAATTTTGAACCTTTCAGACCAAATGAAGTGGATGCAGGGAAAAAGAGTTGTGTAATGGGAAAAGGGGATCATGATGAATTAATAGGTATCCCTCCAACAGAATATACTAAAGATGAGAATGTTCAACAAAATGAAGTAACTCCACAGAGAAAAAGAGTGTCAAAGATGCCTAATTTTTCCATCGCTGCTGTACCAAAGTGCTTGTGTCTGGATGATGCTTATTTTACCCCGATACGGCCCAATGTTGTGAGAGTAGAAACTGTGTCCCAGAAGCCAACTGCGCACAGTCAATTATGCCTTTTTCCTGAGCAGCAGCACAATGGACGATCAAACTACTTATTAGGTATTCAGCCATTAGTGACTGGAAGAAAATCTTTTTGTTTAGAAAGTCTATACAAATGTTTAGTGGGACCATTAGAACATCCTATGCATGCAGCAGGAAATGATGCTATGGCACTCCTTCAAATCTGTATTAAGAAGAAAGATTTGTTTATTAAATGGGTTGATGATAATGCTTCTCCTTTTTCAAACACAACACCAATGTGGAATTAATGTTTCCATTCGGAAACATAGGACGTTAGTTTCTTTTAGTCAAGTTTGCTTGGACAATTTGAACAATTCTGAGACAACTGCTTATGATGATTTTACAAATGCAATCATATTATGTTTTGTTTCATTGTTTATCTAGAATAACCCTTTTCACAGTTTCAGCGATTGATGGTCGTGAAAAGGTCAAAGTTTAAGTGTACTAGACAGCGCATTTATGTATACTTGGCAATGCCATGCTATTGTAATAGTTACAGTTTTAACAGCTAGCTAGAACCTTACCTAGTTCAATTTTTCTTGTTCCCAAGCAAGATCTTGCTAGTAGATCACTCTTTGCACAGACTAGTGCATAATTTAGTAAAGTCTATGTAAAACAACTGAAGTTACTGAACTGATGCGACAGAGAGCTTTGCTTTACACACATCACGTGACAGTTGTTGTTAAGATGTGGTACACTTAACCTTTGACCTACAGCAACTGCACGTGCGTAGTACACACAGCAAACTGAAAAAGCTTATTAAATCTGAGCATGCTAATTAGTTCTATTTTCTTTTAAACTGTTATCATGAACATAAATTTTTTTATTACCAGTTACAATTAACACACATGTGAATCATCATTGTGTTATAATTTTTTACTATAATTTATCACAATTGTGTTGGTACATGGCTGGTCCATTGTATCTATTTTGTTTTTTACTTGACAATCTCACTGAATATTTTGTTTGCAGCGCATGCTAGGCACGATAGTTTTATTTTATTTATACAATAATCATAATTTTGAAGTAGATTTGAAACATGCGTACTGCCTGTGATCGTGAGATTAAATATTGCATGTGGAGCTTAATTATTTTTCATAGTTCTTCTTTGCAATTGTTGAGGATCTGCTTGTTATGCCAATACATCATTAATTCTGTAATTACCTTGCATAAAAACAACCATAGTATTTTTATAGGAAAATAAAAAATGTCTTATAGTTATATAAAATTTATCGCTGTAGTTTTTGCTTCTTTTCTCTCACTGGTCTTAATTCAAGATTTCCTGGTATACAAACAGGCCAATAAAATGCAAGAAAGCTTCACAGGTGAGAAAACCACAGTTTTATTCATGTTACGTGTTAATCATTTGTAAATACATACTACATAATTATTATTAAATTTGCTTGATAAACATGATTGTGCTTCTACAGATCCACAAATTTAATTATGGGACTAAATTTTGGTTGTAATTACAGAAAACAAAATACAAATTAACGAATCATTTATGTCACTCAATTAAAAATATGCTGTAACTAATGATCAAGGAAAAAGCCAAATTACAGCAGGTAATAATATGAATTACAGTATTTAAGGCTGTATTTGAATTTTAGAACTGCATAACTAATATGCAATATTGCTAGTGTAAAAATCAAAAAACATTGTACACTGTTTCTAAAACTGAATTTAAAAAAAATCACTAAATTTTGAGATTTCTGTTTCTAGATCCTATACTTTTTGTATGGTAATCTAGTAGTTACAGATTACTTAATAGAACTAATACTATTGCTCGCTGTTCTAACAGTATTACACTGATGAGTGCTCAGTAGTAAATCTTTCAATGTGGTGCATTAAATTGCAGATCTTTGCAGACATGCAATTTTTCAATGCACATTGAAGAAATTAAATACTAGTAGAGAATTTATTTGCTAAAACAAAAATGCAAACGGTAGATCAACAGAGCTGCTAAACATGTGAGATGTCACAGTTGAGACTAGAAAAATACGAGCCAAAAGTAAGAAGTGATCCTTGGGATTAATATTCTTCCCCTTCTTCATCATCTTCACCTTCATCTCCACCTTCTGCTCCAACTTCTTCATAATCCTTTTCCAGTGCAGCCAAATCCTCTCGAGCCTCGGAAAATTCTCCCTCCTCCATACCTTCTCCAACATACCAGTGAACAAAAGCACGTTTTGCATACATCAAATCGAACTTGTGGTCAAGACGAGCCCAGGCTTCGGCAACAGCTGTAGTATTGCTTAACATGCAAACGGCTCGCTGGACTTTGGCCAGATCACCGCCAGGGACTACAGTTGGTGGCTGATAGTTAATTCCGACCTTGAAACCAGTTGGACACCAATCTACAAACTGGATGGTTCTCTTGGTTTTAATAGAAGCAATAGCAGCATTAACATCCTTAGGAACCACATCACCACGGAACAGCAAACAGCAGGCCATATACTTACCATGTCGAGGATCGCATTTGACCATCTGATTAGATGGTTCAAAGCAAGCATTGGTAATTTCTGCAACAGTGAGCTGTTCGTGGTAAGCTTTTTCAGCAGAAATCACTGGTGCATAAGTAGCAAGGGGAAAGTGTATGCGTGGATAGGGCACCAAATTTGTCTGAAATTCTGTCAGGTCGACATTGAGTGCACCATCAAAGCGGAGAGAGGCTGTAATAGATGATACAATTTGGCTTATGAGACGGTTCAGATTTGTATACGTTGGACGGCCAATATCGAGATTACGGCGGCAGATATCGTAAATTGCTTCATTGTCAACCATAAAAGCGCAATCAGAATGCTCTAGAGTAGTGTGTGTTGTTAACACAGAGTTGTAAGGTTCAACTACGGCTGTAGAAACCTGTAAGAAGATGATGCAGTTATAAAAATGTCAAATGATTACTTGCTGCAATTTAGTTTATCTTAAAGATATGTGTAGACAGAGTAGTCTTAGATAGGAGCAAATAATTTAGGCAAAGTACGGTGGGAATTGTAGTGCACCATAGTTGCAGCATATGTCAAATTACAATTTTAAACAACACGCATGCCATAATCACTTATTTTCAACATAAATGTACGGAGACAACTTAAAATGATTTTATGTCGGTTTAAGTGGTTCATGATTTACCTCCATGTTTTATTTAAATGTATGGTATTATTTTAAAATGCCTTATTTTACTGTGTGACCCTTACCACCACTATGAGTTTTCAAAGCTAGAAATTTTGCCTTGCTACCATATGCCAAGGACAAGGCATCAGTCAAATTTCAAACTTGGTTACACTGTGCTTCAATCAGATGTACCCTTCATATAACTCAAGTTTGTCAACATGGGTAATAATTAGAAATGTTGTATATGATAATGCATAACATAACATTTTTTAATTTTACTGACTAACCTGTGGAGCTGGATAGATGGCAAATTCTAATTTTGACTTCTTTCCATAGTCAACTGAAAGTCGTTCCATCAAAAGCGAAGTGAACCCAGAACCAGTTCCTCCGCCAAAGCTGTGAAAGATCAGGAATCCTTGAAGTCCAGTGCACTGATCAGCTAGTTTTCGGACACGGTCCAGCACAAGATCTATGAGCTCCTTGCCAATTGTATAGTGTCCACGAGCATAATTGTTGGCTGCATCCTCTTTGCCAGTTATCAGTTGTTCTGGATGAAACAGTTGGCGATAAGTTCCAGTGCGAACTTCATCTGTAAAAAATAAAAATACCATATCTATTCATTCTATTGCACAAGTTGGAATTTGTAATGCTTGAAAACTATCTGAATAGCCTGATTCTAACAATTTTAATGAAAAGGGAGAGTCAGTCTGCAAGGCAAGAATGTTTATAGCTTCTTCCAAGCATGTGGTCAATTCAAAGCACAGCCTTTATTTGTGAGACACCTGAAAAGAATATAAATCATTGAGGATTGTTTGCTCAGGTTTAGTTGAAAAGTAGCATTGTTTTTTCCTGAATTTTATTATTTAAACACGAATGTTATTGTTAATGTTAATTTTATAATACCAAAAGGCATAGCAGAATACCAGAACCGAACTTGTACGTGTTTACTACAAAAAGCCAATAAAAAGTATATGTATACATGCATGCAGTTTTTGTCATGTAAAGCTTATTATAATATTATATTAGGTGAGCTTTAAGTACACATTATAAATTTTAATTATAGAGGGTGTGAAATACGATACTGTTTGCACATTTTTACGTTAATTTTTCAAATTTTATTGGCCCTATTCATACTGCAGTTTTAGGCCTATTCTCATGGGGATGGCTTTTTTACCAATAATTACATAACTATAATTTACATGTTTCATTATCTTGCACTATTCAGTAGTGACTACTATATTATATATATATTAATTCTTTATTTGTCATAAAAAACGGCTCACTCATTACAATAAAATTGAGCTAGCCTCAGCGCAATGTTAAAACAACCACACTGTTCAAGACAAATGCGTCCAGTACTGAGTCAAAGATTTTAAAGACACCAGGTACATAGACATAGATATATTTACTGGCCACATATACTACACAGATACATGAAATTTGTTGTTTCAGCTTTGCACAGATTACTAAAAAGCAATTAGCACAACAAATTTGCAACTATAAAATAAATTCAATTGCACATATAAATCTAAATGGTACAATATAAATAAAGCTTAAAAAAGAAAAAAATTAAGTGTTTAGAGTTTAGTTGCACCACCTTCGTATTAAAAAGAATTTTTAGTAAAAAAATAATTAGTTTATAACTCTAGAAGATATTTTTGCCGATTCTTCAGATTTTTACAGTGATTCATAACGAAGGAAAACAAAGAAAAGAGGGAGACAGGGGTAGCTTGCTATACAGCAGCAGGCACAAAATTAATATTGAGCCCAGCTTAGCAACGAACGCTCGCTGCAACAGCTGTGCTTGCACTTAGCCCAATAATCATTATCTCACGGGTACGTGTACTATATGCATGTTTTATTGTTTGCCTGATTGGCGCCATAGCGACCAGATGTTACGGTTTGACGCAGCCTCCCTAGCTTCCTAGTTCCTTGACAACAACAACAGTGTTACTACGAGACAACATGCGCCACAAGTATAATTTTAGCAAATTAGCATCCTGGCGTACGTCTATATAATACACCACAGACTGTGCAGACAAGTCTATTGTATGAAACAAACAAAAGAACAATCGCATAGTGATTAATATTATGTTAAAACTTGGAAGACAGAAAAAGCCTCACGCGATTAATTTTGAATTTCGCAAAAACTACTGAAAAGCCCATTTTCAATTTGCCTTGCTTTTCTTGTAAATAATGATCAATATATAATATATGTAACATTATTCATTAGGAATAATTGTAAGTACAAAATGTACACTAAAGTTGTACACTTATCAATGATTTATTATTTTGAACCTAATCGCATTAACTTCTGAAAGGTTTGCTAACAGTCCAATTGTTTACTTGCAAATTTATGCCCCATCGTGTAAATTGATGTATGTCCGATTTCCGATAATCAGTATTGAAAATATTTTCCAATGAAATACGACCATAGTTACGTCAGCGTCAAATTTGTTGTTTCCAGTTTATAAGATAAACATTAGTTTAGTAACCTTTGCGCCTGCTTGCTTAATGAAAGGTGTGCTGTTGCTTGGGAACCGTTGCGTGAACAAAATAATATTGTAACAGCGAGCCAGCAACTCTAATCTGCTGTACAATATGTACCGCTTGAAAACAAACCGCCACACAACTGGTCTAAATTTTGATCAAAAAACATGTTCCTTGAAATGCAAATTTATTTATGAACAACAAAAACAGTTTTACAAAACAGCGTGTAACAAAAAAAATCATGAAGTTATACAAGAATGCACTGAACTGATGTGCATATAAGGTATTTGCACGTATTGTTCTTAATAAGGGTTAATGAATTCATGCTAAACCGTAGTGAACGGCTCGTTTCGTAAACGATGAGTCATAACAGAACAAAACAAAGAAAGGTGGGAGACAAAAACAGAACAGAGTATAAAGCAACAAAGGCCAAATTTTTTTCGGTCAACGAAAAAAGAAAAAACACCAAAATTTCAAAAAAGAAAAGTAATTCCACTTTTCTTACCTACTACAGTTGGCTCCAAGTCAACGAAGACTGCCCGAGGTACATGCTTCCCTGCTCCAGTTTCAGAAAAGAAAGTGTTAAAGGAATCATCACCTCCTCCAATAGTTTTATCACTTGGCATCTGTCCATCTGGTTGGATCCCATGTTCCAGGCAATACAGTTCCCAGCAAGCATTGCCAATCTGTACTCCGGCTTGTCCGACATGGATTGAGATGCATTCACGCTAAAAGAAAAAAATATTCACAAAGGATGTATGCTAGTAAAAAATTCGGAGGTATATGACTATATTATTTAATGTGTTTAATAGCTATTAATGGTCAACGGTTACTAAGTTATACCTGATGTTTAATTCAAACTATCGTTAATCAGGGCCTAATGAAACTGTCTTAGTTGGCTTACAATAATATTATAACTTCTATTTTAATCATGCGATAGACGAAAACACACTTAAAAATAACGAACTTGGGTATATAAGAAGAAACGTTATTTACCATGATGACAAAAAATCTGTGCTCGTGCCAATTACAAACGTAAAACGAAGGAACCTCACAAATTACGACAGCAACGCAGTCGAGAGCGAGAGAGAATAACGGAAACAGCGGAGCAGGGACGATTAGTCAGGTACGCCGTACGAGCTCCGTGATCGATTAGAACGGACCATTGCAACCAGGGGTGCAGTTGGGCAAATAACAGATTTTTGCATTTGCGTTCCACACGCGGATAGTATATTTTCACAGTGACATTTCTCTGGGTAGAGCTTTTTAAGCCAATTACGTATTATAGCCTTAGCGACAATGTTTAGTGCTGTACTACAGTGATCGTCTATCCGTGATTTAGATTTAGATTTTATTTTAATTTAGTAGACATAGTACCGTTTTAGATATATTTACAACACACACATGAAAATCATTCATAACAAAGTAAAAATCTAAAATACATATTAAAAATACCTTGGCTAAATATTTACAACTTAAAATCATCACATAATACTTCGCTAGTTTTTAAAAATAGTGACTCAAATAACACATTAGAGTTTATGCAACAACACTAATAAGAACGTCATTTTTTTCTTGCAAGCATACGATATAGCATCTGTTTCTTATCAATACCTCAAAGTGTCGAACATTATTAAGCGCACATAACATATAAGACGCTCTCGTACCTAATTCGTAATATTTAAAAAATTACTAGAGCAACATTATACACCGATCTACTTCGAAATATAGCTCCTATAGGGTGTCCATATTCTGCTACTGTCTGTTTCCGATTTATTGTCTATAGCTGTTTGCTTCACCGGCTACAGGCGTCTTGAACACTGGGGTTTTACACACAAGCTGTTTCGACACAAACGTTTTGGACACATAAGTTATTTGGACACGTAGGATATTTGGACACAAGGTAATACGTACACATAGGTCACTTGGACATTGGGTATTTCGGACACGTAGGACATTTAAACACAAGGCTATTTAGGTACTATTTGTCGCACATGATATGATCACAAAACTTATTTAGACACTAAGCCAAAGTATTTAACATTACGTAATTTTAGGGACGCAATCCTTTAGATACAGGTTGATGTTACATGTAGATTACTCGAACATGTATAAGTTATTTTGAAAGTAGAAACGTAATAAGTCGGACACATAGTTAATTTAAGTCACCTATGAGCCATGGATATGAAATTCAAGTTCAATCCAAATTTTTAATGTGTTCTTTATTTCAGTCACGTTTGGCAATAAAATTTAGTTACATTATTAATTAATAGTTAAAGAATTAATTAAATAACCTTCAAATTAGGATTAACAATAAATGAAACGTAATAAGTTGTAATTTTAAAGTAGTAGAATGGTTTGGACGCGTAGGTAATTGGACAAAAAGATAATTTGAACACGTAAACTGTTTAGACAATTTAAGGTACCGTTTATTAATATAGGTTGTTTTGCTATGCCTTGTTCTTGTGCATAGCTGAATTTAAACCGTTTAGTTTTAAAATGTGGATCTAACGAATGATAAATTATCTGTTTTGAGTTATCTTTTTATGTACCTCGAATACCAAACTCCCTCGTGTGTAACTGCAGTTTGCAGGTCAAAAATTATGCAAGTAGACTTATTAGGGCGTTTTCATAGAATACAGATATCCCCTTGTAGTGAGGGCAGTGGCGGCGAAAGCGGTAACAGCGACAGACGTGAGTAGTATGGTACAGCGCTTGCGACAAATTAATTCGGCGCGATTTCTTGCTGCACTATTTTCTCGCTAATTAAACTGAGAAACCTGTGACGGTGCTCTTATATTTGTTAATTGTTTTTGTCAGGATTGTGAACCTATTTATTTAACTGGGCTCGAAAGTGCGCCTCACAAAATAATTTCATTTTTATTAACCATTAAATTAAAGGTGAGTTGAGCCGGAACACGGTTATGTGTTACTTCCCTAACGTGTACCGTCGTTACTGTTGTGATATAATATTTAGGAAAATTTACTGAACGACAACTTCTGTTCATCTAAATAAGCTAGGCATTAAATGTAATTACTTTATTTATTCGCATATATATAACGTATGAAAAACTGTGCACAGATCATTAAAACACAAGCTGCACAGGGGTATAAGAGGCCACAAGTACACCGGTACCGGGTTTACCACGTCAGAGCTCTAGTCCTGATATTAACTGCATCACCATTCCATTTCCGTTCCATAACCATGGTTTCGTCACTCCATATTGAAAACGGACCTACATTATTCCAATCCATTTCCATGTCCTATCATTCTATGCCACTCCGTCCGTCATTCCATTTCACCAAGTTCTGGCAGCTCACCTCATGAATTGCAACCTCTTCGCTTGAACGCTGATATGGTAGTTACAGCTTCATCGTGAATCTAACTTCAATCTAACTTGCTTGACTCCGTCCAACAACTTGCTGGGAGTCTCACCAATACAAGTCTAGATTAGGTTCCGTATTCCGTAGATTATGGAAAGTACCACAAAAGACTGTGGAAGATAATCTTAAAAAAGTACACTGTCCATACTTGAAGGAAACACAACACAATTAATAAACTTAGATTATTCATTAGTTCATTTCACATTCGCAAACGAATTATCATTATATACGAGATAACTCAAATCAGAAATACATATCAAGTCAAGCGAAATGGTTATACTCCCAAGAAAACAAAATTCCTTGGACCCTGGATAGGTCGTGATGTAAACAAATAGTACTATATATGAAAGTATCAATGAAAGAAGCTATTTACACACTTCACTTTAACTACAAGCGATGAATGGAAATTTAATATAGTGAATCTCACAGAAGAAACTGAAGTTTTTTCCTTAGTTTTCAAAAATAGGGAATTAAAATAGGGCGCTATCACAAAACCGTGCTCTAAGCGTGATAATAATGCATAGTACACATTAAGATGCTTAGGTATTAACTTAGATAAAATGACGAACGTTGAAAGAGAAGTTTTTCCTGAAATATATTCCTTTACAAATAATTATTAAAATAACAAATAAAAAACTTTTAGTACATACAATTTGTCATGTGATGAATATTTTGCTTTTTTGCCTCATTAACCACAATCGCCGCATGTATATATTTGGGCGTTTTCGGTTGTCTTTTTTTTAAAATTCAGCTTCAGCGAACAGCTTCAGTGCTGTGTTGTTCAATTAGTCAGCCATTTTGGCAAATTTTGTTTTCTGCCTTGAAAGTTATACTATAGAAAATTCAGTGCAAAGATGCATTGATTTGTTTAAGTATTTAACTTAAAATATCACTGAGGCTTCACGATGAGGATTCACAAACATTCAACAGCGAAAAGTAAGCTATGCATGCACAAATGCCTACTCTTAACGATGCCCAATTTTTGTGCAAAATGACGTACATTTGTGACACTTCGTAAATAATCTTTGTGTGTCCAAATTATAGTCAAATCACCTTGTGTCCAAAACACCTATGTCCAAAGTACATTGTGTTCAAATGACCTAGGTGTCCATAAAAACTGTTCCAAATGTCTGTGCGGAAATGTCTGACCACCATTTCGCCCGTTTGGGTCCTGATTTTACTTGTAAGAAAAGATCTTACTGGCAAGATGGCGAATAGAATAGCCATGATCACGGTATGTGCTTGGCGAATGCCGATTCTGATTTGGGTCTAATATTCACACTGGGAGTTTGAAGTTTCAGTCGCCGTACTGATTCTGGCTTGAGGAGGATGTACAATCCAAATGTTTGACTAAGACACCTCTACCTGTCCTGGATCACATCTTAGACGCTTATCCTTGATAATAATGAGCCTTGTCTCGGATCTCGGCCCAAACATCGACACCGAATACCGGATGAGTGGATTCAGGCTTTTGTTATCCCGAAATAAAAAAACTGCACGTTGTTGCTTTGAGATGGGTTTGCCATAGCTTCCCCGGGATGTGGCCTATAGCGACTTAACGAGCGTATTTGAACCGCTACGATGTATGCTACGTCACTAAAGTAGAACGTTTGACAACTGGGCAAGTTCGGATCGTTCAGATGTCTTAAACATTCATAACATTTTTACGTTGAGTCGAGTCGGTCCGAAGATTTATAGCATAAAGACTTTATGAATTGGACGCTTTAATATCTTCTGAAACGCATGTAACTTGCAAATGTGAATAATAGATCTTGATAAGCTCTTATCATTTTACAATAAAAAATTATGAATTTCAAGGGTTGCTATCAATATGTGACATTTTACATATATCCCATTTACCACCTTACAGATAACATACAATCAAATCACACCGGTAGCAAAATAGCGTGCCGCTCTTCCACTGAATATAAAGAAATTGGATATTAAGTTGAATATTCCTACTTTCTGTGGTCCCTATATTTTGGTATTACTGTATACCAATAAATTTTGTTATTGCACTATATGTTCCTATGGCCAACCTTTTGACTACATCACATATTTGAAGAACTGCAATTTACATTTGTTAATTAGAAAGATGGCAATTATTATATACAGAGTCTCATTTCCTCCTTAGTTATTCCGCCAGTTATTAAATTTTTCGGTCTATTAATATTAACACTGAAAAATTTCTGTTACCAAAATAACACTGCACTTATTGCACTAGAGCTACACTCTGGGAGTCAAGATGATCACCTGGTTTAGGTTTCCAATCTACTTCAATTTTTTTGCCTCCGCCAAAAAGATGATGTTTTCTACTTCGTTTGAATGTGTGTTAGCTGAATAGATTTCTGGCCAACGATCTTCGTGGAACAACATCGCATGAAAAACACAGAAACATTTTGGAATGGGATTTTAGCGCCACAGAGAGGGCGATTTGTGAGTTTAACCACAAAATGGGCAGTTTTTTATCGCATTGTCAAAATACTGTGCTGTTATTCTGGTTCCTCATTATATATGATCAGACAACTTTTTTCGGAAGTGCGCGTACGTACATCCTTATAGCACGGTCAGCTGTTATTGTGCATGGTCATTATTTTGATGGTGGTTAAATGATTATAATTCCATAAGTACAAGAGGTTTAAGAATAATTATATATTATTAATGTATATTTTAATAAAAAATTATAGCCTTTTAGTCTAGCGATTGAATTCTGTCAAGGCTATTCCATTGTTAATATAGGCATTAGGGGTTACCTAACTTTCGAAATCATTTTCAAGTTCCTTTAGGCCGGTACATTTCTTAACAGATGCCTATAACTCCTACCATTGAAAAATTCAACATTAAAATTTCATTTTTCTATAGGCTTGCATTCACATTTTCAATTTTCCACTGTAGGGTTTACATCAATAGAGGAACCGTCGATTGTGTGTTTAACTATTTTCAAGATTTCAAGATTAGTGATTAGCCTTGCTTGGGCGATTTGCGTGAAAACATACTGGATTTGCTGATAAATAAGTAATTAAATTTATCAAACTGGTAACGTATTTTTTACTACGCAGTAAGTTTGTTGAAAGAGACTCAGTTTTATAGACTAAACTTAATTTGATATAGGTGTTAAGTTCAGTCTATAGAACTGAGTTCAACTAACTTACTGGTAAAAATACGTTAATAAGAAGCACAACAGAACAAGGTTTTTCTCTTTTCTTCAAGGTCTTGTTGCACCTATTGTAAACATTGAGACATTAACGTTTATTAGAGTATTCCACCCACTCCTATCTGCAGCTAACAGCGTAAGTTTCTTCTACTCTTAAAGATAGATTTGATTGAAGTTGTTGAACATCTTTATTTATCTTAGCTATCAAGATGTTTTTTTTGTTTACCAGGTAGTTTTTTGCAAGGTTTTAAGGCTTGCTTTAAGGCGATTCTTACTGGTGCTTTACTTGGTAATTTTAAAAGGTATCCTAGTTATCTTAACCTTCAGATCTTGATTTTCAAACTCCAATGAATTTCTTTCGTTCTAGTGTATAAATCTTCATTTTTTATGCATGGCCATCGTATCTTTAAACTTTCCTTAGAAGACTTCTATTAAATGTGTCAATCTGCTTTTCTTGAGTAATTGTTAAATCCCATGTTTCACCGATGTACGTAAATATGCTGGTAAGGTAAACATTAAATCATCGAAGTTTTATGTTAAGACCTAATTTCTTGATAGTTAATACATTCTTACGTTGAAGAAAAGAATGCATTGCTTGTTGCTTTGTGCTTTTAATATCGTCTTCGATGTTTAGACGAGTGCCCATATACTCGCACTTTTTCCAAGATTGATTACCATCTCTTGCAATAATATATTCTGTCGTTTTTGACTGGTTTACTTGAATATTTTTTCTCTAGTTCTTTTTAGAAAATCCATTTTTATTATGTTATTTTGAAAATTCGATACATTAATCCAGCCTATGCCTTCAGTATATTGTTGATCAACAAGGAATGGTTCATAGGATTCCAAAACAGGGTAGGAGTGGTCCAGAACACATGTTGTGGAAGGTATCACAGACAGTGGTATCGTAATCATGATCGTCATTTGGAGGAGTTTTGATCTGGCTCTTTCTTCTTTTGAGGTTTTGAAGTAGGCACTAATATCCCCCACATAAATTCTTTTGGATAGTTTCCTGTTTCAGCAATAATCTTCAGCAAATTTGATATTCCAGTGTTGATGATCTCTGGTCCATGCTTTAGCTGTTATCTATACTTGGACTTTTTCCATTCTTTAAAGATTTTATTGCCTTTAAAACTTCTTCGAGAACAATTAAAAGGTGATTCCATTGCCATTGGTTTAATCTCCAGAATGTTGTTTGCTTTATTGTCTTTGTAAACCCTTGCAAAAAATGTAATTATAATTTTTGATGTTTTTAGTTCATTAGCAATAACCCCATCATCATTTTCAACTTTGCCTTTCGCCATCATCATTCATCAGTGCCTTTTGGTTTTTTTCTATTGATTTTCTGGACTGCTTTATACATCCTACTAGAGTCATCTTTGCTGTTTTCAATTTCTGCCATATCTTTCAATGATTATTCTTCTTTAGCCTGGCGGACCACATCTTTTAGCTTCAATTGTTTAACTTTTAGAATTTCTGTCTAAGCTTCATGTCTTTAGCTGCATTGCGCTTCAACCTAATTTCTCTCTGTTCAGCTGATAATTTGTCATCTTGTTCATTGCCAAAGATATTCTTGGTTCCGTTTGTAGAATAATTCAAACCTTCCTTTGATGTCTGTGTGCATGCATTAACAATGTTATCTGATTGCTCTTGTGCCATTGGCTTGTGTGATTTCCTTGAAATAATGCTCAACTTTCTCTTGATATTTAATTTTAATATCTTGATTAATTTGTTCAACTTGCCACACTGAAATTGCCCGGATATGTTGTCCTTTGCCAGGGTTGCCAACTGCCTGTTTACTTTAAACTTTGCAATTACTAGTCTGTGGTCTGAAAACGTTTCAGTGCCGCTGTATGATCTTACATCATTTACACTACTTTGGTAACTGTAATATAGTCAATCTGGTTTCTAACAGGTTTTATTTCTATCTAGCTGTAGCTTCCCATGTGGTCCTATAAGCCATCTTATGATCAAAAGTTGTGCATGTTATTGACTATTTAGTATTTTCATTTAGTTGTGCAAGATCTAATAGATATTCCACATTGTTGTTAACTTCACCCTTCCCAAATTTGCCAGTATTGTCCGGATTGTAATTATTCCCTGAACCGGTTTTTGGCATAGGTAAAACAACTGTCACGCGACTTGTGTGTTGCGAAGCTAGTCAAAAGATTTGTGTTATTGCTATGAATTTATAAGCTAAAAACAGGTATTCGGTGATGACCACGAATATTGTGTAGTCTAGTAAGTATTATATTAATAAGTTTCATAATCTTCACTTTAACATGTGTGACAAGATTTCCTCTGTTTTCATTATGTTAGAATCGGCAGTAGCTAATTACCGGGTACCTAGTTTTTACGTTTGTAAAATCGAACGTTACTAACGCCGCACTTCTTCAAACATAACTTAACAGCAATTCAGAAAAACCTCAATGCTGTTACATTACTGTTACAAAGTGCTACTTTACATGACACCCAATAAGGGAAAAGGGGTAACTTGTTGTCACTGGTGACTAGTGAGACCTGTTCCCTTGCCCTCTTCACTACGCAGTCCTCTTACTCCTTCCAATTCCATACAGCTTTAATGAATAGATTAGTTTTTCCAACAATCTTGACATAGACATAGACATAGTGTCTTGATAAAACACATCTCATGTAAAATTCTTTCTTTGGATTCCACTTGAAAAACATTCGTGTAGAACAAACTGTGTTTCCATCCAAAAAGACGTGGAATGTGAGGTACTGTCAAGTCTGCTATGTTAAATAAAAGAAGAGCTACCCAGTAATTGAAGAATTCATGTTTCCTTGTTTATTTCGTGTTTAAAGTTTAATTTTTTCCAAAAGTCAAAGTATGGCTTGCGCAGCTATTGATTGACTTGAAAATTTAACAACCAAAGCACCTTTGCTATTGCAGAAGACTATATGTAGTGTCCTGTAAACGTAGTTTTGGCTAGTGCCAACTAGTAATGAAAAAAACGAAATACAATAGCAGGCTGTTGCAACTTTATGTGTCTTAGTCACATTCGGAAATGAATGCCTTCTGCTACGATGTAAACACTAACAGCCAGAATCAATATGGAAATGAACTGCACAGAGCGAGTATTGAACTCGGACAGTTACGAACCAATAACTGGCCAGCATCAGCATTGCTGATGAAGAAATTAAAAGAGACTCAGACCCCCGTCATTTGACATGATTAATTTTAATTTTTATGAGACATAATGATGAACACTACTTTAATATTTAGTCAAGTTAGACAAGATTAAATTAGAAAATTTCTGGGTTGATAAATTGCCAAACACATTAATAAATTTGTAAACTGGCAAAGCATTTCAGATGTGTCTCCAAATTTAAACTAGCACCTGTGTAGTTTGTTAAATTTGTTGTATATTTTTTTATCTTCGTAGGAGCAACTTATAGTAAGATACGTTGGCAGAGACGACAATGCCACTTGCTTTATTTCAGGTATGTCATGTCAAGTTTGTCAAAACCTCAGATAAGTAATTTTGTACATGTTCTAAAATCCTACTCATACCACGCTACTATTTGAAAATTGAAATTCCTGATTAACTTTATTTCATATTGTCATTCATTTTTAATTCGAATTTGCATAATCAATTAATGTCCATGAACTATAATTTTTTAAAGTTAATATTTTTGTATTTGAAGTTGTTTGATAATTCTGTTTCTTATTTGTGCTTGGTGTTATTATAATATTTGATGTGTATGTTTTAGGGTGCCCTGCATGAGCCCATGCAAGTCGATGCCCCTCCTGAAGAAAATGATAATTTGGAACCAGAACCTTACTTAGTTGAAAACACAAGCCTGGTAAACAGAACTCACTTGGCTGTAATAGTTTAAAGACAGTGTTTTGCAGACAAATTTCATCATTGTTTTATATGACTGTGTGACTATCTAAATTATAACAGATTTATAAACTTTTCTTTATAACTACAAATTTGAGCTACAAGTATTAAAGTGTGAGTACATGTACTGTCCAATTGATTGTATGAATTATGATAACATAAACTCTAATGATGTGTCTGTATAACTGTAGATGTTCTTGCAACAATGCTATTTAGTATCATACATTTACGGTGTTGCAAAAACGTTTCTTTGCATTTTTAATTGATGCAATTACTGGATTTTATGTGTTATTGATATGACAATGTGGTGTTCCAAAAGAGAACTATAGAAGCATTAAGTACTAGTAGGCAGTCAACACATTGAACAACTTTATAATACATATGTGACTAAGTACAGATAACTGATATATCATTCTTTTTTAGGATCTTGAAACATATGCAAGCAGTTACACAGGACTGGCAAAATTGAACCGTTTACTCTTTATAGCTGATCACTGTCCGCAATTACGTATTGAAGCATTGCGCATGGCTCTTAGTTATGTACAGACCACCTATAATGTTTCTATGTATCAGCAGATACATAGAAAGCTCCAGGAGGCCAGGTAACTTATTTGATGAAATTATGGTGTGATGGCACAGGCATTTGGCTTCTTTGTTATTCTGGCATAGTAGGTACTTTTGCTATTTATAAGTAATTAATAAGAATAATAATGTACCTGATTTTCAGCCTCTTAGACTTGTTCAAAAGTGGTCAGCATTCAGGAACTCATCCTGTGCTTCAATTTTATATATATTATTTTATACAATTCCTAGTAGAGTTTTATGAACTCTTGGCATACGATTTTTTGAGGATATGTGCTCTAGGATTATAGGCAATGTAGACAACATAGCACAGAAAAGAAATTGTTTTTCTTGATTTATATATTTTACACTTGACCATAGTCACAAGCAACAGAAGCAGTAGACCATTTCAAGTTTGAGGATCAAGTAAATTGCCCTAGCACTAGGGATGTTTCAGGCTTCATGTGGAACCTGACTAATTAGGTGTAAAATTGGTATAATTGGTAAAATGATTTGAAAACTAGCATCAATGTTTATGTATTTTTGTAGTGTTTGACTTAGTTCAGCAATAATTACTAATGCGTGTTTGCATACTTTCAGCGTTGCAACGTTACCTGATGTAGCTGGTGGAGCTATTATCTACACCCCACCATCTCAGGAATGGGTTGACCAAACATCAAAAAAGGCTGCTCTGAAATTAGAAAAATTGGACACGGATCTTAAAAACTATAAAAGCAATTCTATAAAGGAAAGCATACGGTAAACTTGTGATCTTGTTTTCGTCGGAGCACTTAAATATTACAGTTTATAAGTCATGTATTGTTTGCTAACGGTTTTATAATGGATTGTCTAAAGTTTTTTATTTGTTAAAGTTATTGCAATTTTTACCATATTAAAGCAGTAAAATGAACAATCAATACAACATGATTACAGAAATAATTAAATATGATTATTGACAGCTTCGTAAGTATTAGCTATGCATTGAATTTTAACAATGGATACATAAGCATGTACAAGTAAGCCCATGGTAACACTCTTTAATAAGATTTAGGTACCCTGTTACTTGGAAACTTATGTAGAAACTTATATAGATATTAGTTAGAATTAACAGGCATTGTTGTTCTTTGAAATCAGAGATAATTAGATTTTATAACAGACTCCAGGAGTCACTATATTATTACATGTTGTTGAATTGGTAACGTGCTAAGTGAGTGGAGAATAAGATTTGGCTTTCACTTACTTCTCCTTTTGCAATATATTAGAAATTTCAAATTTACAAAATTGTTGGAGACTATTTAAATTAAAGTTTTCGCAAATTTTAACTTGTGTCTTTCATGTCAAGTTTATTCTTTTTAGGCGTGGTCACGATGACCTAGGTGATCACTATTTAGACTCTGGTGACTTGAGTAATGCACTAAAGTGTTACTCTAGAGCACGTGATTACTGCACCAGTCCAAAGCATGTCATTAACATGTGTCTGAATGTTATCAAGGTTTGTTCTTTAATTTTTTCACCTTTCACCTATGCATACATGTAATTTAATTTAATATTCGTACTATGGCTAATCAAGTTAAGTAAATTACATGGCCATTTATATTTAATGATTTTGAATTGTCTGTAAGTTTGTTTACCAACTTTCAGGTTAGCGTCTATTTGCAAAACTGGTCGCATGTAATTACATACGTGAACAAAGCTGAAGCTACTCCGGAAATGGATGTAAGTTTCAGTTACTTTAACGTTATTTTTTTACTGTATTTTCTTCTTTGCTGGCTTTTGTACTTTCTAGTATGTTTTTATTTAAGCTAGTTTTAGCTTTTTAATTTCATAAATTACAGTCACATTTTAGTCTGTGTTATTGGCATAAACATGAAAAAGTTTTGTGTTTAATAATCAAAGTTACTCAGTGCCTTTATCTACTTTCTTGCGAGAGTATGTTAGCATTTTAATGTCTTTGACAGAATGAACTCACTGGTAACTCAATTTTTGAAACTAAACTTAAAAGAAAGTGAAGTTTTTTTGAGAAGAAAATTGAGCCAGAGATTTTAGAGATAAAATTCTAATGCTTTAATGTTAAACGTTCAGTCATTTGTGACACAGGATGTAATGTTGTTTTAGTGGCTCACTGCTTATTAGTTATCTTCAAATTAAGATTTTTTTATAACTAATTTGTTTATTTGTGTTGCAGCATGGTGTAAGAGAAGTTACACAACAGCATACGACCACTAAACTGAAGTGTGCTGCCGGTCTTGCTGAACTTGCTACCGGAAAATATAAATCAGCAGCTCGATATTTCCTTAGTGCTAGCTTTGATCACTGTGACTTTCCAGAGGTGGTTAATTTTTTATTATCTTCTTAGGGTTTTTTGCGTATTTTGCTTCAGTATATTACTTATGTAAACTCATGATAAAGGGTGCTCTTTTTAATATCTATACTGTGAGATTTTTGCTATTGAACAATAACGTTGCAATGTATGTAACTAACAATTGTATAAACTATCACCTGGATTGTATGTTCTGCCTACTACACAGGGCTTGAAAAGTCAGTTTGTATCACTTTTTTCCCTGGACAGGTACGGATTGGTTGCCTAACAGTTAAATTGGTAGTCTAAATTAAAACTCTTCTTCACAGTATATGGTAATTTGAAATAATAAATAGTGGAGCCACGATATGAGCCAACTGTAAAGAATCATGTTGGTTGGGCAGCAATCCACACAAAGTTTAGGAATCAAATTATTAACTGCTGCAAAGTACAAGTTGCCGCATCATTGGTTGAGCTGCAGAAAATTTTGATTTTGCAAGGATTAACAGCAAACTTTCAAGTGCAGTGATGGCAAATCAGCATTTGAAAGCTTGCTGTTGATTCATGCATGTTGATGGATAATTTGTTTATTTTCTAAAGCAGGCTTTTGCTGATCAACTTTTAAAATTTATGTGTAATAGCAAATCGGTAGTTGTCCTTGCAAAAAGTTTCTCAAAGCCAAATAATCAAACAGGTCCTAAATTATTTGGATATTTTTCTTTACTCCTTAAATTTCGCTACACACCCATCACCCAGCAGACTACTATGTTATTACAGTTGCGCCAATGCAAAAAGTGGTTGTTCTGGGTGCCCGAGGACCAATTTTTTGAGCCCTGCTACAGCACCATTTAATAATTATGCAGTGCATTTGATTGTAGGTTGCTGTCTCTTTGTTTTGTATTTATAAATTAGGAATGTTGTAGTGTATTTTATTATTTACAGTTATTGTCAACCAGTAATATTGCAATGTATGGTGGCCTCTGTGCTTTAGCTTCATTTGATCGACAGGAATTGCAAAAACAAGTGATACAGAGCAGGTACATATATATCAGGCAAACGTTTCTCACTTTTTTTAAATTTTTTTCAAATACTGTAAATTAGCCAAGATGGCAGGTATGCCTAGTGCCTTGCAGTGTTATGCATTGTTTCACTACTTCATTACACATCATGACTTTGTTCTCATTTTCTCTTCATTCCTTCTTGTCACTGTTTTCTTTTTGTCTTTTCTCCTCTTATTTCTCTGTCTGTCTGTATTTCTGTCTCTTCATTCTCTGTTTCCCATTTCTCTTTCTGTCTATAAGACTAATAAAAACTACAAAATACTTTAGTGATTCTAACCTTTGTTTTGAAATGTTTTGGTAAGAATAAATAGCTTAAAATGTGGCCCTGAAAATTTGTTTAGAACAGTACTTTTTTTAGCTTTATGAAAATGATGACATTTACAGCAGAAGCTGCAATAAACATTTTGAATCTTATTTGCTCGGATACAAAAGTCTGCTCTTACCTAACTGTACAGTGTTTAGAACTGGAATGCACATACAATAGCATGTGCAAGTGATCTCCTATAGAATGCTCGTGCAGCCATTTTATGCTGTACCTATCGCTTGTGTGCTGTGCTGCGTGTATAGTGCATGTGCAATTTGTTATGTCAACACTTTAGCAAAAATGCCACAAACCAAAAAAAAGAAATTCACCTAAGTGCAGCTAAGTACAATAAGATGCCCTATTATATCTCAGACGATTTTTTCGCATCTCTAAGTTCTAGATGGACTGGACGATTCTATTTTAGGCAAAGGGTGTGATGTTCTATCTGATGGTTATCGCAGTTTGTGCTATGTTGTTTACATTTAAGTAACAGTTGGTGGAAAATCGGGAGAAATGTTCCAAAATTGAACAAAAGGGACACTATCATTAAAGTCAGTAGACTCCCAATCAAATCAGGCTTGCAAAGTGCAATGTTTGCTGTTTACATAGACTTTCAAATTTAAATGTGAATCCATAAGAAACTTGAAGAAAATTTGCATTAAAAATTAATGGTGTACAAAATACGTCATGGATTTTTTTAGTTATGCGTTTACTTAACGTGTTTTTAGGTTACAGCTATTAAAAACTTTTATAGATTAAATTTGTTCAACCCCAATCCTACTCTTGCAAATCATATTGTAAATATTTTGACACTTTGTTTGCTGAAATTGCTTATCTAAATGTTTTATGTTGTTGCTAACTAATATTGATTTACCAGACTTTTGTCATTTTAATAGAAATTTTAACTAAGGTATCATGTGCCCGTGTAACTGCTATCACACAGGTGGTGTTTAATTGTATTTTCATAATGGTGAATAGTGTGGAATGTATGTGAAAATGTAACCTATTATAACAACTCTTCTTTCCTCTTTCTCCTTCTGCCTGACTCTCTCTCTTTTTCTCTTTTCTCTCCATCTTCTGCTGTTTCTCTTCCTTATCTCACCTTTCTTTTGTTCCTTTTTTCTTAATTCATTTCCTCTTTCTGAATCTCTCCTATAGCTAATATAATCATCAGTGAAATGGAGTAACTGCACTATCTCATCAAAGGAGTAAAAATGCAAACACTCCCTTCTGCTCCTCTCTCTCTCTCTCTCTCTCTCTCTCTCTCTCTCTCTCTCTCTCTCTCTCTCTCTCTCTCTCTCTCTCTCTCTCTCTCGAGGTCACTGTCCATTGTATTCATTTCTTGAATTTCCATTTCTTGGATTTCCTGAATCTCCCTCCACCCTTTGTTCAATTCTTTTCTCTTTTCACTGTTTCTTTTCTTTCTCCTTTTCATGCTTCCTTCTGTCAGTTTCTTACCTCTACATCGTATGTATCCATTCTGGAAATAGAATGACAGAGCTAGATAAGTTGTATAGTGACACAGCATTATCAAATGCAACTTTTTGTTATTATTTAGGTTTTTACTTCAAATTTAAAACTATTTTTTCTGTTAAGGCCCCAATATTTCTTTTCGGTTTTTAGAAATTACAAAATTGTTAAGTATGCTGGCTTTACGTATGCATATTTTATGAAAATTGTTAGCTTTCTCGTAACTTTTCTGTTATTTCCTACGGGGAAAGCTTTGAGGATTTAGTGAGGTGCCAGTGTGTTGTGCACACTTAACCTCATTGATTTCTACAGAATACGCATTCCAGAGCATTAGCGTTATGGAGTTCGGTGCTCTTATCAAATGATATGAAAATTGTCCTTTTACTTGTGCAAATTATGTACTGTCCTGACATTGTGTAATATTTATAATTGCAGGACTTTTAAGTTGTTTTTGGAAGTTGAACCGCAGCTTCGTGATATTCTTTATAAATTTTATGAATCAAAATACGCTTCTTGTCTAAATATGATGGATTTGCTGAAAGACAACTTGTTACTAGACATGTACCTCGCTCCTCATCTAAACACGCTGTACACACAAATTCGCAACCGAGCGCTTATCCAGGTAAGAGATGCACAAAAGTGTACTTGGGTTGCATAAAGTTGGCAAGTAGTGCAAAATCAGTTACGTAACATTGTATGAAAGAAAATGTATAAGAGGCCCAAGTTTCGAATTTTTATTTCTTTTATTGCTTTTCAACATTTTTTACATTTTCGAAGAATACAATCAATTTTATTTAATTATTGGATTGCCATATTATATGCGTGAATGTTCTTGTGCTTAATCCCAAAATAGGAAAAACAAAATAAAGAAAATGTACACCTCATATAGTAAACAATAGATAGTTATTTTTCTGAATTTTTTTCAGTACTTTAGTCCATATTTATCAGCCGACATGACGAAAATGGCCGTATCATTTAATACATCTGTTAGTGCACTTGAAGATGAACTAATGCAACTTATACTAGATGGGCAAATTCAAGCTCGAATTGACTCCCACAATAAGGTAAAGGATGGTTAGCTACTTATTGAATTTTGCTCATTGATCCTGTTCTTGCTAACTATATTGTGTTTTTTAAAATCACTTTGGGTAAGGTAACTAAGCTATTGAATTCTACTTGGCAGTCAGTTCAGTAGGTTTAGTTGTTGATGAATCCTTAAATGACAATTGTAATATCACTGTGTTGTAGCTATTGCAATATCATTTAGAATAAACAGTTGCAGTTTACCTTTAATAAACAAATGATATAAAACATAAGCACCAACATTGCTTTTAGTATGTTAGTTGACGAAATCAAAGAGTCATTTAAAGTTGTTTCGCTTAACACCATGTTTTGTTGGAATGCATGAGTGAGGTCTAATAGAAATACAGTCAGCGAATCTAAGTGAAAAGAGTAAACTAACTCTACATGCATTTTTCCATTAACCGTTTTGATTATTTTACAGATTTTGTATGCAAAAGATACAGATCAAAGGAGCACAACTTTTGAGAGGGCACTTATTATGGGCAAAGCTTATGAGAGGCGAACAAAGGTATGGCACTATAGTCAAATAAGAGATAAACAGATAAATTTTCAGCTATCAAGTCACTTCTATCAGTTCTATATCTTTCCATTGAAAATTATTCTTGATACTGTAGTCTGGAGACTGGCCCTGTCACAATCATCAACTTGTTAAGTAGATTCTACAGGAATGCTAAACTATGCGAAACAAAAAATACTTTTGATAATTGTTCATTTGAAGTTAAAAAAATGTCGTGCTACAAAAAATTTGTAAATACCAGGTGATTACCAGGTTTAAGCTTCAGTATAGACAGATTCTTTCTCTTTACTTGTGTTGAATTAAATGAGATTTAGAGCAATTTTTGATGGTAATACATGTATTCGTCATTCTTAACTTAATTATTACATTGATCTCAGATTTTTGACTTTTTACCTCTATATTCAAGTTGAGAAGACTTCAACTTCGAATCTCGTTATTAGATGTGATACCAGCTTCATTTCTTCTTGATACTCATGGAGATAAATAGACAGAAAAAAACAAAAAAATTAACTTTGGCCTCTCCAACTCTTCAGCACTGTAATAATGTGAAGAGAACCCCAAAGCATGATAGTCTTATGTCTGTTGTTGTTAGCAGAATTCGAGATTTTCTAGATAATTTTTCTGCTTGGCCTTTAATATCTTTTTCATTTCTCAGGCTCTCATTCTTCGCTCGGCAATGCTGAAAAACCAGATTCAAGTGAAAAGTCCGGCAAGAGATGGTGTTCAAGGGGGTGAGATGAGCTTAACTCCTGGAGCAAGCACATCAAGCAGAAACTGAAGAAAAAGTGTTGCCTTTTGATTTCTTGCTATCTCTTTTGTAAATAAATCTTTCTGCAGTGAATAGTGAGTTTGAACTTTATTCCCATCTGCTGATATTCAAAGGTAAAATTGTTTTCGTTAAGTGGAAATTCTCTTCTTTTATTACTGTAGTCTATAGGACATATTCTGACAAATGGCATCTTTTTTATATTAGGTAGCGAATGCAGTCAGTACAGATGTCTCTCATTATCCGTCATTTTTCAGGCTTTTTATAAGTGTGAAAACTGCAAGTATTTAAATTAATTGCTTACAAAAAACTTAGTGTTAAGCATTCAAAATTTAGAGTTGACTTTTGCTGCATTGATTGCCACATCATTACATGTGCTTTTTTGTTACTAACCTGAATGTGAAAATATGTTGTTGAAAAGTTTATTGTATACAGGATACCAGAAAATGATAGCCCTGTCATACTTAAAGGAAGACCAGACGATTGTTTAGACTCAATCTCATTTTAATTTACTGTCCAAAATATACATTTTCTTGCCTATAAAAGTTAACAATTGTTCCTTATATTTGAATGATTAACTTAGAAACTTAATTAACGGCAACCGTACACAGCTATTGCTTACGTCAGAAACTAACCACAGTTTGTGCAATGGCAGGCGTCTTATCAAGTATATTTGCATAAGTGTTACAGTACTGTTTAAACGCATGATGTCACGAAAAATGGGCTTTACATCATATGACATCAGAAACTAACACTGCAGTTCATGATCATGCTTATCACGGTACCGCCTTCTATTTGTCGGCCAAAATGTGACAAAAAGGCGCCGCTGCCAATCTTAGTAGATTCACTGAGCCGCGCGTAGCTTTGAAAGTTTAACGAAATTTGAGTATCTGAGGTAATTATTATTTAATCTAAGGTTTGATTTAAAAAAAGCTAATGCAGTTTTCAATATACATTCTTTATTCTGAACTAATGTTTACACAATCATCCGGTTTCCTTTAAAACTAATCACAAGTAGAGATAAATATATTTTTTAATGTTTTAATCATTATATTACTTCTTATTTAATGTTTTTTAAAATTCGTTCCACCCCTTATTGTCACAAGTCAAAAATCAACGAAGTTCTTAAAGAAATGCCTCACGTCACCATTCCCACAGGAATCATACTCTTATTAGTTTGTAGCCGAAACAGATGCAAATAAGGGCATCTACCTATTAGGCAGTTTGTACCTATTAAGTCAAGTGTACGTAGTGTGTTCATTATTGTGGTCTTTCGTGGTTTTTTTATCTGTTCTTTTTGTTTCCTCTATACGTTGGGGGCAATCATTTCCTGTCAGTTATCTAGTCTATATGACATTTGCTAACTGGTCTTGTATTGCATCTTTGTTAATTGTTTCTCTTTTTTGTGTTAAATTCACCCTCTGATAATTATTATTTGCTTAAGTTTCATTGTTTAAGTTATTGAATAACCTGCAGCAAAACAAGTATGTTCAGTATATTTTTAAAACACTGTATGATACAAGTGAAAGTTATTATTTCAAATTTTTGTGCGAATCTGAAAACACTAAAGTCAAGTGTTTCTGTAATAAAGCAGATCAAGAATAATGCTTGTTTTCCTTACATAAATTAGTAAAAATGTTAAAATAAAAATGATAATAATATTATACTTCGCTTTTGTATAATGTTTCAACATTATTTATTATAATTAACTGAAAAATTATTTAAAAATCACAGATTGTCGCTATCCCTTGAAGAGAATTTCAGCAATTTTCTGAATCACGTTCAATTTTGAAACATTATTTGGTAAAGCTTACTCTAATTATTATGACTAACACACATTTCAAATATGGTGTGCATATCACATTCATACAAGTTTATAATATCACTGTCTTGATGCAGACAATTATTGAGCACCTTTACCAAGTTTTACCGAGGCTAACGTTGGTAAGTATTTTACCATGGCATCATGGTACAGTTCACAAGTTTAACATTAATCCTTATAATTTGCAATAATCACAGATTAAGCCTAATGGAGCAAAAATTATTTAAGAATGTATTTTGGCAGTCTGTAATACATTTAAAATAGGCAACGTATTCCAGAAAATTTTTGGTTTTTATGTTTCTGAACTATGTACAATAAACAACAATAATGAAAGTATATATTTGACGTACAATAATTAAATAGACGTACTATAATTACTTTTCAACTACAAACCCAGATAACACAAAAACAATACTGCTTATTGTGCATTATAGATTTTAAAAAATCATGAAGTAATATGTAACATGCAAAGCTATACGTAGCTCTACTTAAATATTATACACGTACAAGATCAGTGGAAGCTCGTGTACAGGTACTGTGGTACTGCTGCAACCCGTTTTCACTCATTATTATTGATAATATTCAATATAATAAGTCTTTTCTTTAGTTCTGTCTTTATACATTTGTGGAACCGGAGCACGTGAGGGAAGTACTGTATGCTTCACAGCCCAGCAGCGTAGTGTTTGGCTGTTGTGCACATGTGGCCATGCACACATGTCTGAGATAACATCCTGTACTTTAGATAGAAAGAGTACTGTCGGTCACGCAGTATGTATTGTCAGTTGTCACGTGTTTAAAAGCCTTGTATCGGCAAATACTTGAACTGCGACATTTTAGGCTACTCCTAAGAAAACAATATTTTTTGTTTAGAAGTTTACCAAGTTTATGTATAAATTAGTTTCTTTGTGTAAAATTACAATTACAACATTAAAATTAGACATGTTTGCTTTGTTTTACACAGTGTTAAAACAATTAATTAATGGCTAAAAAAAATTTCAATTTTGCAGCACCCCACTAATTTTAGCTACGAGCCACCACTGTACAGTATTACATACTCGAAATATGATAAGGTTTATTTATTGAACATTTTTTGTATCAAACAAGTCCAATACTAAATTATAACACGTTTGCACAAAACACATCAGTGACTAAAAATGTGAACATACAAATAATAAAATAGGAATATTTAGTTTGACACTTGTTTGATTGTAAATGAAATACAGTGTTGAAAAATTTAATATTGAGCATGTTTAATATATTTGCTAATACACATTGTTTAAGAAAGCATAAATAGAATGTATATAAAATTAGTAAGCTTCAAACAGCTTTGTGATTTGGATACTAGCAGTCTGTTGTGCTAAAAATTACGCCCGTATTTCACTTGCACAGTGAATGCAGCTATTTCTAAAGCAAAATTAATGTCAAGTTACCATTTTAAATTTTTCTATTGATCAATTTAAATAATACACACTGTGCATAAGAGCTGGTAACACAAAAATAGCAAACAATTATAATTTTGGAAATGGCAATCAACAGACAGCTCATTGAGCAACGAAGAAGTTCAGCATTTGTACGAACATATTATTTTATTATTGTCGTTTTTTTATTTTTATCGCCTTCACACAAAATTCTGAAAAGGCAAAATCCTCAACAGAATTAAGTGAGCTGCACATTCAATTATTCTGCTCAATACAAGCAGCATGAAACCTTTATTATAAATTCCAAATGCTAGCTGTCACATGCTTTTATGATTTATAGATAGTATAATTTCAAGGCCACTAAAAGTTCAAGTGAAAGCAGACTACATCAGTACGTAACATCTGTTTCTTATAGAGCTGCAGCATTGCAATTTATGATGACATAGCGGTACCCTGCGGTTTAAACGACTGACTGAAATTACCTAGGATGTATTCTTTGGAATCCTGCAAACCTAATAATGAACTGACATTTTCAAACAAAAAAATAATAATTAATAAATGGACAATGGTGAGTATGCAATCTCTATCTTAATGACATTCGTGACGTTGTGTCAACAAGCTGCAGAAAACATATCTTCATACAAGTTACATGTGATGTTATAATTGCATATCTTCTTTGGTATTAGATAGCAATCCAGCATCTTTCACCATGCTGTAAAAATGGCTGTTTCTATTCTGCAAAAGTTGCTCAGGTGAATCAAACTCAATAACTTCGCCGTTGTCAAGCACCATAACCCTGAAAACAATCACAGTTATAGACAAACTCTCAATTGTAAAATGTATAGTTAATCAAAAATATAGTGCACCTTCACACTGCATATAAATAACAACTGCTGCTTATTAAGCAATAATAACAACAAATTTTTTAAGCAGTGCATATTAGTTATTGCATCAAACTTATATTAACAAAATTAACAGCATTTCTTCATCTTATGAATATGCTTCATAAAATGTAAATGTGTTCTTTCTATAAGGAACTAAAAGTTTTGTTACGTGTTACAAAATTTATAACACAGATTTTTACCACACAACTATATATAACCAGTTTTGTATCTCAAAATGCATTGAAAGTAACATTCCAATAAATTAGCAAAAACCAACTGTTCTACTACTAAAACATATCTAACGCTATTTATTCATTATTAAACTTGTACCAGTAAACTGCATATCTCGTAATATCCATTATAAATTAGTACTCATGAAGTACACTAGTACTGTCTATTACAACACTTTCATTAATAAAGTTCACATTATCTCCGAGCTCCTGGTTCAAGTCCAGACCCAGTTCTGATTTTTTTCACATTTTTTCTACCACTATTTGCATTCACGAAATTGAGGATTTATTCTATCGCACCTTAATAATAAATCAAACCTAGCCATACCTAGTACTATCCATTATAGTATTAAGTCGATGAGCAATCGTTAATACAGTGCAGTCTATGAATTCTCTCCTGATAGTTTGCTGAATTAAATCATCTGTTTCTAAGTCAATGGCTGCCGTTGCCTCATCAAGTATTAACACTTTAGAACGACGCAGTAATGCACGTGCCAAACACACTAGCTGCCTCTGTCCAACGCTACAAATCACAATGATTAGAAAATATTCACTCTTTTTCAAGTCAAAAAGCTTTTATTTCAGACATTCTACACTAGGGTAGTTTTAGTGACAAAAGTTGGAAGAAACAAAATTAGCTACATGTATTTTTAACACTTGGGTGTATCATAAATTATAATAATAAATTAAAACAATTTTTATTTATTAGCGATTTATTATGTTCTGTGCAGATTTTCTCATTTAAAGTATTTGTTTTGTGCAAATTCGAGTATGAAATATTTAAGTACTCTTTTAAGGTAAAACACAAGCAATGTTAATGAATATTACCCAATATCTCTATTTAAGGTTGATGACTTGATGACTTTTCAATAATCATTATTTGCAGCAATGGGAAAGTGACTTGTACTTCAGTAAAATTAAGGTATCCTTATTCTTAGAACTTGGCAACTATTTCAAATATGAATTGCACAAAATAGTAGTAAAAAAGTACAGAAAATGCATATGCGTCATGCTTAACATGCAGATAAAAGATGGAGGAAACCAGACATCGCTGCGTTTTATAGCAAAATGGTTAAACAGCAATTTGATTGTGTGTTTATAAGTATAACTAACCTAAGATTTTCGCCACCCTCTGCTATCACATGACTCAACCCAGCACCTAGTGATTCAACAAATGGCTTAAGATGAGCAAGTGCAAGAGCATGCCATATTGCTGAGTCTGAATACCAACTGAATGGATCTAAATTCATGCGGAGATCTCCAGAAAATAGTACCGGATCCTAAAAACAGAAAAAATACAAATAAAATTATTGAGATATGCAAAAATATAAAAATAATGGAGAGTTTGTATGTGAAATATTAGGATGGTTATCAGACCTGGGTGAGTTGTTAGGTATCCGAAAAAAAATTTACAGATAACATATTTGGAAGTAGGTCTTAGTAGTACCACAGCTTTTTGGTTTCTACATTTATCAAATCGTTTAACTTCACAAAAATCGCGACATATGTAGCAAATGACTTCAGTACAACCATGTGTCCAAAGCATTACAGAGATATGTCATATCCAGCTTCACTAGTTTTTATTAGAATAATAAAAAGTGGCTTGCATTTACAACAGCAATAACCCCACAGACAGAACATTATTAGCTAAATGAAGATAAAACTATTTATAGGTAGAAAACAATGTTATAAAGTGTATTATAATCACAATATGCAATTTTCTATGCAAAAGATTTTGACAAGTTTCTAACAGCCAGGTTCTGATTAGTTAGATTTGGTTCAACTTCATGATGTTTATGGTATAATTGCCTGAGGAATTATCGTAAGACGTGACCGCAGTTCATGCAATCCCATCTTAGCAATGTTGAGACCATCAATTGAAATAAAACCATCGGCTGCCTCAATGATTCTGAATAGTGATAATGTCATAGATGATTTGCCGGCTCCAGTACGACCAATGATACCAATCTGTAAGATACCAAAACATGACAGTTATAAAAAACTGGAGAAATTATTCGGTTTTAAGCCTTTAAGGAGTCTGATATTGTCAGACCATTGCTCATGGCATCGTCAAGTTTATATAGTTGGCACCATTAAAACAATAGCAACAAAAAGTCACTTTTTAAATTTATTAATTATATATACAAATTCAAGTGCATGTTACTGAAATGTAATTTTACTATAGAATAGTTTTTATGCGCAGAAAGAGCACTGTGTCCGTAAATATTCAGTGTCAAGGCTACATGTATATGCAGGCCACTAATTTTACTGAAAAGTTTACCTTTTCACGTCCCGTAATGTGAAAATAGAGATTCTTCAGCACTAAAGACATTCCAGGACGATAACGCACGCTGAAATTTTGAAAATGAACCTTGCCGTCACTTGGCCATGATGCTGGTGGTGTAGTTAATCGAGTAGGTTGCTCTGAAGCATACCATTCAGCCTTCAAAAAATGAACAGACTAGTTACGTAATACAGACAGCTGCAAATAGTATCTTACTATGTTGAAGACATGAGAAACACATCTAAAACTTACTTCATAAGATGCTTTTGTAAGTCATACTTGGATATTTCAAGGATATAAACCATTTGCAAATTAAAAGTGAATGTGAAAATCATGCTCAACATACAGCATCATTAAAAACTGCAAGATTAAGTATCTTAATACAGGAGAATGGAAAAGGGTTGCAAGAAATAATTCCTTCAATGATTAATATTGTTCACCTCTGTCTCAGTTTCAGCATATTCTTTAATACGCTCCACAGCTACAATGTTGGTTTCTAGATCACTGCTGTGCCTCACGGCCCAATTTAGAGCTTGTATTAACTGAAAATCAGTTTAGAATACATTATAACTGTATAAATTTAAACACAAACAGTGGTATGTAATTGTGAGAAACATATTCAGCAAAACTGTCAGAGCTACACTACATAGCATAATATAGCCTGCTCATAATATTCTGGATATTGTTCATGTTCATGGTATGCAGATTCTAGTTGAAGTCCAATTTGATTCATAATAACCACTTCAGAATGAAGCAAATGGATTCAGTCATTCTAAACTAAACTGAACTGAAGTGAACTGAACTTAACTGAGCTGAAACAGAACAAAACAAACCAAACCAAACCAAACCAAACCAAACCAAACTAAAACAAACCAAACCAAACCAAACCAAATAAACCAAACTAAACTAAAACAAACGAAAAGAAACGAAACTAAACTAAACTAAACGAAGCTAAGCTAAGCTAAACTAAACTAAACTAAACTAAACTAAACTAAACTAAACTAAACTAAACTAAACTAAACTAAACTAAACTAAACTAAACTAAACTAAACTAAACTAAACTAAACTAAACTAAACTAAACTAAACTAAACTAAACTAAACTAAACTAAACTAAACTAAACTAAACTAAACTAAACTAAACTAAACTAAACTAAACTAAACTAAACTAAACTAAACTAAACTAAACTAAACTAAACTAAACTAAACTAAACTAAACTAAACTAAACTAAACTAAACTAAAACAAACTAAACTAAACTAAACTAAACTAAACTAAACTAAACTAAACTAAACTAAACTAAACTAAACTAAACTAAACTAAACTAAACTAAACTAAACTAAACTAAACTAAACTAAACTAAACTAAACTAAACTAAACTAAACTAAACTAAACTAAACTAAACTAAACTAAACTAAACTAAACTAAACTAAACTAAACTAAACTAAACTAAACTAAACTAAACTAAACTAAGCTAAGCGAAGCGAAGCTAAGCGAAGCGAAGCGAAGCTAAGCTAAGCTAAACTAAACTAAACTAAACTAAACTAAACTAAACTAAACTAAACTAAACTAAACTAAACTAAAACAAACTAAACTAAACTAAACTAAACTAAACTAAACTAAACTAAACTAAACTAAACTAAACTAAACTAAACTAAACTAAACTAAACTAAACTAAACTAAACTAAACTAAACTAAACTAAACTAAACTAAACTAAACTAAACTAAACTAAACTAAACTAAACTAAACTAAACTAAACTAAACTAAACTAACCTAACCTAAACTAAACTAAACTAAACTAAACTAAAGTAAAGTAAAGTAAAGTAAAGTAAAGTAAAGTAAAGTAAAGTAAAGTAAAGTAAAGTAAAGTAAAGTAAAGTAAAGTAAACTAAATTAAACTGAATAACAAAGTGGAGATTGCATTCAGTGTCGTCAGTCTTGCCAGCAAAAGCTTGCGTTTTTTACCCTAGGTTCTGAAGTAATTTTTAGATCGTCAAAAATGACTATAAGTGAAAAGCATCATTAAAAAAAGTACTGCAAAGAATAAGCACTGTAAGACTAATGCATGTCTGAAAAGCATATAAGCATGCATGTTAAAAGAAACAAAAACTTTATACAAAACTTAAATGCATAGTCACACACTCACCGTTAAAGCGTAAGACACAGACATGCCAGCTAGGCCCGCATCGATGGTGCCCAATTTCTTATTTATAACAGAAAAAATGGCAGAAAAAAAGACAATAATATTTCCTATACCTTCCAAATGTACTCCAAGCCACCTAAAACAAAAAATATTTCTGAAGGTAATTTTTAAAACCTGTGAGTAGTTTAAAATCTGCTGTTGGATTTTTGTCTAATGGGTACTCAAATTCAAGCCAAAAACCGAATTAAAAAGATTAAGAAAATATGTCTGCAAAGAATTATAAGTAATCCTATTGCTAGATATAGTTAGACCATTTTGTGTAAATAAGGTTTGTTGCTTACCGGTTTGCAATTTGATTGGCAAAGTAGCACATTTGATTACTATCAATTCTATGTTCATTTTCTTCGATGAACCGTTCTTGAGCTTGGTAAGCTCTAATCGTGATAGCACCACTGATTGTCTCTGAGAAGTGATTATAGATTGGAGAACGACTGACTGATTCCAATCGTTTTAATTGCCTAGATGATGCTATATACAACCTCTGCAAATAAACAAAAGCATTTTTTCCATTTTCTAACAGTATATGTGTCACCAGCAGTGAGGTAGGGTATAAGAAGCAAAGATAACTTAACTGGAATCTGTGTATTAAATGTCGGGAAAATTAAATTTCACAAAACTGGAAATTTACATACCTGGATAAAAAAATAAAGTACTGCTAATGGAGGGATGACAATGACGAACACTGGAGTACCATACGATATGACAAATAAAGTGGAAAGCACATAAAATACACAAAACAACCAGTTCTGTAGACAAGGCGGAATGATATTATCCACAACGTCAACGTCTTTGGCAAACCTAAATGCAAAACATTCATTTGGTATGATCGATAGATAACAACTAAAACAATAATGGAAAATGAGTCACATAATATAAAAGATGTTAATTTTCTGATCATTACTCACGGTTATGACAAACTGATTCCATTTCAAGTCCGCTGATCTGATTCATCGGAATCAGTTTAGAGTGGTGCATATGGAATCTTAGAGTTGTGAGCAAAGCTGTGAGCAAACAAATTCCTTGTGTGTATACAATATTGAGATTATTGCTGGAGATAAGGAATAAATTAAAACCGGTCTTAGCCAATGTCTATGTTTGATGCTGGTGTGGCTAAGTTATTAGGCCTGAAACCCAAAAGATCGGAAACTTAACTCTAACTCACAATTTCTTTGATTCGATCAAGTTTACTTTCAAAATATTAATAATTGTAGGTTCGTTCTATTATTAAATAATAATAATACAAATATACAAATTAGAATAGACTTACCTGTTCATAATTCTACCTAGAGGAGTGGTATCAAAGAAAGACATAGGTACTCGTAAGATTTGCTGCAACATTTCAAAATGAAGAGCCCGTGAAGCATACATGATTCCCAAAGCCATCGATACAGCAGCAAGGAGTACAAACGCAGCTGCAATTTCACAATGAAATTTGTGAATGATTTACCCTCACTCTGTGTTTTCCACAAAATTCACATGTAAACAAAAATGAAAAACTACAAACAAACAAATTAAAATAGAAAAATAGGAGTTGGAAAGAAAGTTATTTAGAAAACTTACTAAATTGTATCATAAACAAATGATGCACATGTTAAATAAGTGTAGATCTTATAAAAGAAACAAAAATTAACCTAGTCTTAAAGGACCTGGTACCTTTTCATTGCATCTCAGGTCAACTTATCCTAAGCCACAGCCACAAGTTATGATCAAAAGCAAAAAACTATCACAAACAAAAAGTTAGTATGTTTATGAAAAATAAGAAAGCATGAAAAAATTGAGACCAATTAAAACACTGAAGAATCTTTAGCTGTTGTGTGTTTATAAAAAATCTCTATTAAGCACTACTTTGAAAGATTACCATGTGGGAAGATACCTTTGTCATACCTTGTATGGCACCCAGAGCACCATAAACTGAAAGACGTAAATTCCGCTGAGTGATGTTCTGCGAACCGTCTGGCAGTGGTTCATCATTAGTCCAAGCACTAAGCCATATACTGGAATATATGGAAGCGGAATTCTGCACAAACCAGCCCATAAATATGGCCACAGAAATTGGTATGGTCAACGCTTTGAAATACATCAAAAACACGGATAATTTCACCTGCAAAAATAAACTGTTATTGGAGATTTTGCAGGAAAAGTTGAAATTCAAACAAAATTTTCTAAACTTTTTAAAAAAATTACAACAAATCTGGTTCCTTTTCACTGTATGTCTGCCTGAGTCTACAAACTATTTTTAGCACAGTACATGAAATGCCGAATTTTTGTTTTATACGTGTTATTTTTCATCATCATTATCATATACCAATTACATCTATTATAGACATCGGGTAGGCAGAACGCTAAAATAAAAGAAATCTGCCCTTAAGACAGGTAAACAGCAACAATCCAGCAAAAAACTAGACAGTGCTATGCCAGTGGCTTGACAGCACCACTTCCGGCAGGCCAAAGTTAAAATGTTAAAGAATGGTAAGCAGATTTAAGAATACGAAAATCAACAGAAAATTGGGAACAGAAAACAGCATATTGTATACTTAGAAAATAGATTATTTGAGCATTTTCAGGTATCAAAACTTATAAAGAAATCAGAATAAAGAAACACTAATTGAATTAACCATCATTAACCATCATGATATCCATAAGTTTGCTTACATTGCCTGTCTCTACTGCCTCTTCTTGTATCAGTTTGTTTGCTGGTGGCTTAGGTTTTGACATTCTCGACCCTAAACTCTCGTATAAGGAGCGCTGCTTTTGAAGTTGCTCGCTGCTGGAAAATCCTCCTTCTGAAGAAGCAGATCGGAGGCGAAGTTTTGACACATCAAAGTCAGGAGCAACTTGCTGTAACAGTTCTTCTACTAATTCTGGATCTTGAGAAAATGAAATTGAAAACATATAAATGTAATCTTTAAAAAACCTATAAATTTGCTAATGTTTAAATCTGTCTAACAAACATATAATTACACCAAATTAATCTAGACTTTTTTAGAAATTCGTGGTTGTCAGGAAGCCTGTATTACAGAGCCATTGCTTGAGATGTTTTGTGCAATGTATTGGCTTTAATTGTAACAAGTTTACCTGTCACACAGCAAAGTGTTGGATCATGCAGAGTTACATACTAGAACTTGCCAAGTGAAAACACAGGCGAACCCATTAAAAAGCACAAAAGTTAAAAGCAATGTGTCTACTGTGAATACCATTTTGTCACAAAAAACGAAATAAAAACAGAATATGTAGTTTAACTATTTGCTAATTTTGGTACATATAACTTTAATAAAACTTCACAGATAATGCTGTGTTAAGTGAATCACTGTTAAATGGGAATATATGTGCCATTCCTTGAAAAACAATAACATTTGCGTCACATAAATTGAAACACATTTTAGGTCTAGTTGTTCAAATTTATACAATATTTGCTTTCCAAAAGATAAACAGTAATTGGTTGTGTAGCATTATTATAGCTATACAATTTCCATAAATTTAGTGTTACAGTAATTTTTGGGCGTATTTATTCAAATATGCAGCTTTAGTGGATGTAGCACTGGCGAATACAACTTATCTGTTACATTTTTGCTGATTATTTTTAATTTTTGGTATCTGTTACATTTTCATACTTTAGGCCAATTTTTAATATGACCAATTTTAAATGTAATGTTGTGGATTTTCCCTTCAAATTAATCCTAGCCGAAAACACTTACTGAAAAAGCTTTAAGCTTATTTTTTCAAATATGAATGCAGCTATTGACTCAGATCTACTACAATGGTGTGGTATTCTTTGCACAGGTAAGCTATAGCGATAAATTATGCTATACAGAATCATGTTAGCCAATGTAATAGCTTGCAATGAATCAGTACCACAAATAATAGCATTAAGTTAGTGAGTGCATTAACTAAACATACATCTAACATGGTGGCGCAGGCAAGTACTATGTTAAGATAATAGATGGGCAATGAACGTAACAATACAGACATGTGCTAACCTTTAAAAGCGGAGTCATTAAACAAAGACATACTTTATATGATATTATGCAGAACCATAAAAGAAGTTGTGCCTTACTGTATAAGTTACCTTCAGAGTCGCTAATGTAATCGTCATTGTCAGCATTTGTTAAGTAATTACGTAGGAAGTCTGCAAACGGTCCGTTATTATTCAACAGCTCTTTGTAAGATCCAACCTCGGAAATCTGCCCTCCTTTCAATACAATGATTTGATCCACTTGAGGTAAAAAACTGATTCCATGAGTGACTAAAATACGAGTCTGAAAACAAAAATAAAGCACAAAAATTATAGGAAATACAAGCTTACAAACAAACAGATTAGGTAATTATAATAGTATTATAAGCAAAGTAAAATAATAAGGTTTAGCTATTAAGACAAAAATATAAAGTTTGCACCTTGCTTTTCAAAACTCCTTTAGGTCCTACAAGTTTTTCAAATATGTGTTTTCCCACATGCGAATCAACGGCACTTAATGGATCATCTAGTAGATAAATGTCAGCATTGGCATACGCAGCTCTTGCTAAGCTCACCCTCTGCTTCTGACCACCACTTAAATTAATGCCCTAAAAGCAAATATACAAAAATTAACGAAAATAAAAAAAATAAATAAAATTTGATGCTAATGTATTTTACATCCTTTCTCCAAAAGACACAATAATAAGGTTAGGTATTGAATACGATTTCTGTATGGTATATTGCCGTTTTTACAATTGGAGCAAAGAATAGTTATACACCATATTTAAATAGGAAGGACTCATTCGAGATCAATGTAGCACCTTACTCAAGTATTTAAGTAAGAATACATTTCATATCACTGTATTTAGATTATAAGTTCCAATAATAATTGTCAATTCATTATTCTAAATGAAAAAGCTATTAAGAACACTAAAACACTAAATGTTACTTCCTCTGATACTAATTATAACAATCAAAAGGAATTGTTTTTATGAGCTTCTCAAAAACAAACTTTCCAAAAAATAATAGCGGCAAAATAATAGTAATTTCAGATATCTTCTTTGCCTGTGGAACATGACAGCCTGTCTAGCTGGAGTTATAACACTAACATTTTGACCAACAGCACTTATATCAAATATACATTTATGCATTATAATAAATTTGGGTGACCCCCAAATGTGCTTTACAATAGATTGCTACAGTTTGCAACATTATCTTTTATTTTTTCACAAGTCTGCTTTCGTATGTTTGTTAATTACCAGTTCTGTTTTCAAAAAAAAGCTAGAAAAAAAGTATTGTTGAAAAGTCATAAGAACGAAAAACACAAAGAGTCCAGATGAGAACTGCAAACTAGTGGCAATCCAATACCAATTGATGTCAAACATATTTTTCTATCACTCCGCTTCTGCCGAGCCGTATACATGCTCAGTGGCATTCGGGACAACAACTGTCTAAACTAAACTAAACAACATGACAGTCACAACTAATGTCTAATCAGCAGATAAACTGATTGCACTTTTTCTCAAACACAAATTTGCAGCTATTTTTACACAAAATTAACATTTCAAGTAGCCAAAAAATGACTTTTCAATTTAAACAGAACATAGAGACGAAGTTTCAAAGCACTACAAAATACAGAGACCTAAGTATAATAAAGAAACTAAACCTGTTAGCCTTGCTTTAAAATAAATGAACAACAAAAATATTAAGTCTCTCTTGCCTTTGAACATATGAACATCATGCCTGCAATGTATTTTTTCTATATTAATTAATCATGTGCTCATCTGCAAGATTTATTCAGTTTTTGTATTTTTACATTTGTTAGGCTACGGAAATGGAATAAATTTGATTCTTTCATTCCACAGATGACCCTTATTATGAATGCCCGAGTTATATAAGGCATTTTTAACCATGATTATAACTAAAAAAACAGCGTAAAATTAACTAATATTACATTGATGTATAATATAAGTTTTGATCACATTTGAATTAATTTTGATTTGTCCTTATTTAAAGTTAATCAAATTGTTGCTTTTATCTAAAATGCAAAGCCAGAAACTAAACTAAACTGCGTATTTTCTTGATTGCAAAATGGTTTAATCAGCAACTCATAGACGAGAGCGTTGTGCACTTCTTCCTATAGATGATAAAAGAATATAGAGTTCCACTGATTTACTTGCAATTTCAATTGACAATAACAAAATCTAGAACCAGGCCAATATTTCTCCCACTAACTAATGAAAAGTTGAGCATTTTCTACAACAGTATTAAATGCAACTGTAGCTAAATGTCTCAAACATACCTGCTGCAGGGGTGTGTGAAATAACTTGCATGCTGATTCGACAATCACCGAAAATGACTGACATTATGTTAGACGTCAATCGATAAATAGCTACATCTTATTAGCTACCTTGTGTGAAGTAATCCAGTAATTGCCACTAGGACATTTCATTAATTAGCGAAACATTTAGTATTTTAACACTTGTTACTTTAGTAACTTTTATTTACATGTTTACATAATAAATACCAATTATTTTCATTACAAAAGTGACCTTAATTAAGCGCACTACACATCAGTCAGAAGCGGTATATTGCATACTGCAACATATCACCCAACCTTGTAAAATAACCACTAATTAGTTAAAACTAGCAGCTAGGAAATCAGAGCAAAAGGGGCAGTTGCTAATACACTACTAATTGATTAGTTAACAGGTGGAGATAAACCAAACTTGAAAGTGAATAGGAAACATGAAATAACATCTGATAAAAATCATGCATTAATACACAATCGAAAATAAATAACAGTCAAGCAAGATAATATGTGGTGGAAATTTTGCTAAGGATTTACTCTTAGTTATAAGTACAGCAGTGCCATAACAGTAAAGTTTTTGATACAAATAATCACATAATACCTTCTCTCCTATTTCGGTAGCATCTCCTCCTGTGAGGATTTCTAGATCAGGTTTTAGTGCACATGCCTCTAGAACTTCATCATAATGCTTGTCATTGCACTCTTTGCCAAATAAAATGTTTTCTTTGAGAGTTGCATTCTGTATCCATGCTTGTTGTGCCACATATGCTACAGAGCCCTGGAAACATAAATAATGTTATGCTCGGTTAGCATGCTAACCCTATCCTACACTCATTACATCAATTGTGTAAATCTTAATCTTTAATGTGTAATAGTAAAATTTGGATTCCATGCAAACATACCCGCACACAAACATGTCCAGAAATCTTTTCCATTTCTCCTAGAAAAGCACTTATAAGAGAAGATTTCCCTGCTCCAACTTGTCCAACAACAGCAAAGCAGAGGCCCTGTTTTACCTACCAAAATGAAACACTAGAATATAGTTTTTAGATCTATAACAATCAAGTCAATCAAATGAATATAACACAACCGAATTCTGCAGAAATAAGAATTTTGATTATACACTATGAACATAATAATTGACAAAATTATTTTTAACTCTTTCTGCAAAAGTAACACACCTGTAGGTTTATATTACTCAAGACTGGTTTTTCTGAAACCTCAGCATTCCAGCAGAAGCAGCCATTCTCCACAACAATACGACAATCTACAACAAAGTTCATAACTTAAGTATGCCTTCATGTTTTAAAGATTATCCTATAAACAGCAATTCAGTTCAAAAACAGAAAATCGGATCATATTTTTTAACATTAAGCTTTTCATTTTGCCTACATTTTTCTGTTTAGGATAATATATCACACAAAAAAATAAACAAACAACTGATATGTCCTCAAAACAGCTGAAGTACTCTAATAATTTTCCAAAACTAATGTCGAAGATGTGGTTATTAAATAACGTAAGCATTAATTCAGAAGAGCCTTCTTAATATTAGTTGCTGCCAATACCTTATGGTAACCTTACCAATAATCTAACAAGATAAGCAAAAAAATTGACAGATTAAATCAGCTAATAATGAGAATTGGAAAGAAGAAAAAACAACATATTTACCACTGTCTGATGTCTTGAGGACGGCATTTGGATCGAGATCGTCATTCATAAAATATTTGCGAAGTCTTTTACATGCGACTGCAGACTGAAGTGGTAAAATATTAAAATATATAGATTATCAGTTGCCAGTAAAAAATATTGTTTTCACAGCAAAGGCAAACTTTAAGATCTAACATCTGTTTGCTAAAATGGCAATTACGACTAAGGTATTCCGTTTGCTAGAAAGAACACTGCAATATAATAACATATAAATAGTGTATATTAATGCTGCCGAGCATTAGGGCTCCAACAACTTCACTATGCTGGATAATTCACTGATCAAAAGAAAAGTCTTAACAAATTGATTTGTTCCAGTGTTCTTTTTTTCTCCAAAAATATGTGCTCCTTAGTTTGAAATAATGGGAAAGCATATGGATATCTGTTGCACAAGGTATGTTATAGTTTTTTTTTACTATTTTAATTTTCCCTAAAACATCTAACCAAGATTTTCTTGTAGTCCGCTTGAACTTCATTTTCACAATTAAGAGTCTTAGATGAAGTTCTTTCTTATTTCTTTGGAAAGGGGAAGAAATGGTAGTGAAAGACTGAAGATGTGTAATAGCTATTCTAAAAACACATCCATTAGAGAATTACACTGGAACAATTTTAAGCCCAACTTTGGCAATTTGTCCATTAGAAAATTATAGGGAGTCCTGGTTATTACATCATTGGCTATTCTCTACTGCATAACTGCACATTAGTAGCTTTTAATTAGGCATCTGCTAATATTTATTATGAAAAAAGCAAAGAATAAAACTAAATGGAATGTTTGTGCATTAGTGATTCAATTATAATAACAATTTCCTGATTATGTGCAAATCTTTTGTGGGGCTTCATCATCATTAATAAATTAATAATAATTGATAATAAAAAACCGTTTCTTGATTGACAATGAACCCTCACACGAAAACTAGAAACTAAAAATATAATCAGTTATTTAGAGAATGAACAACTATCAGATCATCAGATTGGAGTTCATGTTACTGTTGATCTCTTCTGCAAAAAACTGTATCAACTATCTATGCCATAAATTCAAAATCGCTGCAGCTCTAGTAAATGAATTTTGCACTTTATTTTGAGTGAAAACGATGCAAACTATGGAAAAACAAATACCTGCACAGCGAGTGTTATCGTAGGTGGAATGATTGCCATTGGAAAACGCATAAGATTAAATAAGGACAGTGACACAAAAGCTTTATCAGCTGTTAGCACGTGCTTTGGATCAGAAAGAACGTAAACAGTAAAACTGACTAGAGTCACCTGAAACAAAGACAGTCTAATAACATTAACTTCATTATCTTTTAATGATGGAATAAACCAACACAAATTTTTTAATTCAAATATTATAAAAAAAGGAGTGGAAAATGGAACTTGAGGAAAGTTGGTACTGGATGAATTTGTGGTATGAGGAACTGAGCCTGAAATTTTAAAGGTGCCTCAATCAAACCAAGGTCCGGTTCTGATATTTTCAAATTTCCTTTTTTTACTATAGTTTGTTTCAAATTTGCACTAGATCGATTCCATCATTTATTAATAATTTTGCAACTAAAATTGCATATAATAATTCTGAATTTGGCTAGTGCATTGCTGATAACCAAATATCTTATCTTAGAATCTTAAACAAATGTATTTAATAATGAGAAAAATTCGGTCCCTCCACAATCATCTATAATACTACATCAAGTAGGCCTTGCTGTTGAGCTCTGGCACCCTAGCTAACAAAATGCCAAACTGGATAAGAAACTTCACCATACAAAATATAAGTAACTTTATCTTGTTTGGCAGGTACAGTTTGTTTGCATTTGTACAGATTAATTATACTTAAAATGTATCGCATAAGTAGAGCACATCGAACAAGCTGTTTCAAAACTACATACAACAAAACAGATATATATTTTCTTATTCATAGATAAATTTTATTATACTTACCAAAAAAGGTGCACAAGTCCAGAAAAACAAGGACATAGCAGTTAAATAATTGGAGAATTTAAGTACGTGTAATTCCTGATTTCTCACATCTGTTACTTTATCCCCAAATGGTGGTTCCCAGGCATACATCTTAAGCACCTAGTTGTAAAAATATAGCTTATCAAAACAATTTATATAAATTAGATATTGTTAAATTAAGCTGAAACGTGTACACATATAATATGAAATGTAAAACAAGGACGTGCAAGGAATACCTACAGCATGATATATACAAACCATTCTAACTAAAATGATAACAAAAAGTTTTTGCTTGTGTAGTAAAACCAAATTTATACAAACCTTGATTCCACTCAAAATCTCGTTCATTGCTTTGATGCGACTATCTTTATACATCATTTGGCTAGTCTGAAAAGTACTACATAATTTAGGCTTTTAATGGTCATAATAAAGTAAGGAAAATTTTAATAATTAAAATCTAATTTAAGTTTGTTCTTATAAAAAGAAAACGATGTGGAAAAATTCCTTAAAATAAGACAAACAAATTGTTTGTGAGTGCATAAGCTTCTGGTTTCTACACAAATGCTTTACTGATTACTGGCCACAGAAATTAAGTTTGTACTTCAGCTAATGTATTTAGATATCGAAGTGAAATAACCTGCAAGCATTAAAAATTTGGTACCTGTAACTTTTTGGTATAATGTGCTACAACAGCATTCAAAGGCAAAAGTAGAATCATAAGACCAAGACCAGCTAAAACAGCTGGACCAAGCTCCTGCCACAGGAAGTACATAGCTAATGAAATAATAAATGCAGCAGACCTAGAACAGAAAACCCAGTATCAGTACTATAGAAAAAATAACTAATTGTTAAGTTGGCTGTAATGGTTAGTAAGTTGGAGTTTAATGAATGAATCAACTCCTATGTGCACGGCCACATTTCGCATAATTTTGGTAACTCTATTTTAGTACCAATAGATATTATAGACCTATAGCTTTGGGTTCTATACTTCATAAAGTTCTAGAGCATGTTATTCTTCCACATTACTCTGACTGCTTGATGTTAAATGAAAGTCAGTTTGTCTTTAAGTCTCAACTACATACACAAACGTGTGATTACACTTTAAAAGAGCAAAGTCAACCTGTGCAAATATGTTTTGTAGATACTTTAAAGGCATTTAATACGTTGAATTATGTTAAGCTGTTCATCAAACTGTATGATCAAACTAATTTTGACTAAAATAAGCGAGATTTTCAGTAATTTTTTATATGAACACAAGACTAAATCATGTTGGAGTGATTATATTTCTGCTGATTTTCAGGCAAAAAATAATGCCCATCAGGAAGGTGTGCTGTCTTCATTGTTTTTCAATTTTTATTTCAAATACTTGAGATTTCGGTTGTCTAAGTCTGATGTAGAATGCATGCTAAATGGTTATATTCATCCATGTCATGTCTAAGAATGATGTTTGCTTGGTGGTTGTCATAAATCATGTACAGTAAAATTTGCAAATGAGTTTGACATTACAATTAATCCCGAAAAACCAAGTTAATTATCATAAAACCAAAAACTATGAAACAGAATATGGAAAAATGTTTTGTAATGAACTTCAGTTAAACCACGTATCTAATAAGAAATATTTTGGACACATTATAACACATCAGTGCTTACAATGGGACTAGTACTTGTCTCAATCTCGCCAAGATTACAACTTTTTTAAAGGTCCCGGGCCTTTAAATTAAAATTAAAATTTGCGTAAAATTTTCGTGAAACACAAACATAAGCTAAAACAATCTTTGAGATTTTTTTGGTATTGAATTATTCAGAAACCATTTTCAATAATATACTACCAAACCGGATAGCAAGTATTTGCGAATATCAAAGTTTCATAACAACCTGATTATATCAGATACAAATAGCTCACAAATATCACAATTTCCGGACAAGAATTCGATATCTGATTGGGAATTAGGAGCAACAACTACAAGCATTCATAAACAGCTGTTTAGATGCATAACGTGCAGATTTGTGGTAATGGCACACATTCCATAAAAAAATGTGAAACAATTTTGAAACTGGCTGCTTCTGCATCACTTAACTCATGGATGAAGGGGAAAGGCTAGAAGGGTCAAGAATACGAGAATAAAGGTAACTAAATGAGCATCCTGCAAGTACGGCCTAAGGGGATAAGAGTAGAAGTATGCTTTATTAGTGTAAGATGGCATTTTCATTCAAAGTTTACAAAATTGCCAAACTTCTTATAAAAGGAGGGTGTCAGTTCCCTTCCTTAGAGAAAGATGGTAGAGTGCAACTTACTGCTAAGAATCTAAAAACCTAGATCAAAGAAGTCAAATAAGTGACATCGCTGACTAGAATGGCCTTTGCTGGATTAGACAAGTGGGTTGTAGGATTGAATTAAGACCTGTCTTCACTATAAAAGCTACTTTGATTAGTGGTCGTGGCGTTTCATATCTACTTGAAATCCAAGATCAGTCTTTCTTTTCGATACAATCATTTCAACATTAACTGATTACTGATAATTTGAATACACAATTAATTATGCATGGATTATGCTAGGCACAAATTACTAACAATATTGTCTGTTAATACAATTAGTTAGCAGTTACTTTTAGCAAGAATAAACTAATTACACGGAAATGCTGGATTTGTTGGTAGGCTTATTAGACCTGAATTGATTACAAAGACTAATGGTCATGGCACGAACTTCTTCGCATTCCACTAATCCATCTTTTTGTGTAGGTTGACTTAAAAAATTTAATAACTTGGTTCAAAGTGATAATCATGAAAAAGAGAGCATATACATAGCAAAGTTTAAAGCTTAAAAGAATCAAAGATCTACAGATATTACAACAAAAGCAACAAAGAATTAAACTCAACTGCCAGTTTGATGTGCATATGTCTCTGGGGAAGGCCCAAGTAATGACTTTTTTACAGCAAATTCAATGCCAGGTATTTACAGAACAGTCAACTCGGCTACTACTATGTATAAGCACCACCATTAATTAACTTGAAGCATCATGAACCAACAAACTAAAGATGAATAACAACAAAGATAGAGGTGGCAATCATTAACATGTTGATGCCCTGATCGTACTATTTATCCTTTACCTACGGTTTACTAATAACAACTTGAAGAAGTATTAGTGGGCAGAAACAATCACAAACACAATATATGATTAATAGTACATACTAAGCATTACACTACAGGATTAACTACAGATACGTAAAAGCATGGATCCTACATCCAAACTAATGAATCTCAAATCATTATTTATCATTGTAATCATTATCACTGCTTTTAATCAGTAGCTGCAATGATATTTAAATCCATTAATCAGTAACAAAATTTGTTTGCCACATTTGCATGAATTATAGTCATGAAGGTTTGTGTTTGAAAATGAAAGCATAAATGTGATTTGCACATTAAATATCACGAGCAAATTACTGGCAAAAACAAAAAACTTTACCATAGCCAATGTACCCATAGAGCAAAATCGTTTAGCCTTTGTGCATCAACTATCATAAGATTAACAATTTCGCCTACAGTAGAGGATCCTCTGGCAGCATTAGTCATGTGAAGCGCCTAGAAGATCAATGCATGTTTAAATTTATGCTACGCAAGGTTTTTCAGATTACTCAAATATCTAAAATGAAACTGAATCAGTAAATGAATTCATCAAAATGTAATTACAAAACACGATCTAAAGATTTTATCTTTTGTTATCCAACTCTGTTATACCAAACTGCTGTTAAATGACGGTAACAAAAATTCGTAAGCTAATTATAACACACAACTATTGCTTGTACAATCTTTACAAACTGAATTTGAATTATTCACAAATTTCCAGTCTGTGAAGATTTATAAGCGTGAAGGTTGTTTTGCAAGAGAAATAAAAACAAAATGTGCTTTTGTTTCAAAACCTGCCAAGACCTCATTTTCTACTTTAAATATGCATTCCTGCCATGCAGCCATATCATAGCACGTGATTCAATTCACAAAGAAAAAATCTACAAGAACAGACAAAGTGAGAACCTAATAAACAATTGACTTCTACAAGCCAAGTAACCATTAGCAAAAATTAATTACAATCAGCAAAGCTATCTGTGAATAAACAAATATATAACAAAATAATTATGTGAACAAACAGATAAGTGAAAAAGTGTTCAGCATCACACTGATTGGAGTCAAGCAATATGTAAGCACTTATGACTATCAAAACAGTTATACCAGCAGGTGCACCAGCAACATGTACGAATAATGTATGTGCACAATGGATACTGTACCATAATACATGTAAAATATTATACAGACAGCCAGGAGACAGCCATGTGTAACACAGCTTCAGTAATTCTTGAGCATTGTTGGCACAAAGAATAACTGCAAACATATGCGAAACAATGCGAGACTATGGACCGAACAGTCAATAAAGCATGGCTATTAGATACACGACCAGTTGACCACCAACAGATGTAATAAACAAGCTAAAGCACTCAGTAAAAGCAGCTGTCGTAAACATCAAAGCAGAACAAGAATGCTGATATAAAGTAACGACATGCGAATTTAGAATCAATGACGGGAAGAAATCGTTCATTTGTGAGAGTATCAGGAATTCATTCACTTTTTTGTGAACTTAACAATTGCTAGAAAACTGACTTGAACTTGAATGTGAACAAGTTCACCGAAAAGGTAAGCTTTAACTAACTAATGTTCCAATCCAAGTTTGGGTGCTAAACTAGAAGTGAGAGAAAAAAGGGAAAAATAGTTATTTTTTAATTTCTGTTATTTGAATCGCAGTAAGTTACAGTGTTAATTAGCGTTTTTTCAGTGCTTAACATGCAAGATCTTTGGACTGGGCTGCCAGAAGATGGTGCCATTTATAAGCCAAATTTCCTGATAAAATTAAGCAAAACAGTGCCAAATTTAGACAAAACCAAACACAAATAATAGCTAAAATGAACAAAAACTGTAAGTAGCATTTCAAAATGTTAGTTAAATAATTAAACAGTAGTCATTTATAATTTTTTTATACACGATACAATAAGTGTCCTTTGCTCCAATTCTGCAGTATAAACAATATTCATTTTAAGTGACTAAAGATAGTAGTTGGATGTATTTTTGGGAGCATAATACAACTATCTAATTTGGAAATAAAGAGTTACACGGTTTATTTTACTCCTAAGAACTTAGAACTCAAACGAGTCCATTTTTAATGTTCGAAACAGCGTTAACATCACTGCATGCAGTAAAAACTTCGAGGCAACACATGTCTGCTATAGATAAGTATTGCAGTAGAGCAAAAATAATCATGCAAACGTGAAACTGAATCACCGCAAGCATCTTGGTAAAATGGTCAATTTAACACCACCTACTTTTTTGTAAACAACTGCAGTAACAGCTGACCGCACCCTCATCCCAAATAAGAGAACACATATAACATATTGGTGCATAAAAAGTGTGCGAACCATGGCAGCTATGAACATGAGAACAGCATAAAAATAACCATGCCAGTATGGAACCGAATAATCGCTGATAAATGTGATCAACATTCTGAAAATAAAAATTGATTGGTTTACAATAATAGCATACTTTCTTATAAACAGCAGCAGTAACAGATGAGCGCACTCTCATCCCTACCAGGACCATGCACATGTTATATTTCTGAATGCACAAAGTGCGAACCATGGCTGACAGGAACATGATGATCGCGTATAACCAGCCATGCCAATATGGAACCAAATCATCACCAATAAACATTATCAACAGCCTGTAATTTAAAAAACAATGTAGGCAGTAACTATGGCAATGCCAATAGTTTTGCTGCTAAATATTAATACAGTTTAGTAGACAAGCATCAACGATGTACAATTAGCTAGCTGCCTTGATTTCTAGATCACAACTGTAGCAAATATTAAAATTACTAAGTACTGTTGATGCCAGGTACTGGTTTAAAATGACAGTAATTAATTCAAAACAAAATTTTAATACTTTAATAACTGTGGTCCAACCATCACCAGAATGTCATTCAAAACCTTGTATATACTCGCTTCAATAAAGATTGGCCAATAAGACTTTGCAAATGCTTTCATTAAAGATGGCTCATATAATTCGCTCTGCTTCAAACCCAGTTCCTTCTCAACTCGAATGCGAGCTCTTGACCTGCAAAAATGCAATCAGCTATAAAGAAGCATCATATCATCACCTTTACTTGTACAAATGGGTTTATATTTCTTCTGAATAAATCATGTTCAGATGCATAAACATCCTTCATCAATAAAATACACCTTAAATCTATAGTGAAAAAATCACAATGGCTATAAAAACGAAAAATTTAACTAACACCTCTAATGTGAATTTTAGACACATCGCTGGAGAATGAAATTTGTACCTTTTCATTTTCATCAGTTCATTATCCCAACAGCGTTCAAATATTGGTACGAGATCATTGCACCTGTCTTCTCTATTCAAATACCACAGATCGCAAAATTCTAACGGTCGTTTGTAGCCAAGAAAAGCCATACTGAAATTTATTCAGTTTTAGAATACGAAGACAAAATAATGAACAAATATATCAGAAAAATCACTTTTTAGGATACAGTTAATAATTTGTTATCAAATAATAGATTTCATTGTTTTACAAGTCCAAGTGCTCAATACATTACTTTACTTAATTATATTTCATTTTTTTTGTTTACAAAGCATAATTCTTTCTGTAAATGAATCTGGGAATGACGTTTAGTACAGGAGTAGGCATAGATTTTTCCTTAAAATTTTAATCATACTCATAACCTCAACGTATTGCACAATGGCAGCTGTTAACTAGGTAATAACTTAAAAATCTGCAAACAAAACAAATAAGCCCATCAGCAAAAATTAGAAAATTTTTTGTTACCCTGTGTACCACCAGTAAAACATGCGCACCAGAAAACCTTTCTTGTGTTCGGGGCATGGAACCTATTAACATACAATGTTAATGTAAAAACAGTACAAGGTAGTATATATGTGGAAACAATTAAGAGTCATTCCGCGAGAAAACCATGCAAAAGTCAAAAAATAGTGGAAGGTGACAAATCACCGATTTTGTTCATATTCACAGGGTTGGATGATCCCCTCAGATGTACCCCACAGCCAAAATATTACATATCAAAAATGAGCCGTTTCGGAGATAGGCCGCCATTTTGATTATTTTCGGATTTTTGGCATTTTGACGTAAAAAATGACCTATATTTGTCACATCATTACAGGCAGTAAATGAATGATCTAGGACTAGTTGCTGGGTGGTATATATAGTAGGGGTCTTGCCCTATTGCCACATTGAGTTTGATGAATTGAGATTCTCTTTCAGTAGGTATCATGAGCTCATGAAAGATGCGTGTCTGCTACAGTCTGAATGACACCCTGTTTTAAAATTCTCATAACTCCACTGGGGCGGGTATTTGAAGTATAATTAATATATGTTTATTTACAGCTTGACCAGGCATACTTAGATCATTAATAAAATTTTGGCCAGCTCGTCCATAAATTGACGAGATTCGATCTTGAATATGACCTAAATCGGAAAAAAATTAGTACGAATTATTCATAATTCTGAATAAAAAAAATGAAAATTTCAAAAAGAAACGATAAATTACCGTTTCTGTCTCTCTGTGTCTCTCTCTCTGTCTCTCTGTGTCTCTCTCTCTGTCTCTCTGTGTCTCTCGAATGCTCTTTGTGTCTCTCTCTGTCTCTCCGTGTCTCTCTCTACCTCTCTGTGTCTCTCTCTGTCTCACTCTGTGTCTCTCTCTGTCTCTGTGTCTCTTTCTGACTCTCTCTGTCTCTCTGTGTCTCTCTCTATCTCTCTGTGTCTCTCTCTCTCTCTGTCTCTCTCTGTGTCTCTGTCTCTCTGTGTCTCTCTCTGTCTCTGTCTCTCTGTCTCTCTATTTCTCTCTCTATCTCTGTGTGTGTGTCTCTCTCTCTGTCTCTGTGTCTCTCTCTGTCTCTGTCTCTGTCACTCTGTGTCTCTCTCTGTCTCTCTGTGTCTCTCTCTGTCTCTCTATGTCTCTCTCTATCTCTCTGTGTGTCTCTCTGTCTCTGTGTCTCTCTCTGTCTCTGTCACTCTGTGTCTTTCTCTGTCTCTCTGTGTGTCTCTCTCTTTCTCTGTGTCTCTCTCTGTCTCTCTGTGTCTCTCTCTGTCTCTCTGTGTCTCTATCTGTGTCTCTCTCTGTCTCTCGCTGTCTCTCTGTGTCTCTATCTGTGTCTCTCTCTGTCTCTCTCTGTCTCTCTCTGTCTCTTTCCGTCTCTCTCTGTCTCTCTCTGTCTCTGTGTCTCTCTCTGTCTCTCTGTGTCTCTCTCTGTCTCTCTGAGTCTCTCTGTGTCTCTCTGTGTCTCTCTTTGTCTCTCTGTGTCTCTCTCTGTCTCTCTGTGTCTCTCTCTCTCTCTGTGTCTCTCTCTGTCTCTGTCTCTCTGTGTGTCTCTCTGTCTCTCTATTTCTCTCTCTATCTCTCTGTGTGTCTCTCTCTGTCTCTGTGTCTCTCTCTGTCTCTGTCACTCTGTGTCTCTCTCTGTCTCTCTGTGTCTCTCTCTGTCTCTCTCTATCTCTCTGTGTGTCTCTCTGTCTCTCTGTGTGTCTCTCTCTCTCTGTGTGTCTCTCTCTGTCTCTCTGTGTCTCTATCTGTGTCTCTCTCTGTCTCTCGCTGTCTCTCTGTGTCTCTATCTGTGTCTCTCTCTGTCTCTCTGTGTCTCTCTCTCTGTCTCTCTCTGTCTCTCTGTGTCTCTCTCTGTCTCTCTGTGTCTCTCTCTGTCTCTCTGTGTCTCTCTCTGTCTCTCTGTGTCTCTCTCTGTCTCTCTGTGTCTCTCTCTGTCTCTCTGTGTCTCTCTCTGTCTCTCTGTGCCTCTCTCTGTCTCTCTCTGTCTCTCTGTGTCTCTCTCTGTCTCTCTGTCTCTCTCTCTCTGCCTCTCTGTCTCTCTGTGTCTCTCTCTGTGTCTCTCTCTGTGTCTCTCTCTGTCTCTCTCTGTCTCTGCGTGTCTCTCTCTGAGTCTCTCTGTGTCTCTCTCTGTCTCTTTCCGTCTCTCTCTGTCTCTTTCTGTCTCTCTGTGTCTCTCTCTGGCTCTCTGTGTCTCTCTCTCTGTCTCTGTGTCTCTGTCTCTGTCTCTCTCTGTCTCTATGTGTCTCTCTGTGTCTCTCTGTCTCTATGTCTCTGTGTTTCTCTCTGTCTCTATGTGTCTCTCTGTGTCTCTCTGTCTCTCTGTCTCTATCTCTCTGTGTTTCTCTCTGTCTCTCTGTGTCTCTTTTGATAAGGAGGTTACCATAGCAACACATCGTAGCAGCTTACTGTATGTATTATCAATTATTAGCTTATTATTATTTACTATAGTGCGACTTTTCATTGAATATTGGCGAATAAAAAATAGTCGTGGACGTAAAGAATTTGTTGTTGTCTTTTTGTTATTTTGAAAATTTGCGATTATAAGCGTCAGCGCAATGATTCTCGTTAGAGTTTAGTTGAATATGGTAGTCGGTGTATATTCGTATATCTTTACGAGACGGTGGAAACCTGGCGGTTAAATACAATATGAGCGAATGGCTTGAAACATACGTTGCACAGAGTCGGAATTAGTATGTAACGGCAGAGGCAGGTACTGGCCTTTGCTGCGTTTCTTAACCAGTTTTTTTGTTAATGCCCGTTGTTAGTAAACAGAAGTCTGGTTGTCGAAGCTGCCAAAGTTGCCACACCAAGGTATTAGTAACTAACTAACTATTAACTCGAATTGATTTGAGGAAAAATATCAGAGACTGACAACTATTCGCCTGTTGAATACAAGACCACACAAAGCTGTGCGCGTTTTAAAAATTGGTATATTCGATGCTCGCGGCGGTTTCAACACAATTTCACAAATAGTGCCTTGCCTCGCCTTGTCCGCCTTACTTTAGAATCTTGTTTAGCAAAGCGACACTAAACCTTTTTGACTGAAGTCCATTTTTCAGTCAAGACAGTGGGGCCCTCCCGAGGCCCCCGTATTGATCCACGGGCCATAGGTATATAGCCCGAGCACTTGTACACGAAACTGTTATTATGTACATGAAACTATTCCGTGTTTTATACAGATTATAAAAATCACTATGTTATAATCGTCACAGGGGCCCTTCGAAGGGAATGCGGCCCCCTGATGAGGGGCCTGGTTGCTAGCAGTGCCCAGACATCTAAAGCCAGTCCATTACTACTATAAACATTGACCTTGCTGCACTTTGTATCGATTCTAATGGCAACACCGTCATCCAAAGGCGAATAGCTAAATATAGGTCAAGGTTGTGAAAATGGCAAAAAAGAGCAACTTTGGCTAAAAATTCTGGACACTTGGGAGATCGCTGGCCAAAATTTTATTTCATGCATTTGTAGGACTAGTCAAGCTGCAAATAAAAATATATTGATTAGTCCCCCAATACCCGCCCCAGTGGAGTTACGGGGATTTCAAAATGGCGTCTAAATTCAGCAGCAGCAGACACGTATCTTTTGCAATCTGATGACACCAACTGAAAAGGAGGTTCAATTTGGCAACGATAATGGTACGGTAGGGTAAGACCCCTACTATATATATCACCAATTAATTAGTGCTGGATCGCTCATTTACTGTCTGTAATAACGTGAGAAATAATGGGCAATTTTTTACGCCAAAATGGCCAAAATCCGAAAAAAATCAAAATGGCGGCTTTTCTCAGAAACGGCTCATTTCTGAGATCTAATATTTTGGCTGTGAGGTACATCTGAGGGGACCATCAAACCCTGTGAATATGAACAAAATCGGTGATTTGTCACCTTCCACTATTTTGCTGATTTTCTCACGGAATGACTCTTAAGTAGTAAATAAAATAAATTTTATTAAATGAACTTCTATTTTCATACTGTTTATTTGAAAACAGTGATAAACCATTGCAGTATAACCTTTTTCAATAATAATAAAATAGTAGCATATAAATGTCAGAAACTATTCATAATTCAAGTGTTATAATCTGTAATATCACTTGTGGTTCAAAGTCTAAAATAAACTTAGACAGAACGATGGTAATAAATTGCTGTCTTGTATACTTAGACTATAGAGCGTGATAAAATCATAAATACAGCATTTTAATATGCATTACATCTACCCCATCAACTTGCTGTGCACACTAAGATAATAAATAGAGTCTGGCCAGTGCAACCAAGATTATGTTCTTATAAACATTAGAATTGATAATTAAAGACACAGCCTTAGATAAACCCATTCACCTATAAAAATTGGATGTTTATATTTTTGTTTGTTTACTATGTGTTTTCAATAATAAAAAGCCAATTGTATTGAAACTTATTAATGATAGAGTTCGACACTTTTTGAGTTAGTTGCTAAGCACACAGCTTTCACTGTATTTGTATGTATCAGCAAAAATTGCATGCAGTTTTATAACATATTAACATAACAACAAATCATTTAGGCTTATTATTGAATAAGATTTCTCAGTTACAAAAATGAGCATGACAATAACAAAATCTATGTTGCTAAAAGGTGATCGAATAAGAGAATAAAGTTCAAAACATATACAACCCATTTTACATATATTTTTAAATTTACTGTATCAGATGAAAATCACAAGCTCTATGTTACTCGTTTGGCACAATAACCAACGAATACACAAACAATCGAAAGTATAATACAAAACAGTAATTAAAACAAAAATATAAAGTATTGTAATTGTGAAGTCTAATATTAAACAATCAGTGTCTTGGCATCTTACGACTGATGTCTCAGTCATATAAGCACATGTAATAGGTGTACGTTTTTACCATCTTCTCCACTCAGCTCTTCAAAAACCATCACAAATACAAAGTTTTTTTTAATTTGCTTCTTAGCTTACCTGCCCTTCATCAATAGGTAAATAATAAGGAGCTTGATTAGCAAATCCATGAAGTACTAATTGTACTACAGAGATCATCATGTACAGACCATTCACAACAACAGTGAACAAATCCTTGTTAGCTTCCTGAAAAACAATCGCAGGTATCAAGTTTTCAACTAAAATAGCACTCAGGGAAAAATTAAACTAACTCCCAGTATGTCTTTTGGATAATGTGCATTTAGCCACATTTTCTCATGCATCTAAATATTGCACTATAAAAATCTATTAATCCTCTTGCAATAAACCTATTTTATTTAAGGGATTTCCAATAAGTTTTATTTAATTAATTACTGAATACTGCAAAATAGGGTTAATCAGATGCCTTCTAGCATTTTGGTGGACAGCTGCAGTTTTCTGAATAACATAAATCCTAAACAGCAAGTACAACACAACAGTAATTTGTAACAAAGTACTATATTACCTGTGATAAAACAAGGCGTACGTTCGTTTGAAATGTCGCAATTGCACCTATAGATAAAAGTAACCAAAATATAAAAGGTATCCCTGCTGATCGTAATCCACACAATCTCTCGATCTCCACCATATACATTTGAAGCACCTGTGAATAAACAATGCATATACATCCATTCACTTTCTTCAGACTGTTACAGAAATAAATAGCCCACCAACATTTAAAGAATAATAGGATAAAAAGACCTACCATTGTTCCTGCTATAATCCCTGATGATAAAAAATCAGCCATGGATATAGAATCCTTTGTGTGACTCCAGCGGTATATGCTGTTCAAAAACTGGACACAGAATAGAAGAAACAGTGCAAAACTAAGGACCTAAATGAAAAAGAAAAACCTTAAAACCAAAAATTAAAACACGGAAGCAAACTTTTATAAATTATCACACTTACACACTCATACACAATGTTAATTACGAAAGTTCCTGTTGCTGAATACACTGTGCCAAAACTCTTCTTTCAGCAAAAGTCAATAATTTTGCTTTGTATAATACTGTTTCATTTCACATGTCTGCAACAATGCTACATTTCCATTCCTCATCTGCAAAACATCATCTACCAAAGCCATCCCTATCTCATCAAAGCAAGTGAGAAAATCTGCAAAAGAATTCTAGACAGTCTGTAATGCTTCGTATCATTCTTTATATATTTACGCTAAGTTTTGGCATTAGACTTTTTAAGTTTACGGATGCCACGGTTGCCATTCATCTCTTTCTCACCAGAATCAGTGACAGCAGGATCTCCATACTGCTATCCAATTTTATTAAATATGGAGAAAATACCACTTAACCTTTTTCCAGCTCTCAATGGTAATTATTTTCTAATCAAAAGTAGTAAATGTTCAACTACTTATCTATATTCACTCATTATTTCTACGAATTCCATCAAAATAATTTAAACAGTAACATTAATAAAGCATCAGTCATGTTTAGTTTACAATTTATCATTGAATTAAGAAACCTGATAATCGCTGATGCTGACGATTCAGAACAAAGATTTAAGCATGTAAATACTAAAAATGTTGGTTATCCTACCTTATTTTACAACACGATTCTCATTCTTATATAATATAAATCAACCAATCAAGTAGGTACAGTTGTACAAAAAAATTTACTGACCAACTTGGTCGTTGTCAACCAGCCTGGTTTTAATGATGGATAAGTTCTTGTCCACAGTCTGTAAAAATGTGCTGGTGAGAGAATCCACAGCAATCCACATGGTATCCATACAAGCACTGTTGACTCAAAACAAGGAGTCAAATCAGGTGTAGTAGAATTCACTGTTAGAGTGTAATTCTAAAATCAACAAGAATTTATTTATGCAAAAAGTAGTTTTTATATACACAAGCAAATTTAATAGCATATACATGTATGTACTTGTTGAACATACACACATAATTGGCATTATTTACTATATACCTAAACTGGCTTTAAAAATGTATAAAATGTTTCTCTAGTCAGCTTCACAATTCTTGGCAAACCTAAAGTGAATCTTAATTACTATAAAAATGTTTCAAACTTGCAACACAGCCAAACAAGCTAAATCCACCTATTATCTGGCTTGATTGGGCCTTATTTAACTTGTTAAGCGCAGACTATGACCACTCACTATTTTCCTCTCAGAATTCCACAAACATATTAAATGTTATACTAGTTTTAACTCATTGCCGGTCAAATATTCATCGTAAAATCAGCTTATAAAACTATTTAATAATATTCCAAGACTGTCTGCAGCTTGCACAGCAAAATGATGCTGATTACAGCAAATATTTTTGTGGGCCATAACAAACAGATAAGAATTACTGGTGTACTATACTTACTTATATCATATCAACTGAATAATCTAGTATAATAGCAATTTCAGAGACACTAATATAGGAATAGCCTATACCTGAAGTTTTTAAGCACGCACGGCAAATGAGTCTATTCATCACAAGTATAATTCGAGACAATCAATTATAGTGCCTTTGTATTAACATAATAAAAGAAGTATGTTTATGAATGGTAGGTCTACTTATACTATTTATTGGATTAAATAAAAATAAGAAATTGTACATAATTAGTATTATTGTATCATTTTTATTGTATTTGTATTATTGCATTTTGTATTAGAACGTCATTGATGTCATTTACTACTTTCCTTTTATTTAAAACATTCACAACCTACCCAGAATGTGGAACCACAAACTTTAGAGAGTCTATCATTCATGTTCACATCAGCTGTAGTATCCATATGTTTCATCTATCTGGGAGTAGAAGCATCTTTTTACCTTCTCAGCTGTTGTTGATGTGACTCACCTGAAAGATGTACCACGAATTATAAACAAAAAGCATAACTTTGAAAAAGGTTGTCAGGATTTTCTTCTGGCAATGTCCTGATATTATCTTTTTCATTTTGCACCTTCTTCATAATCCAGCACTCTATTACAAATTCAAAGATTCCATACCGCGCACTTACACTAAATTGTACCTAAAACTACAGATAGTTTTATATACAAAAGCAAAAAATTCAATTTAACTTTTTGCTACTATCTTTTGAGCACATAAATATTAATGTACATGGTAAATTAACTTCCATGGCCTACGTAGAATACACATAATTGCATATGACAATAAATCTAGAAATATATATATATATCACATACTACATATAAATCAAAATATAATCTTCAAGCTGGTCTAAGTTCACTGTGAGATTTTGCATTAGTAACATTAGCTCCAATTTAAATTCCAAAGCTCACTTATCACAAATCAAACTTAAAAGCCAAATCTCATAATCAAGTGAAAAATGCTCCTACTTAAGCATGCCACATCTATATCGTGACCAAGTAAAAACTTAATACTGTGTACGATTCTATAAATGCACAGTTCTCAACATCATAAAATCTCACTATCACAGATAAATATTGCAAGAGCACTTCTGAGGTTACAAACAAACAAATAGTAAAAAGAGTAAATACATATGTATCAGTGACCTTCTAGATATCAAAAAGGAGAACAGAAATGTCAATATACACTTCACACTAGGAAAAGGCAAATATACTATGCTCTGGGGTTAGAACAATATCATGCAAAATAGTTTACTTCCAAACTTGCAAAGATCATAACCTGCATGTGGCTTGACCTTTTCCTCCTGAAAGATAATATCTGCAGATACTCATTGTTTATCTGCCAGAACATCAAAATTGAAACTGATCAGATGATAGATTGGCAGATGTGAGAAGAAAAAATGAAAACTGATAAAACACAGCGACATGCTTGTAGCTAGTAACAAGTTTTAGTGCATTTTGCTACAGTCCAAACTGTAGCAGCCACAGACTTAGTCTTTAAATGATGCATGTGACGTACTGACTTCTCTCACAACTTGTTGTTCAACTTCTCTCTGAGAGTAAGATCGCACATGTGAACAGCTTAGCAACGTCTCTCACAACTTCACGAAAACCTGACAGAAACAATCGGGGTCACATGGTTATCAAAAGTATTCTACCAACACACACCTTCAGGAAAAGAAGGTCCAGGAACACACACAAATCACAGGTTTCGATGTGAGTCATTCACAGATGGAACGCAACGCAGGGCACTTCGTATGATTCTATGACTTGCAAATACTCTCTGCTGAGCTAAAGAAATAGCTACCCGGTGCTCCCTCGCTCTCTCTCTCTATATATAATACTCCTTTTCTAAGTGTAAAGCCAAAGCAAGTAATCAGCCAATGAAATGCAGTTATTTAACACCCAAGCAGAAAAAATGAAAATATGCAGCAGAACCTCAATGACTTAACTCAATCTATCTAGATAATTGCATTTATCCATACCTGCATGTCTGTTGAGTGCTGCTTTCACAGAATAAATCATTGCTTTAATGCTTGCTTGTTAAACTGAAAGGCATCCTAGAGAAGAACAAGGCTAAAATTATTTTGTTTATGCCTAAAAAAACTTGAAAGTAAACTATAAAGCTTAAATTAGGATTTTTAAACATTTAAAAAACAACAATGCACTGAAAAATGTAGGCTAGATAGATAAAACGAAAAAATTAGACGTCAAATGTGCTTTACCACAACTGATCTGAAAACAAATTTTGAAATTCATATGGAAATGACTTAGCATGTTCCTTGAGTCACTTAATAGATCTAAGAGCACTTTAAATTATTAAGAATTTTCTATTTCAGTTACATACTGTCAAATAGGTAAGTGTAGTGCTAAGTAAAATAATATAACTGCGTGTATAGGCAATTCTTTGCGACATACTTTAAAATTCCCTTTTCTACCCTTTTAAAAATTTTTCAGAACCTCACCTCACCACACCTCATTTTGACGATTGTAGGTAAAAATGGCACGAGAAGATAAGGCACGATAAAAATGGCACAGATAATAACGAAAGATATGTAAAACTAAAATTCACTTACCAGACCTCCACTAAAGCCAAACAATCCTAGACACGTTAGACTGATTTTTTTATAGGAAAAAACAAAATAAAGACGAACAGACAAACACACAAAAACGTGCCTATATAAGTAATTAATTATAATATTGATTAGCAAAATAACACAAAAAATAATTTGTTCATTAGAGAGAATTATAATCAACAGTGCAGGCATACCCTACTTAGTGTCTGTCTGCAATTCTTTGACCCTTTTGATGTTTAACTTATAATATAGATTGACAGATATATATGTACATGTATTTACATATTGAAGGAAGCTTACAAGGTTATACACATGATAAGCAAAGGTTACCGACAGTGCTGCATAGTTATTCAAGGGAGAAATCTTCGAAATGGAACCTGTAACTAACTAGTAGTCACTTGTCCTGGCAAAGGTATTTATGATCTGACCCTATCTTGTAGACAAGCTCCTCCCCTTTCCAAAGAGCTGTAAAATTCCCTGTGAGACTTCAATGAAGCGCCCTGCAAATGCATTTCTGTTCTGGTGTTCTAGCAACTTCCAGATAAAATGAGCATCTTTGGCCCTCCCACGGCACCAAATTCATCTTGCTTATGACCTATGCCCAACTTTTCCACAAAGATTCAAAAAAATCAGTTACACAGTTGTTGTGTAATCCTGTTAACAAGCAAAGTAACAAACCAAAGGTGATGAATACAAGCTGCTTGACGGAGGTAATCATAATCATAATCGTAACTCACGAACTGAAGTTTTTCATAAGTAACAGACAAACAAACAAATGAACAAACAAAGGACAACTTTTTAGGTCATCTTAAAGGTCACTGTTCAAGGTCATATGCATTTTTGAAATATTGGCTTACTAGGAATCAGTATGGATGAGAAATGGTCTTTGCCTATCTATGTTTAATTAAATGACTTTTGGGAGCATAAATAAGGCCCCCTAGCCCCTTAATGTTCAGGCCAGAGGTCGGCAGCAATCTGGTTCTTTGAAGTAGCATCTTTGAGCTACTAAATGAGCATGTCAAACGTTTTGCCTTTCTTCGTCTGATTAAACATTCTGGGCTCCTAGTATTTAACAGACAACATCACAGTTTTGACTGTGTAGTGAGGTACATCACGTTAAGTCATAAGTCATTTATTTCACATAACACATTTACAATAATTTTGTGAACAAAAATATAGCCTACAATGGACATAATACAAGTTATTTTTTACTGTTTGTGTACAAGAAAAGCCTTAACGTTGTATAAGCAAAGCAGATGTCTGCAATGTTGTGCATACAACAATTGAAATAAAGCAGGAACACTGCTGTAAAAAAGCCTAAAGAAAACACAAAAACAGAGTTCATTTAACTGAAATGTCATCATGCTAGTGCCTAATAGTCTACTATTGATGAAAATATAAACCTACTTTTAACGGGTTATATGCACATAGGCGGATCTAGTGGGGTGCAGCACCCCCTCCCATTTTTCCCACGACAAAATGATTTTATTTCAGAATACATCCATGATGTTCATGTGTGAAGTGCAAAGGCTTCCATGCATGCCTGTGCAGTATACTGTTGTCATGCTATACTAGTTGACTGTGCACTTCTTATTTATATGAATTGGGAATCCCTGCCGCCCTCAAGGAAATTGAGTGATACTGAATGAGAATGAAGCTGACTGTCCATTCGCTGGAACTGAAACTGTTACTTTGTTACTTTTTTGGGCGAGTCCATGAACACCCTGTGTGAGGGCGAATGAAAGAAATTTTTCATCTTCATTCAATCTGTAGTTTATGTAAAGCAAGTGAATTCACCAAAATCGAATATTCATTTCACTCACTTCATTGTAACACTTAAAATCGATGTGGAAATTAAAAAGATCTCAGAATGAAGAAATTTCAGGCAGTGGGTGAAGAAATCTCAAAATTTGGTGGAAGCTCTTAACCAAAAAGTAAGAAAATAAAAAGGTGCAGCTTAGCAAAGTCATATTTCGAAAATTGGGCCCTATGAATATTAGCTAGAAATCCGACTTGAGGATTCGTTCTCAGTAGCTAGTCTTACATCTCAAAACTGAAGGAATGATTGGTTATGTTTATTTAGTTTAGTTTATTTTATTCCATTTGCCATGACAATATAATACATAAATATGCTGAAAATGCAAAATACCAAATTAAAAGAAACAAGTAGGTAAATAATAAAGTTGATTAATGGATTATCGGTGCTGTCCAAAAAGAAAACTTGTAGAGGTCAGGCCAAACATGGCTAATACAAAGGAAAACGTAGGTGCAAGAATAAAAGATGGTTAGTGGGAAGAAAACGAGTATGAAAAGTGAAAGGATATGACAAATGTAATATGAAAGTGAGAGAAGAAAAAAAATAAAAAAGTAAAAAATTAGATTCACATGAGCTAAGAATGTAATAAATGTAAATAAATCAGCAAGGCAAACACAACTGCAAATGGTGAGAGGAGTCAGATTATATCCACCCATCTACAAAGTTTGTTTTACTTCTTGTAATGGAGTATAGTTCATTCTTGTCCTTTTTTGGGTGCGATATGAAACATTACAGATTATGTTTGAATTATGGTCGTTAATAAAGTTTGACACTTACATTTACAAATACTATGTTTTGATTTGATATGATTAGGAAGATAGTTCCAAATTAATGGCCCAGTAAAGGAGATGCTTAGCAACATTCGTAAGAACATATGGAAGAAAGTATTGATTAAATTGTGTATTATGTAATCTTGCATTCAGTTTGATAGGATTTGTGAAGAACTTGAGTAATAATTTGCTATCCTATTTGTTTTATACAAAAAAACTGTAATATTATGAAACACTATGTCATCAATAGACAAGATGGAGACTTACATTGGGGACAAGATCAAGACTTACATTGTTTAAAGAAAGAGTTAAATAATGGAGTGAATTTATTTAATCCGAAATATAAGCGAAGACAACGCAAAGGGTTAAGATTTGTCGTGTATGTAGCTCCCCAAGGGGTTATGGAGCTATGTCCTTGCTTATTTTGGATTCAGATTGCAGGGAACTGGACCCAAATTTTCAAAAAATCATGTGGTAGTACCCCCCTAGACGCCTCTCTCCGGCTCCCATCTTTGGCGAAGGCACCCGTCCACTCTGCGGTAGTATACCAGATACTCCATTATTTGACATTCCGGCGCCCCCTTCTAAAATAGTAAAAATTCTGGATCCGCCCCAGGTGCACGCTTGTATGCATATCACTTTAAGACTGTAAATTGGCTACATTGCTGCTAAGGATTACGTGAATCCCAGTAGATACAATGAGAGATACCTTATTGCCACAAGGATAAAAATAACTGATAAATTTAAACTTAATTACTTTAAAACTGTATTCATTCAAGTCCAACATGAGCGCTAATAGAACAAGACGCACCACGTAGCAGTTGGATGAAGTCGCGCCTTAGCTGCGGACTCTTCTAGCGGTTGCGTTCATGCAGACACTTGCTTCAATTCAATTCTTTAATTGTATAGAAGAAGTATAGAAGAAGTGCAAAGGTTGTTGTCCTGGCATGACTGCTACTGATTTTTGCAGTGAACTCGGCTGATTAATTTGTTTCTGTTCACGTTCTCACTGTGAATCTAATCTTCATTTTCATCATCATCTCATTAACTCTTCATTGTCATTTCCTTACCCTTATTACCACCCTTGTATTTCATTTTTTCTTTTTTCCCCTGCACCGTTTTACACCTTCTCTTTCCATTATGCTTTCAGCTCAGTCCTGTATAAGTTTACCTTCTTGGCCTGAGCAATCAATTTATGTTGAATTTAAATTTTGTTTATTTGTTGCAGTAACAGTTTCTATAACAATGTTGGACTTACTGGCATTTTGGATACAAAATAAACTATAAACTAATTCAATTTCGTTTATTGTTCAGATACATTACAACTTACAAATAGGGGTGAGAATCGAACTTTCCAGTTTTTTAGTTCGAATTCAATTCGAATAATTCAGCACTTCAGCCACATAATGTTCTTTATCGTTAAAATGTTTGATTCAGCGTGCAAATAGCACAATTTAGCTACAGTTTCTTTTCAAAATTTTTAATAATATAAACTAATAGTGGTTTTACTGCAGAACAAAATCAAATAATATGCATGATCTTTGTAAGATCATTTTTACTTAGGGTTCAAAAACTTGTTCGTTTATCTTTCAGACTCAACTCGAATTTGATTCGAATTCGAAATACAGAAATTCGGTTCGATTCGATTTCGAAAGTCACAAATTCGATTCGAGTTCGCATTCTGGTAGAGAATGCTCACCCCTACTTACAAGTATAATGGTAAATTAGCATGAAATACGAGACTGCAATGCGAAGCAGAAAATTATATCGTTCTGATGGAACAGTTGAATAATATTATAAAGAAAAAGTTGTGTAAAATTTCAAAATGGTTTTGAAATTGTTCCTTTTGAAAATATCGTCATATATCTATTTATTATAAAAACTAGTTGTTAGTTCGCAGTCGAGAAAGTTACTAAGTCTTGACATTAAACCGAATCATGATTATAGTAACATGTTCTACATTTCATACATTTCTACATTTTCTATAAGTTAAAGCTGCTAAATTACATAGATTTATGATTGACGTATTATGCAGATTTATGTTTGGCGTAGCCCCTAATGTTACTACTTTGCTAATACTTTGTTAATAGCATGTATACAATGGACACTACAATCACATTTATATTGTTTTTATTGTAAAATAATAGGAAACTTTGTACCTATTATTGTTTTTAATTTACGGTCTTTGTTCTGAATACAGTTTGTATGAGAGTTATAACGAATCAGCACACTGAGCAACAGCGAAACCTATAAAAAACTATAATTACTCTTTAGCCTCATGTTTTTGCATATTCTGTAAACATTATTTTCACCACGTAAACATGTACAGTATACACATCTTACCAGGTATTCTTCTTATTTCTAACTGCAGCACATAGGGCATTAATGCATATTAAAATTTTGTCAGGGAGGGTAGGATTTTGAAACAAGAATGGCTTGTACAATAATTCACACAAGTTACTAAAGTATAAAGGTTAGGAACATGGTTAATACAATATTAGGAAAATGTAATTCCACCAATTTTCAACCATATGGTGTCCACATATTCCCAAAAGATACAGTAATGTAAGTATTGTAGTAATCTGGTGACAATATTATGGCAATATTGTATCACCATAATTGTGGTCAGTGTTGCCTGGGGAACTCATGTAGCCATTCATGCCGTCAACTTTTCAACTTTTTTCGACATTTTAACTCAAATGAGTTAAAATATATCCAAAAGTGTTTACCAGCTGAGGTGAAATTTTGTGTGGTGATAGCTGTCTTGGTTCAAAACCAAAAATTTGTGACCATTCGTTAATTATTAGTTAATTAATTAAAACTGTTTTCGTAATTAATTTTAAATTGATTTAAAATGCATGTTCGCATTAATTAATCAAGTAGTATGATTGCCTAGGATGTGCTTGATTCAAACTAGGAAAATTGAAATTAATTTATCTAGTTGGTTATTTAAATAAGAGCTATTTAATTTATCTAATTGAGTTGAAATTTGCTAGAGTAGTTGGCTAGAACGACCTTCGTTCAAATTTGCAGCAATTAGAAATTTGTCAATATTATTGGTCAATTAGTTATCTATAGTTGTTAATTAACTTATTGTAAATTGCTTAAAATACATGATACAACTGAGTGGAAATTTGGTAGGATAATTTGATTCACCACATAAAACTGTGCAATTTGTTTTTTAGTTAATTGATTACAGCTGTTTAATTTAGGCTATGTGACATTTAGGCACGGGACATTATGATATGGGAACACTTGGATAAGAGACATTTGGGCCCCAATAAAATTTATGTTGTACCTGATGTTTTTATTTTTGCTTATTAAATTTTGAAAGATTCACTATAATTTCCTAGCTCTCACATTTTCTTTTAAATCGCATCACTAAATTTAACATATGCAAATATACAAAAATTAAACCCAGTTAAATGACTCTGTACTTTCCGTACTTTAGTTATAATAATTTTATAAAATGAATGAAACAGAAAATTCCGCAGATCTAGTTTAGCGTTTTATTTTAGCAATATCTACTACATCATAAAAAGAATAAGTGTCAATACAGCCAGGACCGGCTTTAGGTAGTTTGACACTCTAGGCAAGAGTATTTTTAGCGCGCCCTCCTCAACGGTCAACCCCTTCCATCACACGAAGGAGCATAATAAAATTAGATGAAATCCATTAATTTATACTGTGCTTAAGACCTTCAGTGACTTCAACGATTACTAAAAATCGTCATCACGGAGTATGTTAGTTGCAAACTCGTAAAAGTAACTCTTACTGACAGACATACTCAAATTGTTAAAAATGTCATGATTTCCGAATACGTGCTCAGTATACAAAAATTAAATGACCTTTCCTGGTGGCTCCAAGATAATTAACTAAACGCATGCTATTATAAGTATGTACACCAACTTGACAATTTAATTAAGTGGACGTTTTCAAGCTGTAACAAAAAAATTCTCTGAAACTAGTTTAATGCTCATATGTAAGTTGATCCTGGTTTTTGCCTGGTGTGACATTAAAGACTTTAAATGACCTTTGGCATCAGTTCAATTGACAAAGCTTAAAAAACTGCGCTAGATAAAAAAACTTATTTTTATTAGTTAACTCACAGAGTATGTCGCTCAGAGTAAATTTCCCTTTATAAAACTTCTACAAAATTTTCTGGTATTTGTTTACTTTTTTTCGATGTAATCTAGTTACACGCGCTGCAGTTAATTTAATCAATTACATACGATTAATTTAATTACGACGGTAAACTGTTAACGGAATGCATTGCCTTTGTATGGTTAGATAAAACGAACATAAAAATGAAAAGACACAGTTCTCTAAACAACAATGTTCCGTTAGGTATTTCATGTTCAAGTTCACGTGTGCAAACGGTAAAAGGGCGCGGCTCCCTTGAAATGCGTGAGTGGAAACTTTGCCAAAACACCGACATTAAACAGGTTTTTGCAGCTGAAGGTGTCTTTGTAAAAAAAACAGGTTCAACTTGCGTCGTTTACTTAGTTAATGTAAAATGCAAACTTGAAAATGTGCGTGCTGTAGGATTACAATTATAATGGTAAGAAGAAGTGAATGGTAACAAGTATCATAGGATGCTGCATCATGCTGATTAATATCATGAAAAATGTGTGGGCATTTGGAGCATTAACAGAAGTCTGAAGACTTGTAGTGCGAGGCAAACGAAAAAACTTTTTTGTCAAACTCCGAATATGCAGGTTTGGTTTGAGCTACCCATCTTGTCGAACTAGATCACGTCACTTAACTAATTTGAACGTCAAAACCTTTGTCATCTTGTACATAAGTTATCAACTTGGCAACTGTGCTATTGTCCAAGAGGGTGCAACAATGAATACTTTTGTTCTTGTGCTAAAATGTTAAGTGTAGGCAAGTAATTAAAGGTGTAACTCCCAAAATAGAAGTGGAGTGAAATTCATCAGTAAAGTGCGTAACATGTCTTGCAAAATATCAATAGCTTTCTTTGCTTAACAGGCATTGCCGCAGGTTACACTAATTTGCGATTCCACAGTTGTGTATAGTTAGATAAAAGTCCAACTTACATGCAAAAGTCATCAATATTAGTAGTTGCAGATAAATGTTAAAAAATAGCAACAATAAAATAAATTCAAACTGTTCTGGACTCGCTCATAAAAAACATCTTTATAATTGGAGCCGCTATGTGGCTCTTTGACTGCAATTTAAGAGGTGTGGTATGCTGAGCTTTATCAACAATAACGTATTAAAGGTATACGGGATGTGCATATAACGTATTGAAGGTATATAAAAGAGACATGTCGAGCCTACGGAAAAATACAATAGCAGAAATTCAGAAAAATGATTGTGAAATAGGCGTATCAAGTATACAAAAATTAATTCACAAACTGATACCGATATACAATATATTTAAACAAGTCTATTTACTATATTATCACCATTAATTATCAATATATTTTATAATAATTGATAAGAGCAGTTAACGATTACGTTGTAGTTGCGCAAAGTTGCGAAAGGAGTCATCCATGAAGAGAGTCGTTCAAATGAATGTTTACAAGAATGAAAATTAAATATAGTGCTAGTGCTATTACGTCTTAAAGAAACTATAAAATATTCGTCAAGTTTTAAGTTCACGGTTTCAGTTTAGTGTTCATCCCTGTATTAACACGATGCTGCCTTGACATCATAATTGAGATGAGTTCTGTTGATTAAATACATTTTAATCGCCTATTTTTTGTGCAAGTATGTACGTCCGAGAGCGTCCAACGTAGAAAAATTGGAGCAATTAGGCTTTGGTGGAATAGTTCTTTAATGTAAATCGTGTTTGAAAACGTTATTTTGTTCTTTCAATATTTTATATACTTTAGATTATTTCATATTGTTTTACTTTATATTCTTTGGTCCAAAATTATTACTATTTCCATTTATATAACATCATGTAGAAAATTAATTCTTTAACAGCCAATAGGATCACCAAAAGTTACAAAGCGATATCTTGAAATACTTAACATACACAATTAAACATCTCAAAATATTTTTTCTAGAAATTAAAAATTGCATTTTGGTAAACAATTTCATATAGGAGAGAGAAAGTAAAGACAGGAGACGAGAAAAGGCGAGAGAGAGGATGAAAAAAGAAAGACGCTATTAGGGAAAGGAAGAGAGTTCTAAAGGGAGAAATGGGATAAAGAATGCTATAAAGAACTTTCAAAAACGGCGAAGAAGTCTGAATTTTGGGTGCTATGCAGAAACCCTTGATGAATAATGTGTACGGTTCTGTTCGTTAAATATACTTATCAATTCTTAATTCCGGTAATTCAGGTTATAATAAGGCAGCTAATGTAAGTATAAGCTAAAATAGACACGAAGTATGTGTATACACCTAGCGTATAACGTGTACGTATTGTATTGATCGGCATTCGTGTACAAAATAAGCTACACCGAAGCCTCATTTACATAATATTAACATTACCAAATCTACACATACGCCTAGCGTTTGAAGCCTCACATTTATATTGTGCATAGGATTCGAAAGTGCACTAGGCTATGACCAATAGAACCGTTCAATATTTGAAAGTAAGAAAGTCATTTTTAAAATGAACGTTCTCCTTCAGTAGATCTTATACAGGTAACTACGATCAATAATCACGTGACAATCTAATTCACGGCATTGATCAATGCAAGTAACAGCAGCTCTGATCGCTTCATTGTTACTGTTAAAAAATAAAAAACTACTAAGTTATGATGTGCGTTTGCATAATTGTTTGGTATAAATTGAAAGTTGTTATAACTTGAAGGAAATGAAGTGCTTGAATTAGAAATGAGTTGATGCCGAGTTCTTTTGTGTGGCAGGAACAACTACAAAGCGACATAGAAGGTCAGATTCCGATGTGCACGTTACTCTGATGCTGGCATGCTGTTGCATCTTGATGAGCAGTTACTGCTGCATCTTATGATCTCCCTGCAACCAAGGCCTATCTGTTGCAGCAGTACCTTAGCTTTTGCTGCTATTTCTTGCTCCCTAGTCCCTGCAAACGTTAATCGCTAGAAGATGTGACATAGAAGTATTAACACATTGCAACTAAATGAACAAATTTTTACTAAAGTTTCTGTTTTCTCACAGGTATTGGTGCGGTAGGTTATGATAGCCTAAATACGCTTAACAAGCAGCACAATGGTGCAAGCCACATCAACATCAGTTGATCGTGGATGGGCATGGTTTGTTCTTTTGGCATCGTTTCTAAATCAGGTCATCATATATGGAACAGTTTTCACCTATGGCGTCTACTATGTCGTATTGTTGAATGACCTTGGCGGAGGGCGAACTCTGACTGCGTGTGTTGGTTCTGTGGCTGTTGCTTTCGTTTTCGGAATGGGTATAATTAAATGAATATCAGTATCATGCTCTAGAAATGTTAGCAATATTACCCAGTAAATTGTAATTACTGCATAGATTGCTATATTGGCACAGTTGCTCCACATTTGATGTCAATATAAGCTATATGCTGGCTACAGCTTATGACAAGAAATCAGTATACACCTTTAAGTAATTTTAAAGAGTAAAATTCCGGCAGGAATAATATAGCTGCTCGCAGTATTTTTGCTAGAGGACTGTTCCTCTGACCAATAAGTGTCCTTTTCAAAAACGTTACTTCTTGGATCATTTGATTACAGGTCACGAATGATGTAGTTCTATTATTCAGAATTTGGATGTCAGTTAGTTTTAATATTTAAAATATATTGTCACTGTTCTAGGTCCACTGTCATCCATTCTTGGACAGAGGTTTGGTACCAGAGCTGTTGTCATCACATGTAGCATAATTTCTTCCTTAGGCCTTGGTTTAGGCTCATTGGCAACAAACATATACCACTTATTGGTGACGTTTGGTGTCATAACAGGTAAAACATTTCTGGTCTGGTTATATTGTTATTACTAATTGGTATGAACATTTTTGTATTATTCTGGACAAATGTGATAAGTTATCACTTTGGTGAATTGACAAGCTGATAATAGCCTACGTTATTGCCATAACTCACTACACAACGTTCCTACAATGCAATCTCAACCACAGAGTTTTATTTCTTTTCATTGTTTTTCTAGGTGGAGCGTACGGCATAGCATTTACCACAAGCTATACTCTGGTCAGTTCTTATTTCTTGAAATGGCGTTTCTTTGCACTTTCGCTAGCAGCCGCTGGAGTGGGAGTTGGTACGCTAGTCATGGGCAGGGTCGTTCAGTTGCTAATAGACGAATACACGTGGAGAGGTTCTTTGCTAATCTCTTCAGCTATCTCACTTAACATGTGTGTGATGGGTGCCCTTCAACGGCCATTTGACAAGGTGTCAACACAGCATGTCGACTTCAAACAACTTCTGCCCATGTTACATGACATACGTATTTACCTCTTCGGGGCATGTGCTGTGCTCTTTAACTATGCTTGTGGGACTGTTATGGTTCTTGTTCCCAAGTATCTAACCACACAGAGAATAAGTTTTGAAAAAGCTGCATTATCGGTTAGCATGTGGGGGCTGATGAACACTTTTGCAAGAGTAGTGGGTGGCTTGGTAGTTCAACATCCTCGCATTAGTGCTTTTTATGTGTACTGGATATCTCTAGCACTAGGGACATTATTTGTGATCTTACTTGTCCTAGAAGGTCTGACGTGGCAGTTTTATGCAGCGTTTATGGGATTATATGGCCTATGTTTTGGTTTGCAAATAGGAAATTTAGGCAATACTTTTGTGGAGGTATTTGGAGTGGATAACTTGTCAAACGTGCTTGGTTTCGTGTTGGTCTTCCATGGTGTGGGTTACCTTGCTGGGCCACCAATTTCAGGTAAATTCTGGAAGGTATTCAAACTAAAAATCTAGAATCCAGTACTCACTTTTTATTAAATTTTAAATGCAGATGTTGTAATTGTAGGAGGTTTATCCAAACCGTACGGCCAATTGGCCCAGAAAGGTCAACTAAATAAACCTAGGTTAAAAACTATAGAGATAACAGGAATATCAGTTTTACTTTACATATCTGCTAGCGAAAGATATAATGATATAAAGAAAAAAGAATAATGGTTTGATAGTACAGGCAATTACTCAAGGAAAATAGTGGAGTTGTGTCAGCTTATGAGTGAAAGTATGTGGGTTTGACGACCAAATGTAATCAATATTAGACGTTGCTAGTAAATGATGGGTGACTACCAGAAAATCGCTTCCAGACATCTGCCATAATCCCTTTAGAAGATTTATATTAATCTAAATGTGACGATTTGCCTTAGACGGATATCCTTGGTCATCAGCTGGGTCTCCATCCTACTAGTAACTTGGAAATAATAAGTAGGACCTGCCAATGAGTAAAGGATGCTCGTTTGTGTGCACGGTAAGTTTGGTACAGGTAAATTTGGTTCTGGCAATGTTTAAAAAGTGAGTTGGAGACCTTTAAAGTATTGCTGAAAGAATTCTCGAATGTATCTACATGACATGGGTAGGATGATCATTGATAAAATTTTAGCTGCCACACACTATATGTTATTATGTTTTATCAGCTTTTTAATATAATAAACCAAACTTTTTAGTACCAAATTTCCTCCCTAGTGATAAGTTTCCCTACAGGGAAACTTCCCTAATTACCAAATTTTCCAGTACCAAACTTTCCTATTATGAAATTTTCCTCGTACCATACTTTTTTAATACCAATACTTCCTTGTACTAAACAATATTTTTAGTACTAAATAATCCAATATAATCATTGTCCTCGTAACTAACATTTCCCATACTAGATTTTCCTCGTTCAAAAATTCCTTGTACCTAAAGATAATAGTACCAAATATACCTGTACCACAATTACCACATACTAAAGATTCCTAGTACCAAATTTTACCAGTGCCAAACTTTCTTCATATCGATTTTACTTATACCAACTTACCTGTACCAAACTGACTTGTACCAAACCTTCCTACATTGGCTGACTTGCAGTATGCCAAACAGCAGGGTTGCCGTTTTGCACGATGTTGATTATCGTATATGAGGTTAAAAATTATCTTATTTTCCGTCAAATTGTGATATTTTTCGCCAAATTGTCAAAACCCCAAATTATTGTGTTGGAGCAGGACATTATTGTATAATTACTAATAATCACTATGCACTTAATTAGTAACTCTAACATAAAAAAGCGGCTTCAACATTGTGATAAACACAATTAAATTTGTGATAACGCAGTGAAACGTCGTTAAATTTTGCAAGTGCAGAATCAAGCCTTATCGTCGTCATGATGAGCATTCTTTTTTGAAGTTGTTGTTTTTTCAAGAAACTGTGCTCAGCACGCAGTAAATTTTATTTACTTTCCACTGATTAGTAATAACATTCTAAATGTTTTCAGTGCGCAATTTTTTCACACTTTTGTTTTTTGTTTCATATTATTAAATTATGGCATCATTATCGATTATAATATAGTCACTTTTTCGTACTGTATACAACCTGAAATTATCGTATGTTCCGATAATTACCGTATAAACGGCAACCCTGCCAAACAGTAACAATACCATAACCATCTGACAGTTAAGTCACAAGTTTGCCATGCGTAATGTAATTACAAATAATGCATTATCTTGTTTCATGGATGTTTTAGGCTGGTTAGTGGGCAAATATGGTAACTACCGGGTTCCTTTTTACCTGAGTGGTACATTGCAGGCAATGGCAGCCGTCCTTCTCCTTGCTGTCCCTGTGCTAAAAGGAAAACCTAAAGCTGTCCGTTCACGTCACAATTTTGAGCGAAACAACAGACCGTCATTTGAAATTGTGTAAGTATAATAAACTCAGCAATATCGTGCAATGTCAATGAAGCAATTTCATTAAAATACCGAGCAGCGCCAGAAGTTAGCACAATTATGGATAAGCCTGTTTTTTTCATTTTGCAGTGCATCAGACGAGCGGTGAAATAAATAAACAGCCAGCATACCAAAATGGTTAACCAGGTACTTCAGCATCAGGAAGATGTAATTTTATGATGTTGGTGCTTATACGTGCCTATTCAGCTTGTCATCCACTTGAGTGTGTTAATCCACCGTGGTTAGTGACCACCAAGTTCACCGGTTTCTAATGTGTTAGTCAAAAACAGGAATCCATGTAGGCGCTATATTAAACTTACCAAAACTACATCGATGTATGCTCATCTCTTGTATGATTTATCTCGTGTGTCATACCAGTGCTCAATTTGTCCTAATATCAACCAACATGTAGATACTGACTTACTATTGGTAGCACATTGTGACGCCATGTCTACAGGTAACGTACTCTGATTCTTAATGTCATGAAAAGCAGTTATGACCGCCCTATAAACGAGGTGTAACTCGTAGTTCTTGGGTTCTATAGTGTTAGATAATTTACTACTAGAATCCTGGAGTCCGCCTAAGGCTTTGCTGTTTCATACGGGGGCACGCGGAACCCGGGCCTAGGAGTCTTATTGAGCTAGTAATATTCGATGGTAGATAGAATACCAAACCAACTATTAAGCGGTATATAACAAAATTTAATTGATTACTACTTTAACAGATTTTTAACCAGGAGAAAAGAAATAGTTAACAATAACAATCAATCACAGTGCAGCAAATAAGCAAATATATTCTCTAGTCTAATAATAGAGAGGGGAGGTGTTAGTGGGGGCAGCAAGTGCAAATGATGACGCACCCTCGATGACGGCAATCCAACGATGACCATATACAAACGGAATTATGCTAGCTAGCAAACGCTGAGAAAAAGTACAAAAGTCTTGGCTTACCAGACACTCCATGAACATCATGTGAAACGGCAGTTGCTAACCTTTGGGGTAACATCCATGGATTCACCAACTATGGTTTTCTCCACCAACAATGGACTGTCCACCATAAACTTTAGCGTGACTTCAGGTTTGAATCCTCGGACAATGACGGTAACGGTAACCACCTCATCAAACCAAAGCAACGTACTCGTACCCAAGCACTGTAAACAATGGCTGTTGACAGAAGAAATAGTGACGTCTACTGCACTATAACATCGACAATGCTAACCGACATTTCTGGCTGTCTTTTCACAGACGTGAAAGATCAGACGATGGTCATTTTACGTGACCTAAGCCTTTCAATAACAGCCGACTGACTGCCAGGTTGCACGTCTCAGGCCGTAGCTGTAAAGTATGTATCATGTACACTTCATACTTGTACGGGTTTCACACATTTGAAATACTCCTACACTACTACACTAATTATGCTAACTATACAATACTACTATAGTGACTACTATAATGCAAGCAAATTACACTAGCATGTGCTACAGCTATCACTAATAAGAACTTGACTGTGAAGTGAAAAGGTGACAAACAAGTAAACATAAATATCGTAAATAATAGATGGTTTGTCACACACATATGTATTTACCTCACGGGGAAGCAGATAAGCAAACAAGTATGCACAGAGAAACAGTGTAGATTTAAAGCAAACAATTTCGGTGTTACGCAATGTTAGAACAATAGTTTTTACTCATCATTAATTGTTCTGTCGGAAATTGCAAAAAATGATTCTTCGCGGAGCTGCAGGTACTGACATTATTTTAGTATCACAGTCGAAGTCGGTATCTCCGTAATGTGGTATAGTAGTTTTACTCTGGAATGTTTATTATTATGTATTTATTAGGCATAACAGTATTTCTCTCCAGTGCTCATCTTTAACAGACTTGAGTTCACAATTTTTAAAACTGCTTATAGCACTGAGTCTGCACACATTGTATAGTATTGTTATGCATTGCATTCTAAGTTACTGCTGCATCGTATTTTATTTTATTGTGTTGCTTTGCATGGTATATTACACTGTCCTGCATTGAAGCGTTGTGAACAGTGTTTGCGAAAGGGTGAAAAGGTGCATGTGCGTGTGCGCGCGCGCGTTTGTGTACAAAGCAGTAGAGCATATTCAGAGTTTTTATAATAACAAATATGAGTTTGCTTTCAGAAACAATTTCTCACTGATTCTTGCTGCGCTTAAAGCCCGCAGTATTGATTTTGATATTGTACTGAAGTTGTAGGGTTGTATGTTTATGTTGCCATCTAGCAGCAATAGCAAATGCAGATAAATCAGATTAGGATCAAATAAATTAAGATAAGTCGCACGTATAGTTTTCATTTTCTACAAAACTATTTTAGTTAATGTTAGAGTTTCAGGTTGAATGACACATGGAAGCAGTAGAAATGGGTATACTGTGTTTCATTTTCATAATGCTAGTCTAATGTAAAATCACTCTAGTCAACGTATGTGAAAATATAGCACCTGTAGGTTTAAATTTGGCTATGCATATTTTTTTTTTGCTTACACTATAAATTGCCAACAAACATTTTTAGTCACTTAACTAGTTAAGACCATACTCTCTTAAGACCATATAACTGAGTTTACTACTTTATTGCACTTCTAAGTAAGTAAAAATTTTGTTTAGAACTAAAAGTTCATAGAACACACATAATATATATATATATATATATACATGAAATTTAAACACTTGTGCACCTACACTATACACTTGTGTCTCTATCTACTGTTACGTCAAAACTGCTATTACTGCTGCATTTTGTGGACCTGCCTGCATTGAACTTGCGGACAGAAGCCTTTCTGCTATAGTGATGCTGCTGCTGTTGCTGCTGCATTTTGTTGATCTATTTGCAACTGACACCTGCAGCTGCCGAGACACACGTGTCATATTGTGATACTGTTAAGATTAACATGTCAAGAGATCAAACTTCTCTCGAAAAGTTAAAAACGCGAAAACGCGAGTTGCCTTTTAAGGAAATGCATAAATGTGACAAGATATTTTTGTGTAAATAAGGAAAATGTAAGAAAACACATCTTTACCCAAATTAACTGACATGGTAGTAGTGACGCAGTGATGGTACACGATGTGTGCCTGACGTACGCAAAATGAAAATTCAACTTCTTATATTGACTTCATATTCGACTCCGTTTAATTTGTGAAATTAAATTTTAGAGCTTTTGCAAATTAATAAAGAATGACACTGTCACACTGACGAAATAGTCACAATTCTTTATACAGACTTTAAATTGACTTTAAACAGATTCTAATTATTTAAGTTAAAGAATGAACAAATAATTATACGCATATCTTTGCCATCGCCATAAGTTCTCTACAACAGAGTTACGCCACAAAAATAACGCATGTCTTCTACAACAAGAAAGCCTGTGCTTCGAGGCCAGACTCGATGTAATATATATTTAATAATATATATATCTACAAAACACTAATTCTATTATCATTAAAACTGTATTCTGGTAGTTCTATTCGTATGCAAACTAATCATATTGTACTTATTTAAATAGTTATTACTGGTAATCAGCACATTTTTTACTCTAAAATTTATGTTTTGCCAAGTTTTTTTGCTGCCTTTCGTCAAAATGGGGAATATTTGGCTTTTACCTCGTGGTGTCAGTCAAGCTTGCTATGAGTCACAAACGACATGTATATCAACACAACTTATGCCCTCCACCACGCAACCGTTGTCACTGCCACTGCCACATCCATATGGATTTGGTCTTGTTTCTGCACTCTTGTTCCAATGGTTATGTGGTATAACCCCTTGTCTCATTAAAAGTTTCATAAACAGTTTCCAATGGCTGGCACAGATTATACGGTGCATGTCATCGTCATCATAATAACAGTTCTTTACAGCAGAAACTTCTGCATATATTGTGTGGATGAAAAGCAGACAGCTTGATATCACTAGGAGCAAAGAAGAACATTTCAAGTAGAAGATAAAGCGCGTATCAGTGACTCATTTGATAGTAATTGAAACAGGCGAATACAGCGTTCCCTGGAATAGACTTATTTATGTAACTGACCTGTTGGTAATTTTAAATTCTGTAGTGAATCTCCTCATTTATGCGTGGAAATACAAATAGTTCCGTAGCCACGAAAAAGTTGTGCGGTTGCGGAGGTTATAAGATGTCTGCATAAAGGCAAACTAGCAAGTGTATGAGCAACATAGTATTCATATGTAGCTAATAGTACATGTAATAGTTCATACTTTGTGATTATATTTGTTATCATTTTATTAGCCTATTAATTAACTATATTTTAATTGGCACTGTGACGTTAAAAGGAAACGTATGTGGTTACTATTTGCTGTAGTACCAACCCTTTAACTACATCGACTGGGAAATTGTCTTAATGTGTAACTACATTGTCAATAAAGAAAGACAGTCTAACCTAAGCTAGGCAAATGTAATAATAACTCAGTGTAACAATTACATTTGAGCAATATATAAATGTAGATTTGTAACTAATACACCTGACCTTACATGCAGACATTTTTGATGATCAAAAGAGCCGCAGTGAGAAGAAATGAACATCAATCTGGTTACAGCGAATATGACTTATCAAGTAAAAAACTTCGGTGCAAGTCACATATAAGACACATGTAGGGTTTACCGTGTAAACTTGCGCCGGATTGTGCAAATAAGCTCTCTTCCAATAAACCAAACCGATAACGCGCAGGTATAACCTAAGTGGCGTATTCATACTCATTTTGAGTGCCACCTTTGTTACAATACCGTTGACTTAGCCACTGTACATAGGTAAAAAATTCTTTACGCTTTCAAATGATTATAAACATATATTTAGATGAATATCACCATGACGTCATCACTACAGCGTCATTAAATATTACTACCATTATAGATGAGCCCTAATAATAAAAATCAGGTGTAATAATCGGCGTGGCCTGACGTCACCTGTAACATTGCCGGATCAGGACTGATGTGATTCTGTGATTTCTTGAATTATTGGAGAAGTGCGAGACGTGCATGGTATAGCAAAAGGGCCCAAAACGTGCAGTTATCAGATAGACAGCACTTAGGGGTACAAAATGCGAGACATGCAAAATTAATTCAAAAACAGAAGAATTCAATGTTGAACATCTATTTCTCATCATCAGCGTCCCAAGAATTATGTTAGTAGATTACATTACTGAAAATCTGAATGAAAATTATGATTACATAGCCGACTTCGGAAAAGGAAAAATGACAAAAAAGTGTGGTGTTGAGGATAACATAGCGAATTAGTGCGGTTAACTTCGCCCGTTTGAAGTTATCACCTCTTTACGCAATACTGTAAATCACTTGTATAAAACTATGATGCAGATAAACCCCGACAATGTGTGATCAAACTCAGCCTGTGCATTTAATAGCTGCTTACCACGGACAAACGGATAAAAGAGATGGACAATGGTTTAACAATGGTCAGCAGTTGAGTGAAGAACCACAAAGCAAAAATCACCTAAACAAAAACGTAACAGGTTTGTAAATTTTAGAGCGAGAGTTTGTAAATTTGTAAGAATATGTGAGAGTAATTATTGTTTTCATGTGAACTTGATCCTTTGGTAGATTGTGTTTGTACGTCATTACAAAAAATGCACTGAGGTGCAGATTATTTAATTAAAGACTAAGCCAAATGCTAATATCCTAGAAACCTTGCGTTTAACAAACTTGCGACCCTGGCCATTCTAACACATTTTGCCGGCAGGCGCCCCTTACAAATGTTTATTACAGACCTAATTATGCATTGGCATATAAGCCTATTCAGTAAAATTATAGTAAGTCTTATAACAAAATAAACACGGGAAAATTTCTGATATTCCCTACCAGGTATATATATATATATATATATATAGATAGATAGATAGATAGAGAGAGAGAGAGAGAGAGAGAGAGAGAGAGAGAGAGAGAGAGAAGAGAGAGAGAGAGAGAGAGAGAGAGAGAGGTAGATTCTTTGCCACAACTTAAAAATATTTGATCTAAAAATAATCAGTATCGTACAGCAAGTTATTAATAACAGTATTCTGACTCAAAAACAGCCAACTTCTAAGATTAAATACAGCTTTTCTACGTACGCAGGAAAATGCTATATTCGTGATGGCGTTTGGGTTGTTACACACAGTACTCTGTAGTCTGCATACAATGTATACCCTGTAATTTAAAATTATATTAATGGTCTGTTGGAAACAATATAATAATGATCTGTTAACAGTGCTGTTCCTGTTCATTTCATTTTAGCTGTAATAAATAATCAAAGATTTATTATTAAGGTTTTCAAGCGTATCTTTTTAAAAATGTAATAAACAATGGTGATTGATTAGTTTTTAATTAATTTATCATGTTGTATTACAACTTTGTGTGCAGTAGTAAAATGTCTAAAAAGATATGCTTGAAAACGGAATTGATATATTAACAGATATATAAACAAAAAAAACTTAATATAAGCTTGCCACAGAGCTAAGCGGTAAAGAGAACAGCACAAAATATCTGATTTTTAATAGATTATACAGAACTGACTGAAAAGAAATATGCAGTAAAGAGTAGACGTACAACGTCCGAGAAAGAAGATACTACTAGACAAAGAAGAACAGCTGCACAAGCTATTCGATATAAGAAAAAACAGACAATGATGACACTGCACTGGTAAATAAATAAATATTGATATTATAAGACTTTTTTCATATAGCTGGCTTTTATTTAATTATAATTACTTATTATATTATAACTGTGCAATGCAGACAAGCAACAATTTAGCAGACGCGTTCATTAAAAATTTCAGAGGGAACTAATAATGAAGTATTAAAAACACAAAAGGACGAAAACAGCAATATTTCATTTGTAGTACCATACATATAATATTATATATCATTTTCGATCGGTCTTTGTTTCATTTTAGTTATTTTGCTTCTTTCTTAAAAAAATCTGAACAACAAAAGCAAAATAGTGGACATCTACTATATCCTTATATGACAGGTAAAATTACCTCACTGCTTCACTTGAATATGAGGATCAACGTATGTACAAATTAGAGAACAGTGTGCCATTGATTTATTAACTTATTTATCTGTTCACATATTCATTTACTTGTTCGTTTGTTCACTAATTCGTTCATCCGTCTTGGTCTTGGGTTCAATTCATGCCATAGAAATTCATACGTTAGCTTTGCTTGTTCGTCATCCATTCATTCATTTATTCCTCTGAACATTTATTTATTGGTATTCATTCATTCATTCATTTTTGTTCATTGATGTACTTTATTAAACGCTGAACTAATCCACTTGCTTTTATTATTGTGAATGGCTTTTGTTTATACAAAGAAATGTTTCAATTTAATGAAGAAATCAATCTGCCGCACTATTTGTCCAGTTCTCGAGTGTTAATTCCAGCAATGTTTATAACTAAAAGCAGACTTTGCACTTCCCGTTTGCTGGTTCATAATACAAGCGAAATGCAGCATACTGTTACTACTGTGTAATGACAATTTTTTTACCACTTTTGTCACAGTCTAGACGGACATTCTACTACCCGACAATGACAATGCCAGAATAAGAGCAATCATACGCTGACTTCCAGAATGTCAGAAAAGTTCACATCCTTACTTAAATACGTGGGAATAGATGTCACGCTATTACACTAACAATGTCTGAAAAAAAATTGGTTCATTCTGACAACATTGAACAGAAGTCCTGCACAAGATAAATGATAATATCTAATTAGTAGCTATGCCATCACATGCATAGATATGTTTAAAATTCTTCACTATGACAATGTCTGCATAAAATGCTGTAGCCGGAAGTCTTCATGCTCTCGCATTGGAAATGTCTAAAATAGAAACTATACACTCACATTGACAATGTCTAAAATAGTAACTATGCACTCACATTGACAATGTCTAAAATAGAAATTATACACTAACACGGACAATGTCTAAAATAGAACTATGCACTCATACTGACAATGTCTAAAATAGAAGCCATCCATCCACACATTGACTAGATATAAATAGAAACATACACTCACAATGACAATGTCTAAAATGGTAGCCATGCACTAAAATAGAAGCCATGCACTCACACTGACCATGTGTAAAATAGAAGCCACGCATTCATACTGACCATGTCTAAAGTAGTAACCATGCAATCATACTGATCATGTCTAAAATAGAGCCATGCACTCATACTGACCAGGTGTGAAATAAAAGCCATGCACTCAATTCCACAATATCTAAATAAAAACTATGCCTTCACATTAACAGTACCTAAATAGAAGTCATTCATTCAGATCGATGCCTAAATAGAAGTCACACACTCAGGTTCACAACGCCTAAATACAATCCACGCACTCACAATGACAGCACCTGTTCCATGTTCTCAAGACGCACAATCGGCTAAAGCTCATGTAACTGACAGGAGTGACATGTCATGTGAATGAAGCATGCTGTGAATTTAAAATTGTAAACTGAAAAAAGTGTTCTCTTGTTATTATAATTCATTCTTATTACATGTAATATAACCCGTTTCTAATCGTGTTAATTTGCTGAAAATGGTAAAATGGTTTCTTTACAAAAACAAAGTCAAGCCAGCACCTGAGTTTCTGAGCTGGCTTCTGTGTTTTAACAGCGCGTGGATAAAAGTTATGCAAACAAGAAGTAACACAAGTGGTAATAGCGGCTTGGAAGCAATAATGCACAATGCATGTTTACCTAGATAAAATGCATCCGAACCGTGATAAGCTTTCATATTCCTAATCTGTTTGCAAACAAAATGAGGTGGATGATTTAGGGGTGTAAGAAACAGAGAATTTGGTTTTTAGGATTTGCTGACAAAAGTGTTACCTCAGTTTCAACTTATAGCATAAACAGTAAAAATTACTTTATCGTTGAGAAGTAGTTTTCAAGAAGGATATCGCGCTCTGCCTTCAATCAGTAACAAAGACATCGCTCCACTGTATTCAGTTCACGTTACCTACCGCTCACATCCTGGAAACTTGCATATGCTAATATTTACTTCGCAGATTAAGGTAGACATATGCTGAAGATGTAGCTAAATATGCCCAAGTGTTTCACCATGTGTTTTAACAAAACATACACGTTAGTTAAACAAGTTTTGCTGCTGATATCGTTAATGGATGCTCGATCGATGACAATAACTACTAAACGTATATTTTGTGAATACTATCGCGAATGTAACTTATTTGACGCATGTGATATTAGTGTTTTTGGGTTAGACAGATCAGCAGCTTAAATAAACGGATGTTCTTTGAAACAGGCTTATCGTTCATTCTAACTTTCTTTACTATTGTGCCAGCATCACTGGAGTCAATCGGAGTCATCTTATGACCTGTATTTGTGTTTAATAGCAGGAGCATAGTTAAACACTGCAACAGGAATCGACATCAGACATATTTACTAAATTAATAATAAAGTAGTTTACCAGTGGTAGCAAACCGTAACATGACATTCATAACCTTTGTAAGAACAATATAATTTTATAAGGTATCGTTGTGCTGTTGTTGTTGCATCTGCTGCTGTTACTTTTAACATTGTCGTCAATTCTTAGCATTTAGAATTGATTTACTGCATTTTTACATTAAAAATGATACACATTATAAATAACATTTTCTTCATTTCTTGTTTTTACTTCATTTTCATTCTCATGTTTCAGATCCTTTTTGTCCTTTTTGATGGCCTATTACAAAAACACAATTTATGTGTTCTTTTACTTTTAGCTACTTTTACCTATAGGTTAGAAGATAATTACTGTGTTTGTGAAGGAGTGTGTCTACCTAGGTGTATACTTTACACTCATTACTTGGACTTCTGCAGAAATGAAAATCTTGAGCCGGCTTGTGCAGCAACATTTGGCAAGGTGCGTTGTTGATGTTGTACAGTCAGAATGTCATTGAAGTAAAATCAAAGAATTTGTTTCGATTTTGCCTCGTAGTTCTTGTACATATCTGCAAATCTGGGACCGAATATTAATTTATTGTATTAGGCATGGCTGTACATTTAGTTGAAACTTAAAATTTACGCGAGAATGCAATGTTGTTATTAGCTGAGTGAGAGTTGTGAGTGGTGGTGAGTTATTCACGAGACCCTGCTAAAGGACACTACCGTATTTTTACGTTAGTCCTAACGAAACACTTTTCGCAAAGTGCTTGAGTACAGTCCGACGGCTATGATGACGCATATAGACTGGAATACGTGTGTTTTTTTTATAAAAACTCAACTTTGTAAGATCAACTCTTCAAAAAATGTACTTTTCCAACTAAAATTACTGTTTATTACTGTAAAGTCGTGACATAGTTCTGGAATTTTTGTTAAATACAAGTCAGATTTTAAACTCTATTACTTTTCAGTGCATTGTGCCTTTTTGAAGGAACTGGAAGAATAGTCAACATATTTTAAGCATTATGAGTGCAAAACATACGAACGAACATAATAGTCAAAATTAGAGCAATCAGAACAAAATTTTAACAGAAATAGTTACCTAAGCATAAGTAGTTATAATTATAATGTTTCTCGCTATTTCGACCTAAAGTGTGCTTACTTCTTCTGTTAGGTTTACCACGTTGGAGGTCTGGCTGATGACCTGTGTTTCTAATTATAAAAACTATGATTCTGAGCTGTAAATTTTAGCTAAAATTGTGAGAGAGATATGTGTGTTATACTCATACCTAGGTCAATTGTTTCTGCAAGATTTGGTTATTCTTTAGTTTGATGGTTTTGATGTCGTTTAAAATATGTTGAATATATGGTGCATTGTTTTCTAGATCCATGAAGGTGGCACAACGTGCTGAAATGCGTATTTGAAAAAAGAATCTGATTGTGATATCGATATGCTTTATTATCAATATGCCCATTAGTTAGAACTAAAATTACAATATTATACATTTAGTTCATCATTGAAGAGTCTTAGCAAAATCACAAATTACAAAGTCAAGATAGCCACATATAATAGCATCCTAAATTTGTCGCACCTTCCAGACGTTTGGTGTATAATAGTACTATAGTAGTATGATAGTGGTACTATAGTAGACATAGCCGTATATATTGTACAGTACAGTATATTATAGTGTAGTACAGTATAGCGTAGTATAGTACAGTACAGTGCAATGCAGTACAGCACAGTGCAGTATATACACAAAACATATGGGAACTGCTATAGATTCAACATGGTATTAGAGGTGGCTGTCTTGGTTTTACAATTTGTGATCTTACATATCTACAATCTACATGTTAAATCTACAATCTACTAAAGCAGAGTATGTTTTAAAATTAGAAATGTAGAGTAAATATGATCAAAAAGCAGAGCATTTAAGCATTTTTTGTAAGTGTTTGACGTTATGCAATTCTGCTTGCAGACCATACGGCAAAAATTTCCTCATTTGACGACAAGAAGGCTGGGTACCAGAGGGCACTCCAAGTAAGTTTATATACGCCGCTCTGGTCTATAACTGGCAAACATCAACTATTAATTCAGCGTTGTGTACCTATATGCTCTCAGAACTCCATGAGATATCCTTCTTAAATAAAACAACTAAAAGAAGAGGCTCAAAATTAATATAAATCTTGAATCCATGTTACTGCTAACTAAAAAACAGTCGGTAGTTAAGACGTCAATCAATCATCACGCTTGTTCACAATACTGCGAAGATCTGAGGATCAAGAATTCGTCTTCATATTCGACAGCAGTTCTACAAGACATTTCTTTGAAATTGATTTACTAACATTATGAGTTTAAAGGCTATTATTTCAACATTACGTTCGCATGTACATTAATAATGATGTAGAATTATCAATTTATGTATCAACTTAAAACTTACATAATTGCAGATATCACTACTACGGCATAGGAATAAAGGAATCTAGTGAATATTACAGCACTGTCTACTCTGGAAAAGGACTAACCAGGTAAAATAAAAAAGCTTCAAGCAAAGTTGTTTCGAATCGTACATACGTATAATTAATACGCTGCTGTGATTTTTTTCAAACGGTCCAATAAACTTAATCCAAGTTTGTCAACAATCGTATAAAACACGTGTCATCGCATTAGCCGCTAATCTATCTCTTATGACATTGTCAGAATAAGTTAACTTTACAAGTTAGTGCGAAACGAATTTGCATAATGTCTTTAAATAAACAAAATAATTTACTTGGTTACAATTTGACTCATTTAATTCTTATTTATTTTATAAACAATATTTTTCAGGTTTTCTGGATGCAGATTAAAAAACGAAGTAAGTTTTTACAACGCAGTTGTAGCATTGAGTCCTTGGAAGGAAATGGGTAGTTATGCATGGACAGCTGATTTTATACATATAATGCTTTAGCTGGTCTAAAAAATTGCAGTTCGTGAACTGTTTTACGATTTAATCAGAAAAAATATAGGATTTTTCAGAAAAGTGTGAAATTCAACACACATATAGTTGGGGACAAAAAATGGATTATAGCGACATCTTAGAAACATCCTCGGTGACCCTTGCAGCAAATATTTTTCTGATGTTGTTATTATAGTCAGTTTCTGATCTCTGCACTGAAGGTTTGTAATTGTTGATGGCTTCATTATGTTACATAGGCGCTTTGGAAGTCCCTAAACACCATAACAAAGGTTACATGCATTGTCATTTAAAATTTTTGGATGGCAACTATAGCATGTGAAAATAAGCAAAAAAGAAGTAAAAATAAGTAAAAATTATTGGCAATTTGGTATTTTAGCCCTAAATGAAATAACAAATGAAAATCAGTGCGTTAATAGTTTTTAAAGTTTTTAAATTGTAGTAAATTATTCTATTTAAAACAAATTTTGATTGATCAGGAATTTTAAATTAATGATTAAAAAAATAGCAACTAACACGAAAGTATTTTTAAATTTCATTTAATAGCTATAGAATGCGCCTTGGCCATCGTCAATCAAATAAAAATGAATGAATCTTAGAAATTTAAATTGAACCCAAAAAATATCAGTAATGCAAAATAAAGAAGTAAAACAAAAATAATAAAAATAATGGAACTGATGTTCAGTCAGGATTTAGATGTTTAGAACTGAATTGTAAATTTAATGTACAAACCTCCTTTGATTTTTCGTCTTCTTCGTTAAGTGATGATGCCAAATATTTTCAAAGTCATTATTAAAAATGAAATAAACATAAAGTGAAATAAAGAAATGGGGAGTATTGTGGCCTCTCTGCCTTATACCACTGTGCCTAAAGATTCTGCTATAAAAACACATTAATCTCAATGGTCCCTCTATTTCTAAAAAAAGACTGTAGAACTTTAATCTAACTTTAACATCATTGGCATCATCTAACGAATATTTCTTGCAAATTAAGGAAAGCTTGCACATCAAATTTGACGACTGATAAGAAAATACACCATATAAATACAAAAATATTGTAATTTTGCAATTATAATGTCACAGTGCCATTGTCAGGTCATTTAAAGCATCACTGCTTATTATTTTACTTTTGAGTATTTGGCCCTTTCACAACCTGCCCATAGAAGGAAGCTGCCGTTAGCGAAGTCAATTATTCTGCCAAAATGTTGCACCGATGCCCAAAGTAAGATGCAGGTTTAGTTCGAAACCAATTGGTTGGCAAAGGGTAGGAGGCAGCAGAAAGGACTTGTCTGGCTGGGACAGACTCGCCCAAGCATGCTATATGTGGCGGAGGAGAGTAAGACAACTGCGCTTTATAATGACGGTTGCTGGAATTGGGATACCTGCTTTCCAGTATAATTCTCGTTTGTGTCAAAGTGAAAAGAGCGAATGCAAAGTATAGCACACAGGTGACTTCAGTGGAAAGAGTCCAGGTGCCTGAGCCATCACCGGAAAGGGCCCATGTCTAGGTGCCATACATCAGAATCGACATCACACACCTGTCTGTTATGTGGAGTTTGATGATCAAGCAGGTAATTGTAGCTAGATCAAACCTTCACCTCGCAACCAAAAGCGTTCCATGTTAGCTGGAGGAATCTCACGCGATCTCACACATTCGAGCTGTGGAATGAGTTGGTGCATGATATACCTTTATAGTACGTTACAGAAACATCAAAGACACAAAGAGAATTTCATTATGCTGCACAAAGACAGTATGGCACGTTGTAATATTTGTAGAAGTAGGGGTGACAGGGGTGGCCAATCCTTTACTGTTCCTCCATGTAATCAGCAGTTGTGGTACAATATCGCATTTGTTTGCCCTACCTTGAAGCTAGTAGTACAATCAAATAAACTAGATGACACTGGACTCATTTTAGCTGATGTGGGATAGAAGGCGTTAGTTTATCTTTACAGCAGAATAAAGGAAGACTTAAATTTTCTATAAGTAAATAAATATAGTCCAGAAAAGCATGTACTGGCATTTATGGTAATGAACTACTACTACAAGCATCGTTTCTGTGCATGATTCCGTGCTAGCGGTATAGCAAATTACCAAAGCCATCGTGTGTATTTACAGGTTCTAAGATGTGCATTGGATGCTATTAGAACCCGAATGCTTAGAGAAGACAGTCATTGATCTCATGTTACATGCAAAGTCAGTTTGTAACAGATATTTAATGCCTTATACAGATATTATATGATCTATTCCAGTATCCCATTTCTGACAACAATGAGTGGGGTGATTTGGTCTTCCGCTGATTGATTTGGTCTTCTGAGTCTGTTCCATCAAATGGAACAATGATCTCATTCCTTCAATTTGTAAAAACATAGTACTCATTCCATCCCATCCCGTACCCAAATGCCGTCGCATTATGTTTCTATGCCATCCTGAGCAAGATGGCTTCATCCCTTGGTGTTGCACCACTGATTATAGTGATGTCTGTTATATGGCAGCGAGACATGCACCCTTTCCACTGATGGCTCAAGCACCTGGACGCTTTCCACTGAAGTGTGTTTTACTTTGCATCTGCTAGTTTCATTTTGACACCAACGAAGAATTGTATTGGATAGCATATAACCTAATTCCAGTGATCACCGTAATCAAGCAACGTTGTGGTACGCCCGGACGAGTTCGTCCCAACCAGCCAAGTCGTTTTTGCTGCCTCATGCCCTCTGCCAACCAACTGATTTCACCCCAAGTCTCACTTGAGACAAACACTCGGGACGCATTGCCGAAAAGATGGATCTCCCTAAATGGACAGCTTCCTTCCGGGACTGTTTGCCACTACCACTTAAGGGGTCAAGCATTTAAAAGTAAAGTAAAAAGCAGCGCTGCTCTAAATGACCTGACAATGGAGCTGTAACAACGTAATTGAAAAATGACAAGATTTTTGGGTTTATATTGTGTATTTATAACTCGACGTTATCATAGAATCTGAAGAGAAAAATTCTATTGCAATTTGTTCTAGGTTACTTGTTATCTTTACCTCCTGTTCTGTATTTTAAGAGATTCACTCCCTAGTCGCAATAGAGGATTTTTCGAAACTATTTTAATAAAATAAATATTTTTATTTTGCTTTACTAAAGTTAAGTTGGAAGTAACATTGTTTATTTTGAAGGCGATAACGTCTGAGAAGATTCATTATGTAATATGTGCCCATATTTAATAATATACCAATATGTAATAATCTGCCCACGTTGTAATAAAATTTGTCCGTTATGTAATATCTTAGGTGCCTAAAATGTAATAAAAAAATCTGCCCATTATGTAATACCTGTGTTATTTTGCACAAATCCGCTAGGCTATAAACATTTATTAAACATTCTGACTACACACGTGTAAATAACAGCAGTAAGGAGCATTCCGCTTTCAATGTATCATTTTCACTGATAATTTAAATTTCGAAATTGTCTCAATTTGTTTATGACATCAACCTCTTTGCATAGCAGTTGCTGTACAGACTATACAAAAATAAGAGGTAAACTTATTATAGTTACATTAGCGGTTAAAATTTCTAAATCTTGAAAACCAAACTTTGTGTTTTTCAGGGTGGATACACGAGAAAGTACTCATTAAGTACAAAGACCGGGACTTTGCTACCCGAATTTCCCGACTCTGCTCATTTGGTATTATCTAGCTCCCTAATGAGAGAAAAGGTGGGTGAGAGAATATGTGTAATAGGAATACATTAGAATATTATCATTAATATTATGTTGTTTACTCGCTTTAAGGTACAATATACTTAAGGTCACACCACAGGACTTATAATATTTTTCCTTGACAGAAAAATGGGTGTCACCTCATTATTCATATTATGTAATTACTGACACCGTGTGCATCAGATTAGGTGTCGCGAGAAGGTAATGTACCTTTATACGCGTGCACAAAATTACAATACATGTATAACATAGAAGTTCTCAGGGTTATACCCTTTAAACTACTTCCAAGAGAACACCAATATAACAGATAATACCAATCTCCTCTTATTTAAACAGGTGTGATAACTAGTTTGCGGTATCTTTGTACATAGATAAAAGACAAATTTGGTTTATTTGGGGTAACACCATATTGTGCCGAAATTTGTGCGACTATCTACAGAACATTAATGTAGGCTTATACAAACGCGATGGTCTAGAGACTCTTCACTCATAGGACTAAAGCTAAAGAAAAGTCAATAAGCTACAATTCCTCTTCTCTAATTGAAGAAAAAACACTTCTTAAGAAAGCATATACCCAATACTAGACGGTTTAGTTTTGTGGTAAAGCTTCTGGGAGGTCGTGAGTTCAATACAGCGACCGGGTCATACCAAAGACTTTAAAAATGATACGTGCTAGTGCCCAGCCTGGGATGAACCAAATGTTCGTCCAAAAAGCGGACTTGTTGTTTTTGTTATTGTTATTATTATTATTATTATTATTATTATTATTATTATTATTATTATTATTATTATTATTATTATTATTATTATTATTATTATTATTATTATTATTATTATTATTATTATTATTATTATTATTAAAAATTGCACATTAATGTAATGAATATACTTATAGAAAAAGAGTAGGATATGACAATGGGTATATGACTGAATGATTTGGGATATTTTCATTGACTGATTGGAATAAATTTCTTTGCTCAATGCATAGTTGTGTAACGTGTATATTTTGTTCAAACATTTGGAATCCACATTTACATTATTGTACATTGCAAGATGCATCCTTGCGTGCAGTGAGGTAAAACAAATACAAAGAAAGTTTACATTAATGGTTTTCTTAACAGATTTATCATTTATTTGGATTACTTTATCAATTGTTTGCACAGGACAGTTTGTGTCATTTATTATGGACTGGTGTGGCCGCAATATTATGAATTCGGTTTTGTCTTTATTCGTTACTAAATTATGATAATCAAATGCACCTTTTATGTTGATTGAGTCAATTTCGAGCTTTGAAATGGATGAGATACCTTCAATTTTGTCTGATGAATATGAATTTGTGTCATTTGCACATTGTGTTATGTTGCTGTTAACTAAAACTCTGTATGTGTCATTGACGTATAGACAGAACAACAACAGGCCGAGGACTGTTCCTTGTGGAATGCCTCTGCCGAATTCTGATGAGTCTGAAATAGTACATTTTACCTTTACCTGTTGATTTATACAAGACCCATATAAGTTACTCAGTTATTTGCATATGCTCTGAAAGTGAAGAAAATATCGAACACGTATTTGTTTGCGGAACGTATGATTTTGTTGTAATTAATTTTTGAATTTAGTTGTGATAATTTATCTTGCAATACTGTCTGTAAATAGGAACTATCAGAATCTATCTATCTATCTATCTATCTATCTATCTATCTATCTATCTATCTATCTATCTATCTATCTATCTATCTATCTATCTATCTATCTATCTATCTATCTATCTATCTATCTATCTATCTATCGATCGATCGATCGATCGATCTATCTATCTATCTATCTATATATCTATCTATATATATATATATATATATATATATATATATATATATAGAGAGAGAGAGAGAGAGAGAGAGAGAGAGAGAGAGAGAGAGAGAGAGAGAGAGAGAGAGAGATGGATAGATTCTTTGCCACAACTTAAAAATATTTGATCTAAAAATAATCAGTATCGTACAGCAAGTTATTAATAATAGTAAATATAGGAGATTAGTAAGTCATGATTCAGATTATCAATGGCTTTGTTGAGGTCTAGGAAGCCCAAAGCTACAGATTTCTCATTGTCTGACATTGATCTCCATGTCTCTCTTACATTAATTATGGCGGTCGCTGAATGCTTTTTCTAAAACCGTAATGATTGTTGTTTAAAATTTTGTGCTTACTTAAGTATTCATGCACAGAATTTTTTTAAATGTTTCGTTGATCGGCACCACGGATTTCTCTATCGCATTTTTTGATGATAAGCATTATGTGTGCTAGTTTACAAATAGTACGAATTGTTGACCTAAGTATTACCTAATTACTTGTGTAAATTAAAGGGTGTGCAATTTCTGATATTGCTATTATAATTATTTTAATAGGTATATTTGATGGTCTCTTGATTTTTTTTAATATGAGAGTTCTTATTGTATTGATTAAATCTACCACCATTTTGTAGTGTTCGTGCAGATCCAAACATTTTCGGTGGAGCATCAAAAAACGTTTTTATAGTTTATTCCATACTGTAAATAAGAAATAATATTTGTGCCCGATTGATGTTTTGGCACCAATTATGCAAGCAATTAGCTTTGGTCTGGTTGTCTTTCTAGGTGGAGACATTCTTAATGATGTACAAGACCCATTGCCAGTGCATTTTGGATACAGCTATAAATGGAAGTTTTGAAGAAGTAAAATAATTACTGCATAATTACTTGTAGTCATTACTTGTAGTCATTAACTTCCTTATTATTTTGACCCGTTATACACCTGTAAATTTGCATCAGCTTAATTGTGTTTGCGTTGGATTGTCTACATCAGGATTGTCGATTTTTATAGCACTCAAGATAATTCACTTTACGTAAAGAAAGAGAATTGGAGGCTTTTAAAAATAAAAAAAATTATTGAAGTGGCTGAGCGAAACAGGTATGCCGATTTCAAGGTTGCAGAATCCAATGTTCATATATTTGAACATTCAAAGGCCAGAAAGTCAGTATATTGGAACACTATTATACAGTATTCTGTATATAGTATAACGTTTAGATGTATTGTGCAAATTCGCTAATATTAAATAAACAAAATTATTCTAATAAATGTTGCTTTTCATTTATAGGACTGTTAGATCTGTTTGCTTTTCAGATACAGAGTTTCTTACTACATTTTTGGCAAGGCCTCCCTGATCATTTGCTGTTTTTAACAGAGGATAAAACAATCATTGATTTGATATGTATATGCGACTCTATTCTTTACAAAGTAAGCGTCTTATACACGTGTTTTTTTTAAATTTCACTATTACACTGATGGAAAAACTAACGAGCATCTTTGTTTTAATTTTAATGTTAATGTACTGTGAACTCGGCTTAGGGCGAATTCGTTTAATTTTGACTTCTCCTCGATTGGCTTCTATGCGAATAACCGCTCAGCCTCAATTTAACGAAACATTTAAAGAGTTCTTCAATCCCCAAGAGATACCGTAAAGTAAAGTCATTATCATAAGTAGATTAAAAACAATGCATTGTTACTTTCAGACATTAACGGAAGTTCTAATACCAGCAACTATGCAAGAAGTGCCAGAAACGTAAGTCTTTACTTACTTTTTCCTTTATTATTTTATTTTCTTTTGTTTGTTTTTGCCACGCGCTTTTTAGACCCAGCGGCCGACAATCGCAATCTCTTTTGGAAACCTTCGAATTCCCAACACATGTCATGGAAATTTATAGTAAAGATGTTTGAACAAAAGCTAATTTGACAGAAGAGTGTATTGTAAAAGACTAAAATAGGATAATTTTATACATGTGAACCTAAAGGATAATATAGTAATTTTATACATGTGGACCCAAAGGTGCTCCAGATTTCTTCTCAGATGAGACCTACTGCGGTTTGTGCATGGAGGTGCACTCAGTGTAATTATATCATTAGTAGATTTCGTGAAGAAAACTGCAAGAAAATATGTACTTATTTTCACTTGCCAATTCTCTTGTAGTTAGTACAATTTCAGTAAGTTAGTTTCAAATTAAAATATCAGATAATATTTCAAAAGTTAGTGTCTATATTATATAGATTGTTATGTGATACACGGAATCTCGGGAAGCACTGGGAACAGTGGGTCGTAACCTCATTGGAGAATCTTCCAGAAGCACTAACAGTAGCCAAATTTCCTGTAGCTAGACGATTTGCACTGTCAATACGACGACAGACTTCGTTTATTCATCTTGCACAGGTAAATCAATTTTGGTAACAACTGGCTTTAACGAATTAGCAGCGAAGTGTCTTATGTGATCCATTTAAAATATGTAAACATAAACACGTAATTTCAGACTGCAAGACCAATTTTATACGATATTCAACTTGTAAATCAAATGATATCAGATGTTGAGAAAGTGGACTTGAACGCTATCGGCTCACAGTCACAATATACTAACTCGGAGGGCGATCCCGATCTTGAATTAAATTCGGAATGTAGGTACTTCTGTTTTTGAATTTTTTATCTAAGACTTTCGACCTTCAATTCAGTCCATAATGTGGGTACATTGGTGCTTTAGTCAAAGTCACAACAGTAAAAATAATTCGTTGTATTGGCTTATATATCGTGCGTGGACCTTCGACACCTCCATTCTGAATCACTTACTCAAGTGACACCACTCCTTAACTGGCTTCATACCAGCATTCATCAACATAATTATCCATCGTAATGCTTTTAACATAGTTTAACAGGTCCTCTTTACTCTTCTCTTCCCAATAAAGAATTTATCGTCTTGGGGCTGGCTAATTTAAGTCTACATATGTTATCGAGTTGATCACATACATTGTTCGTTGACAGAATTAAATATTCAGTGTAAACGTTCATTTTCCCTTAACCAGAGAAACAGTCAGAAGTAGTATGGCAGATGAAACTGCCTCTGGGCAGTCTTCCTAGCGGTCACCTATCCATTCATTAACACACAGGAGCTGTTTAAGTCCCCTCCTCTACTAATCTCAATATAACTTGTACCGGCCAAACGTCTGACAATTGGTATATAATATCAATGAGATGTGAAAAGTTTAAAGTCACTAGTATCACTGGTTCATATTGTTATTTTTACAGTTTTGAAGGAATTCAAAGAACTGGTGAGGAAGCAAGCGACCATAGAGGCACTCATAGAGTGGTTAGACATTGTCATAGAAAGCAAAGTATTAAAGGTAAATAAAATCTGCACCACATTTTAAATGAATTGTGAGCTTTAAACCGCAATGAATGGATCTTGGTGGTTTGTCGCCGTCTCATTATCAAGCACTTGACGCGGGACTTCAAACTAAACGCGTAGTACACTGACGATGTGCAATTGTGCTGTGAATTAAATGTACAAGTGATGAAAGTCACAGAAATTTTAAATAGAAACTCAGGTTGTAGACTGTCCATAATTATATAACACCATATTTCTGTTACACTAAAGATTTTGTTGATTTCAGCCCAGCAAACAAAATGGCAGAAGCTTTAAAAAGCGAGCACAGGACTTTTTACTGAAATGGTCGTTCTTTGGAGCTCGTATAATGCAGAGCCTCACACTGAATAACGCTCGTAGTTTTGGTAAGTTTCCTAATTTTAATCTTTCGCAAAAACCAAACGCGAAAAGTTCAAAAGAAATATATATAGTAACTTATTTGGTCTTTTAGTTTGTGTTAAATTAAGCCTCCAAAATTGGACAAACTGTTTAGTCGAGGGAGTTATATGATTCAATCCCGATTTTAAATTACAGTATATGAAAGCAAGATATGAAAAAAGTCTTACAGAAGTAAGAAGCTCGAAGAAAATGTTGATTATTTGAACTTACTCAATCTTTTAATTTGCGTTAAATTTAATGAATAAATTTTATAAATTACTTTAATTACCACCCCCTCCTCAACTAAAAACGCCAAACTAAAGGGGTTTACTTTCTTGAGTTTAAGCTTTGATTGCAGGTTCATTTCACGTAATTAGAATGCTGATGGATGAATATGTATTGCTTGCTATTGAGACACAACTTAGCGGAGAACAAGACAATGAAATGCAAATAAATTTTGAAAAACACCTAGATAGTACAGGTATTTACTATCCACGTAAATGCATGTAAAAAAATTATTAGTTAAATATGCGAGAGAGCCAGCTTTTAAGAATCAATATGTTTTAATTACAAAAGCGATATTTTGTGATAATGTTACTAAAGATTGTTTTTGGCCTTATATTTTCAACTTTACACTAGTTATCCGAAATAATCGTCAATACTGTACACAAAAGTATGTTAATTATTAGTTAATGGCCTTAGTAATGGTATCTGTCCATACTTGAGTTTTTATAGCAGTAAACTAAGGGTAGCAGTTTCTATTCCTAAAGGAAGCTTTTATTCGCGCACTGTTAGTGTTAGTATTACTATTTTAATCATAGGAGAAACAACAATGCTGTAAACTCAATTCCATAATTCTTATATTCGGCATTCAGCGCCACCTCTCAACAGAAAGGACAGACGGTTGATGAACATAGAGTTGCTGCTATATATTAAAGCTGAGCTTTTAAGAATTTTTGTCACAGATTTAATGGTTATAATTTTCACCACATTTACAGAATTGGATTCACTGAATATCCATGCAGCTCCTGGAACTTGTTTCCTAGCTAGTCGTCACGGCAAACTTGATGGTGCAATATCACACGTATGTAACTGTTGTAACCAATCTTAAATTCTGCTGAAGCCACAGAATCACATCATCCATCTTTCTATCTATCAATAAGCTCATCTCTTATTGACCACGATGAAACACAATAAAAAAATCTGAGCAAAACACTAAATGTAGTTAAATTAAGTTAAATAAATAAAAAAGAAAGTTTCATGCGCGTCTATATTGATTATGCGAAAGCCAAGTTCACAGTTGCTTTTTCCACACACATCACATCACTAGTGGAAACTGTTACCTTACTTACCTAAAATTTACAGAAGTTCTCGGTAATGTATGAATAGGTAGCCTAACGAAATGCTTAAACATACAAGTTACATCACAAAAGATGAAAACAACCAACCTATTAAGAGTGTGACGGTGAACAGCAGAATTCTATTACGGATGTTTACTTGGTGATATCCACGAAAGCCTTTATTTCTGTTAACAAAGTAAAATTGGGTAACTGTCCGTTCAGAAAATTCGTTACAGATTCATCAGAAAATCAAATAACAATAAACGTAAATTAACAAAACAAGCATCACAATAAGCAATTATTAAATAACTGTTATTCTATAAAACAACAGCAATGTGAACATTAAAACAGAACATCATGCTTAAAAAAACTCTCGTTGGTTTCTCAACCAATTTTAACAAAGTAATAATTAGTATAATTAACAAATGAATCAAAACTTACATTGTTGCGGCTAAGAATATTTTAGGTAGTAAAGGAGATAACAAACAAAACTTTAGGCTCAAATCTTAGCAAGATTATAACAAAATATCAGCATTCCTAGAACGTATGTCTTCTTAGGATGTCAGTCTGACCACCGCTACTCAAGCTAACTCACCTGGCCAACTGAACAAGTGAAACTGTGGCAGCACCTCACAAAAAACGTTCGTTTCCTGTTACAAAAGTAAAATTCCTGATAATGCAGAGGACTGCCACACACACTACTAGACTTAGCTTTTGTGATTTTTGCTGAATATCTAATGGCTAGGCAGTACTAGCTTTTTCTACATATTTGAAAAACAAGATCCAAAATAAGTATTAGTTAACCAGTGATGCAAAAGGCACAAGGTATTAGCAAAAAAGTAATATGAAAGAATGTAAACGTAAACGTGAAGGCATTTTAATCTTCAAGAGATTCGTACTGCAATTTTTCTAAACTTTGATTATACTTTGAATTTATCACAGCATGGCGTCAAAAGAGAAGACAATTCTCAAGAGTCTCAAAGTCAAGTTCCATTCAGTTCTGATATCAGAGAAGGCAATCTGTCAACGAACCATTTAAACAATTTACATGCAATCAATGGCCAACGAATAGCGCTACCTGTCTTAAAGAGTGTAAGAGGCACAGTCATCAGCAAGGACCATGTCCGTCGACGAAATAGAAGACATCAGTATTATTACCAAGGTATAAATAAAAAAAAACTTGGAGGATTGATAACCTATAAACTTCATGTTTTAATACAATTTTACTCTGTCACCCACTATTCCATGATTTTAATCATCAGTTACTCCCCCGATTACCAAAAGAAGAGTGCTAACTGCGATGCTGACTACTGGTCTAGGAATCTAGACTTCTGGTTTGTAATGCGACAGTACGCTAGCAAGAATTAACCGCCAATGAAAGTCGATGACGAATAGTTGACGCAGTAACGTTTTCTTCTGTCAAATTGCGTCCATCGTTTATTTATCCAATAGCTAATCAAAGACTATGTATTTGCAGAAATGGTAGAAGAACTCATGCCCTCACATCTCTCATATGGAGGTTCTGTCCATAACAGTGAAGCCTCTTCAGATTTCTGCTCTTTTCGAGATTCAGACAATACGTACGGGTACTGTGCACCATATAAACCTAGTGACATCAGTCACCATGCAATCTTTTACGAAGGTACTCCTGGCTTGGATGCGCTTAGTTCTGCCTGCAGTATAGTACCAGGGGAAGTGAATGATAATGTGACTTGTCCCAATGGAGATGTGAACTTGCGATCACTAGGTACGGCTGCATAGAAGCAAGCGTTAAAACCAAATATGAATGCACAACCTTTTTGTTTAAATTTCCTGGACGAAAGTCCAGCTGTGACCAAGTGGCCGTTTTTGTTTGTTTGTTGATTCATTTGTCTATGGAAAAGGTCGATAGAGTCACTAAAGTGCGGTGAGGCGATAAGCGCTAAAACTGCGCTGAAGGCAACATATGATTTGGTATCAAAATGTAATTTAGTAATAGCTGATAACCATATCATATTCGTAAACTGATGAAAACCTTTGTGTAGGCGGCTGCTTTGGTCTTGCCGTGACGTCACTGGCATCTGTATACGTATATGGGATAAAACCATAAAATACAAATGCAGTTAATATGCTACTGTTTCAGAATTTTTCTCGTTGAATTCATACAAATTACGCCAGACAACACATTACAGGCGGCCAAAAATAATCTTTAAAGCACATCAATTAAGAGACAACAATAGCTGTATGGAGTCTAGTCGTATATGGTGTTCCTTTGAGCTTACCCGGCTGGGTGACGAGTACTCCCGCTAATCAAATCTTTGATCTAGACTGAACTAAAAATTATCATTTTATTATTATTATTATTATTATTATTATTATTATTATTATTATTATTATTATTATTATTATTATTATTATTATTATTATTATTATTATTATTATTATTATTATTATTGTATCTGAAATAGCAGACAGCCATGACTTTGTGCGTTAATAAATTTACAGTAATAAAGGTAATATTAACCGTTCTGGTTAAATTCCATGAAAACATTATTTAACCTCGGTTAGAAGTTATTGAATTATTATTGATTTTTTCTGCAGTTTCGAGCATTTTTCTATTGCTATTCTAATTACTACTCATTTGAGCCTACAAATTAGCACGCTTAGTTAGGACTTGCGTAGCTCGATCATGACTTTTGTATAAATGCAAAGATTTTATTACCGCTGGGCCAAAGGAACGGTAGTAAGTTTCACTTTTTCCCTGTCGAACCTCACGGTAGTGACAGTGCTACAAATTCTGCCCCAGCACAGTATATTGATAAATGTGCGGAGTAAAATGTAAAAAAGATAAAAAATAATTACTCATAACTATATTACTCACAACTATCGTCGTAATAGCGGCTTTACTTACTTAACGATTAAAGTTTAACAAAATTTTGTAGTATGTGCACATAATTTTATAATTTTCAAGTTACGAGTTTATTTCTTCGGATAATAGTTAGTGTAGGCAAAACCTTTGCTAAGTTATGATGTATATCACTGGATACTAGCATTGATAGCAAGCTATAAGGTAACGATATTGAACAACAAGATAGTACAAATAGTACACGTGCTATTATACTTACTCACTCAACACATTTAACCCAATTGAGGTCTGGTGAATAATGTTGCAAATTTTGTCGCGGAGGAGACGGATGAGGTACAAAATTTAGTCGATTCTATTTGTGAAGACAGAATCACTACCCACTGACTTACAGTTGCTTTTACTTCAGGCCAAAAACTGTCATCGTAAAGTGTAGGGAGCAAATTTCATCGTTCTGCCCTATCCAGTTTTTTCTCGTCGGTCACGTCCAGGAATCAGCTGTTTTCTTACAATTTTATCCCTTGGAATTAGCTAATTTAACTATGCTGCAATAATAAAGCAAAACAGCGAGGGATACCAGTGACGTCATGCTAGAACTTTCGCACCTTGCACCTCGTTTACCTAATTTGTTTTCGTCTAAAGTTTCGATTATCGCATATGGTGATACTAGATTTACCCGTAGGACATAAATATAAAGATTAAAAACTGAAAATTAAAGGAAAAGTTCACAGTTACCTAGCTATTCAGAAAATGACGTTAGTGACGTTAAACAAGATGAAGTTATTTAGTGTAACGTCTTCTCAGCATGATCAAATATCACACTGTTTATTTTTTGTTGTTTATTTGTCCGTGCAGAGTATTGCTCAGAAAAAGCAAAAGCAAACACTAAACAAATTTTCGTCACTATTTACTGCAAAGTTTCTTTGCTATTTCTGAATATTGAGGAGAGAAATTAAAGGTTTGACATTGAAGTCACATTAAAGTTGGTGCTGAACTAGTCATTTGCTACTGGGAGCAATGTTTAGTTTTAACTAAAAGTTTAATAGATAATTGTTGTTTATAATCCATGAGTTCGTTTCGTTTTAGGCTGGAATTCAGAAGCACAGAATTCAACACACACTTTTATAGATCAACATGTTCCAGTAATTAACACAGTACAAAATTTACAGCAAAGCAATCCTCACTCAAATAGCAAGTAAGTAGAATGGGTTTAATAAAAATGTTTTCCGAACACATAATTATTATTATTAATGTTTTCCGAGCACATATTAGGGACATACTGATACAAAGACTGAATTTGGCACAGTGGTGAAAGTTAGAAACATTGTTCTTTCGAAGAACTTTGTGATAAAACTGTTTTGATACATCCAGTGTAAAAGCGTTTTCATATTTAATTAGTGCTTAGTCTCTTCGAACTTAATTGTACTGAGAAAAGTTACTGCAATCCTCACGTAATAATATGTGCGTAACATTTTTTCAGTTACAACAGCGAAGTTGATGACCCGTTGAATATATTAGACAAACCAACTGAAGAATCCAGGAGACAGGATGAACAGGCATTATTACATGATACAATCACTATGAAAAATCACTCTGGAGAATATTACAAATCATTTCAGCACGCTAGGCATGATACAGGTAAGCTATAGAAACCAAAAAGTTGATTCTCAAAACCAATTTTGTTTACTTTTTATAACCAGTTTTTTAATTTGAATTTTTTATACATTATAATTATACATTTTTACAGGGTACCAGCAAATGTCGTCAGACAACGGAGAACACTTGAGGGATATAAACAGTGCTAACGGTTTCTTACAGATGGGGCTAACTGAGACCAGATTACAAAATGCTGCTATCTGTGTACCGTACGCAACTTCAGACCATGGCTTACCTTCAATCTCAAGTGTTTTTATGAGCTAACAGTTGTCAAAGCTGTTCAGCCATAACACATATCTTGTATAAAAAATAATTGTTTTACATTTTATGTGCGATTCAGTGTGTGTTAGAGCACGTGAACAGCTAACAAATTAATGTAATCTAGCTTAGGTCTAGAACAGACCCAGTTCGTTTCTTAATTGAAGCTCCTTTTTCATAATACATTGTCAAGTTCCTCTTTTCTAAACAGTTTTTAGACACTAACTAGTGCATTGGTATTAATGATTTAAATGCAAATGATATTAAAATGACATCACGTAGAATATTTTTTGCAGCCTACCAATGATCCCATGTAGACTGATATCGCCATCTGCAAACAGCTATTTTTAACTAATATACTAAGCAAATTTTGGTCAAAATCACGAGCACTGACTGAGGTGCGAGCATTAACGGATATTTTAACTTTTACAAATATATTACATTTTATGTTTGAGCTTACACATTTTGTGTTTGAAGTATGCATGTAACGTTCAAAGAAAGTAACACCGTGATGCAATAGTTCTGCGACTTACTGAAATCACACAGTATGTAGAGGGGATTACTTAGTAGTTGAAACACAACTTGAATGTATTTCACTTGTAATTTGAATATGGAATGCTTACTGCGCGATATTACCGAGCTCCCATTTCGTGAGGTGTTAAATTATTATTATTGGTTTTCATTTATGTGCTAGTTTTCCATTAACTTTTGGTAAAGCCTTCGTGTAAGCACCACGAAATTGGTTGCTCTTTACAAACTGTAATAGTAATGGTAACTACGCTAACAGAATAAACAATTATACCTATGCTGTTCAACACATTCTAAGTAGTCTATGACCCGCTAATATTGCTAATCACACTAAGCCGTTCTAAATCTGCTAAAACATGTTATCCAAGCGAAATATCTGGCATTATGCAATTTATTATTATTACTATTTATTTCGACATTGCAGTACAATTTTCAATTTGTTAGTAGCGTAAAAATAAGAGTATTTACACATTATAACCATTTAAACCAGTCATATAACATACTTCAATAATTACGTAAGTAAAATTACCACTGCGAATGTATATTATTATAATGTTGAAATTTCTACTCCTCCTGTCCAGTCTTATAATCATCTGCTTGGTCTTGATATGTGTTCTGATAAGTGGGATGCCCACACCCTGCTTGAAAATACCTGCATTCACGTCTACACTAGCATCTCAGTTTGTTACCTTACTGCAAAGTCGTAACGTCAGTTGTTTGGTCTGATCTGAAGAACATTGAAAACCTTGAGGTCCTGAAGTCAATCTTGAAAAGTTAAGTCCCCTACTTATCGAAGACCAGGTACTACACGAATACTGTATTATCGCTACTTTATTGGTAGATGCTTTCAGGACTTCTCATCATTGGTTACAAAGCACCAACAGTTTCGTTGTATATAGTGCTTTCTCTAGACATTGCTAGATGTAGAAGAGCTGTTCATAAATTTAGTTATTTCCTTCGGACTTCTTATTTGTGGAATTCGATAACCAGAAAAAGCCACCTAGCCTGTGTTACCATATTTGGCTATTAATGTAAATGCTAATAATAAGGTTACTATTCATCTTACTAAAGGCATTGATACCCAGGTTTGATTGAAAAATAATTATATATATATATATATATATATATATGACCTGGCAACAGATATTAACATATATGAGAGGCAGCAGCTGCTATACTAATAATGATGTGAAGTTTTTTACCTTAGCAACTATGTAATTAAAGGACAACAAAAGGGGTACCTGAAGTAGGTTTCAGAAAAATCGCCTTAAAAATTATATTACTTTACATCAATTTTATGCGTATATCGTACTCGTGTTAAAAGGAATTTTTGTTTGTTTCCATTTTAAATCCCCCGCAATGCTGTTCCGAAGTCGCCATTACATGACATTACTTACGCTAACGTAAGTCAGGGGAAGAAAAGGCAATGTGAAATTATGTCCCAAAAAAATTTCCATGCAAATCTATATTAATTACCATTTCGCTTACCTGCTAGAAAGACTTACGTAACTAGAAGTAATAATAAAATGTTCATGCCAATTGGTAAAATGTCGCTGGCTCGCCCTCCAGGGTGCGCCACTCAATAACCAAAACGCATTTTTAATCTTATTGACAAGTTACAGTAATCTAAAATTTTACTGAGTTAGTAACGTGTGTGCTACGCATGTTCTGGTTATTTTTTTTAAACTTCACGGAATGTTATCTAAACTTGTTTCAAATGACTTGTCGTCAATATGGCTTCGCCTAACGGTCATCGCGGGTGTTTAAATTCACAAGTTTTATACAGCTTTACTGCCGACATAAGCTCTACATGCAAAAAGGCAGTACGTAAGTGATATAAAATTTCAAGACGAATTTTTTAAGCTTTATGTAAGTGCAGGGTTTCTTGTGCTTTAACAATTAGGAAAAAATATTACAATTAATATGAAAATTGCAACTAACCACGGCAACCCCAACTTATGATGTAGCTGGCTCCCATATTTATTATCATTATTATTATTGTTGTTTTTGTTATTATTATTATTATTATTATTATTATTATTATTATTATTATTATTATTATTATTATTATTATTATTATTATTATTATTATTATTATTATTATTATTGCTATTATTATTATTATTATTATTCGTGAGAATAACATTTACATTGTTAGCTCTGTTATGGTAACGTAGGCTGGATGGCATTAGAAGCTCATATTAAGGCCTGTAATGACACAGTTGCTAAGGCTAATCTATTCAGAACGGTTACTAGAGCTGAGAAAAGTACTTGAATTTCTCGTTATACGTGTTATACATGGATAGACTTCTGAAAATTTGGCACCATGGAAAGGCAACAAGAACCCTTCATCACATAAACATGAAACATTTGAACTGGTAAAATAAAAATATGCATTAAAAGTGAAGTATTATCATAGTTTTGGTTGTGTTCTAATTTGGCCAAACAAAATGTCGCAATGTACTATTTCAATCGATTATTTATGTTATCTTATTGTGAGTGAATTGTGTTATACTGTAGTTATATTAATCAAATTAGATAACGTTTTATTTGAACATAAATATATTTAAGTCACGTGGCTTCATAAAATGCTCCTTACAGCTACTGTCCCATTCTCAGTAGCCACTGGTATGGGAATTTTTGTGTAAACATGTCGTGAGTAGTATACTGCATAGGTGAAAACTCACAGTAGAGATAAAAAATAGCCTGTGAAAAATAAATAGAGTATCAATGAAATTTAACACATTTTGAAATTATTCTGAAAAGAGCAGTTTTTAGGGGAATGTGCCCTGATTGACCATTCACAGTTTTTTCTACTACCAGCCAGATAATCACAACGGTGCACAGAAAATACTAGACATACATACAGGCTTACATGGCTACAGCATTGTCTAGCCTCATTTTTGCCGTGCACAAATTTGCACAAACACAGCTTTTCGAAAGTGGTCCCACAAACGGGCTAGCAGCTTACAAAGTTGTGCCGCGGATTTGCATCTCCACTAGGTGCAGTCCACAAATGGTTCTAATTCACAGTATACGTTTATACTTATTTAATCGTTGCAGGCTTAAGCTAGTTTGTTATTAGTTCAACCAATGTAAGTAATTTACTATAGGCTTATTCTATACTCTAATTAAACTCTAATTATACTCTAATTAAATTTATAAAGTGCAGTGTTTTACCAGCGCGAGTGCAATAATACCAGCGAAATTAATAGGCATTAAAGCAAAATTTAGGGGTTACAAAGCAGTACAAGACCACAAGACATCCTGTCTAACGTAACTTGATTTTTTATGATATCTAAGGCCCCGCGCAGAAATGCAATTTTCAGTTGTGCAATTGAAAAATGCAATCTGGGCTCAAACTTTTAGTTGCGCAATTGTTTTGTAATGTAGTTTTCAATGAGAACGCGCAGACATGCAATTTTTAGTTGAGCAACTTTGATTCAAAACACAATAGTTAAGCGTGAGAAAAAAGCTGTGTCTTACGAATATGAAAAGGCACTATTAAACATGCAAGAGAGTGAAAAGAAAAACAAATTAATGGAGACAAATCAATGTTACCATCTCTGCTACCATCTGTCAAGTCATTCGGTGACAAATTCAGGAAATTGAGACCGAAATACAATGTCTTGAAAAAGAAAAGTACTCCGTCAGTCTCAGTGCACTGAACACATTTCTCTTGCCCGCTGCTTATTACTGTATTCACAGCTTTCAAGGCTTCAGTGGATGTCGCAAATTTTACGTTTAGTGGGAAAACTTTTAGGCAGGCTGTGGCTATTGCAGTCGCCGTTTTTTTTAATTTGTTCATTTAATTCAGAACACAGAGCTAAGCGTTAAAAAGCATCAGACGAAAAGTGTTATTAAGCATTATCAAAGGGAAAATGGCATTCTGAAGGTGGTTCAACGCGTTGTGAACTCCAAGTACAATAAAATGTTTGAAATACACCCAGTGCAAGTATCTTCCCTCTGCCCGCCACATTTGACGTCAAACATGTTGGTCTATCGCTCCGCCTCCGCTGTAACGTAAGCGCGCTCGGAGGCATTCGGGACAACAGCTCTCTCTGAACAACAACTGTCTCAACTGAAGTAAACTAAACTAAACAACACGACAGTCACAACTAATGTCTAAATCAGCAGATATACTGATTGCACTTTTTCAGAAACATAAATTTGCAGAGCTGCAGCTATTTTTTACACGAAATTAACACTTCAAGTAGCTGAAAAATGACTTATCAATTTAAACCGAATGCAGAGAAAAAGTTTCAAAGCACTGCAAAATGCAGAGACATAAGTATAATGAAGAAAATAAGCCAGTTAGCCTTGCTTTACAATAAATGAGCAACAAAAATATTAAGTCTCTCTTGCCTTTGAACATACGAATATCATCCATGCCGGTGATGAATTTTTTCTATATTAACTGATCATGTGCTCGTCAGCAAGATTTATTCAGTTTTTGCATTTTTCCGTTTGTTAGGCTACGGAAATGGAATAAATTTTCTTTCATTCCTAGACTCTTATATTGAAGGCCCGAGTTATATAAGGCATTTTTAACAATATTATAACCAAAAAATAGCGTAAAATTAACCAATATTACATTGATGTATAATATAAGTTTGACCACATTTGACTTAAATTTTACTGTGAAGATCTCATTGGGGTTTATAAAAACTGGCCAGAAAAGAAAATATTTGTTTTGTCCTAATTTAAAGTTAATCAAATAGATATTTTTATCTAACTTGCAAAGCCATAAACTAAACTAAACTGCGTATTTTCTTAACTGGAAAATGGTTTAACCATGAACTCATCGACGCTTAAACGTTGTGTATTTCTTCCCATAAACAAAATTAGACTATATGTTTCAACTAATTCACTTGCAATTTCAATTGACAATAATAAAATCTAGAACCAGGCCAATAGTTCTCCAGCTAACTAATGAAAAGTTCAGCATTTTTCATAACAGTGTTAGACGGAGCTGTAGATAAATGTCCCAAACGTACCTGCGTTAATTAAGCTCTGCAGGTGTATCAAATAAGTAGCACGCTGATTGGGCAGTCAACGAAAATGATTGACATTGATTGGCAGTCAATTGTATTTAGATTTCGAGTATTGCAACAAGTATATAAAAATTGCAAATTAGTGTAAATATATGCACATACAGTAAACTGGATGTTTCATTCCTTATGCCATTTATCATTGTTATGCTCTTTTGTGCGCAAGATCACAGCTGTCACACGAGTTTAGATTTTGCATAAGCAGAATAGTATAACGACAAACTCGCACAGAGAAATGATTTAACATCAACATAAGCTTAACAGTGGTGCATCGCTTACAGACACTGAGAGTCGTTCGCGTGCCGATATGCCTTTTTTCAGTGCTCCTATAGGTGATGTCCAATAATATTCAACAGTTCATTAAACCTATTTGGACCCATCCGAAATAACAAAAGAATTTACTCAGATGAGCGCGTAAGTCATTATAGAGTGTGCAAAATTGCTCTTTCAATAAACGCTGGCTGGTTATTGGGTTGGCTCAATATTTCCCGCGTCTCTTTGTTTTTTTGTGAATTAATAATTGACAAATACAAGCAGCGCTTCAAGCTCCATGCCACCAGTTGCACAATTTAAAATTGGAACACTAGTAAAATTGCAGCAATTTTCAGTTAAGCAACTTTGAGTTGTGCAATTGAAAAGTGCATGTCTACGCGGGGCCTAACTGCACGTGGCAGCATGTTCATGATTACTTTCCAAACACGTGTACGATGCGTGAGCAATATAACTCTGTACTAGATGTGCTAAAGACAAATCCATTCCTACAGTTCCTTTATCTGGTTTTGTTTAAAAACGAAATTTCATTGTATAAGTTCATTTAATAAGAATCTGATAGTTCATTCATTTAGTCATATTATAATATATTTTATTAAACACAATATTTGAACGGTGATGGTAACTTAATAGTCAAGTTCCTCCCTCACAACTTACTGAAACATTACATGCATTATCTTTAGCGAGCGAACACTTTGATTACTTAGATTGATGACCAATAATTATGACGCCGGTAATTACACCGTGCAGGAACATCAGCAGCAAGCAGTCCATTTCAGTAGCTTCACCGTTAAACTGCAGATAAACGGAAATCCGGTAGCTGTAAAGACTTCTGCTGTAATTACATATGTTAAGTCTCACACAGAATTGTTAGTGGAAATTTATTCGTGCAGCTGACAAAAATGAATGCCTTCTGTAGTATGAACATTGTGCAATATTCTTCAAAATGAAGCTTGAACCGCACGAAAACTTACATTTACAGTAAACTAGAGGGTGTTCTGTGTGCACTGGTTTAATATCTCAAATTCATTATTGCTCATTATTAGATGATGTTATATCTTACAGTTGAAGATAAGTTTGTATTCGTTTATCAAAAATCGTGAATATGCGCTTCAGTATATAATTAAGTACCACTGTCATTTGTGTAACGTTTGCTGCTAAGAAACGAAATAAGCAATGAATGAGCGGTGACCGGTAGTAAAGAAAGAAATTACGGAAAAACTCACAATTTATATAGGAAAACACCACGGGAAATTGTGGTTAAGGTTAGCATTGGGTTTATAGGTTATCTCTTTTTTCCTGTGCCTTTTTTCTCTGACGTTTTTCCTGTGGCCATTTCAATGTCTGTGACTTTATTGCCTCGATTCAAATGAGCTGGGCAAACTTTTTGCTTTAAAGTCGCATTGTACAGCTTGTAGGGTTTGAACACGAGCGTTTAACGCTTGAGGTGTACATTAATCAGACAACGACGATTGACCCCAAAAAGTGATCCAGCCTCTAGGCTTAGCTCTCTCTGCTCTCCCCCCTCGCTCTCTTTCTGTCAGCTAACCATGTACATTATTTTTATGGAATTTTTGTTTACTGCCACGTCGCCGATCTTTTCATTCCAATTTTTGTTATGAATTAAAGCCAGCGCAACCAAGTTAAGTTTACTCGCGTGCTTGGTTTGGAAAGTTACGATTCTCGTTTATTTCTAGTGCAACCGTGAAAAATGCACGTGTTCTGAAGGTCATAATGACGTCACAACCGGCACCATATGATTGTTTGTAAACAACGTCAGCTGTTCGCCCAAAATTAGAGTAGGTACACACTTATATAAGGTCCTAGGCAGGTGGAATCGTCATTGTGCATTAACCCCAAAACAGCTCAAGGTCGCTGGGCTGTATTATATACGTATTGAATGATAGAAAATCCCTGTGCAACTGCGCGTTACATATTCAACCAATATTGATCGCTAACGCTTGCTAAAAGGGTACGTTTTAGCTTGTCAGGGTGAAGCCTGCTTTGAGATGCAGAATTAGTGCGCTGCTGTACTAGCTTTATTAAAACTTTAAACTAGTGAAGTGTTGTGCTACTAGAGATTTGAAGTGTATACACAATCATAAACCAGTTTGGGGTCTGTAGCAGAGTGTATTCAGTGACCGTAACTGCAAGTTTTGCGTGCTGCTGTATATTGCCAACAAGCGAGTGAAACAAACATGGCGCTCGTTGCAAACTGCAGGGGAAGTCTGCGTGGATAAAAACAACAACAACCCTCGTGTTGTAGGTGATCAGGTTTCAGCAGCAGCATCAGCTGAAATGTTCTCTGATGATCAAGCTTGGTTCTGCCTACCAGGGAATTTCTCTCAGTGTCAGTGTTGTAAGCAAAGAGGAAGCAGGCGTAATAACTTTCATGGTGTATATACTGAAATGCAAAACGACGAGAGTTTGTTGGACGGAGAGGAGGGTGCAAATACATGGAGCCCGGGGAATAAGGATATTAGTACCTTAGCAAATAAGTGTGTACATGATCGACATAAAGCGGATGATGTGAAAGAGGTTGACATAGTCACGTCTAATCATGTTTTGTGCAGTGAAAATGACACTGTTCATGATAGTGTCAACACGAGTCCAAATGAAATGGACGAAACAAAGGATGAAGGCATTGTGGTCACTAGTAATGGGTGTAACAGGGACATACCAAAACTGAAAATCAAACCACCAGAACCAGAAGATGATTGCCTTGCCGAATGTCGTTGTGATTTGGACTCGGGTTGTGATTCCTCGGCAGGAGAAAGAATCAACGATGACCAGTTACTTTCACCACCTCCAGATCCACATCAACCTCTATTTGTTGATGTTAGTGAACATTTCGCATTAGGGAATCTTGCTGTCAGCCCAAATAGTCCTGAACAAGAGGATGAATTCCGCATTGAACGTAGTGTGCTATTGAGGAGCTCGTCACTGAAAACAACAAAAACGCCTCCTGGAACACCTGGCAGGAAAAAAGCAGTGCGTTTTGCTGATGCACTTGGATTAGATCTTGAATCTGTTCGGCACATCCTAGCTGCAGATATTCCCCCACGTATTCCTACCAACGTCATTGATCCTTTAAATAGGAGTTACGATGCGGAGTCATGTGGAAAACCCAAGATGGTCATGGGAGGAGACCAGACGCACAGTAGCAAATACCTTTCCCCGAATTTTCCACAACCAGGTGCTTCATTTGGTTTTCTAGACAGAGTAAATGATAAAAAGGTTTGTCTTGAAAACTGCATAATTAATGACAGAACGGTGTCTTGCACTGTTAGGGTTGCAAATATTGGTTACCATAAAGCTTTATTGGTGCGGTACACATTAGACAAATGGGCGACCCAGTTTGATGTTAATGCCACTTACGTGAGTGGCTCGTGCGATGGACCGACAGACAGATTCACATTTAGCATTGTTGCGCCACAGGAGTTTACTCTTGAAGCTAAGATAGAATTTTGTTTACAGTTTATTGTTAATGGACAGAGTTATTGGGACAATAATTATGGTGTGAATTATCAGTTGGAATGCTGCAGTTTGACGCCACCAGACGTGCATCATGATGACGGAAGGTACCTACATTTCATGTAAAAAAATTAATATGAACGGTGTCAAATGATCAAGTGGTTTATTACTAATGGTAAAGCTGTTGTAACAAAAATATAACTGTGGTGCTAGAAACATAGATTATCCATTTATTGTTGTTATTAGAGAGCAGCTATTGACGTGAAAATGTTTTAATTTTTCGTGCCTAATAGTGCTGTGATGGAAGACCTCTGTAGCAAGTAAGCGTCTATTTTTAACCAAGCAAATATCAAAGGTCTTTCTGTGGAATTAGAAAGCGGGTTCTACTGTTTGTGGTGCTGCCTATGGTTGCTGGCTGTCATAAGATTTACATGCAGCAAATGAGTGCAATGTTGTTAGAGGGACTGAGTTTGTAAGCACCGAGTGTCTTCTCCCCCACATGCAGTTTAGTGCTAAAATCTGAATAGACCTGTGGGCTAATTTAACTTCAAGGCTGAGGGATTTAACCTTCAAATGGTTGGAGGAATGGTTTGGTTACTGATTGGTGATAGGTGTTATGTGCATAAACTCAAGCAGATTATTATTAATCTGTTCATGTACTTGTTAGTTAGTAATTTTAGGCGTGTTGTGAAGGCTTAAATATGGTCCATAGTATTCAGTATTATCGTCCTCCATGAAATTTTGCATTGATGTTCAGGTTACTGATTTTTGCTCATGAAAAATAAACGCCTAGAAATCTCTGTTAAAAAATATGACGAACTTTCATTGATGAAGTCTCTATAAAGTTGTGGCATGTTGATGGCGATGACTTTTACTTTTTGGAATTTTAGTACTTCTGTGCCACTATGACGCCCAATTTAGCCTAATTTTGATTATCCAGAGTACGATCAGTGATTTAGATGCTGCCCATTAAATTAACGGTTAGCCGAACTGGACAGAAAATCCACTTTTGTCATAAAAGCAACTGTAAGTACTTTCCAAATAGCAATGGCAGCTGAGTACCTTGTATGAACAGTGCCATTATGTTCTGTTTAAGAAATTTGAATGGACATCACTTGTTGAACCACTTGATTACAGTTCATAGCTTGGTTGTGTTGTGAATTTTGCCAAGCCGTGTGACATTTACGGCAGTGTTTTACTTTATTGTTATTGTGTAGGTGTTTTAAAGTCACTGTTATACAGTTCACTGTACTTAAACAACCTCAGGCCTTTTTTTGAATGTGATACTACAAAGTGCACACCATCGTTCGAGGTAAAGCGTGTTTGAATTTATTTATCAACAATTTACGAAACTGTCGTTTTCAGTTTTTCAACAAGGCTGTCACATTCATCTTTTCTTCTAAATTTATGTGTTCCGTAAATATGACAGCATGGTACTGCTACGTTTCGTACTTTACGTAGACACTTAGTCAGAAAAATCTGCTTCTTCATTACCCACCCGCACACAAAACTTCAGGCTGCTGGTGCTATTCTAGTGATGTTTGTTTTGATCTCTTATCGCCTCAAACCTCGGCAGTTTGAACGATCGTGTTTTGAGTGATAGTAGGCCTATAAGTATAAATAATAAAGTTGGCAGATCGTATTGTTATTAATTAATATTTTTTATGATGAAAGGCTTAGGGCTGCACTTTTACAGCTGATTTATAAACTATCACTGTTAAACTAAAAGTATGGTAACATACATTCACTTGTAAAATAGCTGTTAAAGTTGGCCTTGTTAAAGAAAATTCTTTTATCTGTTATGTAATAAAAATTATCGTTATGCTCATTTGTTATGCTCAGATTGTTCTTAAAGTAATAGGAGAAATTTTCGTGGTGTAACGGTGATCTGTGTTCACCGCGTTGGTGCTTGTAAGCTGTGCATAATTGATTAACGTTCGTATGCTGTTTTTGTGGTAGCTCCTGCCAGCGATACATAGATAGCCGTATTTACATCCAGCTGAATTAAGATTAAATATTGTATTAGGAACCAGAAAGTAATATATGGTTAATTCTTGGATTTGATCATGTGCTAGTTATGAGGCCTACAGTCTATATCCCATATATAGAACAACCTGGCATGGGATAGTGTTCCACGCGGAATTCTAGCGAAGTAACAGAAATGCGTTTATCCCTGGTACAGGAAATAGAATTGGGTTAACATGAGGTAGTAGGACTGTAGTATGGACAATTTTTCCATGATGTGTAAACGAGCAAAATGATTCTCATAATGTAATTAAAACCCGATGAGCATATATATAGTAATTTTCTTTATTATTAGTGTTATTCCTGAAGAGGTACATTGGACAACTTAGCTTTAATGGTTGATAAAATTCGAAGCAGTAAATGATTAGATAACGACCAAGTCTTTCTGAAAGTGTGCGCGCCCACTTATTAATATTATATAGCTTTAAGTCAAATAAAAGCCTTTCCGTTTAAAAAAAATAAGTAACAATCTTTAATGGTCTAATAATCTAACATTGGACTAAGCAACTCAGACCATGACATTGGTCCCTTTTGTGGGTATATTGAACTTTGTGATTGTCCAATATCCACGTACACGCGTCGTGGTCCAATAATCCAAACAATATGATTTCATTTCATTAGAAAATACTTTTTATGCAACATACTGGTGCCTGTATGACGTGAATGCATTGCAACAACCGGTAATGATCGTCTGCGCAATCAGTTTTTTAAAACAAGTATTAGGAAAACATCAAAGTTCACACGAAAAACTTTTGTTCATGTTTATAACTTGGTATGCATACTTGTTTAAGCTTTTACGCAGTTTTTACGAGACACGCGCTACCTATAAGTCTAATATACGCCAACAAATAGCACAAAATTGAAATTCTGTTTAATACTTTTTAAATCATTTGTCAGCCACCTGTATGTCAACTTGCGAAAAGTGGCAACAGCTGATTTTTCGAGAAAATACATAGGATTCTTTATGAAACAGTCAATTGTTCAGATACCGCAGCATGTGATGCAGACAGGCCAGTATGAGATAATAATCTGTTTACTTGCTCCGATGATCTCAACCTTGAAAAATTAGAGGTTTTTGTCGGCACTTCCTGAAATCAAATGTGTTAGTTGAGCAGAATGTGCTAGAAAATTCTCAAATTTCAGTGTGTTTAAAAAATTCACAGAAAGTTATATTAACAGTATGTATCCTCGCTTGTTTGAAAGACTAGGGTTAGTAGAAAATGTTAGTAGAAGATGTTTTAACGAATTTGTGACACCCAAAAAACTACCATGAAAAGGGTAGCTGTGATTCAGGAAAGATATTAAGCTAATGACGCGTTTTTGCACTGCTAGTTCTTGATCTACTTTTTGCATCATAACAAATTTCACGCATATATTATAGTTAGCTAGTTTAGATTTTAAAGTTTTAACTATTGTGAAAAATCATTGCTTTTTGTTCTGTAAAAATACCCCGAGCTTCGAGGTATGCCAAAATAAGAGCTGCAATTCCCACGAAAGCTGTCACATCCGCTTATATGCTGACGAAACAGTGAGCTTTAGGTCCTGATCATATAACATACATGTATATATTTGTTTAATTTGCATAAAATATAATTTACAGTTTTCTCCAGTCACATCGCTTTCAGCTAACATGGTCATTATAGGCTACGTTTCTAGGACAAAAGTGACATAAAAAACGTGAAAATATTATCCAAGTTTTACAGAAATGTTAGGGATGAATGCTGCATTATATACGCTTACCATCTAATGTTTTGTACAGAATAGTGCCTCGAAATGTTCTTAACTCTTTGCCATAGCCGCCTCATCTTGGCCTACTTATTTATCTTGAAAATAACTGCCCAGGATGTCGTATTTACACTGAGTCGCTTTTAAAAAATAAACAGCATATTTTTAGCCAAACTGCCTAGTTTCCAGCAGACACATTAGACTTTTGACAAACACTGATCAGACTCCGTAAATAGATTGCGACCTGTTGTGAGAAAAATAGTCTACGGCGCCTCTTTTTATTTGAATTAATGGGGCTTTATTCTGCATGTGCTGTTATTAAAGCCATATACGCATGATATTGCTACGTCATTTTTTATGATAAACTTATAATGCACATTTTTATTTATGCCATTTTTCACGGTAAAATTGCAACGCACAATTTCATTTCCTTCGTTCGTTAAATGAAAAGATCTTTTACAATTGCTTGTTGTTACAGCTTCACAACGCGTAATTACCAATTTAGATGTATTCCAATAAATAGAATCAAACGCATGAGCCATCAACATAGCTTATTTTTAGCGCTTTACAGGCATTTCAGATATAGTATTATAATAAGATGAAAGTTCGGACCTCATTATAAATTCGTCTATTTTACACTGTGTCAAGTACGTGTAGTCACGTAAGGAAGGAAATTGACTATTCTATGTGTAAGTTCAGCTAACTATGATTACACAAATAACTATTACGACTTAACACCCTTGTATAGCCATTAAATTTAGTTTTACTTGAGATGTAACAGATTAGGAAAATTCTCAAAATCCTACTAGGCAGATTCGAAGGAATAACTGCGCATAGTATATACGAGGACTTGTGAATTTATAGCTAGTGCAGATAACGTCAAAATTCTAGAAACAAAATAGCCGATATAAAATAAGCGTTGAACGCCACTGGTGAGGTAGAAAGTTAAAACAAATTCGTTGTACACTGTAATACATTTTATATTATAACGAGCATTTGTACTATTCATATTTCGGTTGTCACTTACTAGAAATTTAGTAGGAAAATGTCTACCTGGTGCCAAAATGGAATTATTTTATTTCGTGATTGGTTAGTAGTGACAGCATCAAAATGCAAAAATTCTGCATATTTTCATTTCTTACAAGGCACGTTTGCATTCGTGTAAAGTTATGTTACCTAAATAATACCACAATTGCCAATTTATATACTGTATACTGTATAGATAGATGTTGTTACCGAATTATATGGTGATGTAATGAAATGTTGGAGAAGCAGCCAGTACAAGTATTTTATTTCAGTTTCTGATTCAATACTTTTTTAGGGTTAATCATGTATTGTAAAAAGTGTCGCTCAAAGTTTTCTTGTATATAGTGTTCGAAATGAATGAATTATAGTTGTTATGATTAAAAAATAAACATTTAGTTATCCAAATGAAATATGTAGAGTATGTATTTACATATTAAATTGCACGTTTAATCCAATGAAAGCATTATACTGAAATCTTTTGATCACTAGATAGGTCTACAGATGTAAACGCAATCTTGCATACAGATAGAAACCGCAGATTAGATTATGCTGTTAAAATATGCATAATACACGGGACTATCTTATTTAACGACAAAAATCGCAGAAGCTTTTACTGAAACAATTGAAGCATCTCCTGAAAAAAGTATGAAATCGCTCACTGTAAGTGCTAGAAAACAAAGATAAGCAAAAACTGTGAACAGCTAATGACAGAATACAATTCGAATTGAAAGCAGCCAATAGGAAAAATCTAGACACTCAAAATTCCGAAGCAAGTACAAGAAGCATTGTTGCAACTAAAAACATCATATGCTGGAACGAATCCTGAATTAACAACATTGGGCGAGTATGGAAATCAATTGTAACACAAATGCATTTTGTCTTTTCTGAATCAGTATGTTATGTAGTATTCGCCTTGTGGGAAATTTTTTAGGGCCGGTTGAAATTTGGGCCCATCCCATACAGCATTAGCCTTAGCAACCACATCGTTACTAACCTTTTTATGAGCATCTAATACCATCTAGCCTAGGTTACCATATAAATTATTGCTAATAATATAAAATGTAATTCTCCTAAATTAGTTATCATGGTTACTGTTTATCTTAGCAACAGCATTAAATGACTAAGTTAGATTGAAAAATAGTTTCGTCGCCGTTTCAGTGCTGCTACGTACTAAGAACACATGGCACGTCCTACCTTTTGATGCCACACATTTCCGCCCACGATGCATCATCCCTCAAATTTGCTATATTTGCTAAATCTTTTTGCAGTAATTCTATATATGTCAGTAGCTGACCACCACTCGGCTTTTTTGTCATTTCAAGAGCTTTAGGTAATGCTATAGGAAAAGGAGATTCTTGAGGTAATCTTAGTGTATGCCCAGTCCAACGCTTTTGGGCAAATTGGTTGGAAAACCTCGATTTTCACCATTATACGAACTGAGAACAAATCTTAACACATAGAAATGGTAGCAGTTGCTATAGTAACGATGCAAAAATTGTTTACCTTTGCAACTTTGTAGTAGCAACTGCAGTAAATAGCATTAAATGCTTTTTGCACGCCTTAGCTACCAAAATACAGACAGTTTGTTGCACAAAGTCGACCTAAAACTAGCAAAACTCCATAAATTAGCAAAAACTATTGCAAACATATTCGAATTGCAAGTACACTTGGCCACCTCTGGTTGGCTGCCATAAAGACATAAACTAACTGACTATAAGGGGCCCTCTTTTCAATTATTTGAGCAAGTGGCTTTATTCACACTTGCACGATGATGTATAGAAAAAACCTGCTAATTCCCAACTGCATTTACCATTGCTGCCTTTTTAGATGCAAACAACTAATTCCGGCATAATGTCAGGAGCTGGGCATTATTCGTCAAGTGAACTGCTACAGTATCTGACTTATCTAACCATATCCTACTGGAAGTTTGCTCTTCCAGGCGCTATTGTGCAGTAATTTACATCACCAGATTGTACAGAGTAGTAATTTACATCACTAGATGTTAATTCATAGCTATTAAAATCTTTTTGCAGACAATTGGTGTCTTAGTGAATTTAGGCCTGATGTAAGTCTGATAAATCTCTTACAAATAAATCAAAATGTTACGGCTAATTGTGTTTGTCCAAAGCACTCAAAGCGTTCAAACCATCGGAAGGAATTTACAATTTCCACACAATTTAAAGACCCTAACCCTAACTCTAATCCTAACATCAACCCTAACCCTAGCCTTAATCCACTTCATGAACTAATTTCCTGTGTGTGGGGAATTGTAAACTTTAACCAAACCATCTATAATTATTTTGTTCTGTGACTTGCAAGACTTTTCCTTTTTAACACAGACGTGCCAGAAGATTTCTAGTTCTACCAAGATAATTCAGCACCTTCTGAGGATTCTGCGTACACAACGGCTCATTAAAATAGCAAACTTTGCTACATTTGGACACCTGTTCAAGAATCACACTTTCTTTACCAACACAAGTAAGGAATTGTTGGATAATAACTCTGTCCGGCCTATAGCACTTCACTTAATGAATAATGATGAAATTGACGTCTAACATAATGTCAATCATTTTCGTTGACTGTCCAATCAGCGTGCATGTTATTTCACACACCCCTGCAACAGGTACGTTCGGGACATTCAGCTACAGCTCCGTCTAACACTGTTATGAAAAATGCTCAACTTTTCATAAGTTGGCGAGAGAAATATTGACTTGGTTCTAGATTTTATTAGTGGCAATTGAAATTGCAAGTGAATTAGTGGAAATATATAGACTAGTTTCGTTTATAGGAAGAAATGCACAACGCTTACGCGTCTATGATTTGCTGATTAAATCATTTTGCAATCAAGAAAATACGCAGTTTAGTTTAGTTGATGGCTTTGCAAGTTAGATAAAAACAACTATTTGATTAACTTTAAATAAGAACAAAACAAAATGTTTTCTTTTCTGGCCAGTTTTTATAAATCTCAATGAGATCTTCACAGTCAAAATTAATTCAACTGTGGTCAAAACTTATTATACATCAATGCAATATTAGCAAATTTTACGCTATTTTTCTGGTTATAATCAAGGTTAAAAGATACCATTGGGACTTATGTGACTCGGGCATTCAATATAAGGGTCGTCTATGGAATGGAACAGTCAAATTTATTCCATTTCCGTAGCCTGACAAACGGAAAAATACAAAAACTTAATAAATCTTGCAGACTAGTACATGATCAATTAATATAGAAAAATACGTCACAGGCTTGATGTTCGTATGTTTAAAGGCAAGAGAGACAATATTTTTGTTGCTCATTTATTGTAAAGTAAGACTAACTGGCTTAGTTTCTTTATTATATTTATGTCTGTGTATTTTATAATGCTTTGAAACTTCGTCTCTACATTCTGTTTAAATTGAAAAGTCATTTTTGGCTACTTGAAGTGTTAATTTCGTGTAAAAATAGCTGCTGCTCTGCAAATTTGTATCTATGAAAAAGCGCAATCAGTTTATCTGCTGATTAGACATTAGTTTTAACCGTCATGTTGTTTCGTTTCGTTTCGTTTCGTTTAGTTAAGCTTAGCTTAGACAGTTGTCCTGCGTGAGCTGTTGTCCTGAATGCTGCTGAACGTGCTTACTTTGCAGCGGAGGTGGAGCGATAGACCAATATGTCTGACGTCAATTATGGGGAAGAAGAGTAATTATGGCAGCCAGCCCTGTTATCAATACGACTGCTAGATAAGTGCGTTTATACACCGATTTCACATTTAGTTCTTATAATAATCACAATTTTTCCTAATTGCAAGATTTGGACGGTTATGTAAAATAAACTTGTGATATTTTTGTAACTAGAGTGTACAGAGCATTCAATGCTTTCTACTGCAACCGCTATTACGTAGTTGCTAAGGTAAACAATTTTCACATCGTTACTATAGCAGCTGTTCTACCTGTGTGCTACATTCTCAACTCCCGTGTATTAAGATTTAGTGTAAGTTCGTAAAATTCGTGAAAGTCAAAGTTTGCCAAGCTATTTCCCAATCTAACTTCGTTATCAATGTCGCTGCTAAGATAAACAGTGACATGGCAACCATAACATGAGAATGACATTTTACATTACTAACTATATATGGTAACCTAGGCTAAACGGTACTAGTGCTCATAAAAAATCAGTAATGCCATGGTTGCTAAAGCTAATCTGCATGGGATGGCACCCTTTTGAGAATGTAAATGTAAAGAGGATTGTTCAACACATAAACATGAAAGACCTAAGCCGGAAAAATGAAAAGTATGCATTAAAAGTCGTGTTTGTCATATTCTTGGTATAATGTTTTAACGAGACAGCGGTGCAGTCCAGTACCAATGGGCCATAAGTGGCCAAACAAAATGATATAATGTACTGTAATATTAATCACTTTGGGTATCTAGTTACCTTATTATAAGTAAGTCGTGTAGTGTTCGAGTGTATTGGAACTAGGTAACATTTTGTTTGAACGTCCAACATATTTAACTAAACATGGCTTTTTGGGTGTGACTTCACAAAATATCCAGTGCCCGCAACTACTGATACTGGAATTTTCTGTAACAATGATGAAAGCAGTTCGCTGTATAGGTAAAAACATAAAAAGTAGCCTGAAAAAATAAATCAATAAATTAACGTTCTGGGCTACTCTGAGACTGAACAGTTTTTAGAATAGTGCGCCATTAAGGACTATTTAATTTTTTTCTGCTGCTACCCACATGATCACAATGTTTCACAACAGAATATTAACAAAGGCACCTCTCAAATCTTACATGGCTACAGCACTGCATGACCTCATCCTTGCCATGCATAAATTTGTACATTTTCAGGTGCTTACCTGGGCCTAAAATTTAACCGGCCCTAAAAAATTTCCCCAAGGCCAATTCATGGGGAAATTTTTCTGAAGTACTATATAACACTCTGATCCGGAAAAAAAACAAAAAACCTTTGTGTCGCAATTAATTACCAAAAATCGATATTTTACTCGCCAGTTGTTTCATCGTACGGTTTGGCAATCATACTACTGGTCCATATAATTAACATAAGTTTTCATTGTGTTTGATTCGAAAATATTTATGTAGCTCTACCAACTCGAATAAGAAAAATATTTATCAATGCCAGTCTTTAAGTTATGTGTTTACGTTAAAGGACCACTTCTAATGTTTATATTTGTAATCTTTCTCGTGTTGTTAACACACAAACATGCAGCTAATTTTGGACTTTCATCTGCCAAGGTCAAGTCCATTCCTTACCTAGATTATTCTCTGCGCACGCGCGGTACTTAAATCTATATCTGTTGTATTGCTATTTTTCATTTCCTTTTATTGTGATATTTTTGCACATGAATTATAGAATAAATTTAATTACTTTACTGCCCTCTTATTTCAAAAACCTGGGCACGCAAAAATTAATGCTGTAATAAAATTCTAAAATTGTGATTACTTAATATTCTTGCAATAAGAAATAATGATTAATCTGAATTATCAACGATTTGTATGACTTGAGCGATGAAACAAACTATAATCGGACTAACGGTGACTAGGAAACGGTAACCTAATGAAAAGTCAGAAAAAACGACAACTTAATAGGCTTATGATATTTATAAAGAGATAGATCGGAGTTAAACCAGATAGGCAGATGTATTAAAATTCGACATTTAGACAATTCGAGTGACACTTTAATTAATGTTTATAGCTTTACGGACAAGACATTCCAACATCTTTCCTCTGATAGAAAAGCTTATTCAACAAAAAACTTACATCCACTATAGTAACTCTAGAAACTGTTATCCACCAGGCTACTCGCACATCATAAACAATTCAAATAATACTGTACCTAAAACTGATACATGGAAGTTCAAACACAAGGAATTTTAAAATTCAGTAACCTGTCTAAAACAGTGTAAGTATTAAATACTAGGGAACGATATCATTTTACAAGAAGCATAAAAATTTAAAATTCCTGCGCAGATTCTGTGGACAACAGCTCACATTTACATTTTTGCACAAAATCTTTCAGTCAGAATTTGAACTAAGAATGACCACCTGTTAATAGGAATACAAAGTCAAATTTAAAACATTTATTACATCATCATCTTTTATTTGGAAATTTGAAACAACTCACAAATACAATTCATTACACAGTGGTAAGCAAGATCAATGTTCATAAAAGAAAACACAATAATCGTATGCATAGTTAATACAACATTTAAACATATATTCCATAGTAACATAATTATTAAGTAATCAGTTAAGTATCTTTGGTCGATTCAGTACTCTATCAAAGGAGTTTTGTATGGAAGAGCAACATGTGGTGGATGATTATTCTCAGCAGGAAAAATGACTGATTGATAATCGTCTTCATACGCGATTGGATGAAAAGTATCTGTAGCTGTACTATTATCATACTTATAAAGAGCTAGCCTAGATCGGAGTTAAACCTGAGAAAAGTCAGATTTAGTAAAATTCGGCGTTTAGACAAAAGCAGTGCCGCTTCGAGATATTGTATTGAATTACTGTTTATACATGTAGATTTATGCACACGATGAACCAGCACTTGGCTTTATGTGATTGATAAATATTATTAATGTTACAAAGCTAGCCTAAGCAGCTCTGGCCTACGTTAGAAACATGTCAGTAGCTCTACCTACTGCCAGATATCATAAACTTGAAACTCTGGAATATAATAGCAGATTATAATATATTAGTTAATAACAATTAATAATTACACAAATGCATCTTTGGGTAAGCATTTATTGAACTTCTGGAACGTTTAGTGGAATTCCACCGTTAATTTTAAAAAAGACATATAGTTTTTAGATCTTGATTGCATTAAAATTTAATAATGAAAATATTAGCACCAGACTGTCAAGAGCATAACGTATACAGTTTTATAACACACAAAAAGAAATGTTAAATAAGGCGACATAACCCGTAGCAGCTCCTCCAAGCGATTTATCGTAGTACTGATAAAATGTGGATGTCTAATATCCACTGGTGAAGTAGTGTTTTAGCGACATGATTGACCGGTGAAATGATGCACTAGCGATCCTTACTTAGCTAGAAATAATCATCTGGGAAAGTGGAGCCCTGGTGAAATGATAAACTAGCAATGTGATTCACTGACGATATGACACACTGGCGAAATGGAAACTGCCGAAGTGAGTCAGTACCTTCTCTTACTATGTCTAAATCATTAGTCCCTGCAGTATCTAAAAATTTGCTGGATTACTGCTGTCTGTGTTTACTGTTTACCTCTCTCTCTCTCTCCTCTCTCTCTCTCTTGCGCTTGTTTTGTGCAGGTACAAATCTTGATCGTCCATGAAAAGTTTTTATAAATTGCTAATTTAAGTGGTGAAAAATCAGACAAAGAAGGTGTGTAGGCCTATTTACAAGTCAAATTGGCGCACAAAATGAAACCCGTGGTAGCAGCTAATACAACTAGAAAACGTGAGTGGAACACATGCATAATTTGCCGTAGAAACACAGATTTTTGTAAAATACCCGAGTTAGGTGGACTTGAAATTTGCAACAATTGTGTACAAAGAAAAATGTTCGACAAATGGTAGTAATCACGAAACGGAAGCAATTATGTTGCCGACTTCGCCTGACCGCTCTGCACTCGTTGGACGCAAGGATGACAAAATACCTTGGGGCGATGCTAACGATTGTGAGTATGCAAAATATTTACACAAAATAATTGATTGCCTTCCCAAAGAGTTAAAGAACGTTACGGCTGCCTTGGAAAAGTTAAAAACTAGTCATGCACAGTCTCTTACTATAATTCAGCAATTAGAAGATGAATCACGGAAAAATAATTCTATACAGAAGATGTCTTATGCAGGTAAACTAATGCAGAATGTTAATACTTCAAATGGAAATGATTCTGTAGCTCGTCCGGGAAATGGTATAGTTAAATCAACAAACCGAAGAACTGTTGATTACAAGGCGAACAAAACTGTATTTATAGAGAATGTGAAAAGAGGGGATTTGATTGCTAATCATATGCTTATTAAGAAGCACATCAGCAAACATTTCCGAAACTGAGATTTGGTTTGGCCTACAGAACCACAAGAGGTAATGTACAGTTTCAATTTCGTGATGCTGAGGAGGCTCAGGCTGTAGTAGCTAATTGGAGACCCGAGTTTTTGGGAGGTGGCACAAGTGCGAGGCACCTTATACAAAACAGAATTGGATTAATACGTGACGTCGACATTGAACTAACTGATCAAGAAGTGCAAAATTTTGTGTCTAAAGCTTATCCTGGAGCAAGCATAGAACAGGAGAAAATTCTAACAACGGTAAAAGTGAAATTCGAACAGGAAAGCGACTTAGAACAAGTTATAGAAGAAGGACTTTTCATCGGTAATATGTTATGCTGTGTTCAAAAATTCTTGTTTTCGCGAAAACCAATTAGATGCTTTAATTGTCAGAAGTTCAATCACATAGCTAGACTCTGCAAGAAAGATCCAGTATGTAAAAAGTGTGCTGGGAATCACAAAACGCAAGATTGTTCATCAGAGAAAACCAAATGTGCAAATTGTGCGGGCCGCCATGCTGCTGACAACACAGATTGTCCGACTTACAAGAAGTGGGAAAAGAAACAGCAAAGCAACGATGGAGCATAAAGAGCAACCTCTTGTTATTTGTCAAATAAATATCAATAACTTTTCTTTGCATTCTAAAGTTGCATTAGATGGAAATATTAGTGATTTAAGGCCTGCTTGTGACATATTAGCCCTCCAAGAAACTAAAATTGAAGACAAAAATATTAAATCGATACAGCTAACTAATTTCAAAACATATGCTAAACCATCTCAGGGAACATCAGGTGGTTGCGCTCTACTTGTAAAGAAAAGGTATTACGTGCTGTAGAGTCCCAGAATTAGAACATAGAGACCTTGACCTTGACATAATTAGTGTTAAAAACGACAGAATTTTATCAGCGTCAACGTATGTACCCCCAAATTCGCCCCAAGTCCTACAAGCTATGCTAAACAACTGCCGTGAAGCCAATTCAATTGCTGTTCAGCACAGTCTAGCTGGAACTTTAATCATTGGAGGCCTGAATTGTCGCTATACTTCATGGATACTACCAATAATATGCACGGTTCATTACTGTATTATTATATTATTCTGGTAGCCCCGATATTACTTTTCAATCTTTCAATGAAACGAGTGCCATAGATTTTATTTTGGCTAGTGGCCATATTGCTACTCAAGTTCGCGAACAGTGTGTTAAAAAAGAAATTGAATTATTTTCTGGGGCTCCCAGAATGGGACACTATTCAGTTATAACTCATATTAATAATAACGCTGGACATAGTGAAATCGTAAGGTTTGCCGAGTTTATGATTTGAAGAATGCAGACTGGGCTGTGGTCTCACACTTTAGAAACTAAAATACGGGAAAATTTTAACAGTATTATTACATGTGTAAATCTACGAAATGCAAAAGAATTGTGGGAGCGTTTTAGGCATTTCATTACTAAAACTTGTAACGAAACCAATTTACCAATTTCACCTACAAATAGAGAGTTTTGGAATCCATTGCTCTAAGTTTTATTAATGGACAAGGATTTTTTAAACATTTTTTATTCCGATTAGGGCTCATACCTGACAATTCTTGTTTATGTGGTCTTCCCCATACTTGTGAACATCTATTTTTCGACTGCCCTTTTGTAGACTCACAAAAGCGTGTGTTCTTTGAGAATAACATTAACACCACTAGCATTGCTATGTTAGTTCAAAATCAAAATGATAGCAACACTTTGAGATCATCTGTTGAAGTAATTAAGGATGATTTCATTAGACAGCAAATGTCAGGAGTATTATGATACGTGTTACTAAACTAGCGGTTGTACTTTTGCTATCTTTGTAATTTTAATTTGTAACTGTATTTAGAGTCACTTTATTTTATTAGAAAATTTGTAAAATTTATACTTACGCTAATGTTGTACCTGCAAATAGAAGTTTTATTAATAAAGATTTTAAATAAATAAAGATCTCTTTCTCTCTCTCGCTCTCCCTCTCTAGTTATCTACAGCGCTATGACAAAGTTGACTATCAAAAATCAAAATCATCATTTAAAATGAGGCAATCCTTATTTTTACTTTTGTTTTGCTACAATTTAAATCTGTTTTTAGGGTGAAATTGCTTTCTGACAGTAATTTGCATTGTTTCTTTTGCTGCATACAATAACTTCAAATAGAATCGATTTTCATATTATATGAAATATATTTTAATAATTAATAACTGTAAAAAATGAAAACAACAATTAGGTTTTGCGAACCACACGAATTTGTTAATATCTAGGTGAGACAAATGTCGCAATAAGAAGTTTTATTATACAAGCTTGTTAGAAAATTCCAAAATTTATGGGCTCGTCCGGGATTTGAACCCGGGACCTCTCGCACCCGAAGCGAGAATCATACCCCTAGACCAACGAGCCTGACAAAATTTTTCAGCTGAAAAACAGCCTTATAAAATATTCTTCGACAGAGGTAACAAAATTTAAACGAATTTGTGACAGGTATGAATGAAAACCTCAGCAATATATCAGTGTACACTCATAACACTTGAGGTACGCTAAATCGAACTGCATGCAATTATTGGAAATTGCCGATAAAACGGCAGACCTTAGATATTTTCCCAATACAGTGACAAACAGTGAAAGTCGACAATGATGTTTTCAATTTCAAGCAAAATTTTTATTTTCAACTTCGTCTGTTTTACACCTGCAGTACCGGCGCAAAGAAATACCAAAGTTTTTTGTGTATAATTTTCATTAATTTTTTGTAAATTAAAATTTTATATCCATACTCAAGTTAAAATGTCGTAAGTAATCAACTGTTCTTACATCTTGAAATACGTTTTTCTAGTACAATTATGATTTAGCCGACTACTAGATATACCTTTGAGTTATAGTAGTGAACAGTACCCGATTAGATTTGAATACAACAAAGAAATACCGATACTCGGATAGCTTAGGCCCAAATCAGTCACACAAGCGTATTAATAATGCGATATTTCGGGAACAGTTACTAACCACATCAGGTTTCTACTAACGAAAAACCAACCACAAAATCTGTAAGTCTCGTGAAGCGAACAGTTATTTCCAAAATATCGTGTTATTAGTAAATTGTTATGATGATTAAAACTATCTCTTAGTTGTTGTGGTATAGGTCACTTTTTCAAAAACGATTTAATACAATTTGTGGTTTAAGTACATTACAGCGCAGTGGAGTTATATTATTAATAATTATGGAACAATGTGCCTAATAGTAATAGTATAACTTCCATAAGAGTCTCCTTCTCTAAAACTAGCTACTAAATGCTACAAATTTTTTCATTAGAAAATATTCTTTGATGTAGAAGTTTTCTCCATTGTTCACTTGTATCTATTTGCAGGGTGTCTTTTTCACGTGACTTCGCAATTTTATCTTTTGCATTCCTATAATTAATATACAATATAATCCACATATAACGAGTCCTGTTATAACAAGCCTCTGGTTACTACGATTAATTTTAGTACTCTTAGGCTTAAATAATGTATTTAAAAGTTGCTTATAGCGAGCTCCGATATTTGCTTACTACGAGGGAATTTTCTGGCACGCGATTGTGCTTCTACATATAACTAGCGCGAGTTCTAAAACAACGGGCATTCACCAAAGGCAAAAATGTGGAGATTAATTTATTGATCGCTCATAAAACACCGTGTTATGTTATCAACAAGTACAGTGTAATCATGTAGACATACTGGTGAGTCACAGCTACAAGTGCTCCTGCAATTGTAACTTACAGACAGTCAGAACGAAGCGGTACTATGATTTAGACAGAAAAGGAACCAGTTCGTCAACACATTAACTTGAATCACACAGTTGAAGCGTTTTCTAAACTACAGCAATGTTAAGCCATAAATTGTATAAAACTTGGTGCAATTTAATTTGCAGTAAGCTTTAATAACAGAGCTTTTAAAAAAAATAAACTGTTTTTGGAAAATAAATGATTCTGTGACTTTTCAAATTTTAATTTTAAATAAATACAGCGATTTTACTTTAAATGAGACGTAAGCTAGGCAGAGTGTAGATTTAGTTCTTAGATGACGTAGGCCCATACTGAAATGCCCATAATCAGTTATACTGCGGCTGCACAGATACGTATTTTATTTAAAAACCAGTCAATGTGTTAGGGGAATATATTCAATATAATAACCTATGATCCTTTTTTGAGTGTTGTTAAACCTAACAATCCATTTTTTGTTATCTTTGTTAGCGGCCTGAAAGTTTTTTATAGGTCCATGCTAATAAACAATTTTGTTTGAATAATTAATCTCTTGGTAAAGAAATCATAGTTCATTTTTGATAAAGTTTCGTATGTCACCCCTTCAGCAAAAATAGTTTGATGTGCCATGTGCTTGCAAACTGATAGAGATAATTGCTGCTAGCTTGCTAATGCTGATATACACTATTATGCAATAGTTCAAATAATAATGACTAATAATTTACTAGTGATCAAGTCTAATGTGTTTAAGTGCAGGCTGGCAGTGTGCCAATAAAGTAGCTAATAGTCTGCAAGTAGGGACATGATACTGTAGAAATTTGCATTATAGCTGTATTCTTCCATTTTTGTTCACGTGAACTAATAATACCTCCTAGTAAGTAAGTGGTGTTTGTAAACGACCACTTGGTCATACACTTCCCTCACACAACCTAAAATTTCTTATTGTTAATACATGTAATACTCTTGTAACTCTGCTATACTATATTAAATAAACTTCATAGTTGATAGTGTACTTGTAGTTATAGATGCACAACACACTTTATCAATTTTTAAAGTAAGTCTAGTTCTTGACACCCTGTATAAATTACTAATCATTGATTGAAATAACAGTCACTGGAAATGGAAGCCTGTAGCTGAACTCAACGCTGCCACTTAAATTTAGTCGTAAAATTTTGGAAATCCGTAGTTAATTTTAGAAGTTCGAAGTGCTTATTAAAATTGAGTTGTAAAAAACATTAAACATGCACTTAGTTAACATGATACACTTCTTTGTGGTTATTTATAAAATACTTTATTTTCATGCAGGTCACTTATGCAGAAACCAAAGTCTGAGTTGACGCCAGAAGAGCTTGCGAAACGAGAAGAAGAAGAATTTAATACAGGCCCTTTATCAGTTCTGACCCAATCTGTGAAAAATAACACACAGGTTCTAATCAATTGTCGTAATAACAAGAAATTACTTGCAAGAGTTAAGGCATTTGACAGGTTTGTACATTTTTAACAATTTAGAACTAAGTGAATTAGAATTTTGAAACTGACAGAAGTATTTTGTATTGCAAGGAATGCAGATTTTTTTAATCATTGTTTTTTTAAAGATAAAAATTTAGCTCAACATATGACCGCAAGTTGTGCAATTACACACTTGCATTGTTTTTTTAACTTGCCACTAGATGGCAGACAAAAAATTGCTCAGTCACCATAGCTTGGCCAACATTAGCCATGTCCATTCCAGCAGTGTGATGTTAGAAGCTACAGCTGGACAATGAACATAGCAGCTGCAGTGGCAACCTTTTGTTCCAGCTAAGCTGTTGCTTGCTGCTGGGTGAAATTTTACACAATTATTTTATATATATCCTTAGCACGCAAAAGGTTTATTTGCATAAATAATATATTCCGGTTGGATATTTCATTAGTTTATTTGAAGATGTTGGCTGTTTTTGTTTAAGTAAGCAAATCATTTACTACTTGAGAAAAATTCGCCAGTACTCATGAAAAACACTTCATTTACTGAACAAAACAGCAGGAAACACTTGATTTACCGAAAACGCTCAAAAGCCAAAAATGATCTTTACACAAAAATGTGATCATTACAAAGCTTAAGAACCCCTCTTAATAGATCCTTTGGCTGTTTTTACCTACAAGTATTCTTTGTAACAAAATTAACAAATATTATGTAAGAAAATGAAATTTCTCAGTGATCAGCAAGTGAATCAGGCACAACAGTGAAACTTGTAATTGTAGTATTTGCAGTCGCATGGAATGTAGAATTGTGGATTTTTATGTTAGCACTCAAAAATTTATTTTTCAGGCACTGCAACATGGTGTTAGAGAATGTCAAGGAAATGTGGGTAGAACAGCCAAAGTCAGGGAAGGGCAAGAAAAAATCAAAGCCTGTTAACCGAGATCGTTTCATCTCAAAAATGTTTCTTCGTGGCGATTCTGTAATTTTGGTCCTTCGAAACCCACTTGCTACAGCAAAATAATCTCACTGTCTATAGCCTTTGTCTCAAGTATCTTCATTCCACTGTATTTTAGTTTTCAGCGTTTGAGCTTTATAGCATTATAGTTGTTGCAGCGAGTGTCGTGCCTTTACTCATGTACACATTCTTTGCTTACATGCAATAAAGTAAATTGGAAAACGTGAGCTCCACACACACTCCATCCAGCAGATGCAAACAAGTTTTAACGTCACTGCTGTACTGCCAGTAACATTTAGAGTGAAATGTCAAATTTTAGTTTTGTCGTTTTGTTTAAAAAAGTGCTGTTATTAAATATGTTGTTATGTCCAGTTTGAAAAAAATTGCTTCAATAAATGTGTACTTTTATTTTGCTAAATATACTTGTAACAGATATGACAAAGAATGCTGGAATTAGAAAAAAATTGGATTAAAGAACTTCCTAACTGTGAATAATTTGATCCATGTATAAACAAAAGTATTTAGCATGGCAATAAATAATTTTTTAATGGTTTTGCATTCATCTGTTTATTTTTTTGTATCCAATGTGTAGATGCTTTAAACCACTCAATTTCTCAAAGCCTTTTGATTATCTACTGTAGCAGTAATATGCAGATGCAGATGAAAATTTAAAATGCTGTAGTGCTGTAGGTTACATTTTATCATGAATAAATAAATTTCTAACACTGACATTTACTAATACAGTTTTAAATTTGCTAGGCAATTAGGACCCCCATACCTGCTTATAGTCTTTACTCACAATACAGCCCCAAACACTCTAATTAGTAAATTTAGTATTAATTAGTAAGTGGATGGGTGACCACAGGGGAAGTTAAGACATTTGATGTGCATAAGTCTGCCAGGTTATTCTTGATCTTTCTACATATAAAGCTAATAGTAATTCTCTGAGTAACAAAACTTTCTAAAAAAACTTTTCTTTATTATATAGTAAGCTTTACGCAATAATGTAAAGTAGACTTGTAATGTGACTTATTTTGAATTAATTAATCAGACGGAGCCACTCTCTAAGTTGCCCACACCCATCTTGAATATTTGTTTACTTGTGATATTTTAGCAACATTTACATAGCTTGAAGTAAACTTATTGCAAATTCTTTAAATAAACTAGAATAGCTACCTTTTGTTTGCCAATAAAAATATTCTTTAAGAAATTTCACTATTTATTGCAAACTAAATTGGCACATATTTCAACACAAGCATATTGAAAAAACAGAATGAAGACTCTTCCCAAGAACTGAGTACATGCTGTGAGTGATTTGTAAAAATCTCTCCCTAACTTTTTGGGATCACAAATTCCTCTTTGTGAGGTTGTCAAGAAATGAGAACAACTAGTAGTCTAGTACTGCCATCATTTGAAGCTCTGAAGGCCATAAATGGACAGGAGTGTGATGTTTGTTGGTTTCTCAGTGGGAATGGTGTCACAATTGATTTTTTCCAACTTTTCGCAGTAAGCAGTGAAAAGAATTTTTCAAAAACAGATTAAATAAGATATACAATAATGATTAAAATATTAAAAATGTGTTTATATCTACTTGTGAAAACGTTTAAGTACAGCAGGACTATCATTTCCTGACACCGTGTAGATGCATGCACTCAATTTTACCCTCAGATATGAAACTTTTACAATCATAAATATAAACTTGGTTATAACAATACTAATTTGCAAACAATTTTATTGTCAATTTCACCATGGTAACAAATCATTTATAATATATGAAAATGACATTAACTTAAGTGTACTCAAAGTTATATGTTTCTTAGACTTTAAAAGCATTGAGTTATTTTAAAAAACGATGGTGGGCAATTTTTCATACAGTAAATAGCTTTGTTACTATGATCGTTTCTTAATAGCACTGCTTATTTTGTCAGTTGGTGCACTGCCTGCTCTACGATTATCATTCCCGTTGATTTCAGTTTTCTTGGGTTCTGCTATACTTCTTGCTTTTCCAACTTCATTACTGGGAATTTCTTCCATTAGTGACAGTAATGCAAGATGTTTGGTTTTTCTCAGTTCCAGTCGCTTATCAATCTTTTTCTGAAAATTTTGTGTAAAACGCAGTGATGCAAATTACAAAATTGGCGAAATAACTAATTACTTACTCATTGACTAGTAACTTATGAACTACTAAAAAATGTGGCAAGAAAAAAACATTTATAATAATTTACAGAAAGCACATGTCATGTTGTAGTGTACTTACTTAGAACTGGCCGCAAGTTAACTTTTCCAAAATTGTTAAAACTGATAAACAGATTGAGGCCATTTACCAAAGCACATACAAAACTGTGAGTAACTGAAATGCTCGTTACAAAGTGTAATGCGAAGTAAATTTCAGTTATTAATAGGGGCTAGCTACATCAGCTCAGTATATACAAAACTAAGGTAGCCCATATATAAATTCCTGCAAATATACATCTCTGTGACAATGCATGTGTTTGATAACATTTCACAGCCATGAAATCTAGTGGTATTAATGCCGGACTTGTAACGTAAAGATCCCTGGTTCAAACCCAGACAGTTACAAACTTTTCATATTTCTGTTAGTTAATTTCGTATCTCGTGCTCTATTTTTGTAATCCCACCAATAACTATCAGTATTTGGAGAAGCTCGGTTATATTGCATGAGAACTAAACTGGATGTTGACAACAAACATAATTTATTCTATGTATTTAGTGTACATTAGTCATAACATGTACACTGAACGTACATGTGACGTTCTACAACGTTGGCACAACGTCAATATTTATTGGCTACATGCGTGAGTTATTACCTGGCCAGGCAGAACAAGGCAAATATTAGCGCCTGAGTCAATAAATTGCACATCATACAGGACAAATCAATCAGTGTATCATAGCTCCAGGAGGAATTATTTACAGCTTGCATTAATATACAAAATCATTTCAAGAAAACAGTGATCTGTACTAAAAGGTAGGTCTTAGCGGTGAGTGCGAATGAATGCACATTGCTCTAAATACAAATTACTGTATTCTAAACAAGGCTTTGACGCTTTTAGTGCAACAGTTGTAGTAAATTAATATAATAGCTAGTACGTTGGTTGTAGCAGTATTAACTTACACAAATAGTTTATCGGGATATTCATTAACTTATATGCAGACGACAGAAAGCAACTTGACTGTCTACATGACTAGTTTTAGAACACCAACCAACGGAGCTGCTTATTTCCTAATGATGACACCTTGTCTTACTCAATACGATATCGAAAGTGGCAAAGTGCCCATAATATTAATGCTGTAACTATTAATTACTATAAGCGGCAATATGCTGACACAGTAGTAAATTGGTAATCATCTTAGACCAGTTGAATGTGAGTTGTTGTACTCCTATTCTGTAAGACGTTTCTATTTTACTGTGTAACTAATTAATACTAATCGCACACTAGAAAAGCAAAATATGTAGTGTGCACACTACAATTTTTGTATGAAGCAATTTCAGATGGGTATCACAGCTGGTCTGATCTACAAGACGTGACAAAATAATCGCTTCTGATTGATCTGATTTAGTTCTATATGACGTAAATTGTTGTACGGAGCATGCACATGGAAGCACAACGAGTTCATGTGAGACAGAAGTTGGAAAAACAGTGTTTATCGAGTAGTTTTATACGAGCCAAAATCGGTGTCATACAAGATTTATGCGAGCACAAAACTTACATGTACATCTGAAGACACTGTTGTGATTGCACTTCTATTTTTTTGCTTTTTCAATACCAAGGCATCACGTCAACAAAGTGATACCTTACCATATAACATATTGGCACAGGTGAGAATTAGAAATGGATCTATTTCTAGCGAGCAGCCATGTGCATTTGAATTATTACTTAATCATAAGTGTACAAAAAATTCTTTTAGGCCCTTTATTCAGTTTTCTTATTATGCTGTCAGTTCATTAATTACAGAGAATGCTTTCATCCGTATTCAACATTCATGTATAGCTCGTAACTGCAATTACTGCATGATTATCTTACCACCTAAAATACATATGTCTCCTGCATATTCACAAATTACATGCCAGATCACATTACTAGAGTGGTGACCAGGAGAAAGTATGCCAAAAACTAACTCCAATCCGATATCTGGTGCGGCTTTTCATGAGCTTAATCAACTTAATGCTATACATTGACCTGCTATTATGATGTTTACAGGTTGCAGACTTTTGAAGTACCATCACGAATCAAGACACAATGGGAGTTGTTGGCTTTATATGTGATTATTTCAGTATCATTGCAACTCTTGCAGTGGCTGTTATAGCACTTTACTACATGACAAAGAAGCATGTGCAGTTACCTCGAGGGCCATTCCGCATTCCTCTTCTTGGAAACTTACACCGTAAGCCGTCAGTCACAAGTTATTTACGTGGCAATTACTGATTTTAAACATATGCTTATTTAATTAAAAATATGAAACAAAGGTTTATGTTGCTGTAAAGGAAATATGAGCAAAGCTGAAAGTGATGTTAAAGTTAATAATAATAATAATTTCGTTCTATTGCAGGTCTATGTGTGTTATAATATAGTTAGTAAAATCTGACTTGAAATTATTTCAATTTTGAATAAAAAAATGACATCTTTAGCTCCAGTATTTTGTTACCTTACAATAAGTGATTATAAAGATCAACAATAAACATAATAAAATTATGACTTAACTAACTAACTGTACGTAGCCAGCTAGTTGTGACCAAACAAAACGTCAGTTGCTGATACACTGAGACTTGCAAGTAAATGAAGACTTCACTTTAACAACATATGGCTAAACTGACTAGTTGAAATCCCTATAAATCACACTGGGTCAAACTATCCTTGTGGAAAACTACAAGAAATATATTTGTTAGAAACTCTTACAAAATTGCTTGTCAACTCAAATAGTCATTGCAGAACAGTGCAAATCAGTAAAGGTCTCATCTCTCTGAAGCTAATTTTGCTCTTTTCTCTTACAGAAGTTATCTGGTATAGTCCATTACATGAGTACCTTAATCAGCTAGTGAAAATATATGGACCAGTGATACGACTTGACTTTGGCACTAGGACGTGTATCATAATCAATCGAGTAGAACAAGTAAATGAAGCTCTTGTTAAGAAACAGGATGCTTTTGCTGGCCGCATGCAATCCTGGACATGTAAGAAATACCACACATTAGAAAAAGCAGAAAAAGTAATTAGTCTATAGTATCAGCAGTCTCCTGACTTTTGTTAGTAAAATACTATTATACTGTGTGTATTTGAGTCAGTTCTTTCTTCTATTTTCACTATAAATGCTTGCAAAGTTTAGTAAATTGTTATATAGAAATCTCTTTGGTAAATTGTACATCTCTACATAATTGTCCTTATCCAGCCACAATTATCAATATTAAAGATGGACCTACCATTGGGCTCCAGATTCCAGCTAGCCCAGTGCCGAATAGTATAAAAAAATTCCACCTAAGATGTAACTTTTGTGATTTTCTACCCCCTCAAGCACACCTCTAAAATATGAGCAACTTTCCTTAATGTTAAAATCAATGGCTCAATTTTAAGTTTACACCAGGAATTGCCATCAGTATCATTGTATCTAGACTGTACTAAATGTGAGGGAATCGTAATCCTCTGCTTTACATGATCTATGAATGCTATTGTTACGAAAAAAATGCACGTAAATATGGTATTAATTAAATATAACAAAAACAGGCAAATGTGACCTTACTTATAGTGCATAAATTTTCCATTGTCCTTTAATGAAACTAGGACACATATCCCAACAACTACACAAAGACTTACTATTATTGAAACTCATTATTTTCTGCAGCCGAAATGATGAGCCAAGGCTATAAGGACATTGTTAATTCAAACTACTCAGCAACATGGTTGCAGCAGAAGAAACTAGCACATTCTGCATTCAGGTAAGAAAAACACATCACAAAAAGCCAGAAATACAATTTTATTTAGTTTCAACCAACCCAGTGCACAATTAACTAAGCTTTTATGCCTGACTTTAGATTCTTCTTTGTTGCAGACATTTTGCATCAAAAGATATGCTCATGGAAACTCTGCACAGAAGTTTTGACAGCACGGCTGCATTAATTGATAACCTCAATGGAGAGGCACTCGATCCTAAGGAATACATTTACAATATGGTCTTCCAGTGCAATATGAACATGTCGTATGGAAGGAAGTAGGTTAATCAGTTTATTTGTTTATAGTAGTCAATGGTACATAGTTTTTAGCATAAGTAAGGCAATCAAAGAATACAAAGATTAGTAAATTAGTTACACAATTTATTCTCAAAAAGCTAAAAAGTTAAAGTATTCTGTTCTAGTGACTCTAAAAACAAGACTACGTATAGCTGACAAAAAATAAAACTCCTACTATTTATCTACTGCTTTTCTAAAAGTAGCAATTTTTTGTGTGAACGTGTCAACATAATGGAATTTACTGTTCTTCAAGTGAAAAAATGAACATACAGAAATCATAAAACATTTATTTTATTCTTATAACATAACACAAAAAGCAGAATCACAAAATGATTGGAAAATCAAAATGTTATAAAAGCAAAGAGAGCAAAGACCGCAAAATACACCGAGCTTAAAAAGCATAGACCACAAGAACAGCGTAGGCCTATATGATTCTGTTTTTTTTCTGTTATACTGTATATGTGTACTGCAAAAATTCTTAGGTTGATTATTTATGTGCAGTTTAATTTTTTTCAACTGAAGATAGTACACTGCTTTAGTGCAATTTTTTGTATTGGGATCTTTCTCATTTATTTCATTCTTCTTTTCATCGAGAATTTTACAATTTATACGTGTTTCTTAATTATTGCTGATACTTTTTGCCATAAAATGAGTCTTTTTCAACAGTTTAAATTTGGATGACTGTGAACTGACTACCATGAGGGAAACTTTAGCAAGCTTGGCTGAAAATGGGCATGATGGTTATGCGCCAGACTATATTCCATTTCTGCGTAACTTACCGCGAACCAAAGCACAGAAGAACTTTCTCATGCTGTGGGACAAAGTAGTAGACTATGCACACCAACAGTTTAGAGATCACAAACAAATATTTGACAAGAGTGAGTAAATACAGGTGCACAACGTTCACTAGCAGCACTGTGATTAGCGAAACACATCGAAAGTTTGTGAAGTAAAATTGTAAGAACATGCAAATGAAAAGTTAACAAAGTTAGTAAATCACAGAAGCCTTCTGCCTTACAGCACAAATTCTTTATTTATAATATACATATAGTAATGAATTTTGTAGCAAACGTGGTTCTGCGCATTACATGTTAAAATCTACAATATATATTAATTATTAACTTAAATATTTGACAGACAATATTAAAGACATATGCGACGAATTAATCTCGGCTTTTCAAAGCTCCACGAAAGAAGAAATTAAAGGACTCGGTGATGATAATTTGGCCCATACTGTCTTGGGAATATTTGCAGGTAAATACATTGTGATTAGTGACTGACAGAGGACTTTCATTTTTATATCAAATTCGTTCCATGTTATGTTATTTAATTTTGGATATTTACAGCTAATACAGACACGATTGCAGTTACACTCAGATGGTTGTTACTTCTGATGGCTGTTCACCCTGAGATTCAAACTAAAGCTCAACAAGAAATAGAAGACACACTCGGTATGTGATTATTACCTCTCTTTAAGTTTTTACACGAGTATTTGTATTTATGAGTATTCAATGTGATAAAGCATTGCCAGTGTACTAGTTTAATATTAAGGATACTTTCTACGCTTAATTCAGTTTGTTACAAATCAGTTATAATCTAAACTGAAAGGTGCCATTAGGATTGTTTCTCATGTTTTTTATTCACTCAGGTCCTGACATAAAGCCACACTATCACAAATGTAAAAATGCCTTGATATACTGTCAAGCTATTATTCATGAAGCCATGAGAATCAGAACTGTAAGTCCACTTGGGCTGCCACACGAAACCATGTGTGACACATCAGTAGGTAAGTACGATGATGCAGTAGAATTAGTGGTGAATTATATGAGATGACCCCTTTTAATTGAAAACTTGCTGACCAAAAAATATTCGATATAGATCTAAACAAAGCACTAATTTTCAACTATAATGCTGACTCGGTTGTTGTGTGCCACACAATACTATTTATAATTAATGGTGCAGTATAAACTGTGTAATTATAATAATATGCTTGAATTATTTTAATTGACAGCAAGCAAACTGAAATTAATAATATTTTTGAAAGATAATGCAATTTTAAGTAAAAATATCTGACGAATCAGAATATCTGATAATTTTCAATATGAAGTTCAATTCAATTAGTTAAAATCTGAATATTTAAAATGAAATAATTAAGTTGCGGTAAATATAAAAAAACTAGTTTTTTAAATAAGGTGTAAGCAGCCATATTTAAGTCTCTGGTTCTAAAATTATGCAATGTAAGATACATTTTATACTGCTGTAAATGCCTAGTTGATTGTTTATGCCAAAACAGTTACAATATCTCCTTAATTATTGCATTTACAGATGGTTATGATGTGCCAAAAGGTACTCTGGTATTTATAAATTTATATGCACTTCACCACGACACAAAATACTGGGAGAAACCGGGTAGTTTCATTCCAGAACGGTTTTTGGAGGATAATATGATACAGACGAAACTTCCAAGTTACATGCCATTTTCAATTGGTAGACGATCGTGCATAGGAGAAAGTATTGCTAAAATAGCTGTATTTACATTATTTACATGTTTACTTCAGCGATATTGTATCAGCTTTCCATCAGGAAAAGCATGCAACTTGCAACCAGCTACTGACAATCCATCAGTGATGGCACCCAAGCCGCATAAACTCATCATGACAAAACGATAAAACAGAATGGTTTCATAGTTTGATGAGTTAGAATGAAAATATTCATAATTTGAAACATCATTTAATCAATTCAATAATGTTTAAATGCTGTGATTACTGCTATTATTTTAATTAGCCAGCACGCAATGATAAAATATCAACCAATTTTCAAAAAGGTGTGATGATTAGAATTTGCTTTTGGTAAACACGTTATTAAGTATTGGTTAATAACAAAATATGCAGAAATTCTGGCAAAAAACTGCGAGAAGGAAATCACTAATCTAACACCCATTGAACGACTTGATTAAGTACATGATGTTATGTTTGTATAATCCGTACGTCTATATAACAAAATCGACATATTTAAGTTAAGCAACTAATTAATTCACAACGTAAAAGAAAACATATATAAAGAGAAAGAGCTTAGATAGCTTTCTGGCAAGCAGAAGTCACTGATCAAAAGCAAAGTGAATGTGATTAGATAGGAAAAAGAATGGCAAAGCAACATTTAGGGAAAAAAACAAACAGAACAGCATTAATGTATTAAACAAAGTAACATAACTTGTAGAAATCAACTGAGTTGTCAGAAGACTATTGCCTGTAGATATTGTTTTTAATTACTTGCACAATAATTGCTATAAAATCCATCCAGCCTAGTATAAGAATTAATATTACTGAGAATATCTTATCTGCGCAGATGAATGTAATTGCCAGGTGGCATGTTCAGTTTATTACTCATCTTGGTGAGAACAACTTACCTGTGCAGCTGAATGCAATCGGCACGTGACATGTTCTGCTTGTAGCTCGTCAAGAAGCATGCGTTCCTCCATTAGTCCATTGCATTTTTCTCTAAACAGTCTCCTAATAAACATTAATTAAAGTTTATATGGGAGGAAATTTGCATTCCTTCCAAAAATAACAAATTAATATAATTTATCAAATCACTGCATCTTTTACACTAGTGACGTTATATATATATAAGTTTCGCAACCACTTAAGTAAAAAATATTATTAAGAAATTCAATAAATGAAAAGTAGTGAAGCATGATATACAGCAACACTGTGCTCCTCTTTCTGCTTGTTACTAACATAACCGACTAAGACTGTCATCCTTATCATTGTCAACTGCATCAACATTAGTGTCATGTAAGTGTCCCATCTTACATCTTTCCAGTTTGCTACTCATTTTGAGAAAAACAGTAAATTGATTTTAACCACCACATCTCTAGGAGTTAGGTATGGGAATCTTCTTAAATAATTCTCAAACATAATGAATCAATGTCCAGTTAACAAAATATTCAGTTCAAATATGATCACTGTATTGAACACCAGTCAAGAACCATCCAAGAACCATCCTTGGCAATGTTGAATATGGGTTGTGAAGTACATGCCGTTGTCACTCAGCTACTCAACTTTGCCTCTGAGGGGCACTGTATGTAACAACTAATCTACAGAATTTAGATTGCACAGTTGGTTAAAGGATATCGGAGCTAGGGATAAATTTAATTTTTAAAGTCTTATACAAAATCAGGTAAAGGCAAAACGCATAACAATGATTTGAAACGCTAAACTCAATAACTGAGCAACATTGTACGAAAAACTGCTAGGCAGCTTAGCAAATGATCAGAGATGCCCATATTCAACAAATCTCATAATATTTATTTACAGCCAGTAAGCAGTCAAGTATTTTACTTTGTTCAAATAATCATGACGTGGCTTGCTGATATATTCGGCTTACCTGAGATCTGTATTTTCCATTGTCAGTTCCTGAATCCTCTTTTCATATTTTTCGCTAATACTTTCCCCTGAGGCTCTCAGCATGTTATTCAGTGTCACTATCTTGAGTTTCTAGTAATTTAAAGAAAAAACAAACAATTTTTAAACAAGTTTCAAGATATAAAGCAGATGTCGCTTGATGGAAACACTTCTGCTCTGAAATTCTTTTGACTCTCAGAGAAGTGATTAAAACAAATGCAGGCACCCTCGAAATATAATGCCTATTAATTAGTGGTGGTTAGCAAGTGAGTAGCAAGTGTTTAGCAAGGCTTCTTATATTACTAATCTCAAGGCTGGGAGGCATGCAAATGCATCTTCATTGTCCAATAATACCATGACAGCAACTATAAGAATAACTTTAAATCTTAAAAAAAACTTTTACCAGATGTTATGTGTTCACACAGAGTTTGGTTAAGTATAACAAGAATTTGACACAATTACAAATATTCACATTTTCCTTAATCAATTAATTAATGTCAGCTTTGGCTGGTTTAAGGTTTTTAGGCACAATTATATGGAAAAGGAATGCTTGAAGATAGTATCAACTGTTAAACAAAATGTCTTATACTGTAGACAATCAAGACTGGTATTTCATAACAAAAATAAATTGTTCATTCATTGTCAGAGCGATGTGGAATACAGTTCAGGAATTTTGCGAGAACTGGAGGGAAGCTCCCACTAATTGCAACAGGAATGTTTTCAACTGATTTAGTCTCGTGAATACCATGTTGTTAATAACATGTGAAAAACCTTAAAGAATCCAAGTGGTGGAAAGTGCTAAAACTGCCAAAATTTGATGACGTCATAACTCGCCATTGCCGCCTACGTAAAAAGATAAATGCAGCCACAAATTCCTCCAAAAAATACATTAGGCACCAAACCTCAAAAGCTGATTCTGGGGCAAAAAAAATGCTAAGAATTTATTTAGAGGGGTGTCCTTTCTAGAAGATCCCTTATTGTTTCATATTGAGTACTTCGGGTAGTTTCTGGTCCGGATTCAGGATACGCCCTAGTACTGGCTATATGAACCTGAAAATTTTAGGAAGGAGATATTTCGTGGTGCTGAATACAAATTTGACATTAGTTTTTCCTATGAATGGACCCAGTTACCAAGACAACAATTTTAGGGCTTTTGGACTAGGAAGTGGGGACACTCACTTAAAATTAACCGCATAAATCTGAAAATTACATGAAAGGAGTATTTCAAAATGCTGAATGCAAATATGTACAACTAGTTTTAACAAAATTCACATTTCAAAAGTTTGGTTTACTTGCTTATTTGCTGAGCATTTCTATACTTTTGTGATTATGAGCTTTACTGATAAATGTACTGCCTTTATTCCCTGGCATTAAACCATCTTCAGTATCCAGTTTGGTTACCAAATTATCGACTACTCAGCTTTTATTTCATATAGCACTGGCTACTTTTTAAAGTTATTAAGACAGCTATTACTGTAGAAAGTGCACATCACCATACAGCAAGCAACACAATATGTCAAGAAACGCCTCTCACTTCTTAGATTAATATAAAAAAAACTGTGACATATCTGTAAAACTCAATAAAAGACTAATATCCATACCATATCCCACTGCAGAGTTCTTGTAGCTTTCAATTCCTCGTGCAATTTTTCACATTTATCTTCTAACTCTTCTTTTTCCCTTTCTGCTCTCTGTACAGTAATAAGCATACATATATTTTATAGACCTATAATGCTGTCTTACTATTACACAGAATGCAAGAACATAACAATTAAATGTAAAGTGACATTTAGAGCACTAACTACACATTGAAGTGTCGTCTATAATAGACTATCCAATCTTGCTGTCGAAGAATAGATCTCAAATGCAGGTAAGATAAAGGTAAAATGGACAGCAACTTATTTCCTCAGCTACAGTTATCCAATTTTTGTCTTACATCATTCTCTCTATGAATCATCACTGATCAGTAAGCATTAACTTTTCACAAACTTTGCCACAAATCCCATCTTCTGATAACTGACATGCTTGAGCTCTATTTATGCCTAATCAGACTTGATTAATTATGTCCTGCATGCTGCCCCTCACAGAAATTGCAATGCAATGCAAATGTAATGCAAAAATGTACTGCTCAGTCTAGATTGACGAGATGTCTTTTTCTGATGTTTACATCTCATATGAAAAGCGGCAATCCAAGAGCAAAAACCACTTTTTGTACTTAATGAGACCAAAATTAGCTCTTGCATTCTACATATGGAATACCTGTAAATTAACAGGATGGCTAGGTAACCTTAGGTGGATTAAAATGTTTATTCCTGAAGAAAGCAACTTTACATGAACAAAACTTGGTTAACTACAACAGTGGCTACTGTAATCTATCCAAAGACAACAAAAATAGGAAAGCCTTTACTTTTGAAAATTGATCCTAAACTAAAATATTGGACAACAAACCAACTCAACGGTCAACACTTGCATCTAATTCGTCTTGAAGTTGCTGAAACCCAAAAATAACTCTGTCCAAATATTCAATTTTGTCTTGAAGTAGTATAATCTCTGCTTGATGTGTGCGGTGAACTTTCTGCAAATCTTTTTCGTGGTCTTCATTTAAATGAAATATCTCTTGCAGTTTACTCCTTTCCAATTCAGCCTCTAACAAAAACAGAACACACTTTAACATAGCTTATGTAGTGGTGAGATGATTTGATGAAACATTGTTTAAATCGGCGCTGCTTATATATAAGGTGTTTGAAAATAATAGCACCCGCATACTTAAATGTTATAACAAGTAGATATAAACATTTTTTGTAGATATAAAATATTTGTTTTATTTTCCACTTTCTTCTTGACAAAATCAACGAAGCCGTTGAAGAAATCAGGTGAAGCTATTCTCATTGAGAAACCATCATGAATCACACCACTGGCCCTCAGAACTGCGAATAACAAAAGTGCAAGATATTAATATGTTTTACACTCAAAATTAAAGGCTGTTTCTCACAGTGTTCTCGGTTTTTATCTATTCTTTTTGGTTTCTTCTGTGTGAAGGGGGCAATAATTTCCTGGCATCCCTAGAGTATAGCCAAGCACTGTCTCTATCGTACGATATTTCCAGCTATACAATAAATAACGCCATATAAAAGTCAGCTAATTTAAACAAGTTGCATCAATTTATACAAACTATAGATAATAGTTAATTCACACAACTTCCATGATGATGATGATGATGTCATATTCAAAGGTGCATTTTAAATGCAGTAACTAATGTAACTAATGCAGTAAGCAGTGAACTAAAAGACTAACACTAAATTACCTTTTAAGGTATTTTAGAGAACCAAAATCTAGCCTTCTTTTGCTCCACTATATTATTGTGTTGTCAAATACCTACAATCTGTCTGATTGTGTAATCCAGATAGTAGCAGCAAATAAACACATAAATAACTCAACTGCCTGAAAATTTTATATATTAGTACGAAATTGCAGAAGATAAAACTTTGAAAACAAGTGTAAACTTTACTTTGTTTTTCCAGTGCAGCTTCAATCTCTTCTCTATGCAGCAGGTTTAGATCTGCCTCCTTCATACGGAACTCACATTGAAGTTCTTCTCGAATGATTGGTTTCAGTTGGTCTAACTGCATATTTAAATGGTGCAACTGATTTTTTAAGTTGGCTAAAGTCAATCAAATCAAGAAAAACAACAATAAATACGTAGCACAGTACCTAACTTCATTCAAAGTATGAGCGCATGCCAAATTTTTGTGTATCACATGCAAATGGATGTGTAAAAATAATACACCACAGCAATTTTATATTCATGTCGAGTTTTGCAATGACAATGACAAAACTTTTTTTCCAAGAAATCATTTTGAAAAGTACAAATAAATGGCTGCCTACAACCTACTGAGCACAGTTGATTGTGAAGACGTTGTTACAATGTATTTTGATCAGATACAATGATAATACAACCATTTCATAACTGTTGGGTTTTCATCAGAATTTGATCAAAATTTAACCAATACACAACCACAACACACCTATCTGACAAATGCTGGACTAAAATGGGAATTTTAACCATCTGACAACATCAAAAGTAGAAGATCTGCGAAAGCCCTACATTATTGACAGGAAAGCTTAGGCAAACTGCTTTGGATTGATCAAGCCAAACAGAATTACTTTTCTTGTGTTCTTAACTAATTGTTACTGTGACAATTTGTCTTGCTGTTGTTTTTTATAGCTGGAGTTTTGGCTAAGAATTATTCCTGCGTTATTAACAATGAACACTGTGTGTGTGTGTGTGTGTGTGTGTGTGTGTGTGTGTGTGTGTGTGTGTGTGTGTGTGTGTGTGTGTGTGTGTGTGTGTGTATGTGTGTGTGTGTGTGTGTGTGTGTGTTGTTTTTTATAGCTGGAGTTTGGCTAAGAATTATCCCTGTGTTATTAACAATGAAGTTTTGGCTAAGAATTATCCCTGTGTTATTAACAATGAACACTGTGTGTGTGCGTGTGTGTGTGTGTGTGTGTGTGTTGTTTTTTATAGCTGGAGTTTGGCTAAGAATTATCCCTGTGTTATTAACAATGAACACTGTGTGTGTGTGTGTGTGTGTGTGTGTGTGTGTGTGTGTGTGTGTGTGTGTGTGTGTGTGTGTGTGTGTGTGTGTGTGTGTGTGTGTTGTTTTTTATAGTTGGAGTTTTGGCTAAGAATTATCCCTGTGTTTTTAACAATGAACACTGTGTGGTGTGTGTGTGTGTGTGTGTGTGTGTGCGTGCATGTGAGAGCAAGAGAGAGAGACACAGACGAGAGAGAGAGAGAGAGAGAGAGAGAGAGAGAGAGAGAGAGAGAGAGAGAGAGAGAGAGAGAGAGAGAGAGAGAGAGAGAGAGAGAGAGAGACACAGAGAGAGACACAGACAGAGACAGAGACAGAGACAGAGACAGAGACAGCGACAGAGAGAAAGAGAGAGAGAGAGAGAGAGAGAGAGAGAGAGAGAGAGAGAGAGAGAGAGAGAGAGAGAGAGAGAGAGAGAGAGAGAGAGAGAGAGAGAGAGCTGACAAGAACTTACTTAAAATGGCCTATACTGAAATTAGGTGATCACTGAGTTGTTTTATGTACTTACAAATTTCAGCTAAGTACTCTTCTTTCTCCTTAGCAAAAACCATTTCAAGTGATTCAGCCAATTGTTTGTTTGCTGATGCATGTTCTACTTCCTCTCTATGAAAAACAACAAACTAAACAATATGTGTATGTGGAAGCTTTTTTACTATGGAAAAACAGAAAATAGAAATTTGCTTATGAAATATCTACATACAAAATGAGCTACGAAATAGTAGAAAAAACAAGAGAAAGTAAAAAATAAGAAAAGTATCAGGGAATAAATTTTAAAACAAGTATAAATGCCTAGAAACATATTTCACCAGATACATTAGCCATATTTTGGATTTATATGAATTGAGTACTTATATTACTTATACAATTTGGAAAAGTTTGGTCTCACAAACAGAACAACATAAAAAAGATCAGTTAAAATGCTACCATGACACCGATCAATAATAGTATTGGACGACATTACCCGAGTTTCTCCTCGTATATTTGCTGCAAGTTAGCTAACTGGACTTCAGACTGATGCTTTATCTGCAATATAGTAAATACCATTTGACATTTTCTAGTTAATTTGGTGTGACTTATCCAATGACACACAGAAAATTTTGTTTATTTCAAAGTTAAATAACCTTGAAAGGAACCGAATTTGTTATTTCTGAAATGTTAACACACAAATCTGCACAAGTTTTAAAAAACATAGCTATCACAGTTTGTTGAACTGGCAAAACTAAAATCCACTCATACATAAAATTACATGTTCAAATTCATGTTTGTGTCAGGAATTTAAATTCAAACCAAACTTTTCTTCAGCAACTGGTCAGGGTGATCACCTGTTTGTAAGGTGCTTCGTTTTTGCTTCTCCCATAAAGACATGCACCCTGCAATTTAATCTAAGATGACAGCCTCTCATCCACCTTAGCTCTCTTAATTTTCCTTTAAGCTTATTTTATGTGATCCATTAAATTGCAATTGGAATCCTTTTTGACGAAATTGGGTTTCTTGTTTTACATAATTGATTAGTGCTAAGAAAATGATGTAATAACTGAGTTACCTGTCAAACCTGCTACAGCTTGTGAACATAGAGTTCACTGTGCCTAAAGCGAAAGCATTATGGCAGAAAAAGTACAGACCTTATTGGCTAATGGCCCCTTTCTGGGATATCACAATTAATAAGATTACAACTTGCAACAATACACAGAAATACCTTGTTGATAACTTGCAAATGGTCTTCTCTCTCTGCAACCAATGTTTCTTTTAAATCTTCAATTGTTTCACCTTGACGCTTGGCCATTATAGATAACTTACTAATAATAAAAAATTATTTTACAAACTAGCAAGTCACCACAAAAGAATTTCCTATAATGTCTAAAAGGTGCAATACTCTTGACTAAAAAGCAATAAAATCAACCAACTAATGATCAAAATGCACAAATATAGTGACTTGTCTTTGCAGAAAATAATAAGTGTTATAACAAAAATGGAGGCATTTTGTATTTTCTCATTTAGAAATTACAAAATTGGAATGTCGAATTACATCATTTCTGATGAAGGTCATTTTCAACAAAGTTTTTAGCACCTTGTAGAATATCTCTTTATTGCTCTGGCAATGTACTTACTTTTACTTTTGGAACTACGCAGAAATTAGGCTGAAAAATAAGCTTTTGCGAAAATTTTGGAGAAAGTCAGGTAGATAGCTATAGAAAATAAAACATTGCGCAAAACTCTGTGCCTTCCAGAAAACAAATGCATGTCTATGATGAGCTTTCACTCAGCAAACGTTCTTCAGAATGAGCTTTCAAACTATAATTCAAACAATGATGGAACAAACTCGTATTCACTGAATTCTGACACCGAACTTGTCCAAAAGAAAGAAAATGTGAACGGTCAGAACGGAACCTGGATTTGAACGAATATTGACTTCCTAGTCTTAACAAAATGATTACTAAAATTACTCAGCTCCAGTGATCTAATTTAAGCCTGACACCTGGCAATCCAACATTTGAAAGCATTAGTTTACCCACGCTTGTACATGTAACACCGTATGAACAATCATATTTCACGATTATTACAATATCAGTGTAATACTAAAACACAAGCAGCCACTAAAATTGATGAACTGCATTCTGAATTAATTTGTGTTCCAGTAGCTCAAGTCATATAATGGAAGCCTGTTTTGAACTTACAGCACGTGGAAAAGTTACAAGCTGGTTAATTATTTATCACACTCTTCCAAAACTGTATTGCTGTTGGACTGAATTTAATAAAACTTAATTACAGGTATGTGTGTAAAGCATTGCTCAGTTAACACAGTTTGTTCAGTGCATTCAGGAAGGACGATGCATGAATGCACTGAAGAAACTGTGTTAACTTAGCAATGCTTCTGTAGCCTTTTGTAAGATATCCAGATGCACATTGAGAAATATTATATATATATAACTAGAGGCTGAAGCTGAGTCAGTTGCTACTACATCAGCTGACTCACACAGTAAATCAGTTAGCTGAGTCAGTTAGCTAAGTCGACTGACTTGTCAGCTGCGTTGGCTTAAAGAAAGATTCAGCTAAAGCTACAAATTTTTACTTAAATAAAAATTAGCTAAATTGTGTTGCTTATACACAGAAAAAAGCTACTGTACAAACTCAGATGTCTTATAAAAAAACAATGGATTTATTGCAAATATAATTTAAATCCAATTCTTGGCGAAACTTATCTTGAACACCAAAATGCTTCCATACGTTTGACTAACGTTGCCTATTTGTGTGTTAATTTGGAACTGACTGCTTTCTCGTTCAAAAATTTCCAAAGTTTAGTATTTTTGCGAGCATACGCACAATCTGACCGCGAATCCGCAATGCGTTTGCCGTATTTCAACCAGTGATTTCATCATCATCATCATCATCATATGCCTAAATATAATTTAAATCCAATTCTTGGCGAAACTTATCTTGAACACCAAAATGATTCCATACGTTTGACTAACGTTGCCTATTTGTGTGTTAATTTTGAACTGACTGCTTTCTCGTTCAAAAATTTCCAAAGTTTAGTATTTCTGCGAGCATACGCACAATCTGACCGCGAATCTGCAATGCGTTTGCCGTATTTCAACCTGTGATTTCATCATCATATGCCCGTTACATCAATTGTAGACACTGGACAGACAGAATACTAAAATAAAAGAAAACTGTTCGCAAGATAGGTAAACACAGCAGTAATCCGGCAAAAAACTAGACAATGAGCAATGCCAGTAACTTGTTCGAAAGAGCAAAAATTTTCGCAGCTGGTAAAAATGTCGGCTAGCTGGACTCCCATCAATGAGCAGCTGGCGCGAGCAAAGCTGGATTTCTTATCAGCTAAGTCGACTGTAGAAATAAACTGGCTGGAATTCAACTGAAACGGCTCTGGCTTCTATATATAACTAGTATATAGAGTTCATTCGCGTGAAGAATTTGACACACTGCATCCCTGTTTCAGGAAATCACTTATATATAAGCGAAGCCAGGTTTTTTGTTAGTTCCCTGTTAATACGATACTTCATTGCTTCCATTAAATATGGTTATGATTTTTTCTCAACTCAATAAAATTTACGTTTCTTTAACTTTAATTTATCGACTTCAAGTTTGCTCTGCACCAACTATAGTATACGTGCTGTAAATGCACGGTTCTTGGTTCAAGTTTAGTTGTCTCATAATTTTTCAGTGCCTCCTCCTGCAATTAATTAGACATTAGGTTAATTGTTGTAAGAGTGCCTGCATGTGTGTGTATCAAGTAATTGAAAATATAGTAACAAAAAGCTATAACATATTTGTAAATGGCAGACCTCTTTTTGCATTGTTGGAATGCCTTTGTGACAGTGTTCAGAAAACAGAAACAGTCAGTTTATTTTTTTCGTTGCAAAAATATAAAATGTAAATATAGGCAAAGTGACTTATTGGCAAATTCGCAACTGCCTGTGTTGCAACAAAGCAATAAATAATACCAACATACTCATGAAGTGGCGCTATAACACAAAGCAGGATTATAATTTCTTTCTAGAATGATCTTGATACTTAAACTTGTTGTTCTTATATAAAAAATAAACTTGTTACCGCTTTGCCTGTGTTATTCCTGGCATTGCCACACTACCACGACGAAAACCACCAGGACTGAAAATGAACAAAACTTTTCTCAACACATGTGCATTTTAATTTTGTCATAGTTGTTGTCGTTGTTGCTGCTGCTGCCGGCTGCTGTTGTTGTTGTTGTCATCATCATTGTCACTGTTAATGTTTTATTTTAATGAATTAATCTTGCCTCAAATTTAATAGGCCCTAGCAAAGAAGGCAGGAGTTAGGAAATGCATTAGAAATAATTGAATGATGAAAAAAAATCCATGAAATTTGTAAGCCCACTTGAATAAAATGACCGAAATATGGAAAAAAGTCATAAAACTGTAGTGTTAATAAAGCCAGTTCTGAATTAGAGTCTCTTGCTCATCATAGGTCTACTGCTACATCAATTTTCTTTTACCATTGCTTTCATGGAATGTGCTCTTAGGATTGCTCCTTATTGATTTCTTAATGCCGAAAGTTTACCTGGACATCTAAACGCAGAAATTACAGAATGCTAAATGGACATCTATTTCGCTCATGCCCATTAATTATCTGTGGTATACCTCACTAGGAAATTTCTTTCCTGTTAATTACAACTTTGCTTCTTCACCTAGAGGAAAAACTGCTTCTAACCCTCACTAGATGCCACCACTCACTAGCAAATTAATTATAAAAATTCGCATTTGTAGATCTATATTCACTTTTTCTCTTTTCCTTGTTTCCTATCCTACTGGCCTTGTTTTGGGTAATTTATATTAAGAATATAATATTACACTATCTTTAAGGAAATCTGCACATAGTTTTGTCTCGTAGGTAAAGGAAGAAAATGGTCATCAGTTATTTATAATTTTATAGTTATACTTCTTTACATCAGTAAGCATCCATTGTGCATCTGGTGATCAAATCGTGGATGCGTAGAATCGTAGAATCACATCAAACAAATATCCAAAGATGCCACTAATTTAGTGAATTAGCCCACAAATTTAAAAATAAAAAAATCCAAAAAAAGATACGGGACTGTCAAGAACCTCAACATTAAAATACATGTATAAAAAGATCTATATAAACTAATAACAAGAAAAATGACTGGCTTAACAGCAACTGACACTGTTTTTCAGTATTGCAAATTTCTTTACATACATGCCATAATTCTATGAACACACTTCATGTAACAAATATGGCTAAAAGTCAAATTAAAGACTGTCAAATAACCTGATGCAAACTTATGTTGTTCGAGACCTTGGAACTTCTGACAGAGGAGACATCACAAAATTAAAAACCATTAGCTACAACTTTATAATGAAGTTAAAACTGTGCATTCCTCTTAATTAAGCTGAAATGCTCAAGCTCCCGCTTGTTTGCGATCATACACAGAACATTTAAGTTGGTCGAAACTTTTGACCAACAATGTGTGCAAATAAAATTGCTTTGCTATATAATTATTACAATATGGTTAATGAAGGTAACTGCTTATTAATTTCAGTCCTATTTGGCATTTAGTTTTCAACAACATTAATTTCATAGAAATATATCATGACAAGACGAAGGAAGTAAGCCTAAGCCCTTCCAAACAAAACTGTAACTTTATATCAATCAAGAACAAATAAAATAAAATGAGTCATTACTATCGATCCACAAAGGTGAACAATGCACATAAACCACTCAACTGACACAGTCACTGTATACTGCAAAAACAATAAATATGTAAATGTACTATTTTGATGTAATAATTTGCAGCTATAGCTCATATTATAATAATGCAGCATATTGTGATGATATATTTAAATCTGTTCGTTAGACTTATGCATGTCATTAAAATGTAATAGAAATAATTTAAAATTTGACATCAGCAAAACTAAGAAAAGCACTAGGTTCTTGACAACATGACAACTAAGTTACACTCTGACTACAGGATCAGGATACATCAAATTTCAATGATTATAGCAGCAATGATTTAAAAGCGACAAAAAGCAAAGCACAAACTCCTTTCTGAACAAATATACCTAATAAATTGTATACCTGTATCCCCCTTTTTTAGAACTTTATTTGTAAATAAGAACCTATTAATGAGTAGTGAAGGTGTAAAATTTAAAAAAAATTGTCTAGTTTTACAATATTTAATTCACAATCCAGTCATGCAATTTTTAAGACTGGCATGAAATGCATTTAATACGGTTTCAAAGCCTAAACTTTACAAACAAATGCTGGCCATTGTTCATTAGGTATAATAATTATGTAATCACTATGGAAAATCTTTCCTATTTGCTTGCAGAGAAATTGCTCATATTTAAAATACTGCATAAATGAAAACTTGTAAATGCTTTTAAATCAAGCAATTGTAAATCAGCAATAAAATGCTCGTTTGTTTATACTTATAGGTAGGAAAATTAAGATAAGTAATGAAACTTTAATTTTACTAGCCAATAACGAGATTAATGAATGCAGAAAATTAAGAAATGCGACATATCAGTTAGTCACTTACCCCCTTTTAGAACTAGCTTTAGGAGATTCCGAGCTTGCCACACCTGGTCGTAAAGATGACCTGCGTGGCTGCAGGCCTAAACTTGCCAGCTCTTCAACTGTATGTTCAACTCTGAAATAAAGCATAATAATTATTTATTATAAAAGAAAGTACAAAAAATAGTCACCTAGAAATTACTAATGGGTAGCTGGTTGCATGTATAATTGTATATGTAATGTGAGCAGCTGGAATCTGTTAAACCTAAATTAGAAGACTTCCATAAGCTAGATGAATACCTAAATAAACTACAATAAACAAAGATGCTTTACCATGGATTTCTTGTGGGAGCTATATTTTTCTATAACACACTACACATACAATATATAGCTAAACAATCATACAGCTAGAGAAAGCCTAATAACGCTAAATAAATGAATGCCAGCTGAAACATTTGATATGTTCCATGCTAGAAAAAAATTGTAGTGTGCATTGATGACATTGCAAAAAAGTTCAATTTCTCAAAAGTTCTAATTAAAAAATGATTCAAAATGTTAACTTTGCGAAACTCGTTTTAAATTTAAATTGTAAATTTTGCCTAACTTGCACTGCAAATGTCTTGACGGAGCTACCTCACTAACAAATAACAAAGCCAATTTAATATTAAAAATACAGGAAATTAAAAGCAAAATGTATGAGTATGACATGTGTTGAAATCTTCCAATAAAAGTTATGTTACTAAGCAAAATTTACGTTGATGAACACACTGAAAAAGTATCATACATATATGACTTACTCCTAAATTTCAACACATTTTTTACATTATCATTGGCATTTTTATTTGAAATTTGGAATAGATTTCTGCTTACTAAAAATCTATACCGTCTGGATGTCACCCGCAGCTGGTTTTTCTGTATTTAAATGTTATGTGTTAGCACACACAAGTGTTACATGGTTGCAGTATTTATTAAAACGATCACTTGTTTTATCACTGCATTACTGGTAAAGGTGCCATATAAATTTTCTCCATTCCTTAATAAATAAAAATAACAAAATGAACAAATATTCCACACAATAAATTAACACGCTTAACTATTTAGCATTGTTGCTCGAAAAAAACAAGTTGCCTGTATTTGACCAAGACCAAGTATCGATGTATTGAGTAAAGTACATTCTTAATTTTTTAAGGGTAAATGCATAAGATAAATTATAACATTGTGAGTTTCTGAAACCAAGCTTGACAGAAAACTTGAGCTCTCTTAGCATTATAAGACAGTAAAAGAGTTTATAATACAGTTTATACATGGGATGTAATCTCACACATTAGCGCTCAAAGAAAAAAGTTTATGGCTGTTAAAATAACTTCATAAGTTACCTCAAGAGTTTTAAAAACAAAGCCCAGCAATACAACTTTAGCAACCAAACTCTCCCTCCCTTCAAACTACCGCTATGCGACATATTGTTTGTTTGACTCCATTAACATACAGTAGTCGCCGCTTAACAGACGCACTCTGGGACATGTTTTGACCCAATTAACCGATTGAATCTATTAACCAATGGGTGTAGTATTGCTGCTATAAAAGTATGAGTCATCAGCTTACTATGCACTGCAAAGGCTTTTAATCAATTTTAGAAACGAAGTAATGCCTAAATTCCTTTGTGTCGTTAAAAATTAGAAAAAAATATGTTAAAATATTAATTTATATAAGTGAATTAACAATAAATTAAAAAGTATACTTTTTATTTGTCTGTTCATTTGCAAAAATTACAAAAATTCCTTCAAAGTCGGCTGCTTGATTTTCTCGCGAAGAAGCTGGCTCATGAAGTTCTCGCATTTATAAAAACGTTGAAAATCTGTTACTGTGTGATGCACGTATTCGCCTAAAACATTTAGTGCTTGGCATGCTTGAGCTGCAGTTGGTGGTGCACACCTCTGCCCCATCTTTGGCAGTTTATCGTACTGCTCTAAAATTTTCAGTTTTTCCTTAACGGTTAGATCTTTACGCTTATACTCCATTTTTCAAACTTCTTAACTCTAAGCCCTTGTTTGCTGTATGTCTGATGTCTGATGTTTACTCTTCTAAGTCACAAGGAATAGCGGCTGATTATTATACCTGCATCTTTGACTATTAAGTCATTAAGCCTGAAAGTGTGACTTGCAACTAGAGCATCAAAAGGAAACCGCTAGGCAAGTGATTAAATGTTTAGCTTCCAGAAGTTCTTTGGGTAACAGTGGGCGAGCAGGTAACAGATTCAAAGCAAAACCGCTACACCAGCATATTAGCGCACGATAAACGTACCTATTTACAAACAAAACGGTACTTAACATGATTGTTTCTACATATATAATGCACAAAAAGGAAGTAAAGATGACATAAAAGTAAGAAAGGCTATTTAGCAAATACAAATGTCTTATTTTAAGTACGTGAAGGAAAAATGTTGAGTCAATTAAGCGAAGTTATTTGAGTCGATAGTTTTTATGCATATTTGAATAGAAACGGCCCGTTCCAGGCATTTTTGAGTCTATTAAGCGGCAACTACTGTAATAATTTTATTCAATTAATAAAGTAAATTATTTCTCCACAAAGTCTGATTAATACAATATAATGAAATACGTACGGTTTAAAACTATGTCTGCGCAATGGTGTATTTTCAGTGTATAAATCATCTGTCTGCAAATTTACGCTGTAAAGAAAATCGTGGGCAAATAAATAAACTCACCTTAAAACACATAATTTCATAAAGTTTTGCACTTATGCAGAAATAATAGTAAAAAATAGTATATTTACATGGACAAAGAACCAGAAAGAAATGAAATCTGGACTAAATCACTGGAATAAAAGCATGATGCTGCTGTACAAAGAACTTTGCTTTTGGCCTTTTATTATTTCTTATGGCTAAATATGAATTCCCTCCCATTACACCTGTTCTGACCGTGACTTTCAGAACACAGCAAATTTGTCTTCATAATTTAATTTATAAACATTAGTGCAACAGCACAAACTTTTGTACCAGACATTTTCGTTACAATTACACCATTAGTTATTACATAATAAGTAAGCCATACATTTTTATTTAGGTATTACAATTTTAAACCTATACTGCCTCCAAGTGTAAACAAATTTTCACATGATAGTGTGAAAAAACCATCAAACTAACTTGTTTGCATGTAGGTACAACCAATCAGACAACACTGTTTAGTTTACACTGAGAATAGCTGCATCAGTACTGACTATAGTGACTGTCACAACAACGGCAGATTGTGATGGTGAGGATGGGTGGTGATGATGACAAACATGACAAACAACAACAAGAGCAAAACCTCCATTTTTAGAAAGTTTTGAATTGACAAGCATGTTTGCAAAGCTAACAGCTTTGTTGTTCATTGAGATTAGGTGATAACATATGTGAATAAACTGTAACAAAAGATAATTCCACATGCTAAGTTCCTTTGTGACTCTAAATCAGCTATGGACAAATGGTTTGTTGAAATGCAAAATATGTATATGCCCTGTCGAAATAATTATTGCAAGCTAAAATACTTGCATCGTGCTTTTTTTAAAAAATTGCTAAGGAAACAAAAAATTTAAAATTGCACACATTTGTGCCTCTTAGTGTTATCACAGCATGCAATAGAAATAAATATTTTTTAGATAATTCAGGTTTTATTCAGCAAAGGCATTTTCTTAAATGAAAAAACGTACACGGTTTTTTTGCGAATTCTATGCCGACACAATTAATGCAGTACTCAAGTTTAAGAAATAAATTTGCACTCTGGTGTTCCTAAACTCGTTATGTAGCCTGCTTTGTTCTCCGATACTATAGAGTAAATTATACTAATTAATATTCAACTCATATACACTTTACTAAACTTCTACAAAACGCATTAGTTTTTTTCTGCCCAATTGGTTAATTCTAAATTCTGGTAATAAAAATTCTACCACGCCTCTGTTACATACCAATTCAATAACGTCAATTAGTGAATTAAGGTTAAATTTAAAATACTAGACACATAATTTCTCAGATGCTCCATTACAGTTGCTTTATTTTAGTTTCTCAAATAAATGTGGTAAGGTTTATTTAAGCGTTCAGTTTTTGCTCCTAAGCACGACTCATCCACATTTCTATTTCAAAATAAGAACAAATAAAAAAACGCAAGTGTAATTTAAAGGACACTAGTTAAATCTATAATGAAAAATTGAGTGTTAATTCTTTTTGTAAAATATAAAAACAGCCTCATTATTGATTGAATTTTTGTATCAAATGTGATAACTTATTAAAGTGACAGTTGAATTTTTATTATTACAGTTTATTTAAGAAAGATCTCAAGTCACAATAAAAACATTTCAATGTCTTTTTAAAAAAATATTTTACTGTTTTACTATAAATAATAAAATGAATTCTGTCTTGCACAGGAAGAATCTGTTGTGATCTCATATGCAAAAATGAAAACCACCTTTACCAGATTTACATAAAAAAAGGTTTTAATTGATTTTGCATAAGACACTAAAAATTAATTGATTATTGTAGAAAGTTGTGAAATCTAACATAGTATGTTGCAATTAATTTAAAATCAAACTTATATTAAAAAGCTTTCCAGAAAATTATTGTAACATACCCATAGTACAACATATGTGTAAATGCAGAGCTGAGTTTCATTATTTACCTACTTAAAGGCACAGGTAGAAATGTAGCTTTTTCCAGCTGTTCTGGCATTGACTGTAAGATGCCGGCAGAGTTTGCTGGTTGTTCTGATACTGTCCGCAAAGTGGCAATTGGCTCTTTTGGTTGCTCTGATGCTGACTGCAAAATGATAGCTGGTTCTCTTGATTGCCCTAATGCAGACTGCAAAGTGATAGCAGGGTCTTCTGGTTGATCTGATATCGTATGCAAAGTGACAGCTGATTTTTTTGGCTGCTCTGATTCTGCCCGCAAAGTGATAGCAGACTTTTCTAGTTGGTGCGATGGCATCCGCAAAGTGACAGCAATGCGGCTTCGACTTTTTTGTATTTTAATGGCATGTTCATCAACAAGTGTAGCAAGAGAAGACTGTAAGAATCAAACAAAACTTAAAGCTGCAGTTTATTGTTGTAACATCAGGAACAATCTAGTTTGTAAATTACCGTATATACAAAAAGTATATACAGTCTAAATTTGGCACACTTCACTTTTGAATAAAGTGAGTCAAACTTGAAGTGACATTGGAAACTGAAATAAACATGAAGCGAGTATCGGAAAACGAAAACGAATACATATATATATATATATATATATATACCACTTTTCCATTTACTACTTAGTACATTTAGACTTTATTATAGGGAAATCAAGGAAATCTGTACGTGTACAAGTGTGCACGTGTACGAAGTACGTGCATGTACACGTCTGCATGTGTGTGCATATAAGAATTTTATATTGCTAACTGCGATACACAGGTCATGTCGAAAAGCACGGATATATAAAATTTTCTGGAATTTAACTTCAACAATGGTTTTTGTAGCAATCACGAAGTAAAGACTTCTGGATGGTATATCACCCTATTTACTCAGCAAAATACAAAGACCTAAAAATTCCTATTGAAATGATAGTTTACACCAGAATTTCTGCTGGTATGAAAAGCCGAGACTCAATTTGGAAGCACTAGTCACAAAGAACAGAAATACACACAAATTATATTTAAGACACACTGCAAGATACAGTCAAGACTCAGTACGCTGGTAATAACACAACTAATTAGTCATATAGGCTGCCTATATGATAATTCTTTATACTATGAAATGGTAAGCAAATGGATGATGGGTGTTTGAAAGCTGTTTTCGAGTGGTTTCATCTCTCAAACTGCTCCAAACCGTTTACCGTGGAAGAATTTACGATATGTACACGCATTTTGTCATACATGGCTAAAGCAATGGTGGTTCAAGTCACGAACATTAACCTTGAAATTTCTATGCTATACTCCTGACACAACTAACAACACAAAAACTGGGGATGTTTGTAATGTGCTGACTACCAACTTGTAGAATGATAAACTGTATAAAAAAATGTCTGTTACAATGTCATGCACTATAATATAATATACTTTATATTCTAAAAATCATGCACAGAAACCTCTTTTTTCTTGTTCCTGCTCTGAGCAGCAATGGCTCTGCATACTTGGGATGGAAAATTTCTTCTTTTTAAATACCAGTCAACTTGAGGTTTGCCATCATAATGCTCTCTAAAATGATATCAACAAAGAATATGCAACAAGGAGCCGAAGCCAACTAGCAAATTTCATTCTGAAGGCAATTATGTAGCCCCATATTCTAACAGCATATAATTTAATTCAAGTGTTCTTTGCTCAGCAGCTAAACAGTTGCACAATCTTAGATGACAGCTCATCCTCTAAAGACCAAGCACATTTAGTAGAAGCTAACACCATGCTGTATAGTTGTGACGAGCTTATAATCAGCACACAATGCAAGTTTCGTAATAGTACATAAGACGTACCACGTGTGCATGGAGGGATAATTATATGAGGGGGAAACTAAATACTACTAGATCACTGATTGCAAGTGTGATACTGCTGCACTTTTGGAATGGGTATAATTTTAAAAGTACTAACTTGATAGAATTCTGTTCCTACTGCTGATTTTGTGATGTGTGCAGCATGTCTTTAGATATTTTGATATCAGATTTTGCAGGCAAGCAAATAAATGTAACTTTTTTGTGATCCAAGGATCACGTATCATTTCACCTCAAACAAACTGCACAAAATGCAAGTATAAATCATACTCATACATGTAGCGGCCCAGACCGAGAATTAGTAAATTAAACTTTAAAAACCATACAAAATCCTGATTTAGTAAATTAAAAGTAATATCCGGGATTTGGCAGATGATACCAGGATTTGACTCAGATTTGATAAAAGTGGTTTTGAAGCATCACTAGTACTAGCGATGAATGGTAATGTTTTTAAGACAAAGGAGACACTTGATTAATTTTCGTCAAAATCTGCATTCAGGTCTATGCAAGCATAAAGACAATTTAGTAGCAGTAACATCACAAAAAACTTACCTAAACAGTAAATTTTACAATAACAAGGTAATTTGTTGTTTGACTGTTTATAAGCTTTACATGTACCTAACTCATACATCAAAGTAGGCTTGAATTTATACTGCACTATTACTGAAAATTGCCTTGAACAGAAAATTTGCAAATCACAAGAGACATACTCTTTGTACTCTTATTCACTGCTCATAAATATACCAGTATGGAGCAGCAGCAGGGACGGTAGCGGACTCTTTGAATTCAGGTAATATGATGCTGTAGTATGTGTCTAACAGAATATCAGTTGCTGATGAAAGATTACTTCTGTCTAGAGAAGTGTTGGTCATCCATTCTAACCCACCCAGTGACAAGAAATCGTATTATGTTGTCATTTAAAAAAGCAACATTGATACCTGTATGGAGCAGCAGCAGGAACCGTAGCAGACTCATTTAATTCAGGTAATATGATGCTGTAGTATGTTTCCAACAGAATATCATTTGCTGATGGAAGATTACTTCTTTCTAGAGAAGTGTCACTCATATCAGGATCCATTCCAACCAATGCAGTGACAAGAAATTGTATTAGGTTGTCATCTAAAAAGGAACATTTACTGTTAACCAAAACCACGCACACCATTAGCAATGAAACACAAATACCTAATGTAACTGTATTTTGTAGTCTCACTATTACAAGAAATATCACTGGTTTTTAAAGTAGAACTAGTTTTGTCTACAGTTGCTTTTCATATGTACAATAAGTAAAATTATTATAATTAGAGGTGCGACTCCATATGTGTACGTAGTGCTTATATAACAGTTTGTATACAACAACTCAAATACGTGGAAGTGTTTCCATGTGTAGGTGATATGTAATGAGTGATCCAAAAGTGATTACTATCATTCAAATACGCATCATGCAATAATACACAGACAGGAAGCCACAGTTGTTTAGGTGATTTAGCGAGTTTTCCAAATTCTAGTGGCCATTTTTGCAAACCGATCACTAATAAATTGTTGGCGCTGCTTAGAGCCGGCTACGTTGCTTCTTGTTCAGGTGAGTTTTTAGTCACCTCAGGACCTAGGTGTAATAATATTCTACGATTTAAATGATTGATGCACGGAATACCTTATACCTACAGTTTTTTCAATGACATATTGTTCTCTTATTCAAAATCTTATGTATCGAAAATTCTGTTTTCGTTTCGGTCTAAAGGTAAAACAATGAGCTAATTCACTGTCGTAGTAAACCTTTTTAGACTGCCCAGACCTCTGTGTATCAAGATGAATAGGTCACACTTGCTAGGTAAAACTACTTCACTTTTTGTATGCCTGGACATTACAGTAAGAAGTTGTTCATTACGACTGTAAAACCTTGTCATACCAAGAACCTGTACATTTCACTTTCTCATCAAACTATTCGTTGCTCAATTTCACAACACTACATTCCAAAAGTCAAAAAAACGCTAAAGCAAGAGAATGAGGGAGATCTTGCTAGAGTTCTAGCAGAGACCAGGGAGCGGGAGCAAGGAAGTGTAAAAAATTTTCCCAGACTTTAACACTGTGATTTTGAGTAAAGAGGGCCTATTAGATGTATGATCCACAATCCACATTCGTCGGACTGATCGATACAGGGTGCAATTAACATAACGTGCAGAAACAACGAGTAGTACTACAGAACAGTTTATTACACCAATGTGTTGCTGAATAAGTAGAAAATCTATCAGACCCTCAATAATTAAAGCTAAAGTTCTCGGCTTCTCGGGAAGTTGAACTTATTTAAATATATGAGAAAAATGTTAGGAACTTCAGCAATAGAAGCTGCAACATGTGATAAAGTGCCTTGCGTTCAACCTTGATCTCGTCGAATTTCAGATTATGGTCCTCAAGATTGCAGGCAGTGGGAGATTTAAGAGGCTTCCATATTAAGTAGCGACCGAATGACAGATTCGCCAATGATTGAACAATGCACTGAGACTTAATTTTCTGTACTGTTACTCGCTGTTTTTGACTTTAGTACTCGGATCCTTGCAAAAGATTACATTATACCTTATGTAAACATGATAACAAGATCGAGATGTGGAAAAGTTTGAATGGCAGGAATAATGCAACTTAGCATTGAACTAGGACTTTATGCAAGAAGGGGCAATTAAACATTGCAGAGATGGACACCGTGCGTCTGGTATTGATGCATAAGATTACTCAGTGTTTATTGGCATCTTCTCATTCAATTCCTGGTTGTTTTACATACCAAAATCATAATTATCATTCACTCAAATTCAAACATATTTAAGCCCAGTCCTCATCATTTAAATTTTCGTTCTTCAAATGCACAATCACATAGTAAAATAATCTCTCCAAAGAGGCAATATACTGAAAATTTGTTGAACCTCATGATCTCCGATCTTGATTCACATTAGCATCCACCAGCACACACCCCAATCGGCATGATATCCAAGTTGGAGTTTGCCAACTATTTTACCAGAATTACAACTAGCCAAATGCCTATATATTTGACCACTACAAGGCAGTCTAAATTAAGTTCAAACCATATATAGCTACCCAACCAAATTCAGCATTTTTAATGTTAGATCAGTTGCACTAAATGGTTCTGACTAATTAGACTATTTTTTACGGCTGAAATTCAAAGGGTAATTACATTCTTTCATAATAATCTTGTCGTTAAAATTGTGATCATTAATGGACGCACGCACTGACATAGTACTAAAGGACGAGCATACTAATACTTTAGTACTGTATCATTGAATATAATCCTTGTGCACTGCGCCGATGTGTAACGTGTTCGCTATAATTTTGCAACGGGTTTATTATTATCATCATCATCACTACCATTATTGTTATATCGTATAGTAACTATCATACTGATTCTCGCTGTTTACTTCATAGAACGAGTCTTAAAGACAGAGGACTTATTCACATAACTTGGCTATATACCTTTGCTAGCTCGATTAATGTCGCAGTGATAAATGCATAATTAAATGCATAATTATAGTCAAAAACACAATTAACCTTGACAATGATCCAATGAGTTCTTTTCTGGTCACAAACATCCACATAATTTGGAACTATGTGCAGGACCTACATATTCTGGCTTGCAGTACACAGCAGGAGAGTTGTACCATAAGATTATAATTATATTACTTTTTAACTACAGTACGTTTTAGCGGGACAATTACTTCTGAATATTTTATATTAGTATGCATCGTCATATTTTTATGGTGTTGTTTCAATTTTGCATGTTTACAGTGATTTTCAGAAGCAAAACAATTTAAGTTTGCCCAACAGCAGGCCTACAACTTTGTATTTGAATTACTCGAAGCTATCTATAAAAATATAAACCACAGCATAAAGATAATCTCCTCTTATGTAGTATTTATGTAGTATTTAGAATAATTAAATATATATTATTATATAGGTTTATGAAGTATTTAACGGGTTATGTAGTATTTAACATGTATTGCTTTGCCAATGTACATTGTATGTATTTGTGCAAATAAAATTGAATTGAATTGAATTATGAGACCCTAGGCTTGAAATACCGTATATTTTTCATTGTACTTTTAAGTTAAAACTACTCATGTTGTGATTGCGAAGGCAAGTGGTAGACGCTTGGTTTTCCGTTGGCGTTACATAGGCACAGACATAGTTACATAACAATGTCAGTGGTAGATTAAATTTGCAATGTGTAAAAAGACGAAAAATACAAAAAGGCGTACAGAGGCCATAATTATTGTGGACATATTAAATCACAATATTATTCTCTTTTTAAGTTGTACCAAATAGCAGACGAAAATATCTAGCGGCGGTACAGAACATTCATATATTTGACCGTTTGACCTTTTTCCTAAATCAGCGGCCATAGCTTTTAGAATATTATTAATTCAATATAAAAAACTACAAAATTAGCTTATATTAAATTAAAATGGGATTGCATTACATGCACAAAAATATATTTTAGACTAACCGTTTCAAATAAATAAAACAAGTAATTATTATTTTAAATGAAACTATTGCGAATTCACTCCCGAATCAAATTGACCTTGAAATCGCGCCATTTTATATAGTTCGTGCTACGAAAGTATGTATTCGTCTAAGTTACAAATAAATAACTTATTATTGCATTGTAGAGTACTTGAAGATTATTGTGAAACTGGAGGCCCTTGGCCATCATTTTAAATGGACGCAGCGTCCATCATTACACAAGTAAACCGTGATGAAGATCAGCTTAATCATTACGGCGGAGAAGTTCGAGGTAAGAATTACTGATAGGCCTATCTGAAATATTTGTAGCCACGTAAAACTAGTGAGTGTGATCCTGTGAAAAGGATCTGGAAAAATTCTAGGAGAGTTGTACGGTAACTGAGGCGCAGTAACATTGACAGAATTCACAGAAAGTCATCTTGAAACCATTGACATTGTAATAATATATTATAAACAATGGCATAAATGCAATATATTTCTTTTTAAAAGTAGAAGATATTGAGCCCTTTGTTCGGTGATTTGTTATAGCTGGAAGAGTGCAGACCAGATCTTCCAAGCTCCCTGTTTATTTTCAAATTCTGACACTTATTTGCCTTGCTGCATCGTTTTGGAGGAAGATAAGATGCACGTGAAAGGGAACTTGTAGCAAAAATTTATTTCTATTAGTATTACGTGGATGAGTTTGGTGGGCACACAGAAATTATCCATTATCCATGTTTTGAGGCATCATTAATGCCAAAATTTAACATTTCTTTCCCAAAATCCTTGCACCGCTGCCAAAATTCAATGCTCATGCATTTTTTAAAAGTTACAGAAAATTATATATGCCAACTTACGCTAAACTTCAAGTGTATTTAGATCAAACAAATAACAAAGCAACACAATAAAACTTGTTAATCAAAGTTAATCAAACAAATTAAATGTGTTCGATATGATGTTCTAAACTGCTATACTCGAGTGCACTATCGCTTCGTAAAAGAATGTGCACTAAATGCACCAAGTAAAATTTGAAATAAATTGAGGTATTAATAAAAAATACACTCATTTCAGTTTGCCGGACCTCACTTACAGATTTCTGAAAAATTTGACAAAATCTGGACCATTAAAGTCTCGCATACTACGGACACAGTCCGTTGTTTCACGAGCTGACCGCTAGTTGGCGGGTCGTCATTTTGTTTACGTCATTACGTCAGTGCAACCGAGCAGCGTGTAACGACACGTGTGTAGCTCGTATGTCAGGAGTGGCCTGTACTACATGTTTTTGAGACAATTGATTTTACATTACCGTTAGTCTATTACACGGCTCCTACTATATTACCTTAGTATTGGTAAATACGGACAATAGGTAAATTTGGCCCAACGTCTCCCTGCTTTTGTCCGGCCAACCGAGATATGAGCGTAACTGATAATAACAAGATGGAGAACAAAATGGCTGAAAAATAGCATAAACTTACAGGCTACAGAAAATTACTTCTTGACATTATCAGTACTTGTAATTCTAACTTAGCTAAACATGACAGACCCTGCAACAATTACAATTATTACTGCGAGCAAAAGTTGGCAAGGAATTTGAAACTATTTGGAGAATTTATTGAAATAATAGGCATCAGAGGAACTGGAAATTTCTTAAATAGCTGTACTTACATTAATTGCCTCGAATAAATATGGTATGACTCAAAAAGTGATCGAATGTTGCCCCAGTGAGGCAGTGACCTCATTTAGGGGCAATTCTCTGACATGGCCCTAACTAACAACTTGTGATGATGAAAACAGGATTTCGTTAATTTAAGCAAAGTTTGTGAATAAGTAAATTGGCAAAGATTCAAAAGCACTCTCATATGTTTTAGGTGGACGTGAATAGAATGCTTAAAATATAGTAATGATATATACAATATGGGTGGCAATGAAAGTAGCAAAAAAAAACAATTAAATAGTTCTAGCCTTATTCATGTGCAGGGAAAACCACTGCTGCATTAAACATTGCTAAACGATTGGAATCTCACTTAGACACAATAAAAACTGAGCTAGACTTGCTGATAAGAGAAACAACTGATGGCATATCAACCCAGTTAAAAATGCAAATTAGCAAACTAAATTAAAACTGAAGTGACTAAGAGATAAGGTGGAGATTTTCAAGAACATAGTCTAAGGCATGGGTTCAAACCCTATAATATAATCAAAGAATACCCAAAATTGGAAACACCTGGTGGATAAATTAGTATTACTAGAGAAAAGCTAGAAACTAAAATTCAAGCAGAGATTGATACTACTTAACAGCGAAAGTACTTAATAGTTTTTAACATTAGTAAGTGAAGTAGTGAAAGCTTGGAAGAAAGGATAACACGGAAATTTTTAAACATATTTGTTACACTGAACTGAGAATTGGGAATATGGCCTTGCAAAAGCTAGGAAATTGGGAAAATATGAAGAAGGGACATCAATACTTTTAACACTTACTATAGAAGATGACTATACTAGAGGGTGGGTTCTAGAAAAGATGAATTCCTTAAAGAGTGTCAGAACACGAGAAAATGAAACAAATGGGCATACTCTGGGATCTAACTTCAATCCAAAAAGCAGAAAACAAAACTGACATAAACCAGTGGCAGTCAAGAAAGTCAAAGCACGAAATAAATGAACTGAGGAATTACCCAGAGTAGGATTTCTTCCGTTCCCCCAAGATTCTTTGAGTTATGCGATTTTGAGTTACTCGGAGTTTACTGTATAAGCATCAGGTTCTTACAAATTCAAGCTTCATCATTCATGAACTCAAATTGTGAATAATGTACTAAAACCTTGTAGACTTGTATTCCTTGGTGAGCTCATGTTGTTTTCTTGGCAATGTTCAGTTTTCAATTAAATTTCCTAATAGCACTGTAATTTAACAATTTTAAACATTTTACTGGAACTAGGAAGAGAAGCTAATTATAAATTTTAGTGCCTTGTTATTATACACTGATATGGTCTCTGATGCTGTTTGTCCAAAAATGTATGTGCATGCATGCGTGGCTGTATGTTTATTATCGGAATTGAAAACTGTCTAACAGGTAGACCTACTACATGATTTGCTGTAAAAAATATGCTTAGCTTATGCTGTATTATACGTCACAGATAAAGTTGTTTGTGTATATAGTTTCTGCCCTGATATAGTTGCCAACAGAAGCTTGTGTGAATGGACTTTGCTCTATATTCTGTTTAGTAGTGCTTACTGCATACATGTGTTTAACTGCACATTCATATTAAAAGTTTTCTAGTATGAGTTGTGATGGCACACAAGTAGTTATTGTTTATTTTCAAACAACATAGATTGATCTATTCAGTAATTGTCAATGGAACACTGTCTTCACACTAATTTCTCTAATCTGGAATTCTGGTTCCGATGGATTTTAGTAAATTTTTCCTGGATGTTTTGATATTTTACATTGTTGTTGTGATTTTGAACTTTCGTGCACTGTTCTAGCCATATGTGTTGATTGAATATTTAGCTGTGGAGCCCTTTTACATGCATCCAATTGCAAACCCATGCATTTCATGTTTCCAACGATTTTGTTTTTCTAAAAATACTTAATTCAGTCTTACTTGCAATATTTTTGTAAGTTACATCATGGAGTTCATGAATATATCTGCAAGTGCAGTAAATGGTATTTTACCAGAAATTCTAGAAAGACGAAAAAACATCAATACCAAAGTTGTCGCCAATTATGGTAGGTGGATTTGTATAACTGTTTTGTCAAATTGTCACCTGTTTGGTATTTCTTAACAAACACCAGTTCTTTCATGCAGCTAAATTACAGTTTTAAGAACTGAGGCTTTATATCACAGATTCATAGCCCTTTTATGTTCTGAGTAAGGTGTATCTATAGTTATTGAAGAGTATTACTTTTGTGTATGAATATGTAAAGTATAAAGAAATTGCTTCCTTATTTTAATTTGCTTAGTCTCATTTATTGTACTGAGACAAGCTACTATCCTGTCTGTCAGTTAAAATAAAGTGCTTAAGAGTATTTGTGTTTTCCTTATGTTAACTGAACTTTCTTCAGGTCCTGATGTTATCAAGACCTGCACTGTGCAGCCGACACAGTATAGCTTATTTAAATATTGACTTGTTGACCTGCTTTGATATCAAAACTTTTGTTGACAAAGAGATAAACAGCATAAAGACAGTCTTGAAAACATATTATTGTATAAAACTATGCACCAACCCAACTTCATAATCTGCTCAAATAAATAATTGCTTTATTAACATAATTTATGGAAAGCAAAATGTTTTTTCAGAGACTATGCATAATTTGACCTGTAAGTGCTAAATGCTGTTTTGCAAAATAGAATGTGGAAATTAGAAGTCTACAGAGCAAAAAAATCAAAAGCAGTGGACAACAGAACTTTTGGTGTGATTAATGGGCAGAGTTAACAATTAATTGACTCCATTTCTACTCTAAAATTTGTCAAACTTTTTAGGACTATCTCTGGTTCAATGTACAACTAAATTGCTAAACAGTATGTTATTGTTTTAATTGATTTGCAGAGATAGTCTGTTTTCCTTTTCTTTTTTTCATTTTCTTTTTTGCTTAATTTTTATCATTTTGTTATATAAAGTGACAGGATACTAAGCTTAGTAGTGTGCAGTGCTTGCTTGTCTTTAAGGGTTGAATGTTCATTTTCTACTTTTACAAAAAAACCTAAACTTTATTTAGCTTGCTAGGCTAGCTTGTTACTTTCACTGAAAGTAAAAAATTAATAAAGGGGAAGCTGTATAAAAGCTGAGTTGGCCTGTTCCTGCTGTGAAGGGCATCTTTAGTAAACAACGTATGTACACACATTAAATATCCAACATTTAAATCGTTAATTGCTTTGCTTAGCAATTCCAAAATTCTTTAAATTATTACAGCTAGTAAAATAATGCAGCTTATAGCGGGCATGCAAGCAGATTTATCTTGAAGAAGCTGACAGACAGGCACCATGTGTCTGCCTTCAGTTTTAGAAATTTCTAAAATTAGCCATTGCTACGGCTTCTGGTGCTTGCTACTGTCTGACCTATGTTATTTTAACTTCTTTCATTACTTTGTGCTGGTGTTGTGGGCAAGATATGCTGCCACCTGCTGGTATATGGGCTTATTAAACATCTTCGTCTACCAAATTGCTACAACCTAGTTAATACAACTCATAATCAGCTTTGCAGATTTTGCAGATTAGATTTTTAGTCAGAAAACATGTCCTTTGTTTTAAAACTTGTGGATTTTGCAGATGTTTCAGCTTTTGTTTGTTTTTGTCATTTGCCAATTATCACTTTCAGTTTGGTAAACCGTGGGTTTAAGCAAAAAAAGAGATCCAGTAAGATCCCTTTGCATTCCCGTACAATCCAGTAAGAAGTGTTCGAATCTTATGTATAGTTTCAGAATAAGAGTTACTGAATTAGTGTTTCAAATTATAAAATTAATATATCCAATGATCTGTTTGTGATCTCATGTTATTCGTGATCGATCTTTCACCTATTTCAGTTTTGGTTTGTCGAAGCTAAACATCTATACTTATCACATATATCTATATATATCCTTGTATATGTGGCTTACAAGTCTAAATATAAATAATCTAACATATTATTTACCAACATTAATGGAAAGTTTTCCTGGTGTTGCCAGATATATATTTTAGAACCGTATAATGGTTGGGTAAATGTTTTTCAGTCATCATAATAGTTGTAGACCTACACAGTAGACACTTAGACTAATTTTTTAAGCTCACCATCTCTTCATATTAGGAGTAAATTTGTGATTTCGAGTTTTATTCACGCTTGTTTATTATTATATGATTTTAAAAAGATTGATGTTTGCATTCACCAGTACTTGATTTCCAGAACTAAACTAGAGAGTATGTTCTCGTTTAATGTATCCATTGTGGATACCCAAACTAACTTTGTGCTTAGAAGGCAAAGTTGATATTATTCACCATTTTCTCTAGCTCTGCATACCCAGGCAAGAAGTTGTATGTACACTTTCAATTAGCCTGCTAGTAAAGAAAGTTTTATATGTCAGAACACTTAAACTAAGTAGTGCAGGTCTGTTTAGATTTGCCTCGCGTGGCTTACCGGAAAACATGTGTTTGTGTTTTAAAGTATTTATTGCATGTTCTAGATGCCAGTGTTATTCTAAGTCCTCAACATGGCTATTTAATTGATTTTACAGACTGTTCAGTATTTACTCCTTCAACTAGCAGCAATCATTATCATTGTGAAAATATCAGTGTTCTCTAGAACATAATGCTCGTTTAAATATGCATGCTTCAGTTATAAATTCCAGTTTCCAAATGATCCAAATATGAACTGGTTTTAGTTTCCAATTGCATTTAAAGCAGCTCATTTGTTGTTCCTTAGTTGAAGTTTTTGCTTTTTATTTTCTAGGTTCCGCAGGACGCTTAAAAAAGCCAAGAAGGCGGGGTTTTCTTAGCTCGTTATTTTGCTGCCTTCGTTCAGAGAGAAATTCACAGCAGCATCTACCTGTGCCAAGTACAGAATGCAACGACACTGCTCATTCACCGAAGGTAATTTTGAATTGCAGTTTTGAGTCTCTACTTGCTAATAAAGTCACAATGGAAATTATGTTATACAAACAGATATCAGTCTAATGTGTAGGCTAGGTGAAGTATAAGGCTGTTATAAAAAACATGCTTATTTAACTAAATCTTCTATGCAGTAAATGCAATGTCTTCACAAGTGATGTCTAAATTGAACCTTGAATTTTGTTAATTTAATGCTATCCTACTTGTGAATCAGTAGTATAAATCAGCTATTTTTAATAGTGTAGCAATGTTATGCTAACATTTATTAATTCATTGACATCATTTATGAGGTTGTTGGTTGAGGTCATGTTCACTCGATAAAATCTAATTTTGAACTAAGCATTATTTTATATATGGCCACCTATTGAGTTAAGTATGGATTTGTTTTGATTGTATTTGAGCTAGCACTTGCCACTCAGTGTTTTGTATTTTTGTTAACAGACTAAAGCCTCTCATCAGTATTTTCTTTTTTGATCTGTGCACCGTAACCACTTTGCCAGTTGCATGGGTTAAAAATGAAGCAAGTCGGCTATGAGGATTCGGAATGGACAAACAAAAGCTTCTTAAAGTATTTGCACAAACTAGTAACTTTTGCTTGACAAGAAAACACTGACAAGAAAAACCTGGTTTAGCGACTTTTCTTAGAAACAGTCTGAATCATGAAGACACTACATTTTTTTGTACATATACAGAAGATTTAATTAAATATGTATGTGTGTTTTTAATAGACCACTTCATCTAAAGTAGGCAGTAGGTTGGTATCTGTTTGTATTATATAAATTCCATTGATTGTCTTTGTGCCAAAACACTGTCATTTAGTAAATGAAACTGACCAGCCTAAAATATTTTCCTTTTTTTGCAGCCGTCGGGCAAGTATCTTCTAGCTCCAGTTCGACATCAGGACATGCACAAGAAATGTCTTGTTGTAGACCTAGATGAGACGCTAGTTCATAGTTCTTTCAAGGTGTGACATTTACTAATGACTATAAGTAATAGTGTGCACAAAAAATTCTTTATGGTACTCTAAAACTAAATATCAATTTTATCTGAATTTGTTTTCATTGGTGCTTGCTGTACGACCTATAATTTCTTATTGAATGTGTCATCACACGGATCTACTTTGGCACAAATTTGCTAGCGAGATTAGTGTGCTGATGTGCATTTGGTTTAACGAAACCATGTTTTTGTTGCTGTTGTTTATCATTGCTCTCTAATACGTGCTATTACAATTTCACTATGCAGTCTATGCACGTGATCATAGATTCATAGTAACGTCTTGTACCCAAGCAAAGCCACTGTGGCTATCAAACGTGTATTTCAACTGTATTGTGAATAGTGTAAACTAGTAGCACGTGCTTTTGTGTATGGCATGAAATTAGAGCGAAACTGTAATTTAACTTGTACCATAGACGGCTAATAATAGAACTGGCGATCTTTTGTTATAATAACTAATAATTTGCAGCACATACAGGGACTTATTACTACTTAGTATCACTGACGACCATAAACAATGCAGAAAACAACAAACTAAAATGAAGTTGAGCAATTTTAAAGGCCTGTCTTGATGTTCAAACTATAGCACATTGATGCCAAGGTGGTAAACAAATAAATGTCGCTGGTTGTACGCTTGATGTCATTTCCTATTCCAATTTGGACCACATGATATGGCAGTTTTGCCAAGCGAGACATAGTCTCAATGCACGACTTGTGCAATATAATAATAGTAATGTGCAATGTAATTGTTCCTGTTAGTGCAAATTGTTACTTATGAAATACCTATTGCAGTACAATGGTACCTTAATATATATATATATATATATATATATATTAAGGTAATGTATACTATATAATACTGTAGGCAGTAGATATCACAGAAAAAATTAATAACATTTCTAACTTAATATTATAATTACCTTAAAAGTGAAGTGAAGTGAAGTATTAGTCTATTTTTATCAATCAGCATCTGCCAGTGATGTGTTTATTTGCATCAATATACTGTATCTACGACACAACGCATGTTCACAGTCTATGTAGCCGTGACAAAAATGATGTAAAAAGAGAGAAGAGCAGGAGAGAACGTAGTTTTTTCTCACCAAGAGGCTTAAAAACATCTAACCAAATAAGTGCTGGTTAAAGCTCTAAGCTGCAAGACTACATGCATTCTGTATAAGACAGAAGCAAGCACTGCTTACAACTTGGTTGAGATGACTGTCTTGGCTGCAAGACTACACATTTTATATAAGCCTGGAGCTAACAACACTACTTACATCCATTGATCTAACCTGTGTGAGTGATGTTGTCATGCAATTGGTAACATGTTGGTAACGTGTTGTCATACAATTGGTAACTGCACCTTTGTTAGGCTGCGAACTATGTTCTGTATTGGCTACTGCCTTTGATTACAATCTTACACTAGTTTGAGGAGCATGTTAACTATTAACATTCAGCATTGAACAATTACAAATTGCAAAGTGTAGCATAATGATTTAGCTTGCTGTTGTTTGTGGCAGGATACAAATTATTCAATAAGCAAACAAAACACGCTAAGATCAACTTTCACTACACAAAGATTCAGAAAAAAGAGCTCCTATTATAGTTACCAGTTGATCTGGCATTCCTGCCCGAGGAACCAAGCAACATGTCATATTTGAAATACTCATTCATTATCACTATTATGTAATACACAATAAACTTATAAGAAAACAATCATCTATGTATACATGTTTATATTATGATACAATAAACATGTGAAATGCATTTAACTTTTGTGCAACTTTTTTTCTTGCTGTTGACTAGTTGCCTGAAAATGGTTTAACACCAATGAACCCAACCCATTCTGCAAGAGAGTTGAGTCCTACAAAATTACGCTAACGCGACGTGATGTTTCCTTGACAATATATATCCTGGACGTTACAGTATATATTAGAGTAATCTTTTTGGCTAGACCTAGTTTTGAAATTGTTATAATTTTTGTAATTATAAAAAGGCAGGCTTTAGGAGTTCTTTATTTTATTAAAATATTTTGTTCTTGGTTTATTGTGCTTGATACTTTATTTTTATCATGCGTTAAAATTTTATACTAATTGTCTTTAATTACAGCCAATCAGTAATGCAGATTTTATTGTGCCTGTGGAAATTGATGGGACAGTCCACCAGGTAAGATGATGGCATTATTGTAAAACTCAGGAAGCACTCATTCAGTCATTTCCCTGCTGTAGTATATTAACATTTTATATGTGAAATATTTACTGCTTTCTTGGCTACTAAAAACTAATCATGAAAATTTGTTGTTTAAAAGTTCTTTAATACTTTTAACTCATGTGGTGATAGTACCATAAACTATTACTGCAATGAATTCCTATGCAGTCTCTCCACTTTATTCTGCAGTGTTCCTTTGGAATTTTCACAACTTGCTCGTTTGTAGCGTTGTCTCATTTTTGCGTGAATAAAACTATTATCATCGTTAGCCAACTAATGGAGCTAAGAATATAGGCATATAATTTACGTTAGCTAAATATTGGGTTTTCTTTATGGAGAAAACAATTATGGGAAATAAATTATTATTATCATTATTTAAAGTAGTCAGTAATAGTCTTGAAATGTACTTTCAGGTTTATGTGCTAAAGCGCCCTCACGTGGACGAATTTTTACATAAAATGGGTGAAATGTTCGAGTGTGTTTTATTTACTGCTAGTTTAGCAAAGGTAAGTTTTATTGACTGCACTTGAGAGACACTGCGGATTTACATTGCTAATGTATTCTAATAAATGCATATTTATCGCATTTAGTCTGAACAAAATGAATCGACACAGCACCTAGGCTTATATGAATGGTAACTCAAGTTGCTGAAATTTTTATTAAAATAGTCAAAACTTACAAATAGCACTAAAAGCTGCTTCCATAAACTCTGTGAATCAAATACATATTTGAGCTTGCAATTGTTTACTGTAATACAGCATATTGATGATTTTCGTCACTGATTTTGGTTTACCCTGCCAATGTAGTTGAATTTTAATGCAAGCACGTGTTACATATTAGTTATAGGCTCATTACCCATCAAGTGTGCATTTGGGAGTTATTTAAAAAGCATTTATTTACGTTTCAATAGGTTAGTGATTGACATTTGCTGAACTGTACAGCACTTGTGTAATTGTGTGTTTATTGTTCCTGGGTGTATAATGTTAGCCAGAAATTTTGCTAGGTTTGTGTAATTATTCATAAACTTCAAGTATTTTTTAATACATTATTTTTTATTATAATACTTTGATAAAAACTACAGATAAAATTGTATGCTAACCATTTTATTAATGTTAACATGGAAATCAACTTCATATATTTTAAAACATGTTAGCTTTATGATGTGCACAGTAGTTCGAAGAGCTGCTTTAGCAAAATTGTCAATATATTAATGTACAAATAACGAAGGTAAAATTTGAACAGACTGCAATAGGCTTAAATGTTGCAATTGTAGGTAAGCTGTATTTTCCTTAAATTTGGCCCAATAAATAATGTATATCTATTGAATTGAAAATTACTTTTCAAGTCTGTATGATTTTGAATGTTATGTGTTTACTCATGTACAGTTTCGTTATGGCTAAAGTTGTTACAAGGCTGAGTAACATTATTTGTAATATTGCGTGAAACTATTAGTAACTAGTGGCGCTCATTTTTCTGAGCAGCACATTTCAGAACTAACAGAAATGCTCTACGAAACTCAATATTCCGGTATGAGTAAATCATTGGATTTGCAGCAGAACCAGCAAATTTCAGTGCCATCAAGATTTCAAACATCCATTGGGGTACACAGTCGCACATGCCTTTTATCTCGTTTATGATGTAATACTGGAACCATGTGAAAAAGAAACACATTAAAATAAGACCCACTGTTACAGTTGCTTTGTTTTGACTTCTTGTCATGTTTTCAACTACTGTTGGTCGGATTCGATGAAACTGTGATGTTGCTACTCTCCAAATTCGGAAGTAAACGGCAAATAATATGATTCCTGGAATAATGTTGATGATTATTATTCCTATTTTGTATGTCAATTCAAACTCCCATTGATGACATTCTATTCCTTTTGTAATCCACACTGGCATCACCACACTTACTGTAAGTAGCAGGGGAAGAATCCAGGCTATTACAATCAAACATTTGATTCGATCATCAGACATCCATGTAGCGTGTCGCAGAGGATAAATAATTGCAACATATCTTTCTGTGGCAATGATGTATAGGTGTACTAGACTGCAGTTCCCTATGTAACTTTCTATCAGAAAAAAAGTTGTGCAAGCACCTTTGTTTTTAAAAAACTCTGCTACTACTTCTATTTCACCAGCTGATATTTGCCACGCATGGTATGTTCTAATGCCACAAACAGGAATGAGGAACACACCGTACAGAATATCTGCTACTGCGAGTGAAGAGAGAACCCAGTAGTTTTTATAATTTAATGCTGAAACTTTTTGCACAGAGATAACAACTAGAGAATTGCCCACTATAATGACAACACTTAACGTGAGAAATGTTATCAAATAAAAATATGGACTAATTTCATTGCGAAATGGGAGGTTTATGTTGCTATCATTTCCATTTTCTTGTTCTTCAGTGTTGTTTACAGAAACTACAATGTTCTTTTCCAAGGTGTCCATCTTTTTCTTTAACTGGCTTTCTGGTAACAGCACACATTTTTCAAGCTGTTTGTTGCTGAAGCAGCTGCTAAACTACTTTTTTCCATTATGTTGTAATCACGTTAACAAAGGCTCGAAAGTATATAATGAATTTTGTTGTGCTATTTGTCTCTGTTTTGAAGTTTTCTGAAAAAAACAGACAAAAACACTGAACAGTTACATATAGTTTTGTTTTATTTTCCTGACCATGCTAGTCTGAACTTCACACTGTTAAAGCAACAATTGCATATATCACATTCCTACACCTGCTTAGTTTGTCAATATGGTCAGTAAATGTGTGAAATTGTCATTCTATTTACTCGCATTTCTGCGCATTAGCCGGCATGCAAATGCAGATGATGTGTTGTTATGGAACCTCTACAGATCATTTTCCATAACCATTTGTTCATGTATGAGCAGTGCAATATATTATTTATGTCTAAGAGCAATGCTCGTACTTCCCATATCGTGCATGGTTAATAAAATAATCTGAAAACTTATGTTTAATTCTTATTCATATTGTAACTTCATAATATTTATAGTTTTATAAGTCTTTAAGCATATTTTGTAAAACAAATAGATCTGATCATATTTGTAACTGCATGACATAGTTTTTTTGCAAATTTTAAAGTTATATATCATCTTCTAAATCACTTACAGCTGCATGTTAATTTTGAGACCTCCAATTAAATATTCTTGAAAAGTTATTTGTTACTATTGAAACACAATGTTTTAGCCTTTGTGATGCCCCAACTGTCATTTAATAAATAAAAAATACATCATGTTGTTATTAATCTGCATTTGTAACTAGTTTAAAGGTGTTTAACTGGATTCTTTGCTAGAATGTGATTTCTAATTGTTTCTTGTCTCTATTGTATCTAATGATCTATTGAATACCTATGTTCTGTTTTTACTTTCTAGTATGCTGATCCAGTTGCTGATTTATTAGATAAATGGGGTGTATTTCGTGGCCGACTTTTCAGGGAATCGTGTGTTTTTCATAGAGGAAACTATGTAAAGGTTAGTAATTTGGAAAGATTAGGAAGAACGTTTTCAATTTTGGTAGTGGTCAAACAAGGATTGTGAAAGAAAATCAATTTTATTGATTAATTGTAGATGTATAAGGGAAAATTCTGTGTGGCGTTACAATGCAGGACTGCAAATAATCACAGAAAACAAGGTGCACCTCATTAATGAGATGATGATAGATCAGTTGGTGATACCTTCACCTAAGCAAATGTGTTTAGTTAGTAAAATTAATTATATATCATGAGCTTTGTCAGAGATCTGTTTTCTAATGAGTGCCATTCTAGTTTTAACAATAAAATGTTGGTAATCGCGTGTCTGAACATTTTTACGACGAATGTAGATGTATTGTTCGAGTTAGTCATATAATTTATTGTTCGGCTGCCGGATTCAAATTTATTCGGGCCTACCAGACCGACCATTACTAATAAACTCTTTTTGCAGGATTTGAGCAGGCTAGGGAGGGATTTAAAGAATGTTATAATAGTGGACAATTCTCCTGCTTCTTATATCTTCCATCCTGATAATGCAGTAAGTATATTTTTTCATGTATATCAATATGAATATCAGTGTAGTGCAAGTGCTGCACATTTCCACTAAGAAATGTGGAACTTTCTTCTGGTAAAATTTTTTTGTGCTAAGCTATAATTTACGTCCAAAAAGGTCCATGGTAAAATCCAAGGAGAACTTTGTTCTTGCTGTAAAAATCGGAAAAATAATCATGTTTCACTAGACACTTCTCTAGTTGCTGGAATCTTAAAAAATGTTTAGTGTTGGCCAAGTCAAAGCAAATGTAGTAAATGGTATGTACTAGAGAGAAAAGAATCACAGTCTTCTTGACATTGTAGGTCGCAAGGGTTTTCTAATACTGAACATTTAGCATTGTATCTCATGGGCAGATTTCCGATTTTGCATTAAAAACATTTACATCAAACTTGGTACATATTCTCTTCCTCACTCTTGACATTGATCTCTAAACTTAGTACAATCGGGTCTTCTCCTTGTGCTTCTTCCAGTTGACAAGGTTGTTTGTAGCCTATTATATATCTGAACTTTTGACATTTTTCTAACAACATATTAAAATAAAAGCTACAGAATGTTAGCTGTTATAAAATTAGAAAAGTTGATAATCTTTTTGACCTGTAACAACTTTAACACAAATTTGCTAGTTACATGTGAAGAATTTTTTTTAAATGATTTTATGTTATAATTTTGTTGTATCAACTTTTTTATAGCATTTAAATTTGTAATTATAAATATTTTAGAATGTGCATTATGGATGTATGACAAATATATTCAAACTAAATAAATTACAAGCTCTTAGTGATGTGATAATACTATTTGTAGGTGCCTGTGCAAAGCTGGTTTGATGATATGACAGACAGTGAACTACTCGACCTCATACCATTCCTTGAGGGATTATCAAATGTTGACAACGTCTACTCTGTTTTGCGCACTCATAATCACAACCTGTTCAACATTCATCAGCAGAACTTACCGCATAGTCAACATAGCTCAAATAGTAGTATTAACTCTACATAGCAGAGGATATATTCTTGTGTTCGTGGTTGCCATGGACATATCAGGTTTCGTCAACATAATCATGAGCGTTTGTATCACGCGTAAACGCTTCTGATGCTCTTACTGCTTGCATGGCTTTACCTACACTGTAAGCACTGGCTAGGTTTGTACTGTCATGCTTACGGGCAAATCGTGTGAACATTACTAAGAAACTAATGCAAACTCAAAGTGGTTACGTAAGGCAATTAGGCCATCTAGTATCTGTTTTATGGATTCTGCTGCAGGAACAGAAGCATTACCAACTTATTCTCCGCATTTATGGATTGTTGTTAGCTACTAAAAAATTGCTGATGTTTAAAACATGGTAGCCATCTTTTTTGTTTACTTTTATTGTTATTTCCATGGCAACCAAGAAGTTATTGTCGCATGACATCATCAGACATACTTGTGCATAGTAGAAGCCACTTTTGTTTTGTTTTCTCATTGCCCGGTTATATTTATTTTATCAGTTGGCTTCATAGTGCAATATTACAATTTTAATGCAAAACAAAATCAACTGAGTATCTTTAAACTGAGTGACCTAAAAACCCAAGAGTGTTCTTGATATTGTCCTTAAAAACGCAAAGCTCTCTTTTTTTAAATAGCTTTGCATGCATTTTTCAAAACTTTTTTATTAAAAATTTTATTTTTGATAATTGATTTAGTTTGTCATTTCTGTAGGTCAGTCTGGTTGTTGTGGATTAGTGGCCATTTCAGTACTGTGTTTTTTAGTTAGCAGTTGTAAAATTTTCATAGCATGTGATTGCCTGGTTACTTTTCACAGTAGCAGTGTGTTGTGTTCTGGCATTACTTTGTTTTATCTCTTTTGAAAATTTTTTGTTTCGTTCTCTGTACATTGTGGGGATGTCATGAAGTTCTGACAGACCTAGAGCTTCGAAACCGAATCCAAGTCGGAGCTTTCATACGATTCGATTTGCTGAAGTTCTAAGTTACTTTGGATCCGACCCGAATCATCAGAGACTTGAAAAAATCCGGTTTAGCATTGGCTACAGAGGCGATTCATTAGCGCGTTATTATAAAAGCATTATGCGCTCATTTACCTTTATATTTTTAGGCAAACTCCTGAAATCGTCTCCTTTTTTGATAATTTTGCCGTACTTGAAATACACAGACGTCGCCATATTCAGTTTCAGCATATGTCCAACTCATGAAATCCTACGCTAGACCATTATGATTTTAACTGCTAGTTTCAATAAAAATGCTAAGATTTCTTGTATTACTTTGATAGAACGTGGTTTCGCTAACAACGATGTGGCTTACACGAATGTGATTTTGTGTCATCCACATTACACGGACTCATGGAGTGTAGGTAAAGGCACCACAAGGAATTTTTTGACTAACAGATCATTTTACGGTGTTAGTCATTGGCAGGAATAATCTGTTACAAAATAATTAGATCGTCTAGAGTTTTTACTATTCCAGAATTACTGTCAAATGTGCTGCTCAGACAGGTCTCTCTAATCTTGATGAAAAAGACTACAATCTTACAGTCTGCCATAATTTGATTGAAAACTGCGTAGATTTGAGAAAGATTCGGTTGAAAGAACTATCTGAAAAATTGAAATTCGAATTCGGTTCTGTTGTGAAAATGAGATTCGGGATATAGTCGGATTCAGTAATTTCAGATTCATGACATTTCTACTATGCTGTAACCATACTGCCTTGTGCAGTACAGGAAATTCTTGCTTAAAGTCATCAACAGTGCTTTCCGACAAACTTGTTTTAAATGCCATTTTAGTCCTATAAGCAAGATCAAAGAAAATGTCATTAAAAAGAGGAATGCTTTGGGCATACTTGCCATTGCAACAAATTATTTCAAAGGACATGGGAATCAAACATTCATTGTTGCTAAACAGGCCAGCAATAAGCAGCAGTTTACTGTGCTATCATTGTAAAAAGTGTACAGCTCGTTTGTTTTTTAAATAATGTAGTAATGATTGCATTGCTGTCTGGTGATGTTATGCTGAAAACATTGGATGGATTCATAACTATTATAATATATACACTTGTTATTGTTGTTAGCAATTCTTTTTATATAAACTTCTTGACTTTATACATGTTATTGCTGAGATCATAAATGGCATGGTAGTCACAACTCATTCATCAGCACTGACTTTTATTACAGTGTTGTGGCTATTGCGCTAGACATTGTTTCATTTGTATATATGCGTTGGATGCTTTGATGTCAAGAATTGTTCATTAGCCTATGTTTCTTTCTGTAAAATTTTAGGCAAACTTCTTTGCTTTATGAGTGAACCATTATAATTTTAGATTTATGAATTGAAATTGGCAGATGTTTTTGTATTATGAGCATATTGTGTCGTTCTGTGATCAGCATCGAAGTACAGCTTAATAGATTATTATGTAATCAAATTAATTGTTTCATTTATCACTACTTGTAATTGATGCAGTATACCATAAACTTCATGAATTATTGTGTCGGTAGCTTGTTAACATTTCATGTTGCATTGATTATGGTAAAAAAGTGATGATTCATAACTTGCAGGTCTGTGCTGCAAGGTTGTGTTTTTGATCCTTTACTTTTTTATTGTGAAACTGAATGACTGATAAATTTCATGTTTTTTTTAAAGTCCCATTGTGTCTAATTAAAGGGGACTTGACAAGTGCAATTCAACTTATAGTTTATAGGCTCATCCAGAGCTGCTGAACTCGAACTGCTTGAAATTACTAACAATGAAATCTGACATTTTACTTTGAATTGTGTAGTGGCTTTCATCGAGTTCAAACAGCTGTGCCTTATTTAGCACTATCTTGATTTGCACTAACTGTATTTATGAAAGTATAACGTATTTTAGATTATGTATTGCTGCTGTTTTCTGCAACATGCGCACAGTGGCATTAGTGCTGTTGTTACATGCCTAAATGGTCAGAACTCATTTCATTAATAAAAAATTCTTTTGTGGATTCTGATAATATTATTGAAAATTCAATGAAAATAATTAGTGATTGCAGCTGCAACAGCAGTAGCGTGAAAAAAACTAAATGGATTTGTGAGGTGAGCTGAACAACCAAGTGGTCACAGTGAATGCTGTGTGACCAAAGTGAAGCAATGCCGAGACTGGTCAGTGAATGGTTGACGACCACCTGGGTTCATTCTCAGTCTAACGCCTTCGTTTGCCAAATTGATTTTGCCCCTTTATCTTGTTGAGCAAAGACACTGAGAAGGCATCTTACAGGCCTCTCCAGTTCACTGGCTCATCTTTGAGCATTAGTTTGAATTTGAGGTAAGATCCAATATCGCCAGAAACATCAGTGTTAATTAAGCCCTCCCTATTGAATCCTAAATTCAGGCTTGCGGTGTACTGAATTGTGTGTGTATACATAAAATTGTGAGATTGAACCTGTTTGTGTTTGCTGACCTTTCATGGCAAGTCATTATGACAAAAATGCTGTAGAAGTATTGCATACCTACAACATTTCATCTGGTCTTATGAATGCTTGTACGGGGTGTCTTCGAAACAGATAACTTATAATTGTTTTGTCGATCTCATAATATGTTCATTTTTGTGTGTGGCATATTTTGTTTCAGCTGAGAGCTTATTTTAACCATGGTTGGAAAGTTTGATTTTGTAGTGGTAGTATTTTAGCAGACGATTCCAATGTAAAAATCCATTTACAATGCATCTGATGAAATTGAATTTTATTAAATTTTCAATTGTTTTTTAATTAAATTTTCTCGTTTCTACAACTTCCTGGTGCATTCTGAAAGAAGTTAATGATGTGCATTTAACATCTATGGTTTTGTACACAAAATACACATTGTAATATAATAAGAGTAAGCATTGCAGAGCTGTAGCTGCAGTGAGTGAGAGTGCCATGCAGTTTTATCAAACTAATACCTATATACGTTACAGAATGTAAACTATATATTATGGTTCTAACCCATCTATTATATTTTAGTGCTTTGTATATAGCTATACATACAGCTTTGTATGATATCACATTGTGAAAATTTGTGAGTGTACTATAGAAATGTTGTAAACTTTGTAATTTATAGAGCTTTCCGGCAACTTAATCAGTTGGTGGGACGTTTATTGATACTAGCATTTGTACTGTATATGTCTTAGCATTTTTATATGATAAAAGATGCGTGATTATAAATATGGTGAATTAAATTGCATTTTATGTAAAAAGTATGTGTTTTATGCAATGTTCAGACAGTGAAATATAGACTGTATGATACCAGAAGCTAAATTATACCTCTGTGCACAGTCTCTTGTGCACGTCAAATGCACTTTTTCACCACTGTTGTTAACATGGCATTGTAGCAGAACATGCATTTGTCCACAGACATAAATATCACTGGTGTGCATGAGAAAGGTAAATAATCTGCTTAATCAATCAATACTTCGCAAGTGTAGTTACTCACGAGATGTTTTTGCCTAACGTCAAAGGAAGTTTTTGTAGTATTATGACATAGAGCCCATTGTTACCTCACGTCAGTTTGCCGGAGACTAGCAACACGTGCAGCATTTAAATCTATGGTTTTGTCACGATTTGCTGTAATTCACGTGTTGTACTGTCTCAAATAGACCATAAAACAGGTCTGTTTATGAAATTTTTTTTTGAATCTGTATTTGTGCCATTCTGCTATCTTGCTGACTCCAGACCCTAAGACGTGTAAAATAGAAAGTATATATATGGCTATTGTAATAGAATGTTAATAGGTGTAAATTAAAATTGCTGTGGTAGACTTATGATGTCAGGTTTGATACCACTAAAATTCTCGTGAATCGGAGACTCAGCCACCAATTGCCATTTGGTTTCCACTGTAATTGCTGTTGATTTTTTTTATTAACAATTAGGGACTTTCGAAGCACCCTATGCTTGCCGTCTGTGACAGCCAGTTTTGTGAAATACTATTGATAAATGCCATCTGTCATGTTTTTAATTCTATGCCATCTTAAGTTATTTCTATACAAGTGAAGATTAAACTACTATTACCTTTTTGCTTAATTTCTTAAAATCAGTATTTTATTTTTATTTTCCTTGTACACATAGACTATAATTATTGTCAACAAATAGCTCTATGCATATCATTGCTTGCACATTTTGTGCTCGCGTACCTAACTTCAAAAATTCATCACTAAATGAACTCGTTAATAGCACAGTTGTGGAATATGATAAGTTCCATAGCTCAATGAGTTTTCAAACCTGGCCGGATTAGTAATAGTACCTTACGCACATAGGATTAAAGTGCGATGTAACTAACTGTGACTTACTGCTTTATAAATGCTGATATTATTGTATTGTATTTGTTCTAAGTCCTGCCAGTGTTGGTTTCCAAATACTGATCGACATTTTAAACTCTTTTCCATGTTTGGGTAATACAGGATCTTGGAACTCAATGAGAACCTGTTATAATATGCAAAGCTATTACAAATGGGCCATGCAAAAATCAATGGTACAATCGTATTCGATGTTGACCTCATTTTAATAAGTCTGCAAAATCGTATCTATACTGTATCATCATATCACGCCAAATCATCGAAGCAGTTGTGCTGCATGCCTGCTTATAAGATAGTGTATATAAGTCAGCGATAAGGAAAACTAAAAATAAAATTTTTCTTGGTGCATGTACTAAGTATATTGCCATTAAAATAATCATGACGAAAGTGTGTTATATTACGCTCTGTGAGGAGATAATAATATTGTATTTTTATAGATGACTGCTGTGTGAAAATGACAAGGATGAATAAAATTTAGATATAAATTTCGGTTATGTGTTTTCATTGCATCTTAGCTTTATAGAAATTTACTGTCAGGTACATACAGATTCCAAGCCACATTTCTAGAACTTATTTGCAAGTGCTAATTGCCAGCATGGTGAAAACAACCTTCACATCTTTGCAAACAGGGTATCTATTATTCTTTCAAAACACTACAGCTGCAGCTCCGGTTTTACACTGGGATTGGTGCTGACTTGAAAAAACTAATTCAGTAAAGTTTTTGCACTGCCAACGACATTTAGCACATAATATATTGTAAAATCAGTAACAGAAATAATGCCATTTATATTCTTGCAATATATGCATTTTTTCAAGCATCAAGGCTTGCAATGCTAGTGAAATAATTATTATTCTAGCAGAGTCATCAACAAATGTATAGAACACAATAAAAAAAATGCTCCATGTATTAAACGCAGAAAAAAGCTATTATAAATTTTTTTCAGTTGTATACACGTCTTGCTTTGGATCCATTTGCCTGCTTTTTTTCTTGCACTACCCATCTATTTGTGTAGCACAACAGCTGTACTTGTGAACACAGATATGCACATATTGTACTCTAATGTCACCGGATGATGTAATCTTTAGGCCTGCAACAGAAACAGAATTTGAAATTTTTTCTCTTTACGCCAATAAAATTCCAAGTACATGCGCATAAAATAAATGTAATTAAAAACACATTACAAGGTGCACTGAAATGTGAACTGATGACTGAGAGAGATTTTGTTCCTATTGCATGTAGGAAAAAAGTTCTATAATTTTGTTCAATATGAACTTCAGTGGAAAAGCGATACAGTGCGACAATTGATGCTATGATAACTATAGGGTTAATAAACAGTTTTTAAGTTCTTTACAATAAGAACAATATCTGTTTCATAAAGGACCCACTATTGCACCGTTGCAGATTGGTTGCGGTTGTTATTTTGTAGATGAAGAAAAATAAATTTTTATTCAATTAAATTCATATTATTATATGTAATACTTTTATTACATTTTTATTAGGAAAATCCATCATTTTTACAGCATACTAGCAGTCATCATCAGGAGGGAATTCTTGGGATAACTGAGCATCTTACATGTCTTCACAAACAAGGGAAAATGTAATAACAGTAAATAAACCACAAAGCAGTTATTTACATTACAAACTTTTATTTTAACTTCAAAATAATGAAGATTATAAGAGATAAAAATCCAAATACGCCTTTGTTTGGCTATGATGATTAGAAGCACATTCTACACAATGACACAATACAGTTACACAACTATTTTGGATTCCAGGAAAATGTCCATGTATGCACTCATTCCCCAAGTAAACAGCTTAATCTTCTTCCAAACAATAAGTCAGAATATTGGACTCGGGATGTAATAACCGTGGGAAGTTCTCAAAAACTGCATTCAAAAACCGTGTCAGTAATTATTACTTGGAATGAAACCAGACTGAGCTCTGTTCTACAGCAATTACTGCTTTTCTCAGCAGGTTCTTCAAGATCTGGGTTGTGAACCCCAGATTCCAAGTTTACTTCAAACTGCTGAATATAAAATCCAGCTAAATTTCTAATCCTCTAACTCCTCTCCCAATAATAGTCATGAAAAAATAAGAGCAGACTCAATTGCTGTTCTGAACCTGATTCTGTCAATCAAACTGTCTCAGGAAATTAAGCCTGGACCTGAATCCTCACTTGATTTTTAAACCCAAAGCAGAAAGCAGGATAAGGTCTCACTTATATACAAAATCTGTAAATGTCCTTCTTCCTAGGCTCTTTTATTCACCTACAGAAAAGGCAAGCATCAAAACCAGCTTTCTGTTTCAGGACGTTCTACTAATGACCTGCAGTTATAGCAAGCATAAGAAGAGCGAGTCTGAACAGAGTCTGACAAGGACTGAAGTACCTACGCATTTACCTCGTCTTTTATACTTCTCCACCTATGCAAAAGTCACAATGTACGAATGACTGTGCATCACAGTGCTCCTGGCAACAGCTGCTCTGCTGATGGTGCAATACCTACTACAATTATTATTATAGCCTACGTCTTTATATGTTTCTATATTATTAATACACTTATGCGCTTAAAATTCGTCTTATATTTTAGTATAAATTCTGTGAAAATAACAAGTCTAAATTATATACATTTAAAAAAATAAATGAAATTAATGAATTCCTAAAGAGTAATGCAAAAAGTTAAGATTCTCTTTAGTGCAAGTGAGTTGGAAGTAATAGCCAACTCATCAGTTGATCAACTTAATATAAGAAAATTGTACATACCAATCGAAAAGATTTGGAAAGTTGTCACACTCTTCTTTCGTATAATCGCCAAGTGCTTTTGGCACAGGTCTATGCTGCCTTATTATTGCAGTTACATTTTTCAATACTTCAGCAGGTACATCCTGTCATACAGAAGTAAAATATGTAGATAAATTAAAACACTCTTTGATTACGAAACTTATCACTTTAGCAGATGACGCATGCAGTAGGCACCACTTAATAGACTCACTTTGGGACCAAAGTGTTTTGACCCAATTAACCAACTGAACCTATTAACCGATGGGTGTAGTATTACAGGTGTGTCACCAGCTTACTATGCACTGCAAAAGTTTTTAATGAATTTTAGAAACGAAGTAATGCATAAATTCCTTTGTGCAGTTAAAAATTAGAAAAAAAAGTTTTAAAATATTAATTTATATAAGTGAATTAGCAATAAATTAAAAAGTATACTTTTCTAAATCACGCAAATCTGTTTATTTGCAAAAATAATGGATATACGCCCAAGGTCGGCTGATTCAATTTTTGTGACAAGTTGGGTCAGAAAGTTCTCAAAATGATAAAAACATTTTAAAACTGTTGTTGTATGATACACGGGCGAGTCAAAGCAAACCATTAGGCTAGCATATTGGTGTATGATAAACATTCCTGCTTACTTAACATAATTGGTTCTATGTATATTATAGGACAAAAGTGAACTAAGATGATATAAAAGTCATAAAAGCTTATTAGTCACACGAAAGTGTCTTATTGAAGTATGTAAAGCAAAAATATTGAGTCAATTATGCGGAGTTATTTGAGTCAATTATCGGCAGTTGTTATGTACATTTGAATAAAAGCGACCCGTACCAGGCGTTTTTGAGTCAACTAAGCGACTGAGTCTATTAAGTGGCACCTACTGTACTAAGAAAAATAATCAATGTTGAATTTCCGCTACATAGTCTATATATATTCTACTTGAAAATAGAACACTGTGGTTTCTACTCATTTAACATTGCTTCTCAGTAAAAGTGTTAGTTAGAAAGGAACCAGCTACCTCATCTGGAAAAAGGTGCAATCTCGCAATTTCTGTTTTACGGATATAACTATAACGGTGTGGTATAGCATGATAAATGTATTTCCATACAACCTAAAATAAACAACAAATTATAAAAAATTGAAATGAAAACAATTTAATTGCATGTCTTGAATCATTGCCACATATTTATACCAGCTTTTGACAAACACTTGGAAATTACTAGCTACACATGTCTGTTAACCAACTTTGAAAATACTTCTCGTTGAGCTAAATAAAGTTCACAACTTAAAATTTTCATTATCGCAGAAATCGAGCTGCAATACTATTCCTACCTTAGTTGGGTCCTGCTCTTGCACAACCCAAGCCGGCCATGATGAAAATCCACCAGGGTAACTAAACACAATATAGTATAGAATCATTATGACAGTATAAATGGATAAATGCACATTAAACAAAGTCTCAGAGTTCATACAATAGCTACTTACAGATGGATCTTAACATTCAGTTAATGGTTTCCTGTTTGTCTCTGTACAAATAATTAATAATAATTTATTGAACATTTTAATGCAAGGGACATATAGTTTAAGAAGGTCTGATATGTAAGTAGGAGTCACACTATTGATTGCTTTGTAGTTATCAATTCATTTTAAATTTAGTTACTGTACTCAGTTAGCAACCAGAGCAATTCTCTGAGAATTGGAGTGATATGGTCAAATTTTCGAAAGCGAGTGTTTATCTTGGCAGTTGAATTGAGTACGCGTTGAAGCTTTTGAATTTGATATAGGAAGACCATTATAATAAACTACTGCAGTAATCCAACTGGGCAGCTAACAAAAGCATGCACCAGATTTCACAAATATCCTTCATAAGAAATGTTCTAATTTTTTATATATTTCGCAAATAAAAATATGAAGATATACAAATACTGTTAACGTGAAAGGCCACTGATAGACAATCGTCCATAATCACTTAAATCACGACAAGGTTCCTAAATCTACTAGACAACTTGATACGATTATTCTCAACCAGAACGGATAATTGACTGATTTTTGAAAGCTAATGACAAGTGCCAAAAATAGTCATAGCCGGTTCGTCATCATTTAATTTTAGAAAATTATTTCACATTCAAACACGAATTTCAGACATATAGTACTTGTAGTATATACTATACATATACTAGAATTCAATTTGAGTTCATTCCTACTCAACTGTCCAAAATATGGACACCCACAGTGTGTGGTTGCGATTCTGAATGCAATTAACATTTAGCCTTTGAATTACTGTTTCATGATTCAGTTCAAACAAGTTGAAATTTTCTACGAATTGGTTTGTCTGAATTCATATGAATTGGAACCACATACACTTAAGGTTAGAATCAGTGTTAAGTTTGTCTTGTATCTATATTGAATCTCACTGCCTCTTTAATCTACTAGATTCTGTTATTGCTAGCTGATTTAAAAATGTTCAAAACTATACATGGAGCTGATAAATTATCACTTATTGAATGCATTTTTCATTTAGCTGACTTCGATTACATTCAAAAGTACTTTTTTTCTTTAGCCGTTAAAAGGTTACACAGAAGTTAACTCTTTTCCAGCCAGTACTATACATTAATTACCAAAAGTTGTGCATAAGTACAAAGTAAAAACGATTGTTAATGAGAAAAACATGAATGCCAAATAAAAAAATGGCAATAAAAAATGAAAAAAATGCAACATTTCAGTATGCAAAATTTATTTTTACTAATTTTTTGTGTCTTCCTAATTTTATTTCTCTTTTTCACCTGAAGACAGTGTGCAGTTGCCATAATGTGTTTTTTAACCTCTTGTTCATTTCTTTATTGGAGGACATTTTCTTTACCAAACCTAACTTAAAAGCACAAAATCCACAAACTTTTACATACAACTCAAATACACAAATTGAAAGTTTATATTACCTACCTACCTGCCAAATTTATTAATACTTTGAATACAGATACCCTAAACATAGCAAACGGATTTACAAAAAACCAATATATACGTCAAGAATGCTGACATTTCATTTGAAGTGCTGCAATTGTCCAAAGGTACCTGGTTAGTTACCCGTAGTTATCTGGTATAGTGCAAATTTTAGAAATTTTAGCTGTTCTTAATTTTGTTTATTTAAACTAATCTACATTTCCCAAAAAATTGATTTACCCGGTGTGATGATAAAAATTTTTTCGAAACCATTCATCGCCTTTCATTGCTATGTGACGTGTATTAATTATCACCACTTGATCTCCACAATCAGCTAGGAAAAATAATAAATGATAATTAAATAAATAATAAGATAGTGATATTTCTTAGAGAGAGTTCTAATTAAGGACTGACGACCAGAGCAGTTTCACTTGACTTTAAAGACTTCTAAATTATAATCAAACTGCAAAACACTCAACTGTCTGAAGCAAGAATATTGAAACTGAAAAGACCTCTCTTATCTCATGAAAATGTTAAATACACTTTTTTGCAAGCACTAATTAAGTTTGATATTTTAATGAACTTAGTTGATCATCCAACACACATAAGTTACTTACCTAATGGATGATAAAGAGGCTTGTGTTTACCCATCAAGTATATTTTAACTTTTTCTGCTATGGCTTTTGGATGCTGCCATTTTGCATCGTACAGCCACCACATTCTTGCAAATGTTGCCCATTGCTGAAAATGTTATTTCAAACATCACAAAAACTAGATAAAAACTCAGAAAACATTTTTTGGTTATTACAACAATCATATTCTCCAGATAAATAATGCATACACTACCATAAAATAGCAGTAAAAGCAATAAGTATGGTATTGCCTTCAGTTATGTTCAAAAAGTTCGTAGGAACATATAACTTGATACATGTAAAAATTTTCAGTAATAGATGTAACGAAAAACAATGAATGATTCACGATAAATGTTTTCAAGTTTGTCCACCTCTCGAACAAACAAGGTATTTTCCTATATGGTGAGCACTAATCTAATGGGCACAATGATGATGTCCTCCCCTTAGCTACACCACTGACGTCCAACTAGTGTTGTATTATTGTACATAAATATTTGCATGATCTGAAGTGAAAACAACAAAGTTTTTGTGCAGCAGTCGTAGCTCTGCCAGATTAAAAATGGGGAGCAAAACCAATAATACATAGAGGAAATGGTGATGTGAATCCAAGTATTTCAAGCCCCTCTGAAAGATACCTTGAAACTTATGATTGATGGTGCATCTCAGGTGCAGTTGACAATTTGTCCCATGGGTTGACAACAGAAAACACTGGAGGCAAAAAAAATCAGAAGCCGATTTTGGTTCGGCAATAAGGAACAAACTGTTTCAAATAATGTCCTCAAAGATGACCTAGAAGGTCAAGAAAAGAAACTATCTTCATGCAGAATTTTTAAGCCATTGACGACTTGAAAACAATTTATGAAGTCAACAGTATCTTGTCATTGTTCCACAGTAGTTAGAGCAGACTGATCGATGTCTTTCGCAAGACGAATGCATCAGTGTTGTGTGTTTTCAAGCAGCATATTTTTTCCAAAGCATATTTCTTTAATTTAAAACGTAAAACACAATAATTATTCCAACATTATTTTTTGGTTATATGTTTTTCTACAGTTAACTCTCGGCCAGAGCTGCTGTTTTGTATGATGCTGATTATTGTATTTTCAGCCAAATCAGTCTATTAGCGGCCAAGCAGTGTTGTCGCAAAAAGAAAGTGTACGATAATCGATAATACAATTTAGTAATGTGAAACAAAAAACCAAAAAAACAAAATGTGAAAATGTGTGCACATTGAAAAAATTTAAAACATTACTGCTATCCAGTGGGAAATAAACAAACCTTGATTTCGATTGATTTTAAATATGCCACGATTCAGCTTTAACATAAAAAAAATTTTCTTCCCTTCCAGGTGACATCTATTGAATTCATGAGGTAAGACAGAAGCAAATCTTTTTGGTTGACCCAAAAATTACTTGCCCAGAACAGGTTGCTTCTACAATAAATGATGCTTTTGCATCTTGCTTCACTCTTGAGCCTGATGACAATGACTTGCCTGTTCCTTCTCCTGGTTGGAATGCCGATTCTTTAAATGACATCAAATTCAGTATCAAGAATGTATATACTGAGATTATTAACTGAACACCATTTAAGGCTACAGGATCCGACAAAGTTCACAGATTTATTTTGAAATACTGTGCTTTGCAGCTTGCCCTTTTCTCTTCCTTTTGTTTCATAAATCTCTTGATTCTGGAGTGCTCCCCCAATGTTGGCTTAACTGTAATGTTAACCCGTTCTCGGACTCTTGCTTTTTTTAATGTATGTCAATGATATTGATGAAGTAGTCATCAAAATGTCAAAATTTGCTGACGATTGTAAGTTGTGTGGGCGTGTGGGAAATTACCAAGACATTTTACGACTAAGACAATCATTAAATGAATTGCATAGCTGATCGAAAGAATGGCAAATGTTATTTCATGAAAATAAATGTACAATTGGGCTTTTCAATTGCGAAACATGATCATTTCTTATATAACACAATGCTGACAGAAAAACAGCAGGAAACAGATTTAGGCATAATATTTTCATCTGATTTGAAACCTGCAAAGCATATTTCAAACAAAGTTAAAAAAGCAAATGCCATTCTAGCAATGATTCACAGAACATTTTGTAACAAGCATGCAAGCATTATAATGACACTTTACAAATCCAAAGTTCGCTCAATCCTGAAATATGGTAGCCCGGTTTGGAACCCACATTATATAAAAGATATTTATTTGATTGAGGCTGTCCGTCCAGAAAAGAGCCAATCGGATGCAATGCAAGCCCTACCATACTGTATTCGTTTACGTTAACTGTAATTACAAACACTTATTACTAGGACAGCACGTGCTGATTTAATAAAAGTTTTTGAGTTGACTGTGGAAGGGCATTGACAAAGTTGACTGTGGAAACTTCTTCGAGTTCCGGAATTCAAATAGGTCATCAAGGCACCAGATACACAAGAAACAGGCTAATTTGGATCTGAGAAAATTATTTTTCAGTCAAAGAATTGTAATTGCTAGGAATGAGTTTCTTCGGGCAGTAGATGCATCTACAGTGAACCAATTCAAGAGTGTTATACAATATTACATAAACAAGATGGAACAGCAAAACATTGAGTGGCTACATGAGAAAGCTTTCTATAAACTTTGATGAAGTCTTGTATACTGAAGTCACTATTTTGCTCTAATAGCTCGGTCCTAAAACCAACATATTCATATATATATATAGGAAAGTTATATATATATATATATATTCATGAAATATAGTACACTAAATCATTTATGTTTTTAAGTGTTGTGCTAGCGCCACAAATAACAGTGCTTAAATAGATGTGTATATGACATAACCCTGAAGGTTTTTTTTACACATATTGGCTATCCAAATCTGAAAGAAAATTGGGAACTACAAAAGAGGGTAGCCACAAGGTAACTAAAGGTATCTAAAACCCAATCCCCGAATAGTCAAACACATGTGATGATCCTCACCCCATATATCTTTTTGTCATTGGTAGTTGTCAAATGCTTTGAAACCGTGTTGTGGGATCAGATTTTAACTTTCCTCATCCAAACTGAACACATGTAAATTTAAACATGGTTTCCTTCCACTTCATTCAGTCATTACCAATCTATTTCTTGTTTAAATCAGTGGACTGGACAAGCTTGTTCAATGATTCCATTTTGCCTGGTACTGATGTACTTTATCTTGACTTCAAAAAGGCATTTGATTCTGTCCCTCACCAGCATATCTTACTTAAGATGGAGTATTCCGGTATAAGAGATAAGCTTCTCAAGTGGTTCAATTACTTTCTTACTCATTGTTTCCAACGTGTTGTTCTTAATGGTATATGAATGGTGCCCACTGAATGGTGCCCCATTACAACTGGTATTCCCCAAGGAACCTTGAGTGGCCATTATTGCTTCCTAATTTTTATTAATGATATTACTGATTGCATTTCCCCAGGGACTAGCATCCCATTATTTGTTGATGATTTAAAGCTGTTTTGTCCAATTTAGGATGATCATTGTATTTTACAACATGACTTGGATGAAATTTTAGACTGGTGCAGCAAATGGTTGATGGCTCTTAAACTTAGAATGCCATACTTAGAATATGCACAAAATCCGCTACACTTTACTTTCTAAATAATGTACAAATAGCTGAAAAAAGTTGTATTACAGCCTTGGGAGTAATGATTTCCAATGGCCTGAAATGGAATTCTCATCTGAACCACATAATTGAAAAAGCAAATCGTAGTGTTGGCACGACCAAGCACTCTGTTATATCGAGAAATGTAGAGCTATAAAGCTGTTGTTCGGCTCATTTTGGAATACGTCGGTTGCATGGTCACCCCAGTAAGGTACTCTCAAGAATGCTCTTGAAAAAACTCAGAATAGATATACTCGTCTTGCTATTGACTTGGATCCCTCCAATTTCTACTCTTGAGCAAAGGTGCGAGACAGTAGACCTTGTGAACTGCTTCAAAATAATTAGTGGTAACTCTATTCTGACAGAGACAGACTTCTTTCCAGGCCTCACAGAGTTTTTCGTGGTCATAAGACAATAACTTATTTGTGCAACCAGCTAGAACCTAACTTTTTTGGGCATTGTGTAGTTCTGCCATGAAACCGTCTTCCATCATCAGTGCTTCATCAGCTGACAGTTTCAAAAAACATCTGAGAGAGGACCGTTTATAGATAGCTACCATCTAGGTCCTCATTTATTTTAAGAACATATTTGGTCAATAAACAACATTTCCAACTGCATTCTTACAAAGTAAACCAAACTGCACTTCAATATAAAGGAAGTGGCTAGAGGTACGGATCCGTTCTCGTCTTTTCTGCGATACCGAATACGGATTCGTATTCATAGCTATTTTTGCAACAAATACAGATCCGTGCTTTTTGTGACATTTACAAAACATACGGATTTTGACAATTTTTACGACATACGGCATACCATGTGTCCTGCACATCATTGAAAAGTACATCCCCACTTCATGAAAATGGTGATATGGCATTATACAGCCTGTAGCCGTACCATTTTTCTTCGTAATATAATAGTTACACTGTAAATATTAGTTAGTCTCTTTTTATTGTCTTGCAAATTGTTAGCTTTGATTTAGTGCTGTGAGTTGCATATGCTACCAATTAATAGTTTGTTTGCTTTTTTTGTTTATTGTTACAAAAAACTTTAGTATTTTGATATGTAGTAGGCCAGTTAGCAAGAGTTTAAATCTTAATGCGGTATGAATTTCTTAGAGTGTGTTAATATGATGATCTACCAGCCTATTTTTTATAGAGTGTTGTGAATGTGATAACCTACTAACTGTATTTTTCCTTAGTTTGAGTTGTTATTTATTGACTTGTCGAACACAGAAAAATTTTTAGTCTTGATGTGATATGCAGTAGAGTTGCTGAACTGTTACATGCACCTGTTGCCAGGTATGCTACGAATATTATAATGTAGTTATTACTTATACTTGGTTACTGTTACTTGCTTGGTTTATTATTTTGTTTGTCATTGTAAACATTATAAAGCATCTTTATGTGAGCCAGGCCTCATATTAATTAGTTATTTTATTATTTTGCATATCAAAGCTGTACTACAATTAATGACAGTCATATTCCAATTCAATTTTTGTAGTGTTTTATATGTCATTTTTATTAAAAAATAAAAAGGCCATTTTACAAATTTGCATTTAATAAAGGTTCCAATAAGTATAATTACGTTCGATTGTCATATTAATCCCCTTTATATTGAGTTAAAACATCAAATTACTTCACTTTCTCTGTGATTCCTCGAGGTTAAAGGTTTGAATAGGCCGAGACTTATAATGTGTAATGTATAAAGCTAGTTCATGAAAACTAGTTAATTCGCTGATTAGAAAGCAATAAATTCTGTTTGTGAATGAAAACCTAAATTTTGTATCTTTAATGCCGAAAAACAGTTACGAAACTCCTTGCTGAACTATTTCGACCACTTAAAGGCCTCAAATGCCTATTTCCCCAACGTAACGACCATTTATTGCCGTAATTATGTGTTTAATTATGCTGTACGTAAAGTGTTTGTTTGAAGCTTTTTGACCCTGTCAAAAAATTTTGTGCACCGTGAGTGTAGAATGCTCATTTAGTAATACAGTACAGCACTTTGATACTTCAAAAATAAACTTTTAGAATTTTGCAAAAAATGTTCTAACTGAATAATTAAATTCTAATAATTTTGCCACTATGCAGACAATGGTTCACTGTTGTTGCAATTTCCTTAGAGTTACATGTAAAGTAGCAGAACTCTAGTAAAAAAACATTTTATAATTATTAAAAATTAAAACGGGCATACACAATAATAGGATATTCACATTCTTTTTAAAAGTATTTATCAGTAGAAATATTAACTAACATCAAGCAAGCACCTTAAGACTTATGCAATCTATTACATTATTAAATGTTCAAGCGCTAACAATGCTAATTAGTGAGATAAAACTGTTACAATGGGAAGCCGCAAATATATTCAATTGACAATACAAAACACATTCATTCATATCAGAAAAAATTAAAAGTTCAGCGTAATATATGAAAAAAGGTTTTTTAACCTAATCCTGTTGTTTTTCGTATGCAAACGGGGGATAAACTCTGTTGCGCGCCGAGTAACCCACTAGCCGAAGTAGGACAATTGGCGTACATGGGCTAGTCCAAGTAGGATATGTCGTACATGGGCTGCCCAAGTAGGACACTAGAGACAGGTCGCAAATTGAGTCATTAAGTGTACTAGCACCGTCCGTTGTCCTCGTTTATGTAATAATAATAATTAAAAACGTCAATACACGTTGAATAATTTATTATACATCTGATAAAATAAAAGAATTTTATTCTCAGCTGGTAGAACGGACAATATTAAATTTGGTTTCGATATTAATGTTGTTGAAGTGAAATAAACCCACTTTTTAGCAATTTCAACATTTGTTTAAGGTATATCATTTTATCTTTTTTTATTTTGTCTCGCTTCAGAGACAGACGATCCATTTCACTATCTCTTGGACAAATAATTGTTTTCTCTGAAGCAAACGTTCTAGCGATCTATGTGCCCTACATGGGCTAGCGAGCCATGTAGGACAGTGCCCTATGTGTTACAATACTATTGATATTATTAAAACTAATTGTCTTTGCTTTTCCTAAATGTTAAGAATTACTTTTTTGTGTTGTGAAGGGTTAGCAGCATCTGTCTCATTTTTAAACTTATAATTACTTCTATAATAACTGTGTGCATAGTTTCTCTCTTTAAAGCATTAGATACTTAGTACAATGTTATAATGATTTTAATAGAGCTAATAATACTGATGATACTATTGTAAAAAATACATATAAAAATACAAGTTACTTTTTCGGTAAAGCAAATTTAGTTTTATGTTTTACGATATCATGATAATTCTCGATTCTCGTCAAGAATCGCCAGTGCCCTACTTGGGCTGCCCATGTACGACACTGCTTTTCTGCAAATTTAGCACAGCTTTTACCGGAAGTGCCCTACTTCGGCTAGTGGGTTACTCAGCGCCCTACAAATGCTTCTTTTATACTAAAATTAGGCAGTCACTATGTTTACGCTATAGTAATAAAGCATGACTCGACCACCGTAATATGACGGAGTGTTGCGCGCATTCACCACGTGTCCTATCTAGGGAATACGTTGTAATATAGATATCTATGAGGATATTCAATTTCACTCAATCCGCGGATATTTACAATTGCGTAGTTTGAGGTTGTGGATAAACAAGAAAGTGATTATATTGCCCTTTTCTGACGGCGATCCGTATTTCTCGCCAATATTCTTCGCGTCGTACATAGGTACGGCGATCCGTATTTTCTCGTTAATATCGTTCGCCGTACGGATCGATCCGTATTTTCGAGACACGGATCCGTATTTTTAGTTGCTGCAGTCCAGAATGACCTTTAGTCATTCCCTAATATAAAATACATGTATACCTAGGGTTACCATATTGTCTTAGTTAAAAAAGAGGACACTTTTTCGCACGCTTGTAAGTAGGCAAAAATGACCAGTCTAGGGTCTATTAAAACAATGCAAATTACACAAATAGGCCTACATGTATTCTAATAGCAATACCAAATGGCTATACAGTATACTCCAACTACAGGCAATTTACCTGTACTCGCACAGTAGACATTTTGCATCGACTTATAAACCTATCATGTTTTTTGCTACCTCAAAACCTACTGCGGGCCATCTAGATCTGTGTAAAAACGTTTATGTCAGAGACAGACATTTTTATTGCCTTGCCATCTGCCGGGATGATTTGTAAACGCAAAATTTGGAAAATTGCCGCTATAAGTTTTGTTATTAAAAATTAAATATCCAGTTTTCTTTAATAAGCCTAAATAGAGGATAATTGCAGACGTTATTTTTTTTAAAATTTATCAAAGCTGGTTAATGAATTGGTTATAATGGAAATTTTTTTTCGAGGGGTTATGCCTTGTAATCAGACCACGAGAAACTAGGAACAGCTGACCGTGTTTAGTCAGGTGAGGCAATCATCCAGGTATCAGTTGTTACAGTTCCTAATTCCAGTTCAGCTTAAACTCAAAATAGCACCTGCCGTCTATGTGTAGTGATAGCGGTACAGTTTGTATGTTCATAGCAGTAAGTATGTAAACAGTTTAGTAATAGGGTCTGTATTAACTATTATTTTATACTATATTACTAGTTACTGATTATTATCAATGGTCAAGTTCAAGTATTATTGTACTGAATGGCTATAGGGACGAAAAGGGATAGCGGCCTCAACCTGCTATAAATAAAACTATGTATTTTGTGACTTGATTCGTATGAAATTTGTTTTCATTAAAGATTACCGTATAGGTGTATAACACGGTAGTAATGGTATTATGCATAACGTGCACTTCAGTGACAGTAGTTCCACAGTTTTGGTAGTACGGTACTACTTCAATGAGAAGTAGCTGACGAGATGACAACTACCTGACAGTCTATCTCGTCAGCTACTTTTCACTGATTAATACAAAATAACTTATCCAAGAATGCCTTGTCCAAAGAAATGAAAACCTAGAGAGTACCTACCTGTAACTGGCCCTCTCTCAAATGCCATTTGAAATTTGATACTGTGGAATGATGAATCACTTGATGGTTGATGATGGGGGACAGTTTCATGGCTGAGCTACACAATGCCCAAAAAAGTGAAATCTGATGTTATTTCTAGCCGATGACCAAATATAACTCTGAGAACTGTCAAAAAGTCAGGTTTTGCCAGAATAGTGTTTCCACTAATTGTTTTGAAGCATTGTCTTGAGAGTAGTGCACTGTGGTGGACATACAACCGATATGTATTGTAAAATGTGTCAAACAACTGCTTTATAGATAGGAATAATTATAGCTGCCTTTCTCACAGCATGTACAATTCAAATTAGAACCTGCATTAATTTCACACAAAATTTAATGTGACAGTGTTGGTGCATGCATAATTGCCGAAGTTCCACTAGAGTTGCAGTTATACCATCACAATAATGCAAACTTAGTTGACCTATAGATGTGCATGACTGATATTTCATACCTCTCTGAAGATGCAAAAGGTGAAATTTTAACAACCCCCCCCCCCCATTATAGAGTATTAAAGGCCAAAAAGCTGGCGATAGAAAATCTATTGTAAAAATGACAAAACAAAAAAGCTATGATAAACTTTACAGTAAAAAAGCAAATGAAAGAAAAGACAAAAACAAAAAACAGAAGTTAGCAAATACCATTGTACATTTGTAGTTAAAAGTGAATCTTTTATCTATATTTCATTGTTCATAAATCTTTTTAGGTGTAAACTGGCGTTTGAGACCCTAGTACTATCAAACTGAGAATGACTTCTGATCTTGAAGAACTTTTCAACGTACTGTTTGACCTTGATTATCACAAGGTTATTCCTGCCATTGAAGCACTTGCATTAATTGCATTGGTGTTTTTTCTTATTCGACATCGCACATTTAAGGTAAGAATAATCCTGCACTGAAACTAGTGCGTTGGTATATGGTGATGGCATTAACTATACAAATATAACTAAAAATTCTAAGTTAAATTAGAGCTTAGAGTACATTACACTGTAATATTATGAAACTGCATTTCGGCTTTTTGGACCTCTGTAAGAACACACATAATCACTATAATAAATAAAGTTTTGCTGCACACAATGGAATGCTGCAATTTACAACCTAGAAATATATGAAATCAGTTATGTTTACTTATTTAGGATGCTGTACATTGCTGTATTCTTCTGCCATATCAAATAGTGAACACCCACAGTTTTAACACTTGTACACTGGCTTGCCTTTGTTTATTAATGGCCTTGTTATTGTAATGAAGGCTCCTAATTTCATCTCATAACATTTGCTGTGCGCTTCTGTCTTGAGTGATGATATGTATACCTCTTTCTGACAATTCTACAGTATATAATCTTGAGATCCTTTTGAATTATATCTACATATTGCTTGTTTTACATCATCTTACTGCTCTTGGCAGTATGCTAAAACTAAATTATAACTAGATGTCCCATGTAGTTGTTTTAAATTTTGAATTTTTTCATAAGTTAATTAGAATTCACTTGTGTAACAGATTCCAACAACTCCATCACTGCCACTAGTAGAAACGAGATCATTTGATGGGCCAGAAATTATTATAGTTGGAGCAGGTGTTGCAGGTAAGTAGAAGTTAACACAGGTGCATAAATTATATGCCAAAATAGGATTCAGCTATCAGAATCTGGAAATAAAGATTGAAATACACAGAAATAAAGGCAAAATAATGTACTTGTTTTATTTTGTCAGTGCAGCAATTTGTGACAAATCTCTCATAGGAAACCTGCTTTTATTGGAAATAGAGCATTATAAACTCTGTAGGCTATCAGTATAACTTATACCTCAAAAGATTATGCATGGGTGTGCATATTGTTGATGGAAACTTATTGTCATTGTTATCTAGAGTCTGTATTATTTGCAAACATATGCCATTCTATCTATACTTTGCTTCAACTGATGGCTTCATTGTGTCACTGCACCCCAGTTCTGCATTTCAATTGTAATCTGTTATTCTCCTTTTGAATTATCAGGTGCTTCACTTGCTGCTGCATTAGGACAAGATGGACGACGTGTACTGGTGATTGAAAAAGAACTAAAAGAGCCAGACAGAATTATCGGAGAGTTGCTACAACCTGGTGGTTATCAAGCACTTCAAGAGTTGAACTTGTTAGGTATCTGCATTTAAAGCAGCATCATAGTGATGACAGGTCTATCGGTTGTTGCTATATCATTTCAGAAGTTTAAGCGTGTCACTTTGATATTACAAAAAACAATAAGTGGTTAGGATGATCCCGTCTGTTCACTGGATTTTTTTCAAATAAACCTTGCTGTATGGGGATGTACCTAGGTTATTACGAACGAAGTTTAGCCCCAAGTTCTGAAAAAATGTTAAGTTGCTCTTATACAGTGACCAAATGTAACTAAGTTATAAGTTAGCAAAACATTTTTGGAAGCCATATTTTCAGATTCATTGGAAAACACTGCATGTGCTACAATGAAAGGTTATGTAGTACACGATTGCTATTCTCAGTCAAATGTGGTTCTTCATTACCCAAAGGACAAGGATGGCTGTATTATGGTGGGCAAGGCTTTCCACCATGGTCGCTTCATCACAGGTCTCCGCAGGGCTGTCAGCAAACAAAACACGTAAGGCAATTTTAAAGCTTGTTTATTATCTGTCTTAACAAAATGTGGTTATTCTTTGTGATTGCAAATTCTAACACATTGGAATATGTCATGAAGATATTTGTCATTTTGCAGGGTTACTCTTACTGAAGGATCTGTAACTAAACTAATACTAGATGAAAGTGGTTCTGGAGCCGTTGTTGGAGTCATCTACAGGTGCCGAGAAACAGGCCTGGAGAAGGTAGTAGAAACAATTTTTGAAAAATGTTTTTTTTAATTTCTAAGCAAGATTCCTGGATGTTTCCATCCTGTGCATGAAGTCCATGTTTCTCAAATTAGGAAAAACGGTTTTCTTTCTAATACATTTTTGTCGTATTTATAGTAGATTCTTCTGTGGTTTCAATTTTGGAATTCATTATTTGTAAATGTTTACTAAACTAAAGATGGAACCAAAAAAAAAATGAAAAACAGCAATAACTTCAAGGTCATTACTAAAAACGAGAGTCCGATTCAGGCTGTCTTCCAGTTTAATTCCAAAATGCTTCTTCCTTTCAGTCGAGTTTTAAACAAATGAGTACTAAATTAATAGGTGAAACTAAAGCAGATGAGGACAAAGGTGAAACAATGAATATGATACTTATTACAACGACAACATTATCAACCACAAAACTATTGCTAGATTGTCTGTCTCCTATGAATAGAAATAAATCCTGATAATTCTTCTAGAAAATTAGACAAAATTTTTGTATATGTGACGTGGTATGAAAATCATTTATGTGTTCGGTAATGTTTCTTTTTGTAGGAAGTACGAGCTCCATTAACTGTTGTTGCTGACGGTTGTTTCTCAAAACTTCGAAAGTCACTTGTTCAGAAGGCGCCATCTGTTTCATCACATTTTGTTGGAATGCTGATGGAAGATTGTCCACAGTATCAGTGGGACCATGCAGAGATTGTTCTGGCTAACCCAAGCCCAGTTCTAATTTATAAGGTGTTATAAATACTTAATTAATAATTAATATACGTAATATAATTAATTACCGTGGACTTCAAACATGCATACTGTGTTGCTTTTTGCATTTCTTAAACGTTGCTTAAGCCAAGCTTAGATTGACATGCAATACAACACAGTTTGCCTCAACTGACAGAAAACAGTGCAGACACGCTCAGGCAACTGTGCACAAATAGCAAGATATGAGTTTCCATGAATCACAACACTGCTCAGGTCAATGACTACTGAGTGAATGTTGATGAAAAAATCTCTGACCAGACCACATGACTGACCACAGTCATCGGTAAACATTGGTCAGGTTGCTGAGATGAATTGGAACTGGGTGGATACCATATGCTGGGAGTGGAACACAAACAACTCCCTGAAACTGAGTTTGTTGCATTGAGTTGCGTGGTAAGGTTGCTTATGCCAGCTGGATATACTCCGAACTAGCGGTGTGCAGTATGCTGTCGTTTACCGAGTTTCCAGTTGCTCTTGGTTTCGTTGTGTCGCAAGGTCGACCTAAGCCTGCCTTTAGCCAAATGCATGCATTCTAAATTTTAGCAAAAACCTGCTTACTGTTATAGCATAAAACACAATTTACAATTTTTGTTAATAATGATACCGTTGATACGGCTCAACATTGTGTTTGCATTTTTGTTTGATTAAACATCTTTAGGCATTTGGTAATATTCACTAATCAGTAATTCTTAATCTTATCTGTGTGCATTTTCTATAGATCTGTCCACAGTACACTAGAGTACTGGTTGACATTCCTGGACAATTGCCAAAAGATATGAAGGAATACATGCTAGAAAAAGTTTACTCACAATTACCAGGTGTGTGAAGGTTCGATTTTATTTCATTGTTTTGTCACCGGGTGTGTTGTATTAGCGCTTCATTTTATTTTAAAGGAATGTGTAATCTTGGAGCTGCAGTGGCTCAAGCAATCATTAACAATAGTGGGGTTATTATAAACAAACATGAACTGCGAGCTGCGTTAAAATGAAATTAAACATTAAATTGGACTGGCAATCAAAGGCTTTGTACGTAAAGTTTACTTAAAGGTATTGCTTACCAATTTAGCTAATTGATCTGTTGGGATGTTCTTTACATACTATGTTTCAGCTCACATTCAAACAGCCTTTGCTTCTGCTGTTGAAAATGCTAAAATGAGGATTATGCCTAATAACTGGCTCCCACCAACACCTATTCATACACCTGGTGTATTTATATTAGGTATGTGTTTCTGATCATTTCTTGTATCTTGACTTCTAGGCCGTCACAATTTTGAGAAACGTTGTCAAGCTTGTGCTAATTAGATGTTCTTCTAAGTCGAGCATGATTATAAAAATATAACTTGAGTTAATTCAGTTAACCACATTCAGTTTAGTTAGCAATTTTAAAGCAAAAGTCTTGCCGCAATTAGTGTGAGAAAATCATTTCTAGCCTGTACTTTGGCAAAGCGAAATTGACGACTGCTTGTACACTTGTACACTGGTTGTGGCTCATCTACATTGGAGCAGCTAGAAAATAGTAAATAACATTCTAAAATTAAAAAGATTTATGGGGGTATCTAAAATTGTTTAAAGCTATTGCAAGTTTTACAACAATCGTCAAATTATTACTTCGCCATGCCTCATACCTCCCATCTAATGATGCTATTTTCATTGCAGCGCCACCATTCTGTCGCTGTGCGTGCATTGCTACCATAATAGTATGCATGACATTTAAATCTGTTTCTCGATACTAACTGATTCTTTCCGCAGCAAAAATGTCGTAATCCTACTGCATTACGGGAGAGAGAGAGAGTCGCTACTAATGAGTAACCCAGTAGTTATGAGTCAGCAACTGAGCCATATTATAATGCATGCATACAGTATTCAGAGATACACTAAAGTCGGCAATCAGACACTCTGTGGCACACTAAAGTGCAAACAAACCTGTCAAGTTTTGTTTATTATTTCTTTAGGAGACTGTAAAAACATTGTCTTGGACAGCGTAAACATAAACTTTTGTTTTCAAATATCACATGCAGTTTAAAATATTTTAAAATGTAGCATATAAATTTGCAACATGGACTGGGCAATTTGACCTTTCAGCCTGCAGACAGTAACAGCAATGGCTTGCTAATCATTTAACGCCAAACATACATTAAAGAGTTGTATATAACCCAAAAAAATCCAGAGAAAATAAAGAACAAAAAGTTCAAAATTTCCTCGTCCTACAGAAGAGAAATAGATCATGGTAAAACAGGCTGTTAAATTGAGAATGCAGTCGTAATAAAGTCAGTTTTATCCAATGTAAATTCAATTATTGTTACTAGGTGATGCTTTCAACATGAGGCATCCGCTAACAGGAGGTGGCATGACTGTTGCATTTAATGATGTTATTTGTTGGCGAAACTTGCTGAGGTAGGCTAACCTGTGTGCCTAATATCTCTTGATAACCTTTTCTCGTGTAGCTGGTATAAGTGCTACTATTTCCCATGTCTGAGTGAAAATTACTCATCTATACTCATACTCACCTAAAGTCACCAGTTTATTTCTAGACTGCTTGTTGGAGCAAACATGAGTTGTCATTGCCTCCTGTTTTTAACAGTTGGTGGCAAAACATGCTTTACAACAAATACAATACCAAAGTGCTAAAGTGTTTTTCTTCATGAGCTCAAATAGAATATTATGAGGAAGAATTATGTCTTTGTTTGTCACGAGGCTACTGCTACTGATACCGCAACTATTATTTGCAACAAGTATAGCAGATATAGTTAGCAGCTGTCAGAAATACATTCCCTTTGATCCACTATTTTCAACATGTATATTTTTTGTAAACCCAGCCTTATTTGTTTTGTTGTTTAAAATAAACATACTAGCAGGTTTAAGATAAGAACAGAAGAAGCTTTAATGCCAACTATGATAGCTCAAATGCAAGTCTCACTAGTAATAAGATATAAGATAATTTTATAGTGTACCAGTTTTTTATTATTGTATGTACAAACAAACTGCTTTAGGAATGTTCGAGTATCATTATGACCTTGCTATAAATTTGATGAAATATACTTCACAAAGAGTTACAAGAAAAATTTTTGCTAAAGACTTGTTTATTAGAGTTTTTATGAAAGTAAATCAGTTTTTTGCTATCTAAAATGCATTTCTATTGCAAAAAACAGTCTTTTGGTTATTTGTTGGACTATTTACTCTACTAAGATCTCCTGTCTTATGGTGAGACTGGCTGGTTTGCATTTTTGTGTTCTAATAATTACTGGCAGACAGAAAGAAAGCTTTCCATTATGTAAATAGCCAGAGACAGTCTATAATTAATGACTGCTGTTAGGCTGCTATCTCCACAATAGACAATTTTGCAGCTGCTATGTACAGTTCTAGTTATAATCTTTGTCAATAGGGATAGGCAGATGAAAAGAAAGCACACATGTAATAGCTGCTTCCGTAACAATGAAAGAGCTGTGACTCCTACTGAGCTTTCTATATATATAAATTGCAGTGCTTAAGTGAATGAGAGTGTAGGAGTAAAACAGAAAGTTAAGTTAACACAGTGAGGAGGATTACGTAAATGTAATTTTTTAGCTTAATTCTGTAAGTAATCAGAACTGCTGTCCATGGCCAACAGCGTATTCCAGGATCATTATGGTCCTTTATGATGACCACTTTTTCTTTTCACAACTGTCATCCATTATGATATTTTTGCACACATGTGATAGTGTCATAAGTGTTAATTTCCTTTTACTCCATAAGCAAAGGTGCAAATGACACATGATGCGTTAAGATAAAATTTGTCACGGAACACTTGGCATCTAAGTTAAACAAAAATGTCATTATTTATTTTCAGAAACATTCCAGATTTGAGTGACCACGGGGCAGTGGCAGATGCAGTGTACAGGTTCTATGCTGACCGAAAGAATCATCATTCATTCGTTGTCAATGTTATGGCTCAAGCCTTGTATGCATTGTTTGCTGCTGATGATGGTAAATATGCTAGCTTTACTAGGTCTGTCTAAGTTAGAGGTAGTTTAGGCTTATTCAACTTCAAATTTTCTGATTCTTTCATATTCTTATCCTTTAGTCTTTTTTGCCATTTTGGGTTTTTAAGCAATTGGATGCCCAGCATATACTCGTTTTTTATTGCAAACGCATATTTGACTGTTGAGAATCCTTGGCAAGGAACTTTCAGTTTGTGCAAATTTATTTAGGAATGCACTAGATCCACTAGTAGGTTAGTTAAAAATACAAAAAGTATGTAATTTAATTTTTTCATATTTTGGTAGATTTTGATGAAGGTCATAAGTTTGCAAACATTATTTGTTGTATGAGGAACTTCATGTAATAAGCAAGGACCTCACTATAGTTTTGATTATAGCAATATATGATGAATTATACATGAATTTTTTGTATTTACAGAGGACTTGTCATTTTTACGTCGGGCCTGCTTCCAGTATTTTCAGTTTGGTGGACCATGTGTTAAAGGACCAATGAACCTTCTCTCCGTGTATGTACATCAAATCAATGTGTTCAGCAAATTTTTAGAATTCTGTACAGACTTACTGTATTTTATTTGCTGACACTGTGTGTTTGTTGTATTTATGCTGTGTGGTGTGCTTGTAGCATTTTGAGAATCATCTTTTGTAATTTATCAAGTGATGACAGTTATTATTTTATTAATCGCTTTTAAGATGATTAAATAAATATTGGTAGTGCAAATTAATATTACATGTTAATAATTATGATGTTTCATATCCTTTTTTCAGCTTATCACCTCGTCCATTTACCCTTATTTCTCACTTTTTTGCTGTTGCGTTTTATGCTACCTGGGTCGTCTTCAAGACAGAACCTCTCTGGGCTGCGCATCGCATCATTTGGAGAGCTGCTTCTGTGTTGCACAGAGCTTGCACGGTCATCTTTCCTCTCATCTGGTCAGAAATGAGCACAACAAGGAGGATGAAGGATTCATGGTACTCCATGCGTAGTCTGAAAGCATCATAAAGTCCGTAATTAATGTTGTTTATTCTCTCAGGATATTGCATTTACCAGTGCACATTATTCGACAAATTGCTGGTCAATTTCTTTCGATTATGATCATGTTTAAAATGGACGCACAATATCTTTATTGCAAAATAGTAGATTATGTACTTAATTTGCAAATGAATTGAGCTTACAAACGTAGCATATATTTTCATTACCATGCATGAGATATTTTGTAACAGTGCTAGATAGATATTTTAAGTAGCTTGTACTTATTTTTATAAATTTATCAGTTGGTTAAAAAGTAGATTGGCACAATTGTTGTTGCTTCCGTGGATTTTTAGTCATGGTGAACTTGTATTTTTTTAAATTATTGATAAACAAATTTGTCTGTAGGGTGTATAAGTTACTTCATCATAAAAAGTATTAGAAACCTATTTTTACGATGCTTTTTATTATGCTAGGTGATGAGTCTCGATGTTTTCTGCGGCTAAATTCATATTTTTTTCACCAGTTTAGTGGATATTTAGATTTTTTTCATGACTACCTAGTCAAAGATGCCATGGTGTGTACATATTTAGCTGTATAATGATTACATGGCGTTAATTTTGGTTTTAGGGGAAAAAATTGGATGCAATGCTTTCTATGATGATCAAACTGGGATATTTTAGATATATTTGCAAAATGGGAACATTTTTAACAGCCAATTATTTTGTACATTAATTAATTATGCATCAGCAATGGGAACAATTTCTACTATATCAGTAGCTAAATCGAGTGTTTACTGTATTAGGCTATACAGTCATTTATAAATATGAATAAGTTTCTCCCACCATCCACTTTCCTTGACAACTAGATTAAGTTACTTTGATGGCTTATTATGTCACACATAATGAAATTTTTGTATGCAGACATTTTCTCCAAAATATTCATATGTGAAATCTAGCAAGTTGATTTATTGTGTCAGTACAATATTTGCATGGTGAAAATGTCTAATGCAAAATGTCTAAGTGTTTTTCATAACTTATGACAAGTTGACTTAATTTCAGTTTGATATGGAGAGCATATTGTATATGTCAGCATGTTAAGTGGAGTATGGGATTTATCAATCTATTGTATTGATCCGTTTTGTACAATTGTGCGTAATTAACTCAAAAGATAAACTTTTATTATGTATGTACCTGATAATATTCCTGACATTTAGTAATAATTGGATAATCATTTTATTGCAGGTAAGTCCCTCAGGCAATCATAATTACTGTCATACTTTGCTGATACTCTTCAAGCTACATTGTGTGATATAGTGTTTAAAACACATTCATTTCGTAATCTCCCACCTATTTTTAAGTGTAGTGTCAAAAGTAGATTTGCTTAGCAAGTACTTAATGTCTTGAACTGCGACTCTTTGCATATTACAGATGTGTTTGGAAACAATGAAAATGCCTAATTGAATGAAAAGGTAATTGTCGTACCTGTCTCTAAAACTCGCATTCAAAATAATGATGGAAGAAACTGTGGCATAATATAGTACGTTTCTTTTTAATAATTACACAGCGAATAGAGCATTTTATTGCTAAATGGTTTAGAAGCAGCTAAAAGGGTCATTATACTTATATATAAATATAGTGAGTATATGTATATATATATATATATATATATATATATATGATTAACATCATAATGTGAGACCGTGATGGAATTTGAATACATACTTATGATTTGTACAAAGTAACTTACAAGTAAATATTATGTACTTTGTTAGAGATTTTTTAAGCCTGTTAAACAATGAATTAAGTTTCATTCAATTTATCAATTATTACCTCCACGAAGGAGGTTACATTTTTTTATAGTTCTTTAAACAATTTTCTCATTTCTTATTAAAGTGCAGAACTGCAGTATCAATCACAGCACCGCTGCCCCAAATGTATGACTATCAACAAACCTTTATAAATAAATAGATTTGCATATTAAGAATTGAATGTACAATACAATAAAAGCACAATTATTATACATTTACAATACACGCACACTATGCACATGCGCACACAAACACACACACACACACACACACACACACACACACACACACACACACACAACAATTAAAGAAAAGGACAAGTCGTTTAGCATGTTGGGTTTATTTTACCGCTATCTTTTTAACTTGGGAAAATTTAACAAAGAAATTTGCAAAAACAAACGTCTAAATTAAAACAAAATAAATTTTTACTACCGCTATATAGAAAGGTGCGGTGGTAGCCGCTATTCACTTAAGAATTCTGACGCAACTGGTAGACTGTGACTTTTAACAAGTGCATCTTGGCTTTCTGTCAGTGCGCCCTGCTTACACTGCAGCTTACCTAACATTCAAGCAAAATATCACAAAAATGGCATCCATTTTTTTTTTTTAAATTATTGGTGGAAATTGACAGTGCATTGATTTCCTCCAGCCAGTGAACGACGTCATTGGTAGAAGACATTCAAAATGGGAGCGGCTTTTAATTGACCTACTAATTACACGCGCTAATCTCATTTTTATTATTAAATTCTAACATCTTTCGCGAACAGTGAAATGAGCCTAACTTTGCAAAAACCTAGCTTTTTCTTTAATGTAAATGTTCTTGCTTATGCACTTACCGGTTTCAGTTCATTTTTAAGTCTAATAGACGTTAGCTTTGGATGGCAATCTTATGTCCAAGTGCGTGCCTATAAACCCAGCAATAATTTCAAATTTTATAAACCCAGCAATAATTTCAATGCTTAAAATTTTACAACCGTCGTAGTCGTGTATATTTGGCTAGCAAGTTAAACAAGCTCATACAATATTCAAAAGAGTGTCTTAAAGGAGGTTTACGGGAGAACTTTCTGAGTACAGTACTGAAAAACTTATATAGACGTCTTTTACGTCACATATTACGTCTTTGAAGGCAAATAATGCGTACACTCCGTCACTTTCTTGCGCGATGGAAGTTTTTGGCTTCTGCTTTGATGTTAAATGATGTCTTTTGTGTCGGTTGCTTCAATTAGCAGTAAGCAGCCAGGTGAGCCAACGAACGTGCGCAAATGGCAATTAACGAGTGACGAACATCTTTAAAAAAACGGTCCGACGACAAACTACATTGCAAGAATAAAACTGTGTGATTCAGCACTTAATGAGTTTACACACAAAAATAAAAAATGTACGTAAAGTTTACACACAAAAATAACGTACTATTCAGGTTGTCTAATGATGGAACAAACCGCACAGATATCGAATTTTCGAAATCAAATTAATACGGAAATAATGACGTCATCATGTAAATTCGTCATTAAAATCACATTCAGTCCAGACTGATCGTATTTCCTTTTATTAAATAAAATTGATTTCAATAATTTATAAGCGTAAGTTCATTTCTTCATTACGATGCTAATCTTCAAACTAAAATTACCAAATTGTTATCTAATGCGAACAACGCGTGCATGAGTTAAGTAAGACAATTAAAATCATGCATTTGAAATAGCCACTATAGTCTTAATTAGCATCCTATACCCTGTAACAATGGCTGTTGGGCAAAAATCTGGATATGCAGACTCAAATCTGCTGAGTGTATAATAACGATGATACAATAAGGGTATGCAGAGTTATTAGCCACTATTGCTGTAGCTGTTAGTGTAGGCCTAATTGCTGCTGCTACTACTATTATTGATGATGAAGTTCAAGTCTTTGTGGTCATTGTTGTCATTGTCATCGCTTTTATTCCCGGGTCCCTTTGAGCAGTCTTCGATTTTATTTGCTATTATAGTGACATTAATAATACCAAGAAAAATAAATTTATATTGACCCAGATTTTAAATACACCAAACCAATTAAAAGCTATATACAGACTATTCCAGTAACTTTCAATCAATGTGTTTGCTGGACGAACTGCATTGCATTTTGGCTTAGCAAATAAAAAGGAACCAATGAGAAGAAGATTTGTCTAAAGTACGAAAATATTTTCGAAGAAGCCTAACGTCTAACGGAGCTAGTTATTGCATTAAGAGCGTTAGAGAACACTTGTTGTTAAGAACTGCTATTCAGAAGCAGTGGACTTCTTTGAAAGTTATGCGGACGAAGAAATACAGTAACAGCAACTCTCATTTCTGTTACTGCTTGCTAATAAATCTCCGTTTTGTTAATTAAGTGCAAACAGCTACGAATTAGTAGCATATAGCAAAAAAAACCTCTGCTAAGTATTTTGAGCGTAATCGGAATTAATCTGAAATTATCAGTAATGCGCGTACGTTCTTCGTAGTTTCGGAGCATATTGGCACGTTTTCTCAAGCGCACATAAGTTAGGTTTCTGACGTTGTATCAGAAATGACAAGATACTCTGCGCGATGACTGAAAGTTTCAATTGTTACCAATAGGTATCGAAAATGCACAGACAAAATAAAATTAATAGTTATTCACATATAAACTCTGTTACACACTGTTGCATAGTAACCAGACAATAATCACTGACAGATGGAGGTAGAATTGTAAGGAAAACCAAGTGCTGAAATCACCACTTCAGGTTCAAAAAACCCTTCACCTGTGTTCCATAGACTTTTTGCAAAGAATAAGTGATCCTTTAAATCTAGAGTCAAGAAAACAAAGGTTTGAGTAGTATTTAGATGTGATAACTCCGAATAGTTTCCAAAACTATGTAAAAAACATAAACACGGAAAGTGAACTTTTAATTTGAAAAGTACTACTTTATAGAATTAACAAAACAAAATTTTTCCATACATGCACCATTTGGTTATGGTATGGTATAAACCGATAAAAATACATAATATGCTCTGCTAGTTACGCTGTTTTACACGCAGTATTCGTTATACATCTTATTGGTCTGTTATCTACTGCTAGGCTTTCTTTTGCTATAATGTAGCGATGGAGAAAAGATGGACAGTCAATGCATATATTTGGTGATCTAGCGAGTTTTTATCACGGGTTTTCTCTCTGAGAGGAAATTTGCGAGTGTGAACGGCTCTGATGTCTCGAACTGGTTAGTAAATGGATTGGTGATTACTTGGTTCAATATTCCTGAGTGATTCTGGCTGTTTACGTCATTTACTGACCCCGGACACATACCTGACTCGCTTCATTAACAACTGTTAAAGTGGTTGTGTGTCACTTGTGTCTAGTAGGTTAGCGTAGACTTTATTTCTTACTTCTTTACTTCCAGTTTTCTGTTTTTCCACCGCGCAAGCGAAACATGAACTGTGCATGCAGCCACATTACACGTAGACGATGTAAAACTTCAAGGCGAGTATTTTGAGCGCATGTGAAAATTTACTGATCTTGTTGAAGATTTTTTACACTTTTTGTTCTTTGTTCAAAACAAACTAGAAAATAGCAAACGATGAGTTACGTGATGTACGCTGCGCACTTGCTGGCTGAAAGTGCAACTAATATGTGTGACCATATTTTGAATGAATCTTTTGACATTGTTATTTTTTAGAGACCTTTTGTTTCGCAATTAAATCGTTTGCCTTAGAATATCCTGTTCACCCACAGATGAACTGCGACCCACGCGTGTTGTAGAGAAGCTAAAAGACCACCTGGCAGAAAATGTTGTACCGTGGCTTCAAATGCGCAGATAGTTTCAGCTGATAGACAGCAGCCAGCACACTGAGACGCAGAACTTGTTACCATGAACATGATATTAATTAACGAATTTTTTCACCTGTGACTTACGTGCCAAATTATCTAACTGTGCTGAAAGCTAATTAATTAATTTGGTTTATATAAATTAATTGAAAGAGCAATTGAAGCGGTTAATATAGAATTACGGAAGGTAATACGATTGGGATACTGGCAAAAACAAGTTTACAACGGTGGACGAGATATAACTATTTTGGTTCATTTTCTGTGTTAATTGGGTAAGTTATGAATTCAGTCATTTTCTAGTCATCAAAATTATGAAAGACAAATTACAAGTTATTTTATGCAAGTTATGAATTTACTTCAAGGAGATTAATTTCTTCTCCCTACTTTCCTACGAAGTCTCCAAGAATTTGACAGATAAAATCTGATTTACATTTGATTGCACTATAATTCAAAAATTATTTTTAAGGCATTTAAAGTGAATAAAAGATTTAATTAATTTAAACGAATTCACATTTGCGACGGTGCAATTTATTGAATCTTTATCAAGAACTCACAACGTCATTTTAATAGTTCGCAAAACTTGAAAAAGTGGAACTATAAATAATGAAAATTGAGTTTTTACGAGCTTTTAGAAGCAGCAGCGACGCTCCTTTGTAGTCTTCTTGGGTTCACCTTATTTTCTCTTTCACTTACTCTTTCTCTCCCTCCCTCTCTCTCTCTCTCTTTCTCTCTCTCTCTCTCTCTCTCTCTCTCTCTCTCTCTCTCTCTCTCTCTCTCTCTCTCTCTCTCTCTCTCTCTCTCTCTCTCTCTCTCTCTCTCTCTCTCTCTCTTTCTCTCTCTCTCTCTCTCTCTCTCTCTCTCTCTCTCTCTCTCTCTCTCTCTCTCTCTCTCTCTCTCTCTCTCTCTCTCTCTCTCTCTCTCTCTCTCTCTCTCTCTCTCTCTCTCTCTCTCTCTCTCTCTCTCTCTCTCTCTCTCTCTCTCTCTCTGAATAGTGAAACACTAATTTTCTGAAGAGAGAAACGCTCAAGAATAAGACTATATTTTAAAACTGGCAAATTTTATTTCTTAATTAGATCTAAAGCATAACGCTTTTTACCTTTCACTTCATGGATCACTGTGCGTTTGAAGGAGTCATCAACATTCGAGCGATTAGATTAAGATGATTTAATCATCTCTTTTTTTTATGTTCCCGAGATGTGCAGTTTGATTTTTAATGAAATTTCAAAATCGCACAGCTACTTCTGATATTAATATAAAATATTTAGCACCTGTTCAAAAAAGTCGCCGTTTGCTTGGTTTATTTTCGATCTGTAAAATTATTCTAACAATTAAGCGAAAGATATTGTAACTTGAAAGCTCACGCAGTGAATTTTAAATTTTGTGGACAACGTATACAAAAACGAGCTTGTTAACACCTGTTTACGGTAAGAAGATTTACTGGTAATAACTACAAAAAATCGAATACTGTGAAAATTTTTGCTTCTTTTGCTAGTTGTATTATTAATTGACGCCTGCCTAGTTCACTGAATGTTATTCGTTTATTCTTTATTTTAAATGTATTTCGCCCGTTGTAAAAGCATGTAACATTGCAAGAATTTAAAAACAGAAGGTAGTTAATTTATTTATTACATGAATACAGACAGACGCCAATAAATTTACCCAAATACTCAAAAAAAGTTTATAAAATACAGAGTATACATTTACTAACCAATAAATTAGCATCACTGCTTTGTTGCACAGTTGATAGTAATGATATTTTAGATATAAAACATTGTGCTATTAGCACATTCCATTAATGATGTGCAAAAACTATTAGCAAGTTCGAAATATTGATTCCCGCGCAGTTTACTATAATTTGAAAGGTGAAAAGTAAAAAGAGTTCATGCATTAGTGAAATATGTCAGAAGCAAGAGAATACGCAAGCACACTTGCGCGTGTAAAGTTAAAGAACGGAAAACCGAAATGAGAATGAAAATTTAAATTCCTTCACAGTGTCTATCTATAATTTCTTTAATGATAGCAATGAATGAGAACAGAGTAATTACGTGATTTACAGTTATTGCCAATCTTTGATATCCAACTACATTCAATTTCTGCAAAGCGTTTTCCGAATCTTTATAGATATCCTGTTAGAATTAACATTGATTTATGATGTCGTATTTTCAATGTTCGTTTAGGCACAGAAAAGTCTGCAGCTAGTTAACGTAATTTTTGCATCAGCATTGGCTGAGTTATCTATTACAGATTTGCAGCAGCCAAGTAGAACCCAAAGTGGTGGAATTTATATTTCGTTCTGTCGCAAATTCTGTGCCATGTCCATTTTGAGGATTTGAATGAAAAGTGGCTTCTTTAGGAATTATTGCTCTGCAAAAAAAAGAATAGAGCTTTAAGATACTTTGGATCACTTTTAAAAATATTATCTTTAAAGAATGACTAATTAACCATGTAGAGTAGTTCCAAGTTTCATTATGGCATTTTAGCTGGGAGAACTGAATAGTGAATAGATCATACGTCTCAGCCGCATAATAGAAAGGTTATTATTGTTGTAGTTGTTGTTGTTGTTAGATGAAATTAAATGAAATTGTAATCTTCTAACGAGCAATATAAAATCTTTTTCATGTCTGCATTAGCCTCTATTACTTATTAACGTATACATGTTTTTAAGATTGCACCTTGTGGAGGATTGTATTTTATTGTATTATAATTTTGATTACTGCTTTCGTTATGGGATTTGAAGAACAAATTTGCCCTGTAAGACGTCAGTAATTTCGCTAAAAAGATAAATAAATGTCTACCGTTATGACATAAACACATAAACACGCAACACTCCTATCATTAAAGACCATTTCATATTTTGTTTGAAATAGTCATCTTAACCTTTATCTTAATGAAAGGAATTCAAAAATTTATAGAGCAATTTTTAATACACGTAGTTACAATATGTGCATGAATGTGTAACATAATGACCATAAACCGCCTGTAAAGCTAGCTTAATTAGTTTCCTTCGCCAATTAACAAAGAACACTGTCTACAGGCATAATGGAACAGATTTAAAATGGGAGCGAAGTTAACTTACATTAAGTATTAATACATTTTATACACGAAGATTCTCAGCATAAGCTAGTATATTGAGTAACATGCATAATGACAGTAAATTTTCTACAGTCACTGGGCGTATGTTTGGTACGCCTAACGGCCAAGTCCCAACTTTATGGGATATTTTGATGCAGTAATATAAATGCGGCATAATAAGAAGCCTTATGCGGGTATCATCGGATTATTGTATTAACACAATGAGCTTAATCACATCAACTCTAGATATATACTTGTATATCTTGCTGTTAAGCCTCGCGTGTAAGATATTTTCTAACGTCACTTCAATATAGACATGAGTCTTAGATAATTCTATCAAATTTTAGTCCAAAAGGAATTATATAATGATTTATTGGGTATCCTGCTATTTTCAAATAAATTTGAAGAGCATAGCTACCGCTCTTTACTATGATTCAAATACAGTAAATCAGTTTTTTTTACTATCAAATTACTAAAAATATGTACTTTTTTGGTTCAGTATTTTACAATGACTTCTTCCGGCCATTTTTGATTTAAACAAGTATGTAGGTTATTCTGTTAACACCTGTCATTTTTATATGTTCAATATTTATGACTAAACTCACTCATTTATCACTAAACAAAGTAACGTGTCACCGGTCATAAAGACATTCAAAATAGTAGGAAAATAAGCAAACTAAAATCGGTCTAATATCAGGTAGCAAAATAACCTAAAACAGGCAATGGGGAACAATCACTATAATTATAATAAAGGAACAAAAATACAGTCCAAAAGGAAATAATTCGCGTCGTCATGCACAATGTGGCGCTTTCCATAAAATTCAGTAATAATTAAAAGCATATCTTACTTTTGATCACTTCTGTTACATTTATGCATTATTAAAAAGAAAACAAGTTTCGTACGATTTTAAAATTGAAAAATTCCCATTCAAACAACAACCAAACCACCCACAGCCAACCAGCCAACGAACCAAGAAACCATCAAACTAGCCAACAAAAAGCAAGCCAAACATTCAAACAACAACCCAAAAATCTATATAGGAACCAATCACCATACAGTAGTCAATAATTCCCAAATACACAATAAAAAATGACCGCAAACGACCAAACATGGACGGACGGACAGTTGGGCAGACAAACGAATAAACTAGCAAAAAAAACGCACGAACGAGCATAAAACAAACAAGTGAAAGAGCATTGATGAAACACAAATGAACAAAGTAGTCGTCCATCTATTTCAAAGATTACTTGTACAGTTTAACAACTTGTTCACAACATTTTTGTTGATGTGCAACAAGGAAGATCGTTTTTGTACATTAGTATTGCTGAAGCTTAGTATGAAGATAAGATTCCCACACCTTTTAACTGACCTAAATCTTACTGTCCTTTCATTCATCAAATATTTAGTCTTCTTCTATTCATACTTGTCGCTAAAACACTTGCCAACTTTCAACTCCTGCGTCGCGATCGATTTACGATCGTGAAGATTTATGTTAGAAACTCGCAACTTAACGTTACGCTTTAATCCCTTACCTTCCAAACTCAGTGTAGTGATTTTGCAAGCTCATTTGCCAGCAACTACGTAATACAAACTGTTGTGGTTTTTTATTTAAAGATGCTAAAAAAGTAAAAATACTAAATAAAAATCGCGATGGCCATGCCATGGCAAAGGTGACGTTTCATTCACTGTCTGTTCAGTAATGAATAATTCAATTATTTATGCTAATAAATGCTTCTCGCAGGCCATTAACATTTGAAAAACAAATTTCACTAAGAAGTGGGAACATCTTGAAGTTTTGCCTTTCGTTTATGTATTTTGCCATAAAACTTTTGATTTGGAACAATATCTAAAAAGAAACAAAAAAAATTGTAAATTTATGAATCAGCAAAAACATTTCATAACTGGTTTCATCTCAATTTCAATGCCCAGCTAATTGGTAAAACTCTATAGCTCTACGTTCTTAAACTTTGGATCGCATTGCAACAATACTAAACGTCAATCAAACATCAACAATTTCATTATTATTACCTCTGCAGTCTAAACTTTCTGAACTTTCCTTACAACCCCCTCCCCCCCCCCCCCCCGCTAATACTCAAGACAGCTCTACACATTTGTTACTGTTCTAACACTACCCGCATCTCTAACCAATTTCTACCCGCCCCCTAAAGATTGTTATGGGGGGGGGGGGGTTAAAGTGTTCCATTTATAATTACAGGTCTAAATTCCAGTCCACATATGTTCCATTGTTGTTGTAGTTCTTTATTCCAGTGATGATGACACCAGCACATAATAAAACGTGTGGACGTTTTAGTATCTTCAGTGCATTCTAAATAAATTTTTATGATTTTGATATTCTGTCTGGTTTTAAAGTTCATTTCATAACTGTGAAAGTCTGAACGCGCTGAAAGAAACGCGCTATCAAGTTTAAAATTATAAAAGTTATCCTAAAACGAAAAAGCACAAAATGTTAAATGAAAAAAATCCTTGTGCTTTGAGACCAAGAGAGAGTTTCTTAGCAATAAGTTTAAAAGCGGAAAAGTTATTAACATTGTGTAACCTATAGCTTGAGCTCCAAACGTAACTTTCTCAGGGTTTCGTAACCGTTTTAAGAAAAGCCAGCATGTTCATAATAACCATAGAAAAGTTAATAAGATTTGTCGCAGGACAGCAAGCATATCAGGCTGTACAATCTTATATGGTAGTTTTATTTTACTGTTACTCCTATCATCTCCTCCACGTTTTGCTTGTTATTTTTAAATTATGCGAAAACGTTAAATGAAATTGCTACATAAACCGGGGATAATTCAACCTAAGCTGCTTGATCGAGCGTAAGTGAGCAACTCAATATTACATATTGAAACTTTTAATCTTCCAAATGGTCTACAATCACAGAGATTTGACTTTTATCGCGCAATCACTATTACAAAATATAGCTATAACCTCAGCGTATAGCTACTATAAGCGTGGGCACCTGTAATTCTCCTATTCAATGCTCTGTTATGATTTTCAATACTAATGAATTAAAAAACCTCACAAACGGAAAAAGCAAAAAAGACACAAACGTTACAGTGTACTTTATCTTCAGGTGAAAGAAAAAGGCAAATAAACCACATGGGTTTACTAATACTAATTTTGGGGGAGCTTTTTATTTATGCCATTAACACATACATTTTCAATTATCACACTGAAAACGATACAAGCTTTACTGCAATTCCATGTGATTTATTTTCTTTTTTTCTTGTTTTCTGATCGTGAGATTTTAAAATTCATTGTCACTATTTATGTCATTAAGAATTATGTTATGTTTGTGTCAGTTAATGGCTATATTCGTTTTTCTTCTTTATACCTCAATGCGCTATCCGGAGTTTTAAAGATTGCATTGGCCTCTATAGCTTTTCTTGACTAGCGCAGAACTTACACCTCACATTTTAGCCTGTGATTAACCAAGTTATTTCCAACCACAAACCACAAAAATAACTTTTTTGCTTTCTGGTCACATCTTAATATAAAGTCACTTTTCCTCTGAGACGAATTCGTAAGATTCAAAAATTGATTTTATTTATCCTGTTTTTGCACATTTGCTTATCTTCTTCAGGTACAGTGCATACTACTGTCTTACTAATAAGAATGACGATTATTCATTACATTGTAAACGACTTAATTTGAGCGAAAAGCGTAATTATGACCCTATAAAAATATTAGCACCCTCTGTGGAATTAACGACATTAACTTTGCCTGAACCAGCTTAATGTTTGCTATGAATACGAAAGTTATGAAAAGAGTATAGAGCGCAAAGTCGCAAAAACAGACTGAAAGAAGTGATAACGATAAAATGGACGGTAAAAACGTTTATAAATAACAATGGAAAAAAGACGAGGATAAATAAGATAAGAATAAGCACAATTTTATCTAACAATAGAAACACGAACAAATGTGAAAAGGCACTCGTGAGATATGACGTAAAGGGCAAAAGTAACTAAGTCCCTGAATAACTTAGAGTTAAAATGAGAGAAATAGAAAAAATAGAAAAAGATAGGGATGTTTGTTATTGTTGTTGCTGCTGCTGCTGTTGTTGTTGTTGTTGTGATTGTTATTGTTGCTTTTGTTGTGGTGGTTGTTATTGCTGCGGCTGCTGCTACTGCTTTTACACATTTTTTGTCTTCTTCAGGTACAGTGCGTATAGTATTGTCATACTTTTATTTTTGTACTTAAAATTTTTTATTGTATTTTTACATTTTGGCTTCTTATATATTAGCTTTTACTTTGCATTTTTTATTTTATTGTATTATTTTTGTATGTCTTGTTTTATTTAAATTTTCCCCGATATTTTTTAATTGAGATTATGTCATACATATGCATAGCACGTGTGTTATTGATTAATGTTTTGTATTACTGAATTATTGTTTTTCATGCTTGTCAGTGGTGTGAATATCTTTCACGTAGGTGTGTCATATCTGGTTGGCTAAAGAAATAATTAGTCAGAACTTATATATACGTGGTAGCAGAATGGCCATTACAATTCTCACAGAATTAATTAACCTGGCAGAATACCACTAAAATCCAGATTTATGGTAATTAATTGCAACACAAACACTTTTTATCTTTTCTGAATCAGTATGTTATGTAGTATTCACGAAAAATTCCGGTTGAATCAGTATGTTACGTAGTATTTCCTAAAAATTCCGCTGATGAATTGGCCGTGGGAATTTTTTTAGGGCCGGCTGATTTTAGGTCGAGGTCAGGACTTGAAAATGTACAAATCTGTGCATGGCAAAGGATGGAATTATACAATACTGTAACCAGGTACCATTTGAGAGTTGACCTTGTTAATATTACTCTATGCACCATTGTTATCATCTGGATAATAGTGAGGAAAAAACTGTGAATAGCTCCGGGCGTACTACCCTGTTTCAGTTCATCCGGGCGTACTACCCTAACTGTCCCAGCTCAAAATAGCCCAAAAATGTATTCATACCATGTTTATTTTTCTCAGGATATTTTTTATTCCTACTATAATTTTTCTACCTACACAGTATACTGCTTTCGACATTGTTATATAAAATTCCATTATCATGGTTACTGAATGTGTATAGTGGTAGTAGTTAGGCGGGGGCATAATGTAAAATGTTATTCTCATAAGTTGGTTGCTATGGTTACTGTTTATCTTAGCAACGGTATTGACACAAAGATTAGATAGAAACCTCGATTTCACCATTTTACGAACAGTCAACAAATCTTACTTGAAAGTTAAGCAGTTGCTATAGAAACGATGTGAAAATTTATTACCTTAGCAACTATGTAATTGTAACTACGTTTTTCTGTTACCTCTTGTTTCAATTCATCTTATGTGTTCCTTTGACTTTCCTTCTGGATTTTGTTGCTGTATTAGTTTAATTTACAATTATAGTTCTGCGCTTGGTTTCAATGATACCTTAAATATCCGAGGCGTACTATCAGCTTTATTGTTGTCTACCAAAGATTAATTTCGTTTGAAAAATTAAAATAATTATGTTTTATAATAGCAGCAGTAATAGAAAGCATTGAACTCTCTATGCACGCTCTAGTTACCAAAGTATCGACAGTTTGTTGCACAAAACTGTCCAAATCTTGCTCTTAGGAAAAAACATTGCGCTTATTATAAGAATTGAATGAATAATGCGTGTATAAATGCCCTTAATGTAGCAACCGTAACTGATAATAGGGCCAGCTGACCGATCATCCTAATAAGCCAACATTAGGAAATAAATTTGTCAATTAAAATTTGAAAAGTAGTTTACAGACTAAACATTACATTGTATTTGTAGACTTAACGTGATTAAGTCAGACTATTTGCAATCGACACAGACAGCTGAATTTTAAAAAGAAATTCGCGGCTTGTATTTTGATATTTTTCAAGTTTCCATTTGCTAAATGTTCAGCTCGCCATTCTGTTTCTGTGTTTATTTCAATGATAAAGTACAGGACTTGTTCGTTGTAGCGTGTTGAAAGCGAGGCCATAGTTTGTCCGACTGTTCGACTGTTTGTTACAAAACTCAATGTCAAAAAGTATGAAAGGAAAATTTTCTCTAATTAGACAAACGCTGTGTTTTTGTAATTAAAACTGTAAAGCTTTTGATAAAGGGAAAAGCAACCTTCGACTTTAAGGACGTTTAACTCTCAAGAAAAGTAACAAAAAATAAGTTTGGGTTTCTATGTGCTAATTGCAATGTATGTAGCACTGGATATGCTGAAGCAATGCCTCAGTAACATATCAGGTATGGATCAAATTTACCCCAGTTTTGAACACAAGGTTTAACACAACTGGTAACGATGTTCTAATTGCTCGTTTTGGCTTTAATTGATTCTTCACTAAGACTGAGAGCCAGATTGAATGTCTCGTTTCGTATTTCCGTCGTTAACTTTTTTCCTAAATGACGCGGCAAATCGCAGTAATACTAAAGTAACCTTGTTACCGCCTTGAAAAGTTTTGAAATACGACCTCTTTTATAAGTAATCATTTTTAGATCGTAATGATGTGAATAAAAATATCTTTCGAATGACGTTCCAACATCACAACTGAAAAAAGAGGACTGTGGTCTCACCGACTGTTAGACGTACAAAATCCCAAAATTTTGCGCATGTGCTTCAATGGTAACCACTGAGATAAGACACCGAATATACACTGCTGCAGTAACTGTCGCCGCACCACCACAACCCCACATTTACCCACATCATCGTCATCATTAACATCTAGCGACGCCTTTAAACTTTTGCTTGATGCTTAACGCCGTTGCTAGCGCTTTCTTGTCTCTGATTGATGCTAATTAGTATAACCGGTTAAGACCACTTTAATTTCGCTACTTTGAAGCGGTGTTAAGGAAACTGTGCGATAAGACTAACTACAAACGTAACAGGGCATTGCTGTGCAAGTATTGTAAAAATAGTTAAGCATTTCAGTAACACAGTAATAATGCTGTTCAGTTCTACTGAAGGCCAAATCCTAAATGATGACTGTGTAATAAAACCTGGTTAATCTAATGGAACTGAAAAAGCCTTTCACACAGAAAAAACTACATGGCTTCGTTTGAAATACACAAATAAAACTCATTTTGAAAATCTGAACATTGTAAATGCATTCGAGAATGAAGTTAAATTACGATTATATAAAAGAGTAATATAACCATGATCATTTTTCAATTATATATGTCTGCCCAGGAAAACAGTAAACATATAAAATAAGCCCAAGATAGTTATCGTTTGGTAAAATTGCTTTATGCTAAAAAAAGTGAAGCAGAAAATAGTTGCTTTACTTTTCTAGTTTTCAAACTTAACCAAACACGTTTTTCATAAATGAAATACAGCACAAATGTAAGCTAACTCTACAGGACGTCAAACACTTGACTTATACGTCCAAGCTTATAAACAGTAAAGTAGTTGTTTTTATTTGCTAAAAATGTGTTTTGAATTAAACCTACCGGTAATAAGTTAGATAAAATAGAATATGCAAGCAGCATCAAGTATTTAGTAATTTACATTTATAACATTTCGATTTTATTGCAAGCACATAAAAACATTTATAGTTAAAAACGTTACAGTTTTTAACTATAACATTGCGTTTGCAAAAATTGTTTTTTCTTTACTAGATATTATATTAGAATTAAAACTAAAAGAAGTTAGCTGCATTTCTGTTCTTCCAATGTTTAGTAATAGGACTGAAATTAATTAAACAAATTTTGTTATGAGATATTAATTAAATTATTTTATTAGAAACATAATTAGAATAAATAGTATTATTTTTATGAATAAAATAAAATATTATTTTATGTAACTTCGCTATGCGAGAGTTTTGCCTGGCAGCAGCTGTGTCATCAGTGAGTGTTAAGTCAGTTAGATCAATGACCGCTGGTCAGCTAGTCACCATAGCAACGGATTGGGAAGAAAGTTCCCTGTTGATTTCCACAACAACGGTCACCATAGCAGTAGACTGGGTATGAAGTTCCCTGCTGGTCATCATAGCAATGAGTTGTTCACCATACTATAAAAAATAAAATGATGTCAAAAACCTGCCTATCAAGACTTGCAGACATTTCATAATGGAAGTGTAACATTACTGTTGATTAATCCTTTGAACGTACTAACGTTCTACGTTGAGATTGATAGTGACCGGGTGGACGTGGCCAATGACTTCAAATAATTTTCCTAGAGAAGTGAATCTTGACGTTCACTGTAATTACTGGCCGCAATTTTTCTGAAACAACTATAATAGCCAATCAGTACCAGTATTGAATAAAAGCTATTATTTGGTCATCTTGATTTTCGTTAAGGTCTCTCCAATGAGGATTCAATTCAGTTATCTTTCTGGTGTGTTATCATGTAATTAAACCATTCTTATTATCTAATTCATCATAGCTACATGTACTAATTTTGGGAAGGCTATGCGAAAATTTTGTCTAGTGCCTATATGTAATTTTAGCCTAGTAATCGCATTGAAGGCGGACTGCTTATAACTTTGCAAATTGTTATCCGAGAGTATTTCGAGAGGGAATGTTGCAAAAAATGGAGTAAATCCTCTAGTCACGCCAGTCATATGCAATACATTCGTCTATGATGCCTGTCATTTTTACTGCTTTCGATTGTAAATAATTAAATGGCTTGGTTACCGATCCAAACCACTCAATTATATATTTTTGTATTATATATATATATATATATATATATATATATAGACACACAGCGTTACATGCAAAATCAACAAAAATTCTGATAGGCATCTGTAACGAGCAGTGGAACAATCATAGGCTACTTCACATTGTGAAGTCTCTTTATCCACCAGCCCCCACCCTTACCTACCCTACAAATTTCTAATTTTAACAAATAAATCACGCGTTATATACCTTGCACTAATACACGCAAATAGTATTACCATGCTAAGCATTAAATACTAACAACATAACGATTGTTATTCACACATTTATATTATTCGTATTTAATTGGCCGAAAATCTAATTAAACAGATACATAAACTGTGGCTGAAGTGAGGCACACCTTTTGAAGTTAGATCTAGGTTAAATACTGTGGTCCTACTGGCCTTTTTCTGATACGCTCAGGGCCCCCCGTCCTGGGATCGCCAGACGATTTGAATGCAGCTCTAAAAGTAAGTTACGCGTTCGGGTGCGCCACGTAACGATGTTTTGTAATAATCATCATGACTTTATATGACTGCATTTTTTACGTTATTTTAACAATTATTAAAGACTACGAAACATTATCTGCAACGTTGAGCTCTCTTCTACGACGAATAATTTTTTTCAATTCAATTCAAATGAAGAAGAAATGACGTGTAGCTGAATAATTAATGCAGTAACATGAATAAACTAGACTGCCTAAGCTTTAGTCTCTAATCTCCTTATTGTTACTGTTTTCGCATTTTACTAGCGGGAGTCGGCAAGCTTCATTCAAACACATAATTGCATTAGAAGAATCATCTATACAAAGTGTAACGGTAGTTTTCATATGTAAGTCCTTCCTTTACTATGATGGTTACTGGTCAGCTGTCGATCATTTGCTTTCCAACGGCCTAACCGAGACGAATTTGCGGATTTGTGCAATTGGTGTTTTGGGAGTATCGGAAGATCATCTTTTCGTGACTGGGTATTTAAATGTTTGCCATTTGTTGGTTACTGCTGTATGTTTGTTTTATTTTGCGTTGGCGAGTAAAGTGATTGTTTTAGCATTATTTTAATTAATGTCTCATTCAATGGCTTTCTACACGTACGTTGGAGAAAAATGTATAACTTTAGCGAAACTCAACTACCATCACTAAACGAAAAAACTCAACTATATTACTTTTTTCATTTCATGTTTGTCTGTAAATTGTGTACCGCTATTTATTTTTAAACGTTACATCTAATTTTACTAGACGATGTCTAACCAAAGGCGGAAATTAAATATTTTATCGCCTTTAATAAAAAAATCAATATCAAAAAGTGATATCTCGGACCACACCTCATGCCATCAACTCCCATTCACTAATTTAACATACAGTTCACTACAGTGTTGCCTAACTACTGGTTTATCCACCAGTAATGCTGCCAGCTATTGGTCAATAATTGCGTGCACTTTCCTATGGGGAAATCAGCAACAAGCTTAATTTTTAAATGTTAGTGGCGGCCATTTTGAAATCCAAGCTGGCAACCGAAGATATGCAAGAAAAAATGGCATCTATTATTTTTGAATTCATTCTGTTACAGCAGAACTGCGAGCTAATTCAGCTCACATAGTACAGTCCACTATGTCGGAAAAATGGGACTAGGTCGATTTTTGTGAGAAAATTTTTTATGGCTACTTAAGTCAATTTGAGACCGTCATAAGCCACACTAGTCACCCTTACTATCCACAAAAATCAAGTTTAGCACCTCTCTAGCTACAAAAATCAACTTTGGCACAAAAATCGACCTAGTCCCATTTTTCTGACATAGTGCACTCTACTATGTGAACTGAATTAGCTCGCAGTTCCGCAGTAACAGACTGCCTTGCAGGCAGCGTAGTGCATTTTTCGTGCGCGTATTAAGAAAGCTGCTAAAAGTTTCGCAGCTTTACATATTCTTCTCACGTCTTAAGACTTGAAGAGCAAACACTTTAAGGCGACGATTACACTTCACTGAATTAATAAGCAAAGAAGAATATTAAAATGACTCTCGATATTAAAGAATTGCTGCTCGAGGAGGGTTATGTTTATTGACACAGTAGCGTCTTACTCAGTAGCAGTTTTCTCAGAAACGGTAAGCTTCATCGTCTTGACAGAACGATTTAAATAACTCAAAACTCCTGTTCGACGAGTGTCAGCACTGTTGCCTCGGTCGAAATGTATTTTAGAAGTCGGTGGAGAGTGTCAGTGGTTGTGGTTAGACTTCATTAGTCTTGTTAATGTGCTAAAACATTAGTACATAAAAATGCTTGACTACTTGTGTAATGTATTTTTTTCTGGCATGTTTTAAGCTGGAGGATTATAACATCAGAATATCTGATTTATCGAGTATTGCGGAACATTTCATCACATTTTTGTCAACATGTGGCGGTGGGGCTGACTGTAATGTCAGTTGTATCGATGAAAATCCGACAGTCAAACGGAGGATTGCATTTTTCTGCCAACAGCTGAATAACGGCATTCGACCAAAAACCCCGAAAAAACTAATTTAACTATAAAATCACTAGATTCATCCCTATTATTTACGTAAAGAATCTGCTTTTAGTCAGTTGGATTTCTCTACTTATTTTAGCCCTTCGCTCGCCGTCGACTCTTTGTGTACTGATAATACTAGGAACAGAAGAAAACGAATATCACGCTGATGTTCGACTGTATTATTTTTTGTCAGTTATTATGGGCCCGCATCTATTACGAGCATTCTTGGTAAGGACGTAGATATGGAGAAGTTTATATAATGTGTTGATAGTCATGTCCTGCCTGGAACGGTTGATGTTGTAATATTCAGCTTTCTCCGATGTTTAACTATTTGTTTAGGGTGCTTGAGGAGGCTTAACGATCAAGCACCCTATAAAATATCGTGTCACTTTCCAAAATCTTCGAAACCAATATCACATCCTATTTGACTAATTGGCCTGTTTAGTCACTGATCGAACACTCTTGCCCGCTGTTTCCAATGTCCTGATTGTTAATCAAAAAATGCTTAAAAACCATCAGCAAATTGGTCAGTATTCTGTTTACCATTTGAAACTGCGAAAGGCTGAGACTACAGGTAGAAAATTCAAAATCATTCCAAAAGCAACATCTATCTTACTGGAATTAGCATATTAAGCTAATTTAAAATTGTTAAATGTTAAGGCAATAGGTATTTTGCAGAACCATTCTTTTATTCTACCTATAATTAGCCATTACAGAAATTTTAAAACTACAAAGAAAAGCAAAGAAATATTTTTTGATAATATCTACCTTCTTTACTGTACTACAGCGTCTAATCAGCGATTATGTGCGAATTTTGCAGTAAACTCTGCGTATGCTATGACAAAAGTTTTTGTGATTCACTGTCACGATCGCTTCATTTTTCAGTTTGGTTTTGCTTTCATTTTTAATGCGATGTCATCTGGCCCTAGAGTTTAGACTGTGCCTTGCATACTTATTTTCAGTAACTGTTTACTAAGAAATATTTCTAAATAGGTCAAGCCTTTTTAAATTAAAGTACCAATGTTAAAAAATACCTACAGGTTGGCGTCAATTATAGACTTCTGTACTCATTTCTTGTTACTTAAGATAGGCAATGCTCGATTCGAGTTTCTCAGCCTTGCGTAAAAAACGCTAAGTCAATAAGAAATTACTGTTACTAAAACTTAAAAAGGGTGCTTGATAGTGCGAAAAATTTATAATAAAAAATAAGACCGTTAAATTGGGGATGTGTGGTCGTTTACAACTAGACAATACTGCATACTAAAAAAGTGAATAACAACCAAGAATGTGTGCGTGTTAATTATCCTACACAGGTAATTATCCTACACACAGGATAAGTGTAGCACTCAAACACATCAAAGATTACAGGATTAGAGGAAAGCCTATCTTTTCATTAATTACGTGATTAATTCTTCAGCTGAGCTTAGATTTTTCAAAAAACGCATAGTAATTCGTAATTACGCCATATTATTCCAAAAATTTGCTTACTATAGGCGAAGAACAACCTGTTATAGGCACATCATTACATTAAACCCTGTCACCTACGACAAGCACCAAGTTCAAACTTTTTTGCGAAAAAAGAAATATATTACCGCTTGTCCTTGAAGTGAAATGAGAGGACGATTATTTTATATTCGTTTAACAGGATGATTTAGTTTCCTTATTGCACTCTAGAAAACATCCCAAAGACGAATTAATAGTCGGATCAAGTCCTGAAACTGTGAGTCTCCAAACGTCATTTTTAAATAGGAGATACATATTATATGTGCCGAATATTCATTCTGGTTAGCAACAATTTATTTTGGTTTTCAATCTAAATTTTCTCTTTTATGTTTTTTGTCTCTGTCTCCATCCGTATTCTTAATCGTCTTTACCTTTATTTCTATTATTTCCATCTCACTCTGTCACTGTTTCAAGCTGCTTTCTTTGTTTCTGCCTTTATGTCTATCCTTACCGTGAAACTTTATCTCTGTCGCTGTTTCTACCTTCAATGCTTTGTCTTTATGTGTACGTGCGTATCAATACCTCTGCGGGTGCTCTCTCTCTCTCTCTCTCTCTCTCTCTCTCTCTCTCTCTCTCTCTCTCTCTCTCTCTCTCTCTCTCTCTCTCTCTCCTCTCTCTCTCTCTCTCTCTCTCTCTCTCTCTCTCTCTCTCTCTCTCTCTCTCTCTCTCCCTTCTCTCTCTCTCACTCTCGCTCGCGTTCTCCTTTTCTGCCTACATCGGCTCACTCACGACAGTGAAAACACTGGCGGTAGAGCCTTTGATCTCCTTCAAAAACTAACAACTACAAATTAACGATACATCATTATTTCCAAACAACGAAAATATTTTCTGAATTATTTAATAATTAACCGAAACCCTTCAGGGCATATGAAGAACTTTTAACGAAACAAAACACGAAAATAATAAACCCTCACAACCTGTAGGTGAAAGTGGCTTATTGCGGTAGCAATTAACATTTGTCATTGTTCACTAACCTTTTGCAAGAATTGTGGTACGGAATAGCCTGGAAGTATGTGCAGAAATTATTAATTGCAGCTAATGAAAATACTGTATCCTACGTGTGTATGTAATACTGGCCTGTCATGCTATTTGTACCTTTATACGCAATTTAGATGGATTGTCATTAACAGGTGTGTGATTAGGAAAGGTCCCTGTGCACAGGTGTGCGAAACTCTATAAGCTACTACTGATAATTAAAAAACATGCAAAGAAAATTTGGATAACCATCATCTAATGTAGATTGAAAAACTATATTGCTGTTACCAGTAGTTTTATTCATAAGAATTGTCTTTCATAAGAAGTTTATTAACTGTTCAATTCACATGTATTATCCACAGTAAAAAATGCGTTTATTGACCTTTAACCTGCGACTTGTGTGACCCATTACACGTGTTTGTAATAAAAATCAACTGAAGTTTCAACGTATTAGTCCTTGGGAGCTAAATTAAAGAAGCTAATGTTTAAGTTGGCAGAATTCAAATGTCAAACATATTGTTTAATAAATAGGCGTTTTTTCTGTATCTAAATTATCATTAACATTAACTTTCACTCAAGCGATTAAGAATATAAATTAAATGCGCACGCGCATTTTTATTGCCGTCGTATAAGTAACTAGTTTACTAAGCATAACCCTTATCAAATAAATATAAAACTAAGTATAAAACTCAAAAAGGAGTATGAATTTTGAAATGGTAACAAATGCTCAACTATTGGTAGCTGTTCCGTGTAATGTTGAAACATTTCAGTGTGTTATCCCCCACTTGGAACTGCATTGTAGCCCTCGTACGCCACTCCAGCTCAGAGTCTAACACTATCATGCTTCCCTTCCACCCATTTCATTATACACCTTAGCCAAAGCGCCGAACCTGCTAACTTGACAATGCCAGCTTACTAAGAACCCGAAGCTGCCAATAATGTGAAACTGTCGAGAATGCCAAGCTACTAAGGATGCCTAGCTATCAAAAATGTCAAACTGCCGGGAATGCCAAGCTGCCAACTTACCAAGAACCCGAAGCTGTTAATAATGTGAAGCCACCAAGAATGCTAAGACATCAAAATTGTCAACCTGCCAAAAACGCCAAGCTACCAAGAATACCAAGTTAGCCAAGAATTTTAAGGTTCCAGGAATTCCAAGCTGTCAAGGTGCCACCGTGCCAAGAATGCGAAGTTGTCAAGAAAACCAAGTAGCCTAGAGTGCCAACCTGCCAAGACTACCAAGCAGCCAAATTGTCAAGAATGCCAAGCTGTCAAGGTGCCAAGCTGCCAAAAGTGCCAACCTACTAAGAATGCCAAGGTGCCAATGGAACCAAGCTGCCAACGCCGACGAGAATGGCAACCTCTCGAACTTTCCAAGGGATAAATGTGAAAGTATACGCTGACCAGCTATATAATTATATTTAATATTGATTCATTTTCAGATAATTGAGTGAAAACTGACATTTGCCCTTCGCTTTTCTTTGAAATACAATGAACTATAACGATTAACGTTAGTTTAGTTAGTTAAGCAGTTTGTTATAGACTATTACTTACGAATAATTACTTGCTTTTCATGTGCTTAGACATTGTCTACGGCCCTAGTATCGTCGACCCACGAATCTCTGTTGAGCAAAGGTCCTTCATAATTATTTGTGTATACTGTTGTCAATCAGATTGTTATAATAATAGTAATTTCCAAGTTTGCTTGTAATAACGCATGCGCTCCACTGTAGTCATTTTAACTACCACCTCCCAGTTTTAATTTCATGCTCGAGATGCCACAAATTAGCGTACGATAAAACACTAACCAACACATCACTTTCATTAGTCAAACACTTCTAGTAGTAAATATTTAGGATATTAGTGTGGGCGAGATCATTCTGCACCCACCAACACACGTTTTCATAAACGTATAAATTGAGGTTCGCTTCGTGTTAAATCAGAATTCGAGCAAGTGCAGCCACAAGGAAATATCATATCAGGTATTTGATAGAGTGATCAAGAAATATTTACAAGGACAGTTACTAAAGAATTTTTTCGCAGCATCTTCTACTGTGACGGTCAAAGGACCACCAGTCAAACAGTCACCACGGACAAAGGACCACCAGTCAAAACACCATCTTCCACATTTTAAAAGTTGTCAAGGATTCATCTGACAAGGGAGATCACCAGTTAAAGGACTAACAGTTCATATCCACTATTAAATAGGCCTGCTATGTATTTTACATAGTTACCATAAGTAGTTTAAGGTGCGTTTGAAAATTCCAGAAGATGAGTAGAAATGTCCTATACATACGCTACTTTTAATTTCGTTTAATTTTTTAATTTCACTGAGTGTCTATAAACCTCCAAATGTTGTAAACTTCACTTCAGGTTAGCAGCACAGTCTATTCAGGTATGTCAATTTATTCTTTTTTTCTTTCTTTAATTAGCTTTTATTCTGGCTAGACCTATTGGTCTTTGCCTTCCTATGCAGTCGCTTATACTCTTTCTAAATTATTATATTTTAAATCAATGATGTTTTTACATTTAATTTTCTCTTTTTTTTAACACTGGTACACAGTTTTAACATTTTATCTGTAATTTTCAGCTGATGAGGCCCGAGAGGGCAAAAGCTCCCGATAGAAAAAAAGAAATACTCTGTTGTGAGACTAAAAAGGGCACTCAACGTTATATTCATTTTAGAAATTTTAAGAGTTCAAATTTTAGAGTTTTTAAAAAAATTTCATTTAGTTTTATACGTAGGCGAATATATATATATATATATATATATATATATACATATTATTTATAATTACAAAATTATAAAGACTGTTTAGAAAGTGACTGATGCGTGCAAGGGTTTGTACTAATGAAAACAAAAACTTATAGTGAAGGCCCAGCTCTGCTCCACCTTCACATACACAAACACAGGCCCAAACAAAAAAGCTACATGTCATTGTCAAACGTTACTAGAAAAATATGAAAATGTGTTGGCCTAACTGCTCTTGTCTGATCTTATATAATTACCATCTATCAGTGGCATTCTGAAATGACGTAGCCGCACGATTGCAACAAAAACATCATACAGGCATATAAAAACAAACTTTGATGTTTCTTCTTATGGTAACACTTTGGTTCTAGCAGACTACTGCTCTTTGTCAGATGTTAATCAGTGAAAAAAGCCAATAATTATTAATGTTAATGCTAGGTTCTTACACGAGGACTTCACATATCACGTCACTGCATATATTTTTGAATGAGTATTTAAAGATTAGCTACAGGTGAAGCAATTCAATGAATAAAAAATTAATTTTTTTTGTTTTGCAGGTACTAGTAAAACAAATATAGAACAGTAGAATTTACTCTCCGCAAATAATATAATGTTATCACCATCAAGGAGCAAAAAATGTCTCTAATGAATTGATTTTTCGGTTGATTTTTTGTGTGATCTCGTGGTTTTTATCTGGTGGTACTTTAACCAGTAGTCCTTTGCCTTTTCAGGTTACTCTTTGACCGGTGGTCCTTCGTCTGATGGTCCTTTGAATGATGGTTCTTTGACCAATATCCATTTTCTACACGCAATAAGACTTTCATAGTATTGACTTATTTTACTACATTATTTTATGCAAGATGTTAATATTTAACCTCTCAGCCTTATGGATAAATGCCCCGTTGTTTGCTCTTGGAATTACATTTCTCTTATTTAGTTTATCTATTTTGCTGCTATTATCACTATTTACTTATCGTAGTACCTTATGGTCTCCATTTGCCGCTATTGTGTCCTGATATTTGTCTCTGCTGATTTATATTTGACTGGGGTGAATGTCTAGTAAAATATGCTAACTGGTGATTTATTCTGGTTATTTATTTTGTAATAACGTAGTAAGTGATACAATTATTGCTTCAGTATTACCACGCAAAGAATACGTATGCTGTAAAAGCTTACACGACCATAATAATAAAATATACTGTAAGACATGTCAGTCTCGCCAGGTAACGTGCCTAGCTTTACACCTGTTGGTCCAAAATTTGATACAGGGTCATGAATGACTTAAACTAACTCTTGCTTTACTTACCATATTTTGTTGCTGTATTAGTTGGTTGTTTCTCTTGTTTGGATCACACTTATTAAAGCAGTGCCATAATTAATTAATTAAAGAAAATACTGTACCAACCATTTCATAGCCGCAAAAGCGATGATTACAACAACGGATTTTTATTGCCTGCAATAAACTTACAATAACAGTAGTGTTTGCAGTTGTTGCCTACATTATATAGATATTTACAATATCAACATCTTTATTAAAAATGTGGGTCTGCAATAATTGCCGATGTTATATATAGACTATCTGACGCCTATATAACTCCCCCATTACCTCCTGGGTTCAAACGATCTTTGTTTGAAAAAGACGAATTTCCATTTTGAGCTGAACAAACGAGATTTCTGCATCATTTTTTGTATCTGTGTCAAAAGTTTTCCCTCATTTCAGACAACTAAAGCTGCTGAAACATAGAAAAGCCTAAAAGATAGTCCTGCTAAATTGGGTATTTCTGTTAATTATAATAATTTAGAACCATGTTTATTGAATTGCCCATGTGCAATGAAGGTGCCATGAAATTCTGTAATTTCTACTTTCACTTATCTGCTTGTTCAATGAAGGTATTGTGTTAAATGTATTCTTCGTTTGTATCTCTTTGTTCTTCCTTCCTTCACCTGCTCATTGCTCAGTACTCACACTGATTCCTCCACGTATATCTGCTCACATTGCTACCCGCATTGCTTGATGCACTTTAGAAAGTTAATTTCGTGGTTCGATTTATTTCCCGTTTTATATTTGAGATTTTGAGTGCATCTACGCATTAAACATACAAGTGCTCTTTCAGTCAGAAAAGGGAAAACGGGAATTTGGGTTGTAACTATTGGAGGGAGATAAGCAGGGCTTATTACCTGCTATATAATTTTAACCGCGCTGGTTGTAATAAGAAGCTATGTGAGACTGTAAGTAGGTTAAGCAGTGTAGCAGATGTAGCAATTAATGTTGCAGGTGCACAGTATGGGCAGATGAAGCGACATTTAGATTTTACGTTTAAATTTAACTTATAGTTGATTTTATTGTAAATAATAATAATATATAAATAAACAAGTAAATGAATAAAAAAATAAAAATGATTTTCTACTTTCAGTCAAACATGAAGGTCACGTTAGCATTGTTATTCATAACGATTGTGGTCATCATTGACGCTTATCCAGATGGCTTTCTTCACAGAATGACTAGGGGATTTAAGAATTCAGCTCTACAGACAGCCCGAGGCTTTGGAAAGAGATCAAATTTATTAGAAACAAATGAAAATCAGTTACTTTCTGTGCCAGATTTGTCCTCATCAGAAAGGTAAGATAATAATTTTATGACATTTTGCTCGTTACTTATCTTGGAATAAAGAGGTGGAAAGAACATAAAAAAACTGACAACATAACTGAGGCAATTAAGCACAACTATTACAACTTGGAAACTTATGTTATACCAGCTGTTACGCAGTTAAAGAAATTTTGAGATTATATTACGCAGTGTGTAGTGTAGTCTACCTTTCCACCAAATCCTGGTGCATCCCGAATCATCCGGACTTTTAAGGACAGTGTGGAAAATTGTGTCCACTGAGTGGCCTGATTTCAGTAATAATAACAGCAAAAGCCCACTAGAAATAATGCTGGAAAGCTATGTACGGTCACCATTGAATGTACTACTAACTTTTCTGTTTGCATATTTCAGCATTTCTGCCTGTGCGCTAGATATAAACTTCAAACAAGCGATCAATAAACTGAACTACATACAATCTTCAACCAGTCCGTCTGAACAACAAACAATGCTGACAGTGAGAGAAAAGAGTTTGCAGTCATATTTTACTACCCTGTGATTTAGTAGATTCCAGACAGGAAAAAAAACACATTTATCACTGGCAGCTACAGACCTAGTGTACGGGCTATTAAGTGAACTGTAATAACGTCATACTTCAGTGTGAAATGCTAAAAACTCATAAAATTTAGTAGAAAAAATGTTAGCCCGAGTTGATCGCACAAAATTTCTGTTTGAGTATTTTGAGCTACTTTTAAAGTGGCCTTATATTTGCACAAAAATTTATTATGGCTTAGTGACATATTTGAAAAAGTCAATGACACAATATAATGATCGCATGAAAAAATACGTTCGTGTTTTGTCCAACCTTCGTAAAAATTCCGTCACTCTGGAAAATCTTTTTCTAGAGTCTGTTGACACAAACGCGTCATTTTGAGCAGAAGCAGTGGACACAATCGTGCGAATCTAAAGAACGCGAATCTATTAATTTCGATGTATTGTGTTTAGAACGGAAAGTTTCCAAGATTACGTATCCACTAAATCCAGATTGATCTGCAAAAGCACGCCCGTTTTCGGACGGAAACTGCCCGTTCTGAACACAATGCACCTAAATTATTTGTTTTGCACACGTGTCCACTGCTTTCGCACAAACTCACACGTTTTTGTCCGTCTATATCCAGAAAAAGAGCTAGAATTTGTACAGATGTTGCGGACAAAACACCAACGTGTTTCACCATTTGATCGTTATTTTTTGTCGATAACTGTATGAAACATGTCTTTCGATGTGACAATAATAAATTCTGTGCAAAGAAAAAGCCAAAATACCCAAGGAGAAGCAAGCGCAGTTGACGGCATTACTACTTGCATAAAATAGGAAAGCTATTACCTAGCCATGGCCATTTTATAACGATAAAGTAAAATTTTCTGTATTTTCTATGCGTTTTTAAGATTTCTGTTTTATACATTAAAATTTTATCATTGTAGATCAATTAGTCTAGGTCTCATTTTTCAAACTTATGTAACATAGGTGCAACGTTAAAGTATATATATATCCAGATGGTTATATGTCCGTTTGTGTTTATTTTATTATTTATTTATATTATGAAAGCCAAAAATTAATAAAATAAACACAAACGGACTGCTCATAGCTTTCCGGCGTTATTTCTAACGTTTTTTTCTGAAATTATGGATGAACTTAATGCCACTTCAGTAGATACAATTTTCGGTACAGAAAGATACGTCCATAAAAGTCCTAATGAATCGGGATGTATCCGGATTTGGTGGTCACGTATAGCTTAACAAAACTTGTACAAAAGTTGTTCTTTTAAATCCTTTAACTCATTTCCTACATCTACAACGCCCACGCCAAATGACAAATGGACAAAGCGGATTAAGTCTCAGATATTACCTTAAGTTAATGGCTATCTGAGATGTATCTCAAATTATTTAGTATTAAAGCAGATAAAATAGGCTCTTAGATTCACTCATAAGCTATTCATAGATTTGAATATAGCATATACTGAGATACGTTTCCGTAAATATAAGTAATAGTATTATAATGATTAGAATTATAGGTTCAAGTCGACATCACATCTCTTACAATATCCCGGAATCGTATTTCTCAACACAGACCTATCAATATGAGAACTAGTACAGCATTTTTGTTTCCTTTTATAATGTGCGAACTACTACTATAATGTCTTGTCTAGCGAGATTTTAAATGCTTTAACAGAACTGGTTTGACTTTCTTCACAGACTTCGAAACGTGAACATCGAGTAAGTAAGGCAAAATTACGTAATAGAGTCTACAAACGATTATAAAAATTCAAGGCGAGTTTTTTAAGCTGGATATTAAAATTCAATGATTCATTGCCTTTTGTCTTTGACTTCGCAGAGCGCTGCGTGTCGCCCGCTTAATTTAACATTTTACGAAAGTAGGTAAAAATCGCACAGGAAAACATGCACTCCAAAAAATGGCACAAATGGAAAGGTGGATAAAAATGGCACAAAAGCGACACAATTAGTAAAATATATTTATAAATAAATATATAAAATATTTATTATATTTAGGGTTAGCGTTACAGTGCGGGATAATTATTTTACTTATTCTTACCTCTGTCAAGGATGTTATGTTTCAACACAGTTTGTTGTCTGTTTGTTTGGTTGTTTTTTTAATGTTTGCTTATTAATGTGTGTAGCCTTATAAGCTGACTCGGTACGTATATATTTGTCACTCTCTTACCATCGCCAAAATTAATGGTTAAAAGGTAGATAAAACGCTATGTTTAACATTCGTCCATTACTGATTGTAAATCTATTTAATGAGCAAATATTTTGTGAGTGTTTTGCTAGTCTGTACAATACCAATGCAGGTAAATTTTTGCGTGTTTGCTTCTTTATCTTTGTGTTAATTTTTTTTAAATTAAAAGAATCGGATGAATAAGTTTAGGATTGTGTGGCTTTGGCAGAGGTCTGCTTCCTACTGAGCGTATTTTAATTTTATTATAGAAATCAAATGCATCAAAATAACCTATGTGAAATTTTTTCCTGGGCCATAACCGAACAATCCTAAACTTATTCGTCTGATTCTTTTGATTACGAAAAAATAACACAAAGATAAACAAGCTGACATACAAAAATGTACCAGTATTAGTATTATATAGACTAGCAAAAGACTAACAAAATATTTTGTCCACTAAATAGAATTATAATCAATAATGCAGGAATATTCCACATAGTGTTTATCTACCTTTCTTTAACCATTAATTCTGGCGATAGTAATAGACGGACGTATATACGTATTTAAGAATATTTTTTGGACATCACGCATGTTTTTGTATTTGGTTTTTTCGGTGAAGTTTTGCAATAAACGGACCGCCGAAAAGGTTCCCATTTTGGTACCCTTACCTGCCTTTCTTCACAAAGTTTCTTGGAAATATGTTAGATACTTACTGCCATAACAGACAAAACGGAAACAAACAAATAAACTCTGTTGAAGCATAACTTCCTTGGCAGAGGTAAAGATAGCTAAAATAATTACCCCCATTGTAACCTAACCCTAAACACATATTTTACTAAGTGTGCCATTTTACCTGTGTCGTTTTTACCGGCTTATTTTTTCCTGTGCCGATTTTAACTACCTTTGAATTGGTGCCATTTTTCCTGTGCCATTTTTACCGTGCCATTTTTTCGTGTGTCCTGTTTTACCTGTGCCACTTTTACCTACATTCTCTGTTAGCTCATAGGCTGAGTCAGCCTATTTAAGAAGGTTCTGAAACCATGATCGTAGAAATTACCGCAATTACTGCTGTAATAGAACGGAATTTTTGTTTTAGGGCGGTGGCTCGAGCGTCAGTACTAGCAAGGTTGATAAATGATAATGAAGAACTTGCTGATCTCATTGTAAAGCGTTTAATAGATGTCAATGGTAAGTTCCGCCAACTAGTTAAAGAATTAATTTGAAGGTAGGCGAATAGTCGGAGTGGTTATTCATTGATGCTTCGCGACCTAATTTCGGTCACGCTGAGCTTTGCCCGTGAATGGTTCGTGCCCAGGTTCAAGACTCGCTGTGAGTAGTTTCATTCGCCGTAATGATTCTGGGTGTTTACCTTGCTGACGTGGGTGTATATTCACATCCGAATATGGCTAAAACACCATTTAGTGTCTCATCTTAGAAAGTTATCCTTGATAATGAGCTTGGCTCCGATTTCACCGCAAACATTAACTATGGAGTAAGCGCTATTACTAAATATGGATTCTGACTTGCAATGTGCTAAACTGTATAAAAATATAAAGTTAAATCACATCAAACATTTCTGTTTTTGTGCAATACAGTATTCTGCGCAATTCTCTTAACGCTATATAAAAAACTACTTATTTTATTATATAATCTATCCTTTATCTATTTTCGGTGAATCAATCAAATAAGTGGCTAATGGTTACTAACACTAAGGTAGTTATATATGCACACAAGCTGTTATTTTATAGTCGATTTTCGAGTTTCTAAGAATTACATCAATTTAAAACATTTAAACGTGGGTGTATGTTGCTTTTTCATATTTATAATTAAACGATTTTTCTTAATGTCGTACTGGATTGTATAATTGGGTTACTCGCTTGCGACGTAAGCTTATAAACAGATTTATTTATTTCATTGTGAAGCCGCTTTCGTACTCATTGTTGTCTTTGCAATAAATTTTAGCTATTTTTATATGATGACGTAACAATAGAGCAACTTCGTATTCTAAATTTTTAGGTTTATGTTCAAAATGACATATTCACAAAATAGATTCCGTAACTATTAACAAATGGAGTTCTAATCGACATATTCCTGGCAGTTTGGCAGAAAAAGCACTATTAGCGAGTAACCTAATGCTTCGCATTCCAGACTAATTTTAACATCATTTAAATTTTAAGTTGATTTTGAACTCATGCACATTGAGGCACAGAATTTCTGTCCGTGTGGGCCTGTTACTGTAAGTTTGTATGCATAATATTGTTGCAGATATTGCAACTGACCAAGATAAGAAGTTTTATTTTGATATTTAGATGATGACGTAATAACAGCAGACGAATTGCTGAGAAGGTCGAATTAACCAGAAGAAAAGCACAAAAAGAAGCAATTTTTACACAGCAGAAAGTGTATTTACAGTAATTAGTTCACAATTTTATTTATACAAAACTTTCAATTTTGTTGCTTTAAGCAGTTTTCAATTAACTTATTCAATGAAACCGTGTAAATAAGAACCAAGACGAGGGCGCTTCGACGAAGGGGTGTATAACAATTCACCCCTTTTATGAGATTTTAATTATCCGTGGATAACTTTCCAGTAAATTTCGTTGTAAACTAATAACACTTTATGGGCTTGTAAAGGTACTTTATAAATAAACACTGCATAAGCACTGCGGAAATTAGAATGCTAATTGCAGTCTTGGAACTGTTGTGCGATGAAGCCATTGTGTTGAGATGAAAGGCAGATATTTGAAATTGTAATGTGCAGCTGCCAATAGTTTAATACATAGCGGCTTTGCAAACGCTCAAGGGTGAACCTATACAGTAGTAAATTCTTTGTTTCCCGCTTTAAACATTTTTTAAAATTAAGGCTTATATGGCATACGGTCATATTTTAATGATAAATGTCAATAATAATGATGATGACAGTCGTTTAAGTGGCCTATTACAGTTAGCTTTTAGACATAGTGATATTATATCAACCTTGAAATAGATCGACTGCGTCTTCCGTATAGTTAAATTGAAATTGCGACGGTAACAAGAATTTGCTTAGAATCTATATAGATCTAAAACGTCAAGTGGATTAAATCTAGCTGCGTGCGAAATATCATTAGTCTTTTTTAGATCAGTCACATAATGGTTATTCCAATATCATGACGTAATAACGAAAAGATTAGAATGCTTCATAAAGCATGGCCATGAACATTCTAAGGCACCAACATTCCTAAAGCGTGATTCAAAAATACACGATAATTGTATTTTTTAAGTATTTTTTAATTATTCTTTTTTAATTTTTGTCTACATGAAGTTACAAATTTCAAATGCAAAAGCACACACCCGAGCAACTGTTTTATCGGGGTCAGTAATAATCCGTAATGCTGCTTCAATTAAAGTTTCTATTTATCCAACAACAACAACTTATCGCTTTCGCTACACTCCAGCCAAAAAATCTATGCAATTTTTAAAAATGCTTCCTGTGCATTAGTAGTTTTTTGGTTACGGCACTGAACAAATTTGTCTTTATGTCTTTCAGGAAAGTCAAACTCAAAGTGTATTCAAAGGGTGATAATTGTAGATAGCCAAGCTGTGTATGCAGACGAAACAAATAGTATAAAATGGATCTATGACGGCCCATTTCACACTGAGTCGTGCCGCAAAATTAGAAGTGTTTTCATTTCTCTTTTATCACGCAGACGATTTTTTGTTTTACTAGTGCAACAGCGATCGTTATATTCATAAAAAAGAAAAATAACGCACGCATATAGACCTATTTAGGTTATGAAAGTATAAATTTTGAAGTGGTTAGCAGTTATTTAAAAAACAACAAACAGATATTACATCGACTGAGATTGTTGAAGAACTTTGTATATGACAACTGCGGCAACTGCTAGTTATATTAGACGTGATTGTACAGAATATCAAAGTACAAAGCTGGCTTTTTGTACATGACTGGGCATATTTATTTAAACGAAAATGAAGAAAACGCAGACTTTCACACGCCTAGGTCACGTGACGTTTCAGTTTCTATACAATGGAATATGAAGGTACGAATCCCGAACCCCGGGATTATTTTAATTTTCCGTACATATAAGTGAAATGTTTATATTTTCCGACTTCACAGAAAAACATCTGTTTAAATGCCTCACGTTTTAAAGGGAGTTTACTTTAGGAATGTTAATCTACTTAAAATAGTACAACAATGACAATAATTCATTTCTATTTTTTGTACTTAATGTACTTAATTGTATTTACAAAACTTTTTCCTAACAATATTATATACGTACTCATATTTAGATATAAGGTGCAATGTAGCCAGGATTGTTACACAGTCTTTATGAAAACCGAAAGGTTAATACTGAAAAAACAACAATCTTTTAATGTTATTAAACATTCCATGTTCACACTTTTCGGTCGCTAGTTGCATTAGCTTAAACAAGAAGCAGAAATAATCGTTTATGATTTTGATTGAAATTATGAAGCGTCACTCCGAGAAGTCACCCCAGGGTTTCCAATAGCTTAGTTGGCGGGTTAGTGCAGTCTCTAAAGTTTAATCTTTTTTGTAATCGAGTCTCACAGCCAGGCTAAAAACTCGTCCGCTCATCGGATGTTTTTCTTCTGTCTTTCTAGTATAATTGTAGAATTTCTTCTGGCGATCATCTCTCAACTAGTCGTACAACGTTGCAAGAACACCACGCGCACGCTGCTGTCTTATTTCTTTAATTGGTGTATTCGGTAACGACGTCAAGCTGTGCTGTCGTATAATATTTATAAGCGCTCAGTAAAAATATTATGTCGTCTCAGTAATACCCACTAATAGGTACCAGTCTGCATCTCGCAAAGTAGCTGGAGCTATCTTTGACGTGCGTAAAAACCACCCGATCTCTTTGTGAAATGGAGTTTCTTGCTACATGGGTTTTCGCAAAAAAATTGGACATTTTCTGACAGCAGTTCTGTGGGTCATTTTCATTGGAATTTCAGTGTGAAATGGGCTCAAAATTCTACGTTTTCATTTTCCAGTATTAGGCCTATAATGCATTCCTCTTCTTTCCTCTCAACCCAATGCCTTTTTGAAAGCTTTATCGCTCTCCATCTTTTGTTCCACTACATTTTATAATTGCCTATCCTGCTAAGGTAGACTGACGATATATCACTTACAACACATGTAACGATAAAACTACATTATTCCAATAATAAAATCAATCTAACATAAAGTTACATTATTCCTGTAATAAAATTGATCTAAAACTCTGGAATGCTTCCCCAAGGGCCTGCAATTCGCCTACCAAGCCATTCTAAGCATGGTGGGAAGTGTGAATGTAGCTCCATCACCCATATATAATTTTTGATTATTTCAGAGAAAAAACATCTATCGCATTCCACTTATGATTTCCCGATTCTGATTTCTGTTTTTTTTTTTATTTTACGACTTAGAACATAAAATTCTTATTTCGCGCTATTAGCAAATCTCCGCAATGTAAGAGAGTTGGTAATTTTCATCAAGACTAAAATTTATTTCTTTGTGGCATAAGCTAGGTAATGTAACTTAGGTGAACTAAGTGTAGGTAAGGTAAAGTAGACTAAAGATGAGAGGATTGTTGGGAGACTTTGCAGTTTGCGTGTTTTCACAGCAGGGTAAAGTAATGTACTTGGCGTGTATAGGATACAGGATAGGGCAAGTAATTTAGGCAAAGTTCTGGACATTTCATAATTTCACCCATTGTAGTGTTCATTTTACGTTCTCAAGTTCTTGTAAAATCGTTGCAATCAAAATACTTGTAAACTCCCTCATATGCAAATTCAAGATGATTACAACATCGTTCTTTGTTGATATATGTAAATTAAGAAACAAAAAGCCGCTGTAAGGAGAATTACCATATGAAATAGTCTACTGATGTGCAGGACAACATTTCAGCCTAACAGCTTAGCCCAACGTAACGCTTTGCAAATTTCTTCGGAGTTTCCGTTTAATTTTGATACTGTAAAATGACATTCTCTAGAAGAGTTCAAATGTTTAAATTCGTTTTACATATCTGTGTAAAGAAAATTCGAAGACAGTACACTAATTAGGCAGGAATTTTAAGTTTGTGAAATCACTTGTAAACATTTAATTGATATTTTTCCAGATTTTAATCGTTGGTTGCTGGAGAAAATTGATACAAGCTAGAAAAAATAAAATACGCAATAAAAATAATGGATTACAGTTTTTCCAGTTTTAAATTGTATCACTCAAAATGTGTTGAGCATTTTTATACTGTTTTAGTGAAAAACTATGCAGTGCCTGGCAATGTTAAGACAATGTACCCAAACAGAGCCTCCTAGGGCTTTTCGAGCTTCTGATGAGCAGAATTTCTCTTAAAATTGGGTATTTTGGGGTATATTTATTAACATGAAATAGTGGCAATATAGCCACGTCTGGTTTAATTCACATTTTCCAAATCCAGCATTATACATGCATCAAGTAAAAACTGATATATCATATTATCAAATTGTACATGATTATTCACTTCTGATGGAGTGCAAACAAACATTAAATAATTTTTACAAAGTTTTATTATGCACTTGACTGCGATTATGTTAATCATATCAAACTTTAAAATGAAACCTTTATATTCGACTCCTGTTGCTTTAGAATTACAGGGTTACCAAGAAAAAACACTCTCCACAAATCCTTTGATAAAGAAGCGTAAACATTTAATACATTAAAAATGCATTATATATATATATATATATATAATACACATGAAAAAACTTTTATTTTTTTCCTATTTTTTTTGTTATTTTTAAAATTGCATTTCTAAAACAAAGACATTTTTTCCAAAATTCATAATGCTTTAAATGAAAACTCTGCTTTTGGGTGTATTATTATATTACTTATAAAACAGCCCTGAGTTAAATCCTCTAGATTATAGCATATGGGAATATTCTCAATGAGCCTATTGCATGAGCAAGAAAAATCAAAGATGTTCCTAAAATGAAAAGTTTCGCTTCAAGAGTGGGTAAATTTCTGCAAAATGAGATTAATTTATATTGACTAATTCCAACCTAGGCGTCATACAGGAACTGAAATGGAAAGAAAGCAACAACTAAATTTTTCTTGTGTATAATTGACATATCTGTTTTTTGGTATACATGTATATTAGTAGTCATTCTGCTAAATTTTTATGACTTTTTGATTTGTAACTTTTGTTTTATTAAAGAATTTTCTTTCCAATTCTCTAGTTAACCATAAGCAGAAAAAGAAAGACTCAGTGAGCATGCCCCATACGTTAGTTCTGAAATACGTCTGTTTCGTAAATAATTTTTATTTTGTACATCACTAATGAATTACAATGAGCTCATTTTCAGAGCTGCTGGATCTGTCAAAGAAATTGAAAGTTGCATTTTGCCATGAAATCCAAGCCATCTTTACATACACACTAGCATTGGTGTTCTTATAATAGTGAGCCAGGATTTCTTAGAACAAATCACACCACTGTTTTATACATTTCACGTATTCATCTACATGAAATCAAATTAATTTCAGTTCTACACAATATGATATAAATAAGTGTACACATGAAATGCATAATATGATTGAACAACTGAAATTTTCATAAAAGAAGTTCATGGAAAAATGAAGCATATTACTTTTCATCAAGAAAGACATCATCTTGAATCAATGAGGGCAATTTAACCAGCAAGTGTAAGCAGAAAACAAAAATGGTGGAAAACTGGTACAAAAACATCACTTTTTAGTTTTTACAAGAAAACTGTAAAGTGAAACAGTGGAAATAATGAATAAATAATAAATATAAAAGTTGAACTTGCTGGGCTACAAATTATTATTTTAAATCAATACAGTGACATAATCTAAACTAATATATAATAATTTGATTGTGCTATTAAATGATAGTATATCAACTATCATTTACAAAAGTTACAGATAAAACATTAGCTTTATATTTAATGCAAGATACTGTAGAAGGAATTTTGTCAACAAATTTCTTTTGCTGATGATAATAATTTATAAACGTGGGAGGAAGTATCAGATACACATTTGATTTTGAATGTAATCAAACTGTGCTGACCCATGTCAGCAGCTATGTAGAATGCCACAGTAGAATGTCATTTTATGTCATTCTTATTATAAGTCAATTTCCAAAACTGGCTTAAATAATTCATTTTAGACAGGTAGAATGTAGAAAAGCAGGGTTTTCGCATTTGACATCACTGTTTATACACGAGGAAAAAAGTAACAAAGGCAACTTAGAAAAAGTCACAAACTCTGTCTGTCACAAAATGCAGCAACAGCTTTATATAACATTTCAAATTTTATGCTAGTCAAATACTGCAACCAAGACTTGTTACCAATAGGCCAGCTAACAAATAAGTTTCTTTTATTGTTAGCACTTTAATAACAGCTAACTCGAAAATAGCAATTGTCCAACAATTGAAAGACAATATGGTATTCTAGCGTTGATGACAAGTATTACCAGCAATGTGGCCCTTCAACAAGAGAGGCTGTGAAGCTGATTTATTGCTGACTTATGATTTACAGTGCAGCTAGTAGATATGCTGATGCACATCAAAAGAATCTGAAAGTATCGCTGCTATAATGAAGTGTTTATTTGAACAAATATCTTGTATGTGAACTGACTGTGTCTATTTCAGGAAGTACCAAACTGATTTAACGCTGTCTTCACTCTGTAAAATAAAAAATGTAAATGTTCAAGTTTTTCACAGCAAAAGAAAATGATTTCCTCTATTGAATGCATTTCGTTCTTGTATCCGTCGCATAATGAAACAAAGTTTGCACCCATAATCCACTTTTGTACAAAATTATTTCACATGAAACATTCTGGATTTTTATATCTTTCTTACTCAAATACAAACTGAAATTCTGAAAGTTAACATGATGAAAAATACTTCATCTTACTTGTCGTATAAAACTGTATCAGATGTGTCCTGCAACTGTTGTAGAAGATTTCTGACACCCATCTCTCTTAATCTTATTTGACGCTCATATGCCCCTATAGATACAAAAAGATATGTATACATTGTTTACTTGGAAATTCCAAAATTTAAAAAGAAAAATTTTAATTGTTTTTCACCTTAACGTTCATGTACATAAAATTTGTGGTTAAGACACTATCATCATCGCCATCATTGTCATTGTCATCACTGTTATTATCACCAGCTGATGAATATTATAATATTCATCAGTCATTATGGTTCTGACTGACCAGCGGTCCCAATGGCACAACACTATAGTTGACTTGGTGTTGTTAGTTAAACAATAAGTATACACTAGAATAGAGGATACAAGAAACCTGATGGAATTCACAAATCTCCAACAATGTGAGCTACATACTCGTATCAAATTCTCGATGAATTTGCCATGAACCTGTAAATGTACAGATATCATGCACGAATAGCAAGGATCTGAAATTGCTTTCAAAGTAAGTATAAAATCAAGTCATTAACTTGTAATAGTAAGTGGCATGCTAAAATTCTGTTAATTTTTACATAACTCAACTAAACAGCTATGGTGACGAAAAAAGTTTCCAGCGTTGTTGTAAATTAATGAAACAGATTGAGGGAAAATATTTTAATCATGTTTAACAAAATTCTAGGTAACTGGATTGTGTTAAAATTGACAAAAAGGTAACAGTTCCTGTAACTTAGATGGCCAGAGATTAATAAATTCTAGCATGCTTCTACCACTCATCAGAAGTACTTAAATACATTAAAATTACATATACCGTCTTCTTCATTCCAGATAAGATTTGAGACGCAAAATGTTGCAGCTATCTGTAACTTAATATTTGGATGTACCTATAAAATAGGAATCAGTAAAAAAGTGAAAGCACACAACTATAATCAACGTACTGTAATTTCTCATATGTTCAGTTTTTTGACAAAGAACAATTACGTGAATGACGATTCCAATAGATGGGGCTAGGCAGGGTAAGTATACATAAAATAGAGCTCTATCATCACATTTCAAGTGAGAAATCTATTTCATATTTTAAGTTTTGTGGACAATACCACAAGATCTTAAAGTTACGTATTATCTAGCAGACTGCCATGGACTTCAACGTTGCATATTTCTTATGGTGTTTATTATAAAGATCATAGATTATTAACATCACAGTTGGCTTGCTATTAGTATAAAATTGGTAATAATTTTTTAACAACAGTGAGCAAACAGAACCATGAAAAACTGTTCACTAAGCTACAAAGAATGAAAAAATGTATAACAAAAACTTGCAATTGATAACGTGTCATTAAACAAGATTTGTTTTGCAAATCTGCTGGAAAAAGATTTGTGCAATTACATATGGTTAAAATAGTTTTAGAAAATCTTACCATGTAGCTAACTATCTTTTTTAACACATCTTCATTTGACATAATGTATTCTTTAGCTGATTCACCATCTGCAATATTTGCTAGTATGCACAATGCCTAAAAGTAAAATACAAAAATTAACTATATCTAATATAAAATGACAAACAGTACATCAAGTACATCATTAACTGCAACAAAGCAAAATAACAGTGAAATCTGCTACAAATGGTGGTGGTCATTCATTCATATCACTTCAAAGATGAATGCAAATAAGTGAGTTAAAGTAATTTTTTGCAGTTGATTAACTGGTCTGCATGTTACATCCTTAAACTTGCAAAAATGGCTGGAGATGGTAGAGAATGGCTGCCATACTTAGCCAAACACTGTGAAATACTTAACAAGCAGTTGAAGTTTTTTAACATTATTTAAGAGCCAATTAACAACTGTTAGCTCCGTACACTACTCATGGGGCATACTAGTACTGATATGCTGTTTGCAAAAGCAGAAGTAATTCCTTAAAAGCTAAAAATACGTATTTTGCATTATGCTAACAAAATTTTACCCATTTTCTTACATACTTGTTCTTTGACATCAGCAATATGATCACCCTCTAATATGAGTATTACTGCCTGCATCACCTGCTTTCCGTGAACTCCCATTATGTAATCTATATGCTGAAAAAAAAGTGAATCAATGAAATGAATGTAATGCTGTTATCTCATTAGCTTCTAGGCAATCGATACTCAATTGTATAACTGTTCACTAAAAAGTGTCATTGAATCAAAGGCCCCAAATGCTGTTCCCTGAGCATATTTTAAATATTTAACAATTTATCAACTATTTTTTCTGGACAAGACCAGTAAATACACACACTCACACACATAAAACTAAAATCCATTTTCAAAATACTTATTGACTACTTACTAGTTTTTTAACAAATTTAAAGTCAAAAATGCCTACCAATATAGGCGTATTTTTCTATTCTGTCAGTTCTGATATACTCTGCATGCCAAACACTCATGTAAACGAACAAAGCCAAATATTCTGGAAATGTTTCATGAGAAGTGTCACACACCCAATTAACTCTCTACCACCAGAAATATTTCAAGATTACTCGAATACTGGTAATGGGATGTAATACCTCCCTGTGTACAAATGCAGAAGAACTGCTACTGTAGTGCTTTTGTTGATCAGTAAACTTATGTCATACCTTTACGTATCTTGCTGGCATATGCTATATTAAGTTTACACATGAAAAATTAAAAAAAATCATCAGATGGCATGGTTTTGTTTAGTGAACCACTTTAGTGAACTCTTCAAGGCCTAATATGTATAGGCAATTTTACACAACAATGATAAATTCCAAAGCCAGCTAACATGCACTATAAAAATATACAGCATTTCTTTACTTTCTGATTTTTGCCTACAAAATAATGGAGAAAATCAATACTATGGCAATACTAATACGGGGGTGAAAACACATCCCAGTGTGTTATAATTAGTATTATAATGAAAGTACACACAAGAGATCAAATGGCATCAGCTTATAGTAGACAGATAACCTTTCAGACACAGAAGAGGACAGGTACTGGCACCTTCCTGGCAAACTAATAAAACTAAATAATGTGCTTGGGGCTTTTTACACCAATTTCGGTGGAAGAAGGCTAAATAATCTAAATGCTAAACAAAATAGACATGAAGTGCAGTGGACGCTCCATCATCCACACTAATTTCCGACCGAGTCAGCATGGATTAATAAAATGCATTGTTAATCGAAATATGCATACAGCGTATCATAAACCCCTTTTCTCTGCTCCTAGCACATAAAGACTATAGAGAATGGACGTTCAGTGATATATGATTAATTTATTCTAACTGGTGAGCTGGAACAAATGTTTGTAACAAATTACATAAAATATTTTATCTCATTGCTGTCATTCTTATCTCAGCTCTGCATACACACCTACCGTTTTTTTGTCAACATGCATAATTCTGTCTCATAATTAATATTTTTACTTCATAGCATAAACAGCGAGTTGTAATGTTACATTTACTCAAGGTAGTGATGGTTAAATTTGTATTATTGTAAATTTGCTATAAATAAGCTTTGTTTAACATCTGTTTTATATGTGTTAGGCAGTACAATTAAATGTTGTAACAGAAAATTAACATAGTACAGTAATGCACAGATGATTCGCAATACAGTTGGTCTGCAGGCAGGCAAATGAGAGTATGCTATATTGCAAAAACATTATATTAAACTAGTTAAAACTACAAATTTAAAAAAGTGTGCAGTGCAAGCATGACTATAACATCAAAATCATAGTTAATTAGATACAGTTCGCAATTTTCTTCACTAATTATCCAATTAATTTATTAACAATTACCGGCTTTGTAGTGAGTAAATTACGCAGAAGACCTAGTGTTTTCATGAGTATGTTGACATCCGTGTCAGAGAGAAGACGAAAGAGTTGGTCAGTTCCAAGCCCCTTCAAGATGCTACTCTTTACACTTTGTTCAGCTTGGAATGCCATGTTCTGTAATACATAGCATATTGTAAAAATAATATTGTAAACTAATTACTTCTGATATTGAAATTGATTCAAACATCTTTTATATATATTTTATATATATACAAAGAAAACATGCTTTGTAATGATGACATTTAAAACACTTTTATTTTCACGACAAAAATGATTCCTAGCATTTTTAGTAACTTACTATCTTAAAATAGTAAAGTTTCCCTAATTTCTAGTATAATAAGTTTTCTATTTTTTTCTGCCTGCAAATAGACACTTATTGCACTATTTGTATAATAATCATCATTAGTATAATAATTTATCCCCAACAGTATAATTACGAAAGATGTCTTCAGGGATAAAATTTTACTACCTAACTAAATGCAAAACAACCCATGACAGTTGAAATAATCCTTGTACATTAAGTGAAATATAATAAAATTAATGATTACGTTCCATACGGCAGCTGTTTTATTGCAACAAAAAGCAGTGGAATTTACTAAAATTATAGGACTATAAGTTATTGTGTGGCTCCACCTGATTGATAACACGGCAATTATTGTTCTAGATTCTAGAAGTTTGCAGATACTTCTTTGTAAACTATTTCAAGAAAACCTCAAGTATGTAAATAAGTTATATTTCCAAGGTCGTATATGCTCTATAAATTTGTTTTTTAAGAGAAGCACCAGTTTAGTTAATGCTGCACAACAACTTAACATATGTAAGAAAAATCCAAAAATTCACTGCAGATTTTTAATGCTGACATATGTACCATTAAAGCCCAGATCCCGTTTAGTCTGAGAGCACTATTATCATTCCTGGTTAGTCCACACAGAAGATCAACAGCTCCGTGTTCTAACATGGGTTCTTTACTAGGGGAAAATTCTAGCAGCAGGTTGCACAAAGTCGATGAAGCGCCAATCATAATGTCTTCTGAACCATTGTACAGTAACTGCATTAAAGAATATTAAGTTTATGTAAGGATGACTAAAATGTTACAAAACAGTAAAATGTGTATACAGAAGAACAATTTAACAGCTTAATAACTTTTAAAGAATTACTTCCAAAAATAATTATTTCCTGAAATTTTAAACTAAACTTATAATATTTTGATATATTATTTATTAACCCATTATTTACTTATAAGATATACAAGATATAAGCTTTGTTCATTTCACACAGCTGGATTACAAGTAAACAATAAATAAGCTTATGTTGTAAGGGAATAAGTGTGGGGGTAGTGCATAACTAGAAATTCCTAAAAACACTGTCCTTGTATGCAGCACATTAACAAAATTTACTTAAAATTTGATAAAAATAGTTTAGAGTGAAATATTTTAAGTAAGTTGGCTCAGTTTTTTTAGCATACAAGTTTAATGAAGCTGCCCTCACATTGTAAACTTCCATGCTAAAGTCCCATACGCTGCTCACTAAAATTTTTGAAAAACGTGCACTACCCGTCTACCTTTAACATTAAATAATGTTTCCTGTATTCTACACACAAAACAGACCTTATATTAAAACTGTATGTAGATATAACTTCAGGTATTAGACAGAAACACAGCAGTCTTATTTTATCATAAAATTATTTAAAAGTCTAAGAACTGGCAAGTTTTGAGTATTCCAGAAAGAATGAGCATTTTCCTGCTATGGTTACCTTCATTAGTGGCTTCCAGACTCCGTGATCTTGAAAACTAGTACGTAATTGTTGTACTGAGCGTGATAAACTATGTAGACACCGCACAGATGCTAAAGCTACTTTAGGATTAGCATCACTTAATCCATTTACCACTAATTCCATCACTCCTTCTGTTTCTATTATCTAAAAAAACAATGTAACTTTAAAATAAACTGCACAATTTTAACAATACGCCACAAATAGTGTGAAATGCTGGCACACCCAATACATTACAAGTGCTTTGCTGGAAAAAATGTTTTACCAAACTTAAACCTAGAAAAACTGGGCAGGTTTTGAAGAAATTGAAATGATGAGAATGGAAAAGAAAGAGTTAGATGACGGGACAGACTACACACTGTTGAAAGGTCTACGGGCATGACATTCAATATCAATATATCAAAGATCTCTGTATTCCCAAAATTAATATCAACATTGATATACCAGAGATTTCTGTATTGAGAAAAAAAAACTGAGGCTGAAGAGGCAAAGTGCAGACTTAAATTCAACAAATCTTGTTTAAGCTCTCAAAACTGCGCTATGGTTATATTTATCTAATTTTGTATAGGCAGAGGCTGAAGCTGAGTCAGTTGCTACTACATCAGCTGACTCACACAATAAATCAATTAGCTAAGTCGACTGACTTTTCAGCTGCATTGGCTTAAAGAAAGAATCAGCTAAGTCAGCTAAACCTACAAATTTTTAGTTAAATAAAAATTAGCTAAATAAATGATAAATTATTAGTTAACTGTTAAATTATGGAGATAAATCTTTCAAATAACTTGCGTTGCTTATACACAGAAAAAAGCTGACGTACAAATTCAGATAATGCATCAGAGATCATTTTTTTTATTATAAAAAACCATGACTTATTGGAAATATAATTTAAATCCAACTCTTGGCGAGGCTTATCTTGATTACTGACGAATCAATACCAAAACACCAAAATGATCCCACATGCGTGACTAACGTTGCCTAGTTGTGTATTTAATTTTGAATTGAATGCTATCTCGTTCAAAAATTTCTAAAGTTTAGCATCTCTGCCAGCACACACAAACAATCTGACTGGAGATCTGCAATGTGTTTACCATATTTCAACCAGTGATTTCATCATCATCATCATAAGCCCGTTACGTCAATTATATACATTGGGCGGGGAGAATTCTAAAATAAAAGAAATCTCAAATCTGCCCTCAAGACAGGTAAACACAGCAGTAATCGAGCAAAAAACTAGACACTGCTATGCCAGTGGCTTGTTCGCAAGAGCGAAAATCTTCACAGCTGGCAAAAATGTTGGCTAGCTCGACTTCCATCATTCCAGATGCCCAGCGGCTGGCTCGACTAAAGCTCGGTTATTATCGGCCAGGTCGACTGTAGAAACAAACCGTCTGGAGCTCAGCTGAAACGGCATGGCTCTGGCCTCTACATATAGGTGATTACAATTTTTTTTAAAAAATGATGTTAGCGATGTAGAGCAAGCAATCTAAAGTGTAATCTATATCTTTTTCCTAACATCCTCGTCATTATAGGTGATTACAATTTTTTTAAAAAAATGATGTCAGCGATGTAGAGAAAGCAATCTAAAGTGAAATCTATATCTTTTTCCTAACATCCTCATCATTATAGGTGATTACAATTTTTTTAAAAAAATGATGTCAGCAATGTAGAGAAAGCAATCTAAAGCGAAATCTATACCTTTTTCCTAACATCCTCGTCATTGGCTGAAATAGAAGCAAAAGCTAGAAATGCAGCTTGAACCATTTCCTTATGTATTTTTTCATTCTCCTCCATCTAAATACAAATTGAATTAAAAAACAACTTATAAATGACAAATTCTTCACAATTCAAGAAATATGAAAACAGGTCTATAAACTACTGTAACAAGAGCTCATTTATTATGCATGGTTGTTATTCCATGCACAAAATTAGTAGTGACAGAACCTAATAGTCCATACTTCTTTTTCTATGTGCAAGTTACCAGTTCCTGCAAGTCCCATTTGGCAAAAATTCAGTGTGCAGTATGATACTCAACATAAATTACATTAATATATTATAGCAGTAGACCAAAACACAGCAGTTTTTTACAGAAATATAGAAACAACAAATATTGTTGATATAATACAATTGCAATAATCTTCAGACTAATGAGTTAGATAAATAAGTCTTTGTATAAGTCACGTGCACACATGCACACTCACAATCACACACGCATGCGTGCACACACATGCACACACACATACACACACACCCTCATACAAACGCATGCACTCACAACATACAGCTACAGCACATAGCTACATTATGGTCTACACAGCTTGATTTCACATACTTTTCTCTGTTCTGTTGTGTCGGGGTATTTAATGTATTTGAAGTACTGAGATAAAGTACTGATGAGGTGATCTGAAATGGAGGCAGTTCTCTGAAGATCTGAGTCCATCTCAGTTAGATATGCAAGAACTTCAGCTCCCTCTATGCGAACAGATGGGTCCTTATCCTTCTTGCACATTCGAACAAGACAAGGCAATGTCTGTGAAACAAATTACATTTGTCAAATAAATTTGAAACTCAGACAAATGAACAACTGAGTGATACTGCATTGTATTTTAAACAGACAAAGAAATTCACACATTAACATGACTGCTAGAAGTAATTTTGCTGCAAGTAAATGACAGAATAAGCCTTGGCATTTTTTCTGATTTTAATAACACAATTATTAATTTACATACCAATTTCATTCAAAGTTTTTCATTCGTTGAACAGCCAAAGGAGCTTCTGAATTATGCAAAATTATTTTTTACTATTAAGGTATACTCAAGTCAAATGACACTTTATATTTTAAGAACATTCCATTTTAGATTTAAAGGGACAACATTAGTTTCCAAGCTTCAGAGTAAATAGAAACGTCACTAGAAAAATTTACAAAGATTTGCCAAACATTTCATTATATTTATATTCGCACGAATATATAGTAGTCATATACTCACACGAAACACAATCACATCTTGTGGACTGATTGCATCAGCTCTGCACATGAATGTAAAACTACAAACAGAAAAAAAGATTATAACTACCAGTGACTTGGTGACAGTAAATAATAAAAAAGTAAAGTTTTGATAATTAAAAAGCTGTGAAACACCAACATAAACAAACCATTTAGCAGCAGCCATTTGCATTTCCAAAGGTTTATCTCTAGACAGCAGCTCGGCTATGGAGTCGATTATCATTTTTCCATTAAACGAACCTATAAGAAAGAACACCACTTTTATTTTTATCCAAATAAAAAGTCTGTGAAAAAACAAGTGAAAAGAAATACATATACCAGAAAATGTCTAGTAATGTAAATTTGCAAGCACGTGTTGCATTTAAGAAGGACTAAAAAGTAACTAAAAAGGTATGCTTGATTCTAACTAGTCCAGAATGTAAAGAATTGGGTTACTCGCTTGCTGGTTTTTTTTCTATCCAACTTCTTAGCCCTGGTCAATTAGAATGCCACTTATTGTTGTAATGGAATCACTTCAGGAAAATATAATTTAGACAGTCATTTAACGATGTCATAAATTCACATTATTGCAAAAATTTAGATTCTCAGTTAATCTACTGTAATGTCACAATATAAAAATTGGCTGAAAATTTATTACATCAGCAACAAGAACGAGACTGGCTTCATGGCAAGACAAATCTGTTTCAAAGATTACATTGCAAGAAAGTAATCCAGAAATATTCATAAATTTCCAAGTATGCTTAGGACCTCAGCATTCCAAACAAGGATTGCTCTGATCATTTATTTCATTTACAAAATCAAATAGGTCCAACTAAGCTGACTAAAAGATTAAGAAAGAATAAGTTAGCTACAATATAAAAAGTAATATTACAATTTGACATCATCAGATATTACAACACAAGCAGCCTCCACTACACTACCATTAAAATAGCTCTATAATGACTCACCATTAGCTACTAGAGTAGAGACACTTGGATTTTGATAACATAACACTGCAAAACATTTAAGTGCAGGCATTTGTACTTTAAACACATTTGTCTGTATTAATGGTGACAAAGCTGCAATTGCATCATTATTGCAAAGAATTGTCTGATGTTCCATTGTCTGAAAAAAAAAATAAACGGTAATTTGATTTAAAATATTGAACCAAATAATAATTTGAAAGGCATTTATGGTCAAGTTGTGAGAAACTACTTCTCTTATGTAACAGACAGTCCATGTTAAAAATAATAATTGAAGTTTGTATATTTTCTGACAAGAAAAAGAAAATAATAAAATAAAACGGTAAAAAAGTTGTTACAATAAACAACATGTATTAAAACAATGTTAGTGATATTTTGCCCTTCAAAAAGATAGGACAGAATGGCGGCACATCTGTGTGGTGTTACACACTGTTATTAATTATTAGCGTATTGTTAAGGTTTTAAGTGCAGTAGAAAAATGTAGAACAAAAAATGCATTTTACCTTACAACAATGAGCAAGAATATTAGCAACACATTCCTGCGTGGTGGCTGACAATGGCAATAGATGTATCAGCTGAGGAACAACGTTAGGATCCTAAGTAAAGAAAACCATGATTAATATAAACATTTCTTAAGTTACATTTTTGAATCATTAATATAAACTCTTCTTAAATAGCTAATGAAACACAATAAAAACAAATTCCCTAGTGAAATACACGTTACATATGCAAGCTCAAAGAAGGCCACTTAGACTTCTGTTAATAGAAAATCAGCGGTTACCAGATTAGTCTTATGATGCTACCTCAGAGAATAATAATGTGACTAGAATGTTTTCACTTAAAGAATGGATTTTTGCATCAGATTACTTCTTATTTTCCACTTTAGCCGGGTTGCGTGATATGTAACGATAACCTGCTACTCAGAAAGACAGCTATAGCCGACTTGTCACCGATGCTGCTGTCATGTCTGCTCTGGGACTTACTATTGTTAAACTATTTGTCCATAATTTTACTCAATTGCAATGATTTCCTGAAATGACTTTGCCGATCTTCAAGCTGACAATATGCAACTCAAATATTACTAAGAATTATTCGATAATCTCCCTACAATTATTAAGATAAACATATAAAAACTAGTCACAAGTACTTGCTTGGGAGGATAATGATAAAGCACTAGCTAATTTTCCACTGTAGAAGTATTATTTAACAGTCTAAATTAAAATGATTGCAATTTTTGCCTCAAATAATTTCAAGACAGTTTTTCTCGTACCAGTTTCTCAAGTTTACAAGAAATATAAAATTGGCATTGTAAAAATGAAATTATCACCTGATATATTAAATCCACTGGTGCAATTGGAGTCATAAGAATGGTGCGAAGACAACGTAGGCAAGCTTCTACAAATGGTTGATTGGTATGTCCAAGACCTGAAATAAACTAAATAATAAAAACCAAGTAATTGAGCAGACATTTTGAAAATTGTTACCTGCATCATGTGCGCCCTAGTTCCCAGTTAAGCAAAAAGTCCACATAATATCAAATAATTTAAACTGTATCATATCACATCTTGGTATGAAACTTTAGCTAAAATTTATTGATGTTAAGAAAATTGGAAATGCAGCACTTGCTTATGGTAAATAAAGGGCTATCAATTTTGTTTTGTTATTTTAGATGCACTGGCATATAAGGCAAAGCAATTTTGCAAAAAGAAATTTTACACCTCAGCTTAACTATGCCATTTTTTCATAAGTGGTAAATTATCAGTAATAGGCCATGTTAATTATCGCACAATTTTAATTATTCTTTGCTTCCTGTGGAGATTTGGTATATAAACGTATTATTTGATGTATTATTTAATCGTAATTTAAATGTAGCAGTGTACATTGTCTCTTAAATTTCAATGTATCACAAGCAAATGAAAGCCGATACTAAACGACTGTCTTTCTGTTAATCAAAATTAGTGCTTCCACATTTAAATGTGCAAATCTAATGATGCTATTTTGTTTCAATGCAATAAATGTTTAGTATATTGCCTTTCCAGTTTGGTTATCTTTCAACTTAAAATCCCGTAGCATAGCAAAAAATAAACATTGTAGCGAATGCTTCACCTGCTGAAAATCCGTAAACCTTATGATGAAATTATTCAAAACTTCTGCTGAAAATCCGTAAACCTTATGATGAAATTATTCAAAACTTGTATAGTACTAAGTTATGATTATCACTCGTTCATAGACTGAATAGTTTTTATAGCAAATTCTCTACAACAAAAGGGAAATCTTACATGATACGTCATTCAGGTCATAAATAGTCAAATACACATTTATCATTGTATGAGTGCATGTAGTTGAATCTGACTTAACAGCAAAATATAAAATAAAATAATATAACAAAAAACAATACCAGCTTTTTCTACATTTATTGGGCATTTACATTCAGGGTACATGCAAAGACTCTGCTGGCTGACAACGAACCTTTTGCTGGAAAAACAGCATCTTACGTGTTGAAAAAATAAGATATAGTGTGGTACATGTCTAATAAATTAACTGAAACCTAACTTAAAAAGACCTGAACTTTAATTGTGATCTAAAAATTCTTGTGAAGTATTCAATAACTAAGCAAGCAAATGTGAAATGTCTACACCTGAATTGAGAGAAAAGTGACAAATATAACAGGCAATTTAAAAAAATTATAATATTAACAAATAAAAACCACTATTATGAAGCCAAAAAGTTGTACAATTAATGACCAGCTAAGCTAGGAGCAACATTGTTAATTCTCATTAATACAAGAAACAGACCTTTTAATGTGATTTGGACTATACCATGATCAATGAGTGCAGCTACATGATCCAGTGTGCCTTTAGCAAGGCTACCTAAAACAACGGTAGCTTCAGTCAACATGTGCACATCAGTATCATCATCTAGTAGATATTGTATTAATCTGTAACACAAAAAATGATTCAAAATATCTAGTAAGGTGATCTTCACAAAAATAGTTACAATACTGAAATCTAATTTTAATAAAAGGTTGACATTACAAAAATATAATTTATTTTGAAAGTCATTTCACTTATGTTAACACATATGCTAAGTATCCAGCATTACATCTGAGACATATGCTGTGCCACGATCTCGGGTATCTCGTATGATTTTACAATTGGACAAAGAGCTTTTATCTTGTCTTTCCACAAATAGTTAAAATTTTTCTAAAACATATCAGCGAAACTATGCTAGAAATGTAAATAATTTAAAGGGGGAATATCATGAAAATCAAGTTAAACTTATTTTATAGTTGCTTTCCCCGTGAACAACTAAGCGAAATATTTTTAGCAGTACGTTTTCTAATTAATGAGTAATTAACTTTTTTGTATCTCGAGGGAAACACCATGCAGCTGCACTTATGCCTCTCCCGGTGAAAAAATTGAACTAGCGCAGCTCTGATGATGTAGCAGAGTTTATTCGCAGCTTGTTGTGATACTGTCATACACAACTGGGCTAAAAATAAAGCTGTTATTACTACTTTACAGTATTTGACCTTGGGTCGGATAGGTAGTCAGCTGATAGAAATGATTGTCATTGCGCTCATTCACATGTTTTCATCAAATTCTGCAAAAGCGATATATTTTACTAACTTAGAAAGTTATAGGTCCATTATAGTAGACTAATAAATGTGTAAACAATCACTGCACAAAAGCAGACCTACAGCTTATTGTGAAAATTCTTGTGGTATTAATTAAAAACATCGTCAGCAATACAAGCTGCAAAAGTGTGGGCTTTGGTAACAAAAGTTCTTTTCTTGTAAAACAAGTCCGATAAAGTAACTTCATTTTATGAGCCTTGACAAAAAATTTGAACCCCATGGACACAGAGACCATAACATATTAGCAGTAGAATTAGTGATTAAACATATATGGACATTTTTAACTTTTTTAACTTTAACTGTTGTTCGTTAGCTTTTGTTTTTACATGATAACAACATGTTGCATTCATTTTTACATACCAGTATTATTAAAATATTAGGATTAAATAAAATTCTTGTGGTCAGTTGGACTGAAATAAAAAATAATGATAATAATGCATTTATTATTAACATATTATTATCTCCTTTACAAAATAAAAAAAGTAACGATATAATGTGGTTCAATGACAAAATAATAATTTATTGTGTTATTTCAAGCAAGGTTATTCTGACACTCGTTCTATTACAAAGTTGATAAAAGTATAATTATGTAGTACAAAATAATCTAGTACAATGCTCTTTGTGCTGCACAAATTACCAAATATACTGAGCTCATTGTTTATGGTATAAGGATTAACAATTTACAGCTGTCAATTTACAATGTCTTTTTCTTTAGTTAATATTCAAAATTCAGGAACAAGAAACCTCATAAATAAAATGTTACCACAAAAAATTGCATTACGTAATGTAATTGTGATCTTTTTTATTGAAATGGATACAAATCTCGAGATGACTAAACAGCATCGACAAACTATGCACTTGGGCTTAAAATGAAACAAATTAAAAAAGACACTACAAAAAACTGCATCTGACTAAATCTGTCCAAAGTGTAACTCACATTTCAAAGCAAACAGCCGAGAAATTATCACACACAGATCAGGCAGTGGCAGTTTGTAGGCATGAATCCAGCTTTTTAAATTGTGCTTTCATTGCTTCGATAATTTTCTGTTGCTCATTGGAAACAAAGTAAAAGTTTTTATATTCTGGCTTCGAATTCCAAAACTTTCCGTCTGACTGCTGCATCGAACGGCCCGTCTAATTGCTGAATCCTAGTGTAACACATTCCACAGCTGTTTTTCAATAAGAACAATCACGATAACCGAAACTGAGCAAATCACGCACTCAATCCACAATAGGCTAATCTTTAGTGATACCGTCGCAAGGTATAAACTGCGTAAAAGTACTGTATGCTGGCGCTGCTGGCTGGTGTAAAAAAATACTCAAACAGTGTTGTATACAGTGTGTACAGCATAGGCATTCTCTCCTTGTGACTTCATCTGTAATGCGACAATTTCCGCTACCAGAGGCACAGGCACAGGTCCATGCTCAATGGCGGCCTAGTCAAATGTTCGTTTTGTGTACAATTTTATCCAAACTTTTGCCAAGGATTCTTAAACATGAAATTTTCATGAAGAATGAGGTACGTATTTGTATTCGCAATATAATTGAGAGTTATTCAAGCTCAACTTAATTTTGGCGATATTCCCCCTTTAACTAAGTGTCATTTGTGTCACTGTATTGTTTAATTATAATATGAACATTTCATTTTTTTTGGTTAAATATAAAATTTTAATATAATATCAAAAATTATGTTTTTATTGATAGAAAATTTGCTTACCTCGGAACAATTCCCATCAAAATTGCATGGTTCTTTTGTTTGTTGCTGCCTATGACATTGTTCTTCAATTCTCTAAAAGTTCATTTAATGCAAATGTCTCATGTTTAAAGTATGCAAAAATATGTTTAAAGAATATTCTTCAACAGTATAAATTGAGGCAAATGTCAGCTAGTATTAATTTCTCTTAGTAGATTAATATAATACATTATAGTAATGAGTTAGTAAGTGTTTATATACTAAGTTTACTTACACTAGTGCATCATAATTCTCCACTGGATTTTGTGTAAACAAATTATCCATGTATGACTGACAAGTTTCCATTTGGTGCTGAAACACGCACAAGAATTACAAGTTTTTTTTGCAAATCATTTTTTTTTTGTTAGGCTGGATCTCCTCCTACAGTTTTTAAGCTAGGGCCATAATTTTTGGTATGTGGCTGGGTGGTGTCGAGCTGTTGTGCACAGCTGAATATGAGATATTTGCGCACGGGAAAATGTTTCGGTTGGAACAAAAAACCAAAATACAACAGTACTTACATACATGGTGTTAGCTACAAAAATTTTTCATTTGAAACGCTGTCACTTAAAGCATCTCCAATCACAGAAGCAGAATCTTACCACAGTTTTGACACAGTCAAAAACGTCCACTAGTATTAATATTCTTTTGTTCTTAATAATATTAACTATAATTCACAGAGGAATTTATTTCTTCTCCTGCTTTTTCTGGAGGGTACACCACTGTTTTCTACGTGTAGCTAAAGTTTTCAACTCATGCTCATTGAAAATAACATACGAGCATTTTATTTAGAAGGTTTTTCTGGGTAATTTTGCGGAATACATCTATTTCTGTATTCTGCATTGTGAGCAAAGCCCACATTTCACTACTGCACATGAAGACACTAGTTACATAGGCACTGAACAGTCACAGCCTTGCTTTGACAGATTTCAGATAAAATAATGCACTGACTGCTTTTCCTGTTTTTCACACTATATTCTGTGTTAAATACTGATCCCATTGCAACATTTTCATGATTGGTCTGTAGCCCTTGAAATGTTATATTCTTCGGTTTTCATATTGCTGAATCTGATATTTCTTTTTCCTAGCCATTTAGGGCATTCTTTTTTTGAAGCACAAAGACATTCTTCATAAATAATGTCTAAAAATTCATCTTGGAATTTTACATCACTTGCATGCTATCCTATTACATAGAGGGCTAAAAAATAAATAAAATATTTTTTTACATAAAAAAATGAGAGTATTGGTAGCACACTCTTTGATGACTAAGCAAAGGTTTAAATTACTTTATATTGTCAATAAGATCAATAATGTTTTTTGGTGAATCAGTGGTGCACACTGGGATGGCGATATAGTGCCATTTTACATGGTGTTGAGCATTTTTTCAAATTACTAAGAATTTGGTTTTTCAACTATGTAAGTTTATTAAACAGAAAACCATAATATAACATTGTATCGAAAGTTTTACGGGATATATTCTAAAATCCCTTTTAATTTATGGCGTTTAATGGCATGTGTGCAAAATATATACTAATCTACCCAATATCATCATCATTGTAAAAATAGATTAAGCGTGGCACTTATAATTATCATCATTTATTTCTGGAATCACACGTCTTCTAACATGATTCTTGCAATTGGTTTAGCGCATGTCATCCTATCACCTGCAGCCTACCATGTCTCTGAAAAAATATCGATATCAAATGGTGTGTTGATAAGATCTTTTTGGGTGAAGTTAGCAACTATCTTCTTTGTGGTTTCTTTTTTCTTCGGTGCTTTTTTGAAAGCTAATTTTAATAAGCTGTCCTGGTAGTCGTATAACGTATACTATCCATCTTAATCTTCTTTTGATTTTAATTATCCATTCCTCTGCCTTGACTTTATTGTACATATCCTGGTTTGATATTTTCTTTGGCCATTTTATTCCTAGAATGTTCCTGTAGTTTCTTCTTTGAAATTTCAACTTACCACCATGGCTGCAAACGTGTCAATACGGAAACTCTTTATGGGGTTAGTTTCTCATCACAGATTTCGCCTATTAGCGTAGTAGCCAAAGATTACGCAAAGTATCACGGAGACACCAGATAACGCTTAAACTGGGTCAGAAAGATTATTTGTTTTTGAGTTGTTTTTAGAAACGGCTATCCTAGGTCTGATGGTGAAGGTGATGGGCTATTCACATATATAAGCACATGTAACAAAAAGGTGCAAAATTTTTACTCTGGTCACAAATTTAAAATATTCAAACAATGGGCACCATATCATTAATTATGTACCTCTAAGTAGAAGGCAGCTGAATTTGTCAGCTAGTCATTATTTTGGCTTCCATTGAGGAGGATAGTCCTCCCAGTAGCAATTATTTCTATATGATCATGTTGAAAACTATATTACATAAAAACGAAGGCCTAAATGCTGCCAATTTGGTGTAGTCTTTGTGTGTTGTGCGATTGCCAGTGTAAAGAAAATGGTTCGCAGTTCACAGGGCTGCACATTCATTGTTTTTGCTGTGTAGTGAAAAAAAGTTGATTTTCATTCTCCATCGCTTTACCATCTTTGTCGCCACATCTTCACATTCACAACCTTTTATGATTTTCCTCTTTTATTTTGCACCTCCTGCACCCCATTATTCCATATCGCCTATTCGGCTCAGATCTTACACGTTTTACTTTTGATTTGAACCAATAATTTCCCTTGCTCATTGAAAATTATGTCATTTTATGTAAACTGGCTTTGGAATAAATAAACTATGCTATTCTAAATACTTGATGGAAACTTAACTGTCTAAAGTGAGGTTAAGATGCTAATCAGAATCTTCAAAAATACATCATCTGAAGAGTCAGTAAGATCTTTTTATAGAAACAGCGTAAATTTGGCCCAAAATAGATTTGTAATCGCATTGTTACCAGTGGCGTCGTGCCATAGGGGCCCGGGGGGCCCGCCCCCCCCCCCAATTTTTTTAGAAATGTCAAAAATTGTAAAAATGTAAAAAAATTTGAAGGGGTCAGCGGCTCATAATGAGACCGGTAAGCAAATTTATTTCCGACTTTTTGACACGCGGCCAGCGCTCCATAAATGCGAACAGTATGAGCATGAGTATGTGTTTACCTGAAAGTCAGGATGTAGTTAATTTGTTTGCCTGTAATCTATCTATTCAGGAGGCAGGCAGGAATAGTTAACAAAGCAGCTCGTTTAGTAGCATTAGCGTCTTTGCACAAAAGACTGTTAGTTAACAAAACGGCTCAGCTAGCACTCGAGCTTCGTTCAGCAGTGTGTTATAATAGAGAATAAGTGAAATAATAGAGCAAAAACAATGCAAACATTGAAGTCATGTTGAGCTAGCCTAGTACCAGAGAGTCAGTTTGTCGAGCTAGCCTAGTACCAGAGAGTCGGTTTGGGAGATACCAATTGATGAGCCACGGCTCAGCCACCTCCTGATTGGACAATACCGACTCTTTGCTACTCCTTAGTGACTCTTTCCCACGAGTTTGCTGCATAAAAGGGCGTGATTTTGAGCACATTTCATCATTTTTCTGCTGCTAGGAAAATCTTTGCTAGTTTTCGCTGCGATTTTAGCTATATTTCTTAAACGATGTCAAGGCAGTCCAATCTGACTTCATCTTTCAAGTCCAACCGTGTTCCCGACCCAGGTTCTACGGCGTCTGTATCTACTGTAACGTCGATTCCAACAGAACGAATCCAAAAGGATGAGTACATCCGTCGCGGGCCATTGCGGGACGTAGTGGATGCATACCCAAAGACCAAAATGGGAGGAAAATCGAGATCATTTCAGGGTCAGTGGTTCAACTATAGGTCCTGGTTGGAATACGTAAAGGATATTGATGCTCTGCGTCGTTGGTTCTGCGTCGGATTCCTGACAGCTGATAAATACTTAATTAAATTTTAATTTAATTTTTAATTTTAATTAAGTTTCCGTTGCTATAGCTTTAAGTTAAATGCCATGTTAAATAAATCGTTTTTCTTGCACGCAAAATACTGTTTATTTTTTTTAAAAATTAAATTTTCAAAATTTAAAATTCAAATTTAAACAGTTAAAATCTGCCATTATAGTCGCCCCCCCCCCATTTTTTTGGGTGCACGATGCCCCTGATTGTTACTTTGTTGGGTGCCGAGTAACCCACTAGCCGAAATAGGACAATTGGCGTACATGGACTAGCCCAAGTAGGATGTATCGTACATAGGCTAGCCCAAGTAGGACGTGTCGTGCATGGGCTGCCCAAGTAGGACACTAGAGACAGGTCGCAAATTGAGTTGTTAAGCGTACTGGCACTGTCCATTGTCCTTGTTTACGTAATAATAATAATTATTATTAAAAACGTCAATACACGTTGAATAATTTATTATACATCTGATAAAATAAAAGAATTTTATTCTGAGCTGGTAGAACAGACAATATTAAATTGGCTTCGATATTAATGTTGTTGAAGTGAAATAAATCCACTTTTTAGGCAAGTTCAACATTAAATTTTGTTTAAGGCATATCATTTTTTATTTTGTCTCGCTTCACAGACAGGTGATTCGTTTCACTACCTCTTGGACAAATAATTGTTTTCTCTTAACTAAGCAGCATTCTAGCGCCTATGTGCTCTACATGATATTATTAAAACTAATTGTCTTTGCTTTTCCTAAAAAGTTAAAAATTAATTTTTTGTGTTGTGAAGGCTTAGTAGCATCTGTTTCATTTTTAAACTTGCTATTAGTTCTGTAATAATTGTGTGCATAGTTTCTCTCTTTAAAGCATTAGATACTTAGTTTAATGTTATGATGATTTTAATGGAGCTAATAATACTGATGATACTATTGTAAAAATACATTAATTTTGTAAATTGTCATCCATCATTATTATAAAGTTACATTTTTTGTAAAACAAATTTAGTTTTACGTTTTATTATGTCATCATAATTCTCGTCAAAAATCGCCAATGCCCTACTTAAACTGCCCATGTACGACATTGCTTTTCCGCAAATTTAGCACATGCGTTTTACCGGAAGTGTCCTACTTCGGCTAGTGGGTTACTCGGCGCCATACAACTTCATTCAATCATAATAATTATGATACGAATTTATCAGATTTTGAACCTAAATTTGGCTGAAAGAAAGCAATATGGAGAGAGAGTCAGCCAGTCTAGGTTTAAACCTGGCAGGAACTTTGAATTTCAGTTTAGTTCCTCAAGCCTGCTTTTTGTGATCAAGTTAAGTTGTGCTTCATTCCTAACATCTCAGCAGTATTCTAGCATTGTTAAATGTTAGCGTAATTACTCAAGCCTGAGTGATTACTAACTAACTAGCTTTCTTTTTTAAAAAATCTTAATAGTATAATAATGCTTAACTAGTATGGATCAAGGTCAGATTAGGAATTGCACTAATCTAGGGAAATGGCGAAGTGCCATCTACATTCATAACAACGTCCTAAAAACGATGCATTTTTTATGATTTTAGACCATTTTAGACATCTTTTACAGAAGTTAGTATAAAAAATGAAATTTTTGTGGTGTTAAAAGTTAATATTCATGTCTAAGTGAAGAACAAAAATTGAAGCTTTTTAGTGCAACATTTATAAACAGAGTATATCAAAGTTTCTTTTCTTTTCAGTCTTATGTTAGGGTTCTTAATGCTGAAGCTGTACTTTATTGAGTGCAGCATATGCAAGTCCTCTTTAGATATTAGAATGTTTATTAGATCTAATCAGAATGTTTGCACTCACCATACATAGTCTGTTATACTTTATGCTTATAGGCTTTTGAGTTACATTGCAGACCAGCACGTAAACTACAAGAGCATGCCTGGAAATGAGTCTAAATAATAATTGTGTTATATATAATATATTTATTTCTGTTATGTAGTAACGACTTAGAAAAGAAAAATTAACATACACATACCTTTAAAATGTATTGTATACAACATGTGTCCTTTGACACAGTTTAATACACTAGGATATTCATTTAAAATGCTTGGTACTATGTTGTGGTGTTAAATTACTATTTTCTTGAAAATCTCATCAAAGAAGTATACAGAATTTTTTACAGAAGAACTTGATTTCTATTTTAACAGTTTTCAATACTTAGCTCCAAATTCCGAAATATATAACCCACAATATTTTTTCATCTATATTATTTTAGTAGGAGATAACGATTACTTCAATTCTTAGGTCACTGCTACTTTTCTGCTGTCTATAAATTCTACACAAAAAGATTAGTTGTATCCACACTATAGTGTGCCATGGGTTACGATGTGGGGCGATTCCGTGGAGAGGTAGATGAGGAACTTCTCTGCCCAATATGCAGTGGGGTCCTGGAGGATCCATTGCAGGTAGGCCTGTATTGCAGGTGCTTTCATAAAACTTGTTTAGTAGCTGTTACTTACTTGCTTTTGTTTCTTACTTAATTGTTTTTTTACTAAAATTTACGTCTCCTTGAATGGGATACATGTAAAATTGGGTTACACTGACTAAATGCACTAGGTTCTATTTTAAATTGTAACGGCTTTTTGTTCATTTATGTTATTTTGCTACATCTGTTTCCTGTCTGGCTTTTTTGTAAAATTATTTTTTTACTAAATTTATGATGCCTTAAAGCAGATGCATTTTAAAATAGGTAAGACTGACTAAATGCACTAGTTTATGTAAAGTTATGGCTTTAGAATAGCTTTTTGTTTTTCATTGTTTATTGTTTATTTTACTACACATCTACTTGATCATTCCATTTCAACTTATCTTCATCTTATGTTGCACACTGTACATTTATTTTAAATGTAGTTTTATGCTTGAACCAGATAGTTTCACATAACTGGTACATAGATTCTTCCCATTGGATCCACTGTACTTTTAGTGGATGAGGGTACTGTTGTAGTTTGTTTGTTCATCAGAAATACCCAATGATGGCGAGAAGGGACACAAAATTGCATCAGGATTTTCACCACATTTACTTAACATGTGGTCGATCAGTTTTGGGTGCACTGTATGACATATATGTCAATTGTGCAGGTTATAGCTGCAATTTGGTTTCAATTTGAGCAGTTGCTGCAATCAGTTTAGTCATGTTTTTTGGGAATCCAAAAGTAAACATAGCCTATCTATTTTATAAAAGAATTATCAGCGATTGGATTAATGTATATTAGGAAGCAAAAATGTCACAAGGCTATTGAAGCAATTGAAAAATTATTGTACTTCTTATTGTTTCGTTTTTAGGCACCACAGTGTGAACATGCGTTCTGCTCCAGCTGCATCAGCGAATGGTTGTCTAGACAGCAAACATGTCCTGTTGATAGACAGGTACCGCAATCAATTAAATTATTGCTGATTTATTTTAATTGTTTACAAGATTTTGCTTACATATAGAAGAATAGGGAATGATTAAATTGTACTATTACAATGCAGTAATGGAACTGAATGCTGAACATTGTGTATTTACAAAGTGTGTACCAAGTCAAGTTTGTTTATACAGGCTACAAAGTTTTGACTGAGTCTGCTGTTTAAATTGCACAAGGACAGAGCCTTCTCGCGCCCATATTTTTGTTTACGAGGAAGAGGAGTTCAGATCTTAAACACAAATATTTTTCAAAACGAAACAGTGGAAGATCTACACAGTAACTTTAACTGCTTTTCTGAACTATTTTGTGCTATTTATTGATTTATAAATAAAATTTTTAATAGTCGTTTTCCTGCAACTCGATAATGAGTAAGACCAAATTGAACTACGGTCTGTTAAGTCCAAACCAAAATACTTTTTACATTTTAGATAGGGCTTCTCTTTCTACTTTTAACTATGAAAAGCTTCATTGATTTTTCAGACCATTTTGTCAAATCAGCTGAAACCTGTTCCTCGTATATTGCGTAATCTTCTTTCAAGACTTCATATTAATTGTAACAATGCTGTGCATGGATGTTCTACTGTTGTGAAGCTCGATCACCTATCTCATCATCTTGACCAATGCCAGTTTAACCCAAAGAGGCCAACTGAATGTGACAATGGCTGCGGATTGGTTATACCCAAAGATGAAGTAAAGGTTAGTTTTTTTACACATTTTTATATCAGATCTGTTTTAGGTGTTACACGAAGTACTGCAATTATGATAGCAGGTTGCTTTCTAAATGAAAGTTAGGCTATACAAACTTTAATTGGATAGCAACAATAGTTAAGTATTTTAAAATATGATACTTTTTTATTAAAACAGTTGCAAGAAAAGAAAGATTTGAAGGCCCAAATTAGTAGACTAAATTTAAATTGTTGACCAGATTGTATGAAAGTTTAAAAAACTGTAAATGTATTTTAATAAATGAAGTTTAACCTCTTGCTAGTTAATTCTAGGGGGAACCCACTAGTGTTCTAGTAGCTTACAGAGTTTCGTTTTGAAGTTAGAATAAGTTTTAAGCTCAGTTACATAACTTACAAATTCTCATAATGTTATTCTAAATGGTGTGTATATAAATTTGGTCATTGGTTTTTTACTCTTGAATTTTTATGCAGCTGGATTTATATTTAACTCCTTCTATAATGTGCTGTGCACTTTTGTCCTGGTACCTTTGGTAACAAAAAAAACAGCATAAATGCACTTCTCAATTGTGTCTGTTAACATGCTAAGTTTAGTATTGTATTTTAAATTTTCTTTGTAATTTTTTATTTCATTATTATATTGCTTATATGGGTGAACTACATACTAATAAATTCATAGTTTGTAAATGTTTAAACAGTAATTTTGTTATTTTGTTGGTTTGTCATACCAAAGCAGATTTGTAACACAAACAATGTAAAAGACATAGACAAGGATTTAGCATTGAAAAACATACTTCCTAACTATTAATTCTGCTTAGGCTTGCTAGCAATTGCATGACAACTGCTTTCATAATTTATTCATCTCGACTTAATCTTAATAATTTCAAGTTCCAGTTTGATACTGCAAAAACAGCTGCGATTTCAGGGATGCCTCTAAAGATGTGTTGGGGATATTTTAGCCACAATAAGTTAAATTTTTACTATATTTTTTGTCTTATATTTTATGTCCTGCTTGAAATTTTTGTGCAGTATTATACTAGAATGTTTTTTAGATTGTAATGCTTTTACAGGATCATAATTGTGTTCGAGAGTTGAGAGCCATTGTGGTATCAACACAGGCGCAAATAGCAGATCTACAACAGGAGCTTTTGAACCACAAGACTCAATTAAATGAACAAAGACAGGAATTACAATTGCTAAAGGTATGTTTGCAGCTTTTCGTGGTAGAATTACAGTGTTTCATGACGAAAACATGATTATTATATGGCACACTGAATGTAAATTATGCAACCTTTTGCATCTGTCCACGAGCTTTCAAACTTTTTATTTGTTTAATATTTCTGATGTATATTTATACATAGTATTTATACAAATTTGGTAGAAGTCAAAGCAAATAACTTTAAGCACGCAAATATGAAAGCTGGTGTGAAGTTTCTAACACCCGCTAATGTGTTTCCACAAACAGGAAAAAACAACTATTACTAAATTTTATGGCTTGTCCCCAGAAAGTTAGCAGCCGAATATTTGATTAAGCAAAAGAGCACCTTGCTTTGAAAGATACAAAGAAAGACTAAATACTGGTCACTTTTCTTATAAGTTGTTCAAATATACTTGTGCAGCAGGTGTGTGTAATATTGATTTAGGAAACGTCTATTTTAGTAAAATCAGTAGGTACTAAGAATAGATGATGAGGTAAACCTCTAAATGTGGATTAAACATATTTTTGTCAAATGAGCCTAGAACTTGAAAATGGAAAAAAATGCAGATGACCTGACTGACATTTAAAATTAAAGCAACACGTGTTACTGTGGATTTATATTAAATTGTGTTCTTGTATAATCTGTGTAATTACCAAGGATAAATATTTTTGATATTCTGTATTACATGCAGTACTCATATTAACCTGCAATGATTTTTCCTGTGATAATCTGAATCATCGATTGCATGCTTTAGTAATAAAATCATGAAAAAGTATCTGGCTTTCCCAGAGTAGTGTAATTAAGTATTTTTACAGGATTTTATGCGTGCAATGAGAACGACGAATCCCTCTGTAAGAGCTCTTACTGACCAAATGGAAAATGATGAAGTTGTCAGGTTTGTATATGTTTCATATAGTAATCAGATTACCCAGCAGTTCCTGTAACTTAAACACATTTTATGCAACACTAAAAATGATTTATTCCACTTATGAATGCCTTCCTAAATCTGTTTAAGATTAATCTTCTGTTAGCTTAGCAAACTTTTGTCAGAAGTGTTTTTAAACACTTAATTAAAATTCATCTGGAATAAATTCTATTGGTTGGTGTGCAGGATTGTGATTCTACTTACACTGATAATTCTTTGTAAATTTTTTATTCAGATTCTAGCATGTAAAGCATGCGAATTTTAGAGAATCATAAGTTTCTTATAGCATATTTTATTTGAGTAAATTCTAAATGGATAATCAGTTTAATTTCTCAAAAACTATTAATGCCAAAATAAAAGCAATATTTACAGCCTTGGCATAATATGTTTGGAAACAGTAGCTTGGTTTTGAACGTCTCCTGAATTTTTAGATGGGCTCAGTCACTTCAACCAGCAAGGGTGACACGCTGGGGTGGCATGATATCCACACCAGATGCTGTCTTGCAGGCTGTAATTAAAAGGTCTCTTGCTGAATCAGGATGCCCGCCATACATACTCAACCAGCTCATGGAAAATGCTCACGAACGGAAATGGCCACCCGGTCTAAACACTCTAGAAACACGGCAAATGAATCGTAGGCAGTATGACAATTATGTCACAAAGCGGGTACCAGGTAAATTAAGAATTAATTTCTTTTCTTGAGTTACAGAGATTAAAAATACATTACCAGCAGATTTTGTTGCATGTCTTCTAAGTACATCAGTCTAGCAATGATTTGATTGTGTAGTTATTATAGTTGTAATTTTTTCTTGTGTAGATTAAAGCTTCCCTCATCAAGCTTCCTATACTTTGAGACACTCACATGTCAGATGATCAGGAAAGTGATGGCCGTAATAACTATCAACTTTTGATTTCAAGTTTTGTTGTAAGGTAATTATTTGCAGGGAAACAGGCAGTGATTGTGATGAGCTGTGACAACCAACATGTACCAGACGATATGATACTTAACCCAGGACTAGTGATGATCTTTGCACATGGCATCGAATGAATACAGTTTCACTTATGCACAACGAGGGAATCATCAATTTTTAAACTATATTTATTTATTTATGTTTACATTTACATTCCTTTTTTAAACCACGTATAACCAGTTACTATTATTGGTGATGTTCTAGTGAGATAGCAATGTTTGTGGTATGCTAAGGTGAATAAATATACAAATATTAGTTATTTCTTTTTTCTTTTTTTGATAATTAAAGTAAAGTTGGCAGGTTACTTACTGTAATATAGGGTATTTATACGTTGGTGCGAAATTTCGGTTAATGAAAACAAAACATTTATTTTCCGCATTTTCTTACTTGAAAACTTTCTCTATCCAATAGCTGCACAGGTTCTGATAATAAATTTATTAGTACTACTACTGCTACTGTTAGTGTGTTTTTACCATATTAATGTATGATGAGCCAAAGATGCTTAAAATCTCAACTCACTGCTGCCTAGTCTTTTGCATGCAGCAGTTTCTGAGGATATTCTGAGGTCTTTTCTTAGGTCATCATTTGCACAGTGAAACTAATTCTGCAAAACTAATTCTTAGTTTTGCAGAGAAACTAAGTCATACAAATATGTAGAATTATTTTTTTTGCAATTAAATTTATTAGCAAAGGCACTTGTGGCCTGCTAAGTACCTCACTCATCTAGCCTGTTAGCGCAAGCTACTAGCACAAACTGAACGAACAAACTGAGGACTACGAACAGTTCACATGTAATGAAAATTGGGCGGACCTATATGTTGTACATTTCATTGTAAAGCAGGTCCAGACGCTGGAAAAATGTGACTGATTTTTGGTTAATTTGGTATAATTAACAATAGCGACTTTGCAGGCCATGGAGCAGATGTAATCTACACCTTTTACTAGGGGAGTACAAAAAACACAAATAATAGTTTATTGCTGCTGATTACATCAAACTACTGCTGAATCAACAAATAATCTATTATGGAATCAAAATTTAATGTGGAAGCCTTGCGCATCTCACTTAGTTGGCAGTCCCGATCAATATGATGAGAAACTTGAAGAGATGAAATCGAACCCATGATCCTTCAACATATCCCGCAGATGTCTCGCAGGCCTTTTTTGAGTTGTGAATTACTAATTAGTGATATGTTTTTGGATCATCTTAGCTACTAAGTCTGTCAGAATAGCTCTATTGTATTTGTTGGGGTTAAGGTTTGATATGTTACATTCTGAACAATTATTTAAAATTTTCAGGGCTTCTAGATTATTTTGTTCACATACAACTAACAGTTTAATGTTGCAATTGAGCATGGTCATTGTTATTCCACTTAGTAGATTTTTTGTATCTTATATCGCAAATTTCTTGCCAGTACAGAAATTTCTACTGCATACATATCATCAACATAAACTCATTCTGAAGTATTATTTTAATTTTAAAAGTATAATTTTAATGTCTGGTATGTAGAAAATTTAGCATTGAATCAAACAAAATTTGTCAGGCTTATTTATTTATTTTGCTACGAGAATTGCAAAATGTACCAAAACAAGTGGAACTTGGATACAAGTAAAGCACAGCAGTCAAGGTAGTGCTTAAGTTGATTCCTGCTGATGGACTGCAAGGAACGTCAGGTAAGTTAGTAGAAATTATATTTGTTTTGAAATTCTCGTCTAGTTAAATCAGGCATAACAGACCAATGCATAGTTTAGCTTATTTAATTTTTTTTGATGAAGCACTTTTTGACACTTATTCAGTGCTCTTCTCTGCTGCACTTTGATATTGTTACAAGGGTTAGAATTACTTAAAACCAGCCGTTAAATGGAAACTGGAGAGTCATTTAATGCAGTCCCCAAGCCATTGTTATTTCCTTGCTTATGGTGTTCTGTATGATATTTGCATTACGGTAGTGATATATCAAGCTTTATTACTCATGTTCAGCATGGCAAGTTAATGTGTTTGCATTGATTTTTCTGTTTGTTTTCAGCTTTTTGTCACTAAGGATGACAAATAGGTCAAATAAAAATGACAACAGCTATACTGGGAAGATGTTAGGTCGTGCAATAATGATTGTGCTAGTGCCACCACTTTCTTTTTAGTAACTGTCAAAAACTGCCAACAGTATTGCTAGTTAATGACTATTACATTACTATGTTAATTACAATTGCGATATGTTTTTGTGTATTGGTACAAAATATAGTTGATTCCGTAACAATGGAATTGTGCTCATGTGAATAAATGATAGCAAGAAAAATTCAAATTTTGGATAACAGCAATACCAAATTGTGCAGTTTCAAGTAATAGTATATTTATTACAGTTCAGATAAAATTTAATAGCAAAATGTCTAATAGTAGTAATTGGACTACAGTGTGGTTAAACAGCGAGACAGCGAACGTTAGCGATAGACTCTTTACTGTTGTTATTGCTGTGTTATATGGACTGACTTGTGTTGTTGTAATTCTTGGAAACTTGGCAGTTCTAGTTGCAGTTTATGTTAACGAACAGCTACAAACAAAAATGAATGCTTTGATTGTATCGCTTGCAGTGACAGATTTGATAGTAGGGCTGACAACGCCAATGAAAGTTCATGTCATTCTTTATGGGACTCATCGACTTTATATTATATCCCCTACATATTATACAGCAAGAATAATTATTTCTGTTTGTACAGTTCATTGTAGCATCTTGCACCTCTGTTTTATCGCTGCTGAAAGGTACTTTGCTGTTTTACATCCATATAAGTATAATGTCTATGTCACAAGGCAAACAATAGCTGGCACATTATTTTTTGTATGGTGTTTCTCTGTAGTTGATTCATTTATCATTGCTCTTTATTTTGAAATAGAAAGTTTGTATTTGTGGAGTGCCATTCTAATGATTTATGTGCCCACAGTTGTGATACTTTTGGTCTATGCTGTCATATGGAGAACTGCTCGGCGACAAATCTTACAAGTTTGCAATCAGGGTCAGATGTGCAACAGAAACGTCATGGAAATGAAAGCTACCAAGGTTTTAATTATAATAACCATTGTTTTTGTCACCTGCTGGGGCCCGTTTTCTTTCTTTTCAGTTGTTAACTTTGGACGTGCAACAGGTATAGGAGAAACTACTGTAGACATAATTTTGTGGTTTGGCTATTGCAATAGTGCTGCAAATCCAATAGTATATGCATTTTCTAATAACAAATTTAAAGCAGCCTTTAGAAATATTGTAAAATGTAGAGCAAGAGCATGATTGGAGTATCTACAGAAATTTTACTTTATAGTCTGCCTCATCCATGTTATATTATACATACTTAATTAAACCACTTATGTGCCTAGTTTCTGATTCAGCTGTACTGGTTAATAATGTAGCAGCAACGTTTGTATTCCCAAATGAATGCCTTCTCAGTTAGTCTTGTACACGGGCTTTCAAACGACCATGTCTGTGCTGTTTTAAAATATTCTTAATGTTCAAATTTGTTATTTTATTGTTAGTGTTTTCTGCATTAGCATCAGCTTATTAGCCATTATCTGTAGAGGATTGTAGTGCCATTTACACGTGCATTCAAGTGTTATAATAGCTGCACGTGTTATTTCCTAACTTCACCTATATTTACTATTCCCGCCCACTATCTAAGTGCTTTTTCTGCAAAAGCACGAGTCATTTTTCTCGCAATTTCATTGGATAAAAGGGACGTGTTTTTTTGTGAGAAACACGCATCTTTCTGGAAATGACGTATCGTTTTTCTGAGAATATGATTGGATAAAAAACTTCAAGCTTTCTTTTTCTTGATTCCGCCTTCCCAAAACAAATGACGCGTGATTTAGTTAAAAGATGCGAGATTTCGGAAAGCACGCGTGCTTTCTAAAAAGGACGAAAGGTTTCGCAAAATGTTTTCCTTTTCGCAAGAGCGACGCGAACCTTCGAAAAGCATGCGTGATCCTGCTTTTGTGAACATTTTCCCCCCTATGAATTTTGCCGCTAAACTAGCTGTATACCAGTCTTACCAGCTGTACTATAACAGGGACCGACAAGCAATTTTTAATAAACCGATTTAGCTGACGATCACAATACACAAGTTAAGCGTAAGACGAAAACAGTGTCTAATAACACAATGCCAAAGCAAATACAACTTAATTTGCAATGCATCTCTTACCACAGGCTTTAACAAAAAAAGTTTAACCTTTCCCCAGCATCGAACATATGAAATGTAAATTGTAAAATTGTCTAAAATTATCTATTAAACAATGTACATGGAGACTGTACGCGCATTAGTGATCGTTGTTACCTGATTCCCTGCTAATGGATCAAAAATCACTTAGCTGTATTAGTGTTTATCGACCACGTGCACCTGAGCGGGGTGGGCTTACCAGCTGCAAAACTTCAATATGCTAACTTGCTTTATGCGAATCTGCAATAACTATAAAAATAAAATTCTGTGCCAGTTGACTCCAAAATTTATGGCTTTGAGTCTGAAGCATGTCCTACCACTGTGCGAGATACCAACTTTCTAGGTTACTCCAAAGCTGGGAAAAAGTGGCAAGAGACAAGTGGACAGTCAGGCCGATAATTGTATAGTTGACTCTGAGCTTGAATGATGCCTTACATCTCTGCGAGGTATCAACTTCCTACATTAATTCTAAGACCAAGAAATAGTAGCAACAGTACAATAGTAGAACCAATAATTCTATAATCGCGGCAAGCATAAACCCATTACAGCGCAAGCATATTTTTATTACATCGTCTATTGTTCTGTGCAGATCTTAAAAAAACTGTAAAAAATCAAATCCGCGCCTATGGGGCCAAAAATTATTTGACACCGAGCTTGAAAAATGCGCTACCTCTGTGCGAAATATCAACTTCCTACCTTGCTCCAATGCGAGAAAAGGTAGATGGACAGACAGACGTTTGCGTGCATTAGCAAGAAAATTATGCGTCCTTGTTGTCTAATCAAATTACTAGAAAACCACGCGTGCATTAGCAGCAAATGCATGCACTCTTTTTGTCCATCAATTTACGAGAAAACCACATGCGCATTAGAAAGAAAAGGATGCGTCCTCTTTGTCAAATTGCGAAAAAAGAACACGTGTCAGAAGTTGCAAAAAGACAGTTATTAAACTACGTGTGACTGGCACAGGTATTTGGCATTAATACCCCGCCATAGCCGTCTGACTGACAGAAGTCTAAAAACGAGGAACGTGTTTTATCCAACCCATTTTAAATATTTTGCAAGGTCGCTCTAATATAAATAAACGAGTTAAATTTTCATAAGTCGGGGTTTTCCCTAATTGTATTTATAATGTACCAAATTAGAGGTTCCGGTGAGCTGCAGTTACTTATGAAGTGAGTCAAAGTCAAAGGTAATTACAAGTCCACAGCCACAAACTAGGCAAACTAGGACATGCGTCTGTTATCAAGGTGAAAGTTTTGTGTTTCTAGCAGCATGTTCTGCTAAACATAAACAGAAATTACCAATATGTTTTGCCGTCTTTACATTATTATCCCCTCGCAACGAAGTTGAACTGGGATATGCGCTTTCAGTTCGAGCGACCGTTCGTCAGTTCATCCACTTATCCATCCGTCTGTCTGCCCGTAATTCCGTTATTGACTTTGCGGAGAAGTTTCAAGCTAAATTGTTTGATGCAGAACTTTTATTTTTCTCTTGTTCTTCGCACTTCAATAGAGGGAGAACCCTACCGATTTTGGGCCTTAAGGTCAGAGATTAGTGCCACAGGATATCAACTCTTCAGTTACGGTAATTAATTATTTTTCGTGGATAATTGAAACACATCATTACTATTTCTTTAATTGTCGAAATTAATGTTAAAGTTTCCAATCACAGTGTGTCAAAGTCTATATAGTTTATATATTTAAATTACAACGACGAAGAATATCAGGTAATAGCAACTGAGAAAACACTGAAAGTGAATGACTGACTGCAAAATTTTTTATCGTGCGCAAAAATTTGACTATTCCATATTGTCTGACTGATGTCGTTTAATCATAAGTATGAATGGAAGTGTTTTAGGTTTGACACAAGCGAAAATCTAGCTTAGTTTATTGTGACACCCGTAAAATAATACAATGGTAGAAATTAAAGCTCTAAATTATTGTTGAGCAACAAAATAATCATTTAAGATGAGGAAGAGACCCGTGCATTTAAGTCCGTCTGACATTTGATAATACAAAATTCATGCTTTGAATGTATTACTAGATGTGATCTTTTTAGGTGGCGACGACTTTTCACAACGTATTTCATCGCAATTTTATTCATTGATAAATAAGGATCTTGGGAGCATCAGAGGGCATACTGGTAAGGTTTATACTCTGTAGAGAAGTTAATTTCTGGGTGATTGCAACTACACTGATTTTAAAAACTCTTGAGCAAACTGCAGCCGTGCAGTAAAAAGTCAAGGAGTTATAATTTCTTTGATTATAATAACGTTACCAATAAAGTCTGCACTACTATCAAAGTCACTATACTTGCATATCATTTTGGGACTAACTAATATTTGTCATATGCTATTTTGTTCTGCAATGCTCTAACTTGTAACAGGTTACCAATAATCAATGTTATAGAAGTACCATCTGACATTTGATAATTGATATCTGAAATTGATTGGTGCGTTTTTTGAGCTGGATCTGGACAATAGATGTGAAAGCAAATTTATTCCTGTGCTATGACACATATGCGTAGAATTTGTAATTTTGCTTGTCCAATGGCTTGTGGTGTATGTTATAGACTGAGTCATGCACTAGCTCGAGTGTATTGGTTATTTTCCTATTGGTTAGGTCTAGACGATTGTTTTGTCGAAGAAATTTGATTTAGCAGTATTTTTAAGCAGTTAGAAGAAGGAAATGGCAATATCTGTTTAAAAAGAAGCTGGTTCCAGAGCCACAGCCAAATACTTGGTTAGATTTTGCTAGAAAAAATTACTGCGTTGAGCGCTCTCCATTCCACAAACGTCATTACTTGTATGGTGTTAGATATATACTTGGATATATTTGTAACTATGCTTTTAGTAATTGTTACAAGTTGCCAGCGATGCTAAATTATTGGTTTTTTGACTTCAGAATTATCAAAGTTAACAACGTATTTAAAAAATAACTATCCAATTGTAATTGTTTTGTGAAACAGTATACTTTTAATTCATAAATATGAATGTTGTTTCGTTTATTTTATAGCAGAATCTTTACTCATTCAGAACAGTATTTACAGTCATGCATAAAGTAGTAATTTAGAGCAAATTACATATACAATCTATCACAGCTACCATGACTTTTAATTTCAGAAAACTAGTTTCTTGCAACTGTTAACGTCAGAATTGAATTGTTTTATTAAAATTTATAATTACCATAACGTTTCGCAGAGCATTAGCCACATGTTCGGTTTTAATAAATGTGTGATGAATAAATAGGTCTTAATTGTTACAGCTAATCTCCAGAATTAGATGCAACATTGTAGCGAGATTTCGTAGGTCTTTGTTTTCTTCTAACTTGCTTATAGCTGCTGCCTCTATATCTGTAACGAGTACTGTATTTGCGAGTATTGTAATTATTGTCATCATCGTTATCGTTATCATCGTCCTCATTGTGATAATTTTTGTTTTGGTTATAATTGTCGCGAGCACGGCCGTATCTATCATAACCATTTTTATTATAACCATAACGATCCAAGCCACTACGGTCAAAACCTAAGACATCATACCCATCACGGTCATAGCCTTCTTTGTCATATCCCGATTTGTTATATCCATCTTGGTCCCAGCCATCCCGACTGTATCCCTCACTGTCATATCCAGCTTGATTATAACCTTCTTTATCATACCCATCGTGATTATATCCTTTGCGGCTGTAACCTTCATAATTATAACCACTGTAGTCATAGCCATCACGATCATATCCTCTGCGATCATAGCCATAACGATTGTAACCAGATGAGTCATATCCGTCTTGACCAAATGTTCGATAATAATTCTTGTCGTCGTTATCATCATCAACACCATCATCGTCATCATCGTCGTCATCATCATCGTCGTCATCATCATCATCGTCATCATCGTCATTGTTATCACGACCATAGCCATATCGATTATTTCCATTTTTGTTATATCCATCACGATCATATCCATTTTTATCATAACCATCTTTTCCATAACCATAGATATTATAACCATCATGATCGTAACCTTCATAGTCATATCCATTTCGGTTGTAGCCGTATCTGTCCCATCCATCAAGGCTGTATCCATCTTTGTCATAGCCATTTTTATTATAACCATCTTTATCGTAGCCATCGCTACCATATCCATTTTTATCGTAGCCATCTCTATCATACCCATTTTTATCATAACCATCTCTATCATATCCATTTTTATCGTAACCATTACGATCATAACCATATATATCAAAACTATCATGATTATAACCTTCACTGTCATATCCATTTCGGTCATACCCATATCTATCCCATCCATCAAGGCTGTAACCATCTAGGTCGTAACCATCACGATCATAGCCATAGTTATCGTATCCTAACTGATTATAGCCCTCATGATCATATCCAGCCCTGTTATATCCATTATGGTCATAACCATAATGATTGTAACCATCTTTGTCGTCTCCATCTCTGTTGTAACCAAAATGATCCCAACCATCCCGACTGTAACCATCTGCATCATATCCATTTCTATTATAACCATCTTTATCATAGCCATAGATATTATAACCATCATGATCATAGCCTTGACCATCATATCCTTCCCGGTTATAACCATAGTGGTCCCATCCATCATGGCTGAAACCATCTTGGTCATACCCATTTTTATCATAGCCGTTACGATCATAACCATAGATATCAAAACCATCATGATTATAACCTTCAATGTCATATCCATATTGATCCCATCCATCATGGCTATAACCATCTTGATCATATCCATTTCTATTATAACCATCTTTATCATAGCCATAGATGTTATAACCATCACGATCATATCCTTGACTGTCATATCCCTCTCTGTTATAACCGTAATGATCCCAACCATCCCGACTATAACCATCTGCATCATATCCATTTCTATTATAGCCATCTTTATTATAGCCATCGCGATCATAACCTTGACTGTCATATCCTTCCCGGTTATAACCATAGTGGTCCCATCCATCATGACTGTAGCCATCATGGTCATACCCATTTTTATCATAACCGTTACGATCATAACCATAGATATCAAAACCATCATGATTATAACCTTCAATGTCATATCCATTGCGGTCGTACCCATATCTATCCCATCCATCAAGGCTATACCCATTTTTGTCATAACCATCACGATCATAGCCATAATGATCGTATCCCAGCCGATTATACCCTTCATGATCATATCCAGCCCTGTTATATCCGTCACGATCATAGCCATAATGATTGTAACCATTTTTGTCATATCCATCTCTGTTGTAGCCATAATGATCCCAGCCATCATGACTGTAGCCATTGCGATCATATCCATTTTTATCGTAACCATCTTTATTATAGCCATCGCGATCATAACCTTGACTGTCATATCCTTCCCGGTTATAACCATAGTGGTCCCATCCATCATGACTGTAGCCATCATGGTCATACCCATTTTTATCATAACCGTTATGATCATAGCCGTAGATATCAAAACCATCATGATTATAACCTTCAATGTCATATCCATTTCGGTCATACCCATATCTGTCCCATCCATCACGGCTATAACCGTCTTGATCATATCCATTTGTGTGATAACCATCTTTATCATAGCCATAGCTATTATAGCCATCACGATCATAACCTTGACTGTCATATCCTTCCCGGTTATAACCATAGTGGTCCCATCCATCATGACTGTAGCCATCATGGTCATACCCATTTTTATCATAACCGTTATGATCATAGCCGTAGATATCAAAACCATCATGATTATAACCTTCAATGTCATATCCATTTCGGTCATACCCATATCTGTCCCATCCATCACGGCTATAACCATCTTGATCATATCCATTTTTGTGATAACCATCTTTATCATAGCCATAGCTATTATAGCCATCGCGATCATAACCTTGACTGTCATATCCTTCTCGGTTATAACCATAGTGGTCCCATCCATCATGACTGTAGCCATCATGGTCATACCCATTTTTATCATAACCATTACGATCATAACCATAGATATCAAAGCCATCATCATTATAACCTTCAATGTCATATCCATTTCGGTCATACCCAAATCTGTCCCATCCGTCACGGCTATAACCATCTTGATCATATCCATTTTTGTGATAACCATCTTTATCATAGCCATAGATGTTATAACCATCACGATCATATCCTTGACTGTCATATCCCTCTCTGTTATATCCGTAATGATCCCAACCATCCCGACTATAACCATCTGCATTATATCCATTTCTATTATAGCCATCTTTATTATAGCCATCGCGATCATAACCTTGACTGTCATATCCTTCCCGGTTATAACCATAGTGGTCCCATCCATCATGACTGTAGCCATCATGGTCATACCCATTTTTATCATAACCGTTACGATCATAACCATAGATATCAAAACCATCATGATTATAACCTTCAATGTCATATCCATTGCGGTCGTACCCATATCTATCCCATCCATCAAGGCTATGCCCATTTTTGTCATAACCATCACGATCATAGCCATGATGATCGTATCCCAGCCGATTATACCCTTCATGATCATATCCAGCCCTGTTATATCCATCACGATCATAGCCATAATGATTGTAACCATTTTTGTCATATCCATCTCTGTTGTAGCCATAATGATCCCAGCCATCATGACTGTAGCCATTGCGATCATATCCATTTTTATCGTAACCATCTTTATTATAGCCATCGCGATCATAGCCTTGATTGTCATATCCTTCCCGGTTATAACCATAGTGGTCCCATCCATCATGACTGTAGCCATCATGGTCATACCCATTTTTATCATAACCGTTATGATCATAGCCGTAGATATCAAAACCATCATGATTATAACCTTCAATGTCATATCCATTTCGGTCATACCCATATCTGTCCCATCCATCATGGCTATAACCATCTTGATCATATCCATTTTTGTGATAACCATCTTTATCATAGCCATAGCTATTATAGCCATCGCGATCATAACCTTGACTGTCATATCCTTCTCGGTTATAACCATAGTGGTCCCATCCATCATGACTGTAGCCATCATGGTCATACCCATTTTTATCATAACCGTTACGATCATAACCATAGATATCAAATCCATCATGATTATAACCTTCAATGTCATATCCATTTCGGTCATACCCAAATCTGTCCCATCCGTCATGGCTATAACCATCTTGATCATATCCATTTCTATTATAACCATCTTTATCATAGCCATAGCTATTATAGCCATCGCGATCATAACCTTGACTGTCATATCCTTCCCGGTTATAACCATAGTGGTCCCATCCATCATGACTGTAGCCATCATGGTCATACCCATTTTTATCATAACTGTTACGATCATAACCATAGATATCAAAACCATCATGATTGTAACCTTCAATGTCATATCCATTTCGGTCATATCCATATTTATCCCATCCATCATGGCTATAACCATCTTGATCATATCCATTTCTATTATAACCATCTTTATCATAGCCATAGATGTTATAACCATTGGGATCATATCCTTGACTGTCATATCCCTCTCTGTTATAACCGTAATGATCCCAACCATCCCGACTATAACCATCTGCATCATATCCATTTCTATTATAACCATCTTTATTATAGCCATCGCGATCATAACCTTGACTGTCATATCCTTCCCGGTTATAACCATAGTGGTCCCATCCATCATGACTGTAGCCATCGTGGTCATACCCATTTTTATTATAACCGTTACGATCATAACCATAGATATCAAAACCATCATGATTATAACCTTCAATGTCATATCCATTGCGGTCGTGCCCATATCTATCCCATCCATCAAGGCTATACCCATTTTTGTCATAACCATCACGATCATAGCCATGATGATCGTATCCCAGCCGATTATACCCTTCATGATCATATCCAGCCCTGTTATATCCGTCACGATCATAGCCATAATGATTGTAACCATTTTTGTCATATCCATCTCTGTTGTAGCCATAATGATCCCAGCCATCATGACTGTAGCCATTGCGATCATATCCATTTTTATCGTAACCATCTTTATTATAGCCATCGCGATCATAGCCTTGATTGTCATATCCTTCCCGGTTATAACCATAGTGGTCCCATCCATCATGACTGTAGCCATCATGGTCATACCCATTTTTATCATAACCGTTATGATCATAGCCGTAGATATCAAAACCATCATGATTATAACCTTCAATGTCATATCCATTTCGGTCATACCCATATCTGTCCCATCCATCATGGCTATAACCATCTTGATCATATCCATTTTTGTGATAACCATCTTTATCATAGCCATAGCTATTATAGCCATCGCGATCATAACCTTGACTGTCATATCCTTCTCGGTTATAACCATAGTGGTCCCATCCATCATGACTGTAGCCATCATGGTCATACCCATTTTTATCATAACCGTTACGATCATAACCATAGATATCAAATCCATCATGATTATAACCTTCAATGTCATATCCATTTCGGTCATACCCAAATCTGTCCCATCCGTCATGGCTATAACCATCTTGATCATATCCATTTCTATTATAACCATCTTTATCATAGCCATAGCTATTATAGCCATCGCGATCATAACCTTGACTGTCATATCCTTCCCGGTTATAACCATAGTGGTCCCATCCATCATGACTGTAGCCATCATGGTCATACCCATTTTTATCATAACTGTTACGATCATAACCATAGATATCAAAACCATCATGATTGTAACCTTCAATGTCATATCCATTTCGGTCATATCCATATTTATCCCATCCATCATGGCTATAACCATCTTGATCATATCCATTTCTATTATAACCATCTTTATCATAGCCATAGATGTTATAACCATTGGGATCATATCCTTGACTGTCATATCCCTCTCTGTTATAACCGTAATGATCCCAACCATCCCGACTATAACCATCTGCATCATATCCATTTCTATTATAACCATCTTTATTATAGCCATCGCGATCATAACCTTGACTGTCATATCCTTCCCGGTTATAACCATAGTGGTCCCATCCATCATGACTGTAGCCATCGTGGTCATACCCATTTTTATTATAACCGTTACGATCATAACCATAGATATCAAAACCATCATGATTATAACCTTCAATGTCATATCCATTTCGGTCATACCCATATCTATCCCATCCGTCATGGCTATAACCATCTTCATCATATCCATTTTTGTTATAACCATCTTTATCATAGCCATAGCTATTATAGCCATCATGATCATAACCTCGACTGTCATATCCTTCCCGGTTATAACCATAGTGGTCCCATCCATCATGACTGTAGCCATCATGGTCATACCCATTTTTATCATAACCGTTACGATCATAACCATAGATATCAAAACCATCATGATTATAACCTTCAATGTCATATCCATTTCGGCCATACCCATATCTGTCCCATCCATCAAGGCTGTAACCATCTAGGTCGTAACCATCATGATCATAGCCATAGTTATCGTATCCTAACTGATTATAGCCCTCATGATCATATCCAGCCCTGTTATATCCATTATGGTCATAACCATAATGATTGTAACCATCTTTGTCGTATCCATCTCTGTTGTAACCAAAATGATCCCAACCATCCCGACTGTAACCATCTGCATCATATCCATTTCTATTATAACCATCTTTATCATAGCCATAGATGTTATAACCATCACGATCATATCCTTGACTGTCGTATCCCTCCCTGTTATAACCGTAATGATCCCAACCATCCCAACTGTAACCATCTGCATCATATCCATTTCTATTATAGCCATCTTTATTATAGCCATCGCGATCATAACCTTGACTGTCATATCCTTCCCGGTTATAACCATAGTGGTCCCATCCATCATGACTGTAGCCATCATGGTCATACCCATTTTTATCATAACCGTTACGATCATAACCATAGATATCAAAACCATCATGATTATAACCTTCAATGTCATATCCATTTCGGTCATATCCATATTTATCCCATCCATCATGGCTATAACCATCTTGATCATATCCATTTCTATTATAACCATCTTTATCATAGCCATAGATGTTATAACCATCATGATCATATCCTTGACTGTCATATCCCTCCCTGTTATAACCGTAATGATCCCAGCCATCCCGACTATAACCATATGCATCATATCCATTTCTATTATAACCATCTTTATTATAGCCATCGCGATCATAACCTTGACTGTCATATCCTTCCCGGTTATAACCATAGTGGTCCCATCCATCATGACTGTAGCCATCGTGGTCATACCCATTTTTATCATAACCGTTATGATCATAACCATAGATATCAAAACCATCATGATTATAACCTTCAATGTCATATCCATTGCGGTCGTACCCATATCTATCCCATCCGTCAAGGCTATACCCATTTTTGTCATAACCATCACGATCATAGCCATAATGATTGTAACCATTTTTGTCATACCCATCTCTGTTGTAGCCATAATGATCCCAGCCATCACGACTGTAGCCATTGCGATCATATCCATTTTTATCGTAACCATCTTTATTATAGCCTTGATTGTCATATCCTTCCCGGTTATAACCATAGTGGTCCCATCCATCATGACTGTAGCCATCATGGTCATACCCATTTTTATCATAACCGTTATGATCATAACCATAGATATCAAAACCATCATGATTATAACCTTCAATGTCATATCCATTTTGGTCATACCCATATCTATCCCATCCGTCACGGCTATAACCATCTTGATCATACCCATTTTTGTTATAACCGTTACGATCATAACCATAGATATCAAAACCATCATGATTATAACCTTCAGTGTCATATCCATTGCGGTCGTACCCATATCTATCCCATCCATCAAGGCTGTAACCATCTCTGTCATAACCATCACGATCATAGCCATTACTGTCATACCCATCTCTATTATATCCATAATGATCCCAGCCATCACGACTGAAGCCATTGTGATCGTATCCATTTCTATCATAACCATCTTTATCATAGCCATAGATATTGTAACCATCATGATCATAACCTTCATAGTCATATCCGTTTTGGTCATAGCCATAAATATCATAACCATTATGGTCATACCCACTGCTGTCATATCCTGCCTGGTTGTAGCCATTACGATCCCACCCATCTCGGCTATAGCCTTCCTTGTCGAATCCGTCATGATCATAACCGTAATAATCATAACCATATCTATCGTAACCATCAATATCATAGCCACTACTGTCGTAGCCATTTGGATCGAAACCATTGCGATTATATCCGTAAATATCGTATCCATCATAATCGTACCCTAACTTATTATAGCCGCTGCGATCATAACCATCACGATTATAACCCAGGCGGTCGTAGCCATCTCTATTGTAGCCGAGATAATCGTAGCCATCTCGGTCAAAGCCATCGTGGTCATAGCCCAAATAATTGTATCCTTCAGTGTCGTAAAAATTTGTTTTGGGTACATATCCTGTAGGATAGACATCCTGTTGGGCGCGGTTACATAGTGAAAAATCATGATGATTGAAACCTAAGGGACATCCGCTTGCAAGTCGATTGTAGTAGTTATCGGCTACGCATAACAAAATGCATGGGTCAAATATAGTCCCGGGTGGACAAGGCCAACATGTCGTCATTTCCACGTACGTGTGTGGATGAATGCATTTGACAAAATATCTGCAATCTCCATATGGTGCAGGTAGTATGTCGCCATGGTAGCGGCACCTAGTAGGTGTTTGACACTGCCCAGTACCTATAAGAGAAAAAAGAAAAAATGGTAACTTGAGTGTAATACAATTTCTTTGTCAGGCGATTAGGAAAACTAGAGCATTTCCTAATTTTTATAGAGGCATTTTGATAATTCATGTTGTTTTTAAAGTCGCATTTGTTTAGTGAATTATTAATGCAAACTGTGCTCTTGTATAACAAAAAATTCTCTGTATAACAGTCGCGTACCAGCACGAAAGAAGTTCTGCAGGCATAATCTGTGCATATAAGTTAGTCCAAGAAAAGTTTATTGTGTCTATATTAACGATTCTATTTAATGTCTTCTTGTTATTGTTATTGTTACTGTTGAAATATATAATACACCAAGGCGTCTGATGTCCAACGTTTGGCTCTTAGTATTTATATCGTCTAGGCTAGGTTTCAGTTTGCCAGACGAGCTGAACACATTTGGATTTTAGGGGTAATTCTGTTCACGAAACGTTACGTACGGGCGCGTAAGACATTCAACGAACTGACAGCTTACACATTGCGGCATGACACAAACTAGGGTGAATTTAGTACACCTGGTGAAAAATGCGCAGTTACACTGAATTTTTTTGCAAGGGGGATTCATTTAATTTAAGTACAACATCTGTTTCGCATACATACAGTAAATGTAAATGCAATAATTCCTGAGACACCCAAGAATAATCTCACTGTTAACAACGGATCCTTATACTATAATTACATAAGCTTTCACATGCTAATTGGTTATGATTTTTTTATTTAAGCTCGACTACAAACATTCTATATATAATTTAGACGACGCACGTAATGAAAAGTTGAACAGCAGTGGCACATTCGGAACAGCATGGCTAATTGACAAATACTCACTGGACGCCAAACGCACAAAAAGTAAGAACTATTTGTTTTCTGCACCCGATTTGGCAGTAAATGAAACGGGGCCATTTCACAGTTTAATAATCTAAACTGTTAGCTAGGCTAGCTGAAGTTTCTGTTGAGTTATCAAGAAAAGCCTTGACAGACGGATTACTTGATAAAAATTTGTGGAAATTTGGTTCTTTCACAAATAGCAAAATTATTTTAGAATAAGTTTGTTATGCTTTACAAATTAATAATAATTATTTCATCGTCTGTGATGTGACATAGAATATTATATTGAGAGATATCAAAGTTCATTGTGTATCAAAGGCTCATTATATAACAATGCAGCATTATGTGACAATCACAAAATTCGTCATTATGTAAAACAAATTTTACGTTAGACAATTTTTGCTTTAGTAATTAACAATCATTATCTAACAAAATTATGTAACCTAGGTTTGGTTGTGGTTTGCGGTTGGATCTTGTCACAGAGTGGGTGTGGTCTAATTATTGTACTGGTTCAGTTTCTTTTTCTTCTAGATATGATCTGGCTCCACCTCGGTCTGCAATCTGAGATTTGGTGCGTCGAGGGTATTCTTATCGGGGTGGGATGTGATCTGCCAGAGTTTTGGTTCGGCTAGAATTTAGGCTTGTCATAAAAAGAAACTGAAAAATGAAAAATTATATTGTGTATCCTATACAGATCCATAGTTCGTGGTCATGTTGCTGGGGTAATTCTTGTACACATTTATTTTTAAAAGATCTATCACAAGCAGCACGTTGCATATGGCATGCGGACTAAATTGCGGCTCATAAAGGAGTCCAATTTCTCTATTTTGGTTCAATCAGATCAAACCCAGTCAGATCAGACCGCTGGCAGATTAGACCTCAGTCATAATAAATCCATCATATAACCGGAACTAACTGATTCAAATAAGCCAACCACAAAAAAGACCTCGGTTAGATCAAATTTCAAGCAGACCACTTATGGATCAATCTCAGACAGATCAGGTCCCTAGACAGACATGTCATAAATTACTCATAGAACGATTCTCAGTGTAATTATTACCAATCACACTCAGCCAATAATAGATCTTTGGTAACTCAGACAGACCACTGGTAGATGAGACATCAAGCAGACCTGATTCCCAACAGACCAGCCACAGTTTGAACCAGACCAAGGCATAGTCAGACCCACATCTAGAGCTGAAAGCAACTATAATGCTCTAATGAAAGTGCGATCCAGTATGATAGTAGTAAAAGCAAACTGTAAGAATGTTAATAACTGAGGATGTCCATTATGTAGTGTAGAACAAGATTCAACGCACTATTATTTGTTTGAGTGTGTCATATTAACTAAAATAAGAAAGTGGAATGTAACAAACGGGTATGTATCCAGCTTAAATAATGAAATATTGAAACAAGTAAGCCAGTATGTCAAAGCTGCAATGGAATATCGAAACGATATGGGAGTTAAATATTTGGAAGATATAGAAAACAGCAGCGAATCTGAAATTCAAACAAAAATCACAGTGAAGTGTGACCTCGCAGACACATTTGTGCAGGGTCGTTCTACAGCAACGAAGAGGATCGTGAGTAAGCATCAGTTACCGAGACTGTGGCAAGACCTGACCATAGACCATGGACATCCTGTCACATAATGCATCATTTTTGTTACATAATGATTGTTAGATAATGACGCAAGAGTTGTTGCATAATGGTTGTTACTTGAGGTAAAAAAATTAAAATGCGATACAATTTTGTGCTTTGTTACACAATACAGCATTTTTTAACATAAAATTAATAATGCTGCATTGTTACAGAATGAGGCTTTTGTTACATAATGAACCTTAGCAGGGGGCTAGAAGCGTGGCCTATTTCAAGGGGGGGGGGAGTGGGGATAATTCCCCGGGGCCTCACCCTTCAGGGGGCCTCGCACCAAGGTAACATTTTTTTGCTTTATGCGAACATACTGCCGCCTCTCTCCCTCCCTCTCTCTTGCCGCAGGCGCTAGTATTGACAAGTATTAAGGGCTGGTCTTGGGCTTGTTTTAAGAATAAAGCAGTTTTTCTTTCAGTTGTTCTTTCCTTTAACAACTGTACAACTCCTCCATATTTTCTTTTCGAAAATGCTTCTCCGGCGTTCTAGCAGTTCAAAAATTTTCTGGGTGCCAACCACGGTAGCACCCGCCTCCGGCATACCCGCCTCCGGCGCACCGCCCTCCTCCCCCGATGGGGCCTCACCCCCCCCCCCACTTCCCCGGGCCTCGCCTAGGCTGAAATAGGCCCTGGCTAGAAGAACAGTCAAGCAGTCAGGGTGAGTTAGTTGAAGCTGAGAAAGACATGGAACGGCGGGTTTCATTTATAATAGAGAATGGTTGTTGAGTACAAGTTTCAATACTCGATCTACTTGCCATTAATCTCTATGGCTAATTCTCTAGTTGAAGGAACATGCGCAAGCATTCCAAGCTACTTAAAGCATTTCTGCTTGTTCAGTGTCTCACATTGGAGATTATCTTTGATAATTACTGAGGTTCTTGTCCTGCAATAAATAGTCATAAGCGATACATAAAAAATTTACCAAAATTTTTATACTATTTCAACTATAAACATATACTATGTTTATACTATTTCAACTATAAACATACTATATTCTAACACAGTCACACATTTGCTTTAGTTTTTGCAGGTGTACTGCACCGTCATTTTAATTATACTACTGTTCGGCTGTCATCGTCTACGCTCAATAATCAAGTTCATTCCTAGAGCCTGGCCCTTTTATGTTTTGAATGTTTTTCCATATGTGATTATTGCTGGGGAATATGAAAATAAATTCCATCCCCCTGTCGGAAACTTAGACGTTAACCACCCAGATTGTCATCTTGGGTCTGATAAGCCTGCATGATCTGCCAGGTAGTACAGAGGTATTCACGTAAAGAATCATTTAAGTGGCTTATAAAATAAGCTAGTACTAGGCACCCCAAGGTAAAAAGAATTACGAATTAACGGAGTCGCCCTAAATCATACCTAACATATTGTTTTCAGATTTATTTTTGCAAACCCTTATACATTGTCTTGCAATGTGCAATAAATAAAGAAACAGTCTATATGGTTAAACGTATCAAAAATACAGCAGCATTCGATCTATCTCAAATGATGCAAAATTAAGTGCCATATTATCCCATATTATCTCTTACGGCTAGTTCGTCTCTTGTAACTAATGTAATATTAGTTGCATAAATACCAGAAGGTGTATGAAAGTAAACATTTTATTGATACAACTATGTGGCTATTTACAAATGCGGCGGTGTTGACAGTAACTGATACACTGCCTAAGCTAGCTTTCTTAGATTATATAGGTTAATACAATTCCACAGTCAGCAATTACTAGGCATGCTCAGAGAGGAACTGTCCATCATCACTCAAGGCTCTGTAAGGGTGTTGCTAATGGCACAATGAGTAGGTGACTGCCATTACACTAAATATCCATAAGGAATGGCTGCTCCTACTATTTTCCTACTAATTGATCCGTCGACTTTTATACGCACATTGTTCACTTTTACGCGAAGTGGTATATTCAGCTAGTAAAGTAGGCATGGACTGAATAGTTTTCCTTGTGTCCAATTTATCATGACTATCCTTACGTAGTTTGTACATTACATACTATATTGTTGTTTCCTTTTATTTGTAAGCCATTAATTTTATACCTGGCTGGGGACTTTGGATTACTAGACTTAACTACGCGAGGGCTAAAGTAAAAAATTATATAATGGTGACACGAAATGTAAAAAACAAATAAACTTACAATAACTCAGCAGACATAGCAACAGGAAAATTTTCCTATACATCTCAACGCAGAATAGGTGATAGTTATCGGTCCGTCTTGAGTACTGTTACTAATACACTTTTTACCAGTTACTGTAGGTAATTTGATGTTAACACTGCTAGTTCATCCTGCAAAACTGAATCACACAAATATCAGCCGAAGTTTTTGGTGACTGTCAACAGTTTGCATTGGACATTTGGTAACTACTAACTAGTTAATGAAAACAAGTTAATTACCCATGTAATCATCTTCTATTGAAAGGCAATTGCGCCTGTTAATTTTTCGCCTATTTATCAACAGGAAGTTGAAGGCATACAGTATAGGTCCAGCTCTAGAATTTCTTACCTTCAGCAAACTAGTAACTTAGTTAATCGTATATCATAGTACTGTAAAACATTGTAATTATTCAAACTTCGAAACACACCCGTAGTTCTTCACTTTTATTAGACCAACTTTAAAATTAAAACCCGTTAACGTTACCACATCTTTTTACCCGTTAACGCCTAAAATGTAAAGTAAGAAAAATATCTAACTTGGTGTATGAATGGCTCAATAATTTTAGCTGACGTAACGACGTACAAACTAAATAAAAAAAGAAACGAAGCTCGAAGGGGAGAGAAACTGAAAAAATGAAGTGTAAAAATGAATGAATAAATGATCTAGTAAAATAGTAAATTAATTAGTAACTAATTAAATTCATGAGCGAATGAATCAATGAATAAATTATCATGAATACATGGCTGCATGCAGTGCAGGATATCACGGCGCCACCACGAATGTTTCAAACGAGACGCAAAAATTAGAGTGAAAAATAAGCAGAATGATTGATGTAACGAATTACGGAATGCGGAATAACTGAATTAGCAAATAAGTAAGAAAATAACTGTGTGTAGGCAAAAAAGTTTCGAAATGAAAACTGAATAACTGAAAGACAAAAAAGTGTACATAAATGAAAAAAGACACAAAAATAAGCGCATTGATGAAAAAGCGAATGACTGACTAAAAAACGAGTGAATGGAGCAGATAAGTAGGCTAAATGCAACGAGTAAAAGATGAATGACTAAGCGAATGAATAAAGGTACAATGTGAGAATAAGCGAACAAACAAAGAAGCAAAATAGACTACAAGTACTTCATTGTAGTAAAAAAATATCATCGACAGATTTAGAAGCAATAACAAGTGGACTCTGTTACCTATTGACAATGTATTTAACATATCTATAGTTAAAAGTGGGCCAATTAAGGCAAACATTTCTAAGTAAAACAACGACTGCGTTACCGTTATAATTAAAAATTATACTCTGTAATTCGTGAAAGGATGAACGATGAATTTGCGTGCGGATACCCAGTCTGCTTAGAATGTTCTAAACGAGAAGTCAGCAACGCATTTAGCAGGGGCAGTTCCTGGGTACAGTAGGCCTATCTGATGACTGACTTTGAGAACTTTTAGTTCTTCGCCACCCTTTCACCAATTAGTTTAATATCATATCTCAGATAAATTAATCATCATAATAACTGTAGCAGACTTAGCATTCTTTTTGTTAATCTTACTTATCGTGCACGAGGCGCCATCTGTGACGTGAATGTAAAGCTTTTGGTTTTGGCCAGCTTTTCTGTTTGTTACCTGCTAGTCACCTGTCTGTCATTACACAGCTGTGCTCTGAACAGTCAGGTTAATCCACTTATGGGAGCTGTTGAACATTTATGTTATACTGGACATACTGATTATGTTAATAAAGCATTCAGTGGTATTAACCTCTGTTTACAGTGTTTTCTGTGACTACAATAACTTTGTTACATTGCATCATATTATCGTTTTATGCACTGTGTTTTTCTTCCTGTGATAAATAAATATATACTCATACTAACTAAAGTGAAAAAGACCGAAAAGAATCCTAGTATAATTTGATAGTAGGTAGCTAATTAATTATTTATTATACTTATCTAGTGGTGATGCAGTTGTATAGCAATCCTAAGTTCAAATCCAGGTTCATTACTGGCCTTTTTACGTTTTCTTTTGGTTAAGTCTGGTACCAAAAATGCAATAATTGAAGGTTTAATCCATTATTAATGTAAAATGGCTATCACGCACGGTTGTGATACTACATGTACATGGAAGAAACAGCAGTTTACAGTAATTACAATATAATGAGGGTAAGCACTTTGGTCACTATTTTGATCATACGAATTTTTTCTACAGTACAGTCGCAATTGAGCAATAAATTACCCAGCACTGCAAAACTGCAAAGGCCATTAAATCAAAAAATCAAGCCACAGACAGTGTTTCAGTTCTGGTGTGAAATTTACTCATGTCACAGAAAACACACATTTTAGATAGCTTATTCGGGAGAAAACAAGAAAATTAATTCCTTAATCCTATAACAAGATTTTGCATTTGTATAGGCGTCAGTGGCATAGCAGGGAGGGTTCCGCCGAGGTGGCACTTTTCAGAGGATAGCAACGGTGCTTTCAGAATAGCGGAAATGTGTCACAAAACTTGTATACAAAATGTGTACGTTAGGCAAATATCATTGTCTAATTTGCATGTCGATAATTGTTGTTCGCTTAATGGTTTATAATTTCTTTGTCATAATCATAATGTCAGAAACATCATCATGTTTTCATGACACGTAATGCTGTAGAGAGAGAGGACACTCCTGAAGTAGCTCTAGGTAAGCCTTGGCAGATACCATTGGTTTTTGCTTAATGGAGAATACAAAAATGCTTCTGAACCTATGTATTACCCATTTTTATTTGTGTGGTAATACAGAAATATGCAAAACTTCAAGACAAGTAAACAATAAATGAAAACAAAATGAATTTAAAAAATAAAATTGTGTTTGTTTAAATAAGTATTTGTTATTATAACAACATGCTACATATATTACAGTCCATGAAACAACAGGCAAGCCAATTTAAAGTTGTCTGCAGTGTTGATGAGCTTCAAAAAATAACAGTGTAATTACAATAATAATGTTTGTCTCAGTTTCCAAGGTTAGTATAAGCCTTTGGCAAGCTACGTATATTGAATTTTATATCTAATTTTCAAAGAAAGTTGGTACGAATATTTATCGTAAATTTATATACAACATTAACAACCGCAATCATCACTAAACCAGCTTCACTCAAGAAATTCAATTACATTACTTAACAGAAATTTCATACTCTGCAAAGCTGTCACTCCCATTCAATAACAAATCTACCGTAAGCTCATTAAGGAATAATATGCCCAATATAGTTACATTTGTTACATTTTCAGAAATAGTGTTTAGCATCTTGAATTTGCCAAATAAGATACAACACCAATTTCTCTCTATATAGTTCAGTCTGCTAAGGCTAAATCTTATAAAAATATCTAAAACGCTGCTAGAATGGCTTAAAGAATTGTACCTGAAAGTTTGGCAGCTGTATCCAATCAGCGCCCTTTTTTGAGCTAACAAACTGAACTAACATGATTGTTAACAAGATAATTTTTTAATTTGCTACAATGCATTATTGGCAAAATCTAAAACCTACTAAAATCTGTCAGGCGCTTGTTCTAATTCATTTGCAATGTGCTTCGTGAAGCTGCCATGAGTAAATTGTGTGTTGCAAGGCAAACAAAGAAAGAAAGTTAATAATAATAATAAACAATTTTACTTTACTTGAGAAGGATCTATGACGCCTCGAATTTAAATCTAGGTTTCTACTTTCGTTCACTTCTAATACATCTCTACTACTATCATTACTAATACACGCATGATGTGAAGGAAATTCACGTTAACAGCTCTCTGAAACAAAACTATTGCTTTAAAAATAAAAAAACCGTGAATAATGAGTGAACATAATTCTGGCTATTGCAGACTAATCAAAACCATTTGTTACTGTGTTGCATATAGCAGCTTAATGCCACCTTACACAAATTTAAACATGATTGTATTATCGGGCCTTTCTATGCAAGCTGTACAACTTCCATATAAATGGCAAGTACCAGACACAGGAATATAACAGGCCTATGTTCACTTAGAGTGCATCTTCTGGCATCTTTCTAAGAGCAATCTAGCACCACTGTTGTTCTGCACAGCATTTTTTGTGTTTTCATACCAAGGCCCGATATTGGTGTTGGCTACCACATCACGAAATGTTTCGCATCCTTCCATTGAGCTAAGCACGCCGTACACAGCCTACAAAATCACATCATACTACTAAAATGTATAATTGAAAAACATAGAATAAGCCCACATTTATTAAATGTTTGAAATAACGAAACAACAGTACAAAAGTGAACTTGGATTTGAACAAAGGATCCTTGGATTGCAAGTCTAATGCAATGACCACTAAATTGCATAGCTCCTTATGACCAAAGTATGTCTTAAATCATTCCTAACAGCTTACCAAACCAATTCAGCATTTCCAAGTGTGACAAAAGTAATTACTAACTAACTAGATTACATTAATGTCATTAGTTTAGTATTTGGAATAATCTGTGGTTAATTAATTGATTATTTATAATATTTATTTCAAGATTATCACCAGTGATGAAATTACTGTGTTATTAAATGTATACAATATTCATGTCACTTGTAAATATAGAACTAGATCAGACTTAGTTCGGTCTTTTCAAATTTCTTTCCTTCCAGCTTCATTTTAAAAATGTGATTTCTTTGATTCCATCATGAATGTATAATCTTGATGTTAAGAATAAGTGGGGGTATCCTTGTCCCGAATTTTGAAGTTAATGGAGAGCTGGCTAACAATACCCATTCATACCATCTAGTAGGACAAGACCCTACATATAACAATTTGTTAACAATTTGAAATTATACAATTTCCTCCCAAGACTCACTAAACAGACTTACTACACAGTAAAACCTCTTTATACTTTGTGAGTGCAAAAATTGGCATTATAGCGAGTATGGCATTATATGAGGCGCACTAATACACACATGTGTATGCAAATATAGATGTCTTGTTTTGCTAAATATCTGTGTGAAGTTGGTATCATAAAGGGGGCATATATAACGAGGTATGGCTGTATTTAGTTATTACTAATTATTGTTAAATTGGTAATAATTTAGCTATTACTAATTACAAATAAATTTCTTGTACATCGACTGAGCACTGGTAGTATTTTAAAAATATTTGAGATGAGAAAAATGTTAATTAATCATAATTATGGGAATTTAGAATAGAACGAGTGTTACAGAAACTCTTTTACAAAGCATTTGAAGGTTTCCGGCTCAAATATTGACTGAAAAACGAGTTTTCTCTCTTTTTTGAAGGGTCTAGTAAAGTCTAAGACTTAATCTCTAGTCTACATTTAGACTGTAACAATTTTTTGCTGATTCATTGAATTCTGATCAGAAAAGTTGTTTCGCTTAGGCTTAAAAAGTGGCCCAACCTGCTAGTGCAGGGCAACTTGTTGCCTAAATACCAAGCCTGCCTGAAGTAGATAAAGCTGAAAAAACTCACCAAATCAGCAAGATTAGGTTGATCACCCCCCATGAATTTGTTTCGTTTTCCAACATTCTTCATCCATTGCTGGCAAGCGTCGTAAAGTGTCTGCCGCACATCATCCGTCATCTGATATCTACACAACATAAAATAGTAATTAATCAAGAATATATTGATGACTGCTTTCCCATCTAAGAGTTAACATAGATATTACCAGCTGCACAAATGTTAAAACTTTATTTTACTACATTCTGCAGATGCATTTATATTGGATATTGCAACTTTTGATAAAATATGAGATTCCATGACACAATCCCATCTTATAATATCTAAACTCCAATATTTCTAAGAGCCAAACATGGTGCATAGAAAATATGGCTAGGTCTACCACATCTGAAACAGTTCTACCTAATAGATTTTTTGATATATTACAAATGTACAAAACTTTCAAAAAAAATAAAAATAAAGAAATTCTGGTAAATGTTAAAATATTTACTTTTTCTTCAGCCTCTTTCCTATAAAATACATGACTGTTGCTCCAACGTATATGACAATGTGACGTTCCCAGTCTGGAAACAATCTCTCCCATTCTCCCACTTCTGAGAAATAACAAAATGCTTGCAATGCTTCTCTAGGAGTTCGGTAAACATTCGGAGAAATAAAGTGAACCAGCTTGTTGTCAGCCCATTCCCGCCATTTTTTCTCTTCTCTAAAAACACGTTACAAACATGTTATTATATGTAAATAGCTACCAATAGCCACTAGTTCAATTTCAAATAGTGTATTTAGATTTTGGGTGATTTTTTTCTTTATTTATCTATAATTATGCCCATTAGCAATATTTCATTGCATTATTTGTTTTTATTGTCCGTATTTTGTAATTTAATGATTAATAGGATTTAAGACCATGTAATCAGTAGTGTGGCTACCTACTATAGAAAAAGAGTAGATCAAGTGTCCTTTGGACATTGTGTCACCAGGCTATTTTTCTTTTATGTGTCAACTTTTTTCAAGGATTTAGGCAGCACTGAAAGTTACACCACAGCTGACCAGTGACCACTGACCAATGATATGAGAAATATGTGATAAAAGCAGAACAGTCGTAAAAACAATAATGAAAAATACGTGTATCTCAGTATATTAGGTCTTTGTCTTTGACCCAATTAATAAAGGCTAATTATGAAGATAAAGATAATAATATGTAAATGATATCAGAAATGATGTATTCAAAACTTTTAACTTGACTTATGTGTGGGATAACAATAAGTTTTTACTTTTTTCTTTTAGAAAGAAATGAAGGTTAAAAGAAGTTCAGAAAACTAAAGAGATTCTATTTTCTTACTGCCTTGCTTTGCTGTCTTTTTCAGTACCATACATCACCATAAATTTGTTCATTCGTTCAGTCTTGGGTTTTCCCTCAGAATCAGTAGACGATATGGTAGGATAAAATTTCAGTGCTTCCCTGGGTGATGACTGCTCATCTCGGACTAGGAAAGTCTTCAAGATGCTAATGACTAGCGTAGAATCTCTCAAATACTAAAAATTTATAATAAGGAATTTTCACTGTTCACATTTCATATCCTACACCAAATAATGCATGCAATGGGTCAATAATTACGTAAGTTTCTTTACCTTGGCTGCCCAAATTCCTACAACATTTCAGCCATAACTGATCTTTGACCTTAAACCACCTACTTAAAGACACTGACTACATCACTTATGTCAGTTCCCATTCTGGTACTACAAATACTCAGGCCAAAAGTTTGCTTGTTCAATGCTTTACAGATTTTGAGAACTTTGCAAATCACCTGCAGTGCTGTGCTGATCCACTGAGTCATTACTGTTGGAAAATCTAGAGGTTACGCGTTCAAGAAAACCAAAATTTAAAAGCAAACTCGTATAAAAAATTATGATATACCGATTGCCAATCATATAAGATATTGCCAATAAAATGCACAAAATCCAGCCAACCCAAAATCATGTAGAATAAACAATATTTGAGCTGTAAATAATTTACAAAACTTTCCAGTGCTCTTATAGAGCACTCCCATTGCAGTTGTGCAAAAATATAAACAGATTAGGAGCTCATATAGACTTTATTAATTGACATTACACATTTAAGCAACAAAAAACACGTACCAGCTCTGGTGACCCTTCTGGTGATGATACTAATAATGGCACTTTGCGATTACTTGACCACTTTATTTCTTTGCGAAACACTGGATTAACCTCTACCACATCGTATGACAAGCCATAATAGTCTAGAAAAGCTCGAACTTTGCTGCAGAAAGGACAAGTCTGGTATTGATACAATGTCAGATTTAGTCCTGTAGTATCATATTTATTAATAATCTGCAATGTTTAAAAACAAAATTGAAGATAAATATGATGATAAAGCCAGCGAAATGAAAAAAATAAGTTATAAAAATGACAGGATTTTGCTAGATAATTGTCGGGCAACCGACTGCAGCCACTCTTTTATATTTATACAGTAGTTTTATTTAGAAAAAAGAGAATTAGCCATAGTATAACATTATAAAGAAAGATATGCAGTTTACACAAATTCTATTAACTAAAAACAACATGCACACGCACGCACACACACACACACATACTAAAAACCTAAATAATTAAAATAACGTAAAATTTACATGAGCAATTTATAATTAATTATTACATGTTAAAATACTAGTTTAGCTTGCGCCTGGAGCATTTCCCTAGGACAGTGCACGTTTTTAAAATGAACTAACACTAACTGTTGATATTTAATTCTTGAATTATAATGGTCAATATTTCTTAAATAATGATGAGTTAAACAACATAAGTTAGCCCAGATGAGGTTTTTAAATAATAATAATTAAGAGTTCCATGTTCAATCTTAATAAGCGTTAACATTATTTTACGCTGCAGAATAATATCTGGCAGCAACCTCTTGTTGTCCAAGTAGTGCATAAAAATATAAAAGTCTGATGTCACTAAACTAGTCTTGCTTGTAGTAAGTATAGAGCATAAAACAGAAACAACACTAGAACTTAAATTCAAAAAATAAAAAAACTAATTGCCTTGGGCCTTACTGGGTTTTTGTAATTTGAAAGGAAGTCAGCTTATATTGTCTCCCAAGCTGGAAAAGATATGATCTTTTGACATATTTTCTAAATTTTTTGCTGGAGAAACTTACTACTCCATTCTTTGTAACTTTTTAAAGTGTCCAAGTACTCAAAAACAATATTTGACCATTATAATGTCTCTGTCTTGCTGTTAAACAAATTCTAGTTGCAGAAATTTTGTATGACTAGAAAAAATAAAAATAATTATAATACACACTTTACATTGACTCTCATAGTACACTCATATCTCGTTTGCCGGACCTCGTTTATACGGATATCGGAATAATCGAAAAAAATGTGGACCGTTAGAATGTCCCACATACTACGGGCACAGTCCGTTGTTTCACGAGCTGACCGCTAGTAGGCAGCCCGTCACTTTGTTTACATCATGTAGAAAAAATATAGAGTCAATTATGCGGAGTTATTTGAGTCAAATGCCGACAGATTCTATATACTTTTGCGTAAGAGCGATCTGTACTAGACGTTTTTAAGACAAATAGGTACTACGCAATGAGACAATGTAGATTGATTCTACGTTACCATGAGTCTAATACACGGTGCTACTGTACTAGCTTAGTATCAATAAATACGGACAATCTGCAAATTCGGACCAACGGCTCCCTGCTTTTCACCGGCAAACTGAGGTATGTATGTATATTTCAAAATACATTCCCTGTTTGTTTGTCAGTAGCTTTTGTGATTCTTTGGCTGATTACCAGTAGGCAGTGAGCTAAGAATAGGAGTGCTTGAGAGGTAGTCACCCAGTGTACCAGTCTGTGCATCGAAATTTATGTATCAATTTCTATATCTCAGATGCAAAAACAAACTTTTACTTGTTTTAGAATGGAATTCCGATTAGCAAAAAAATTGAAAATTTGCATTGATTCAGTTTATGTGTTATTTGTTAACTTCATCAATAGAATTAAAAAATCCAAATGTACTAAGGTTCAGTTTTAATAATCGTAATACAGAAAACACCTACCCTTCGTGACAGTACAGGTTGTGGTCGGTGACGCTCAATAACGGTCACATCACTGCTTCGCTGCTGCTTTCCGCTGCGAGCTCCGTCATAGGAAAAAGAAGGAGCAAGAACAGCACCTATTCCGCCAATGGAAAATCCAACCACCATACTCCCAGTTACCACCCATTTTAATGCAATGCTTCGTTTTGGTTTAACTGTTTTTATTGTGTTTACAGTGTTAGCAAAACATCGAAATTTCAACGTTAAACCCGCAATTGATTTTGGCAGACGCGTGCACGGACAACACAATAACGTCAGAGCACTATGAAATGGAGACGACAATGTTCTTACAAAAATGTACATGACTCAGTAATTAATCTGACTAATTTTGCACATGGAACAGTGTGCAGCATGCAGAATACTCAAAAGGCGGTTGACATGTTTACTTGGCATCATTTCTACGTGTTGCGGCGCTAAGTCAGTTGTTTGCAACTACAACAATTCACTTCAAATCTGTTCATTTCTACACATGGCTGAAGAGTGGAGACTGCAGAGTACAATACAAATGAGTACATATATTTAATGAGCTACACGCAAAGTACTTCAATAAATTAACACATGTATACATACAAAAATGAAATAATTTTTCATATTTTCGCCTGATTTTTTTTATTATGCATGGCATTCAAACACGAATAGGTGTGGTCCATCCTCTGTTGGGTTTTGCAATTGTCTCTACTACTGATACAGTGGGAACAGAGTCTTTTATTTTTTGCTGACGTGATTTTGTTACGCCTATGCAATTTATTACATGTATTTATAGCCTGTAGGTATAAAAACGGCTCTGTGTGGTACGGCTCAGTATGGTATGTGTATTTTATACTTTTGTAAAATCTTAATCTACACTTTCTTCCTAATTTCCTGTTATCATTATAATATTTCTTTGAAAAACAGTGTTTTCTAGCTGCTTCTAGATAGCTGTTTTCTGAAATTCGTTGGTTCTTAGATTAAACGAAAAGTTTCTAACATTATAGAGATTTTCCACCAGGCTTCCATTCACTGGTTCATCGTATTCAGAGTTAGTCTTAGCTAAGATAATAGGCACTTATACGTTATCTGTAAATGAAAATCATAAAGATAATAGTAAGATTTTGAGATCAGAACAAGTGAACTCACGGAGGAGCGTTTAGCAGGTTGCACAGCTTTCCACCTATATTTAACGAATAACATGAAAACCACATGCATGACTCCCGTTGAAAGCATGACTACTAACCATTGTCATATATTTAGGGTTTCAGCTTTTTTTATTTATTCTTATTTTTCCTGGCTAAAATACTTACTAAAAAAATTACAAACATGGTTTTTGACCCATGTACAATGCGAAAAACTTTGTTGCTGCAATCACTAGTAATTACTCCTAAAACTAATTCATGCACATTAGATTGGATATGGGAGTGGGAGATAATTGGTAAATTCTTGTATATAAGCAATTTAGAGCGGTGGTAATATACTGGTGCAAGCTGCTGCCTCTGTGTGTAACATTTGTCACAACGGTCTCGTAACTAAGATTAATTAAGACTTGCGAATGTATGATGAAGGCTTTTGGCACAAGTAGGGGTGAGCAAGTGCTACCAGAAATGGAATTTTTGGCTTTCGAATTTGAATCGTCTCGAGTTTCAAAATTTCTATGAAAGATATTCGAATAAATTTTGAATCAGTAATAAAAAAATACCAAAATAAGAATGTGCACAAAAATTCATAGCTTTAATTTTGAATGGTACCAGCAAAACGTTGGCGTTGTAGCTGTCAAGTAAAAAACGCACTGTTTTGCTTCTCGAGCTTGCAGTTCGAAGGAAATGTAACATTTTTGAACGTAATTTTCTGAAACAGCACCCCTACTAATTTAACCTTCAATTATTATTATTGAAGCTAAAATACCAGCCTATTATTAACGTCTCTCTAGATTAACTAACCAGTCTCTAACTAGATTAACGTTTCTCTGTAGGCTTGTATGCAGGCTTCAAGTTCGCAGTTTAAGGACAGTTTTCTTAAAAATGTGCCAATATACTATAGTAATCGACGCCTCGGCACGGGAAAAATCGTTATCTTAGAAACAGTCCGAAACGCTGCGCTAGGACTAAACTAAATCACATGCTAGGCATGGTGTGCGCTTGGCACAACTAATGATTAGGGCTCGCCAGTTACTTTTTAGAAAGTAAATGGAATAATAAACTGAAATTACAAACAAATAAACAAACGATCAGTAAAAAAACATTAAACATAGATATACGATGTCAGAATAAATAGATTCCGTACATTCACCATTCACAGTATCAAGAGTCTTCGTGCACACGGGACACTCATTTATTCATTATAGCGCCCTCAGCTGGAGCATGTGCGCTGGACCCCTCTTGGCGCGGCGCCCAATTTGAAGAATCGGTCAAATGGGCTTATAACCGGCCTTGTCGGACAGTATGTTCTTTACCATTCTCTAAAGTTAGTATCCTTCAAAATTAAAGGCGCTCCATCGAGGTGTTTTTGTGTGAAATCCATCTGCATAAGCAATCTACGTCTTCTTCGTTTCCTTGATGGCTGAATTGATTTGGGAAAAGCTTTTGTAGTCTACTCGTGATCTACCTAGTTAATTATTAAGACTTCTGCATTGTAACTTCCTGATCCATTTTTTCCTTCACTTTATCTTACAAATTTTTCTTACTTATAACATTTGACTATTTTACCTGCTATAAACCCTGTACACGGCCATTAAAAATGAGTGTACAATTATTAGAGAAAATAAAAAGTGGTGGCTTGTGTTTATTGCCGGACGTTCCAGAATGCGCATATTGTACTGCAGACATCCCGTTTCAGTCTATGGGTTGTGTGTATTTCATATAATTTCTGTGATTGGCGGACACAAATAATAGTTTCCATAATCCAGAGCTGGGGTATTAGTATAAATGCTGTTTGCCCCTCGACTATGCTAACTAAAACTGAAATTTTGAATGTAGTGGCACCACCGCAGATAGAGGAAGGTCATGCCATCACAACATTTTGTTCTCATTGGGGTAACATGGGATCTATGAATTTTGATGAATTCTGTTGCCAATGCTTGTCAAGACGTCCCTTAAATTGTTCAATGTTTGTTGCCTCAACTACATTTACTGGAAGCTTCTTCCTCGGATCGACAAATACAGCTGGCGTTTTGACCAACTGTCAGTTTCCAATTTCATCCTGTAGGTGTCACCAGCCCAACTGGCCTGACCACGTTACTCACTAGTTATTAGCAATATCTTGCAATTTAGTATTAAAATTTCACTTTTTTGCGAACGATTTCATTGTTACGTATAACACTTGGTTAATTACTTGTCATTTCATCATTCACTTGTAAATAAAAGTCGAAAGTTTGTTTTACTGCTACAGACGAAGACATAGACAGTTGACTGGCTGTAGATTGAAGAAGAGTTTGTATATAAATTTTGAAAAGGTACGTTTTTCCTAATCTAAAGTACTATGTGGCCACTTTGTACTTGTGCACTGCAAAACGCCGCGTATGCACGTAGGGATGAGCAAACTCTACTGGAAATCGAATTCGAAATTTAATGGAAAGGCAAATTCTAAATCTAACAAAGTACAACATTTTCTGAAAGTACTTTTGACGATAGAAAAAAATAATTTTTAAATTCAACTGTTGCTAGATGGTTTACGTTTGGAATAATTCATATGGTAATCAGTATTATTAAATTTTAATAAAAAAATGTAGGATATCTAGTATAAATCCATTGTTGTTGGACTCATAGTCATATATAAATATATAAAAAACACAGTTTGGCAAAAGGAATGGAATTTTTGGCATTCGAATCGTATCAGATTTCAAAATTTCATATCTGAATTGAATTCGAATTCAGTATCAAGGATATTCGAGTAAGTTTCGAATCAGCAATAAAATTATAATGTTCAGAGATGGCGAAGACTGCATGTAGCATTGCATCACCAATTTACCACTATAGTGACTGATTGTGCAGCTAACATTAAGAATGTCACACTTACTGTTGTAATGAATCTACTTTTACTTATCGTTTTTAAGTGATAAGTGTGCTTGCAAACTAAAACCGTCCATAAGTCGGCATAGTTAAAACTATGTTATGATACTTCAAAGTAGAAAGCACCAAAAATTTGGTCAAATGTCGATTTTTTATTTTTTCATGAAAACAGATGCTAAATATATTGGACTTTTATATTCTAATATATATCAAATTATCAGGAAAATGTCCAAAAAATGCTAAAAATCTAATTTTATAACGCCTTGCCCACTTTTCCTTCTAAAAACTAGTACCGCAATTGTAAAAGGAATTTGTATTTTCTAACTCCGATTGTAGCTCATTGAAGCTGTCATTTTGCTTCGGATTTTTTCTGTTGACAAGACCAGATCTTCGTCAGGAAGAGTCTTCTATTGGATTTAAACGTAACTTCAATTTGCTCTTGTAAAGTCCATAGCAACCAGACTTTTGTACTGTTGCTAAGTGTTTTGTAGAGACGCTGCAAAAAACATTGGCTAACTTTACCTGCGATTTTCTCAAGATTAAGTTTTTCAGTGCGCAGCCTGCATCTTATTTTTAACATGGGTTATCTCAGCGTAGAAATAACGTAGAGCGATGAGCTGCCTACTAAAATGATCCTCATGAAATGGAGATTCAGGATATTTGAATAACTAGAAAAGCTTAATTGTCGACTTATGGACAATTTTGTTATTCAAGCTACTTATTTGCAGTGTACAACAGCTTGCAAAGGTTGTGTATATTGTTTTTGTCTTTCTGCAGAAACTATTAATGATTTGTTAAAAAATATTGTGCAGAAATTATGACTAAACTGTTGTGATTACATGATATTTGAAATATTTTAATGACAAAGAAACGAAAGTAGATAGTGCGTTTAATTATTTTAGTTCATAATTTGAGGTTCAAATCAAATTAAAATAAAAAGTCTTTTCAAATGAATTTCAATTTGATTCGAAATTTCAAACTTGAATATTCGTTGCTGACTCTTAGCCAAAGTGTAGTGCTTCGTCGTGTCTAGAGCATTTGTGTTGGAGGATGTGGAACAGCTGTTAATAGGCAACTGCATGCGTATCATTTCTACCGCTGCACACAATTTTCGAACTTTGTTATGCAAAACCATTTTATTTACATGTGTTAGGAAATGAACAATTTTGAATAGGCAAAACTCCGAAAACAACCAGATATAATAGAAATAAATTTTATTAACATGTACAGGGATAGTACACTGTCATTTTTGTTACACAAAAAGTAGTAAAAAGTAAGTAAAGTTTTGTTATACACTTTTTCATGATGTCGTTGGATGCACTTATAATTTTATGAACCATGCAGGATGCATAGCATCTTGTTCCACATTTTTTTATGATGATTTGAATGATTTAAAAGATTGTGCAAAAAACCCAAGTTAGTTGGTGTACATATGTTGTTATAATTCATTTTTAATCATGTTTGCTGCTTTTTTTTCAAACTTATTAACCAAACATGGAATTTCAAACATGAAATTTGCATGATTAAAGTATTATGCAGGAAAATGGCACTAGTGGCTCAAGTATTTTCAAAATGTGTAGGCAGGTTACATGTATACATACATACAATGTTTGGATTGGATTTGGCCGTTAATTAGAATACAATTTTGAAAAACATTTCCAGCTTCCTATGTGTGTCTGATCTGCAAAAAAAGATTGAGCTTCATCTCCACTACAGATCCAGTCTGCTAATTTTTGTGTAAAAACTCCCGGAATGATTTGTCGAATCGGGCATAAGAATGTTTGGTATCTCGTGCCCACATTCTTTTCACAAATATTGCAGTTTATTGTTTTTTAAATGTATTTTTGTGCATTTGAAACATTCATTGTTGGGTTAATTTATATTTTAGTGTAGCATGATGGATCAACAACAAGTCAATTCTCCTGCTGAAGGTGTGGTTAAATCCGCATCCCAACTGAAAAAGGAAGCAAAGAAAAGAGAAAAGTTGGAGAAATTTAATGCTAAAATTGAAAAGCAGGAAGCAAAAAAGCAATTGTGCAAAGAAGAGGTTTGTTTAGCAATTTGTTATTTGATTGCTTACTGTTATGGATGTGCAGAAATCATAAATAGTGTTGCATTGAAGTTTACTCATTTCCACAGTATGTGAGCAAACTGTCTTACTCACATGAAATCCAAAACTTCTTTGCAATTTGAATCTCTTGTCTCTTGAAAACTTGGAAAACCCTTATATAGGCTTGCAGTGGTACACCCAGAAGTAGCTAAAAGAGTGTTGCAGGAATCATGGAAAACATGTGTAACTGTAATTTCAACACCTGTTTGAAAATGTTTTTATCACTTTTGTTCAAAATTTAGTCTCATTTTCAGTGAAAATCTGTTGTATTTTTTGTTTTGTATTTTGCATTAAACTCTGACGGGGATACTTTAGTATGATGTGATGGAGAGCAAGCGTAGTTCAAGTTATTACAATTGACCAATGAAACTGTTATATGCTTAAAAATGAAACGGTTTCTGGAAAGTCTGAACATTGTAACTCTAAGCACAAGTTTGATGCATAAAGTACATGGGATAACCCAAACCCACAGACAATAAGATTAGCACTTAGCTTTGACTAGTCACTGGCTTTGTTTTGGGTGGTTTTTATATAATAAATTAGTAGATGTGACTTTGTCTCGCAAATCTTAATTTAATCAGTTTTTGTTGTGATTACTTTAGTCTATATTGTATTTTCATTTCAAAAATGGAAATGTATCAAGAAGGAATTAATAGTATTGTATTTGATTCTGCTTGAAAATGAATGTTTAAGTACATTTTACTGATCGAACAAATCCACATTTAATTCAATTTGCTAAAAAACTCAAAAGACAGGTAATGTGAAAAGTTAGAGCTCAGTCTGGATTTGAAGAGGGGACCTTTTTACTTGCAAGGTCTTTTTTCATAACAGCCGTACCACCGTGCTTCTCGGTGATTATGGCAGTCCAACTTTCATGCCCATATAGATAGTCGCCATTTCGGCATTTCCAATGTTAGATCACTCATTAATGATGATCTTGTTATAGGCTTATAAATAAAAGTGCTTTCTACACTCCATATTATTTGTTCTAGAAATCTCAATTGAAGGAAAAGAAAGAGAGGAAGGAGATAACTTATGATATCTGCACGCCACCAGGAGAGAAAAAAGGTGTGCACAATTGTTTTTACTGGGAATGTGGTTTGTAAAATAAACAGTTTGAGGGCTGCTTTATGACAGTTTTTCAGTTACCAGCTTAGCAGTGTGTGCCTTGTAAGTAAAATGTCACTTCCAAATATTGAAAATATATTTTGCTTGCTATTAGATTATAATTTGGGGTGCCTTTCAAAATGAGTTTGTTTAAATTCATGAGTAGGGACTACAAGCTATATTTGCTACAGTTATGACTTAGCTATATGGTTAATAGTTAGGCAAAAGCACGTGCATGTGTAACACTAATTGAATGCAAGGTGTCGAAGGTAACAGGTTACATACAAATTTAAGTAAGTTCTTAGCAAGAAAAATTTGGTGGCCAGTAATCCTATTTGTTTGTAATTTACTATCCTAAAAACCTTTTTTATATCAAGTCAACAGAGTTTTTTTTGGTGCACAGAAAATTAGAAAATTATGGAGTTTCAAAAACATGATAAAAGTTGCATAACTAATTATGGAGTGTAAATGTGGGATAAGTGGTAACACACTGATTGAGTATGTCTGCTGCTTAGGCCTGGTGTGTTTAGAATGAATGGATGATTTATTGATTACAAGTAATTATTATTAAGTCTCTGTTATTATAGACTACAGCTGTTATAATAATTATACACAGCTTGACATAAACTAATTAACAATTGTAGACCGATAATTAGTTACATACAGCTTACACATGTTAGAGTTGTGCATTTGCTTAAATTCATTTGTACAACAGCATAATTTTTGTAGCATTTCCACAGACCTACAGTTACTGACTACCCACAACTTGCAACTGTACAGAATCGTTGCTGTGAGTGCAGCTTTCAAATTGTACTTCGTAACAGACTCATTTCAATAATTGCAGCATGTTTCAGTCTGTGCTTTGTCTTGTCTTTGTAGTGCTCCTTTAGTGCGGAGAAAATCATCCCGCCGCTCGTTATTACTGCTTCTGAATAAATGAACTTTTCACCGTATGTGATACATACATTTTCACTAACCAATACCAATCTGTCAATCTCCATGTGATGACCCTGATCTTGTATTTTCTATAGGGGAATCAAAGAGGGGCATGCTACCAATACCAATCTGTCAATCTCCATGTGATGACCCTGATCTTGTATTTTCTATAGGGGAATCAAAGAGGGGCATGCTGCGCTAGTTTTACATCTCATAACAGAAGGGAGCTAGTATGATAGTCACTAAATGTATGGATGCAGATTGGCCTAAGGCTGATGTTAAAAATACTGGGGACTATGGCCTATTTGCACTCTATACACTCATGGATCTGAAGAAAAAGAAAGATCAAATGCCAGACATTAAAATAATTAATCAAGCAATTTAATCATTAACAAATTCCAAAGTGATTCGATCTAAGCAAAACTTCAGTAATAACAAAGATATAGCAATATTGACAAAGCTTGGGGTTAGTAGGGTATATACATTTCCATGAAGTTCATGTCTGCCCACTATGTACCTAGGTTTTTTGGAACACTTTTCCTTTAAAGCGAACGGTTTGCAGAACGGTAGCAATACGTCGTATAACCTCTGCGTCTGAATACAGTTGTGATTCCAAACTTCGTCAGAGAACTACCAATTAGTCTTTACCCAGCAAGTAGCATCGAAGAACATTAGGCTTGTATACATGATACTTATGTTATCAGTGCGACGTTAGTTACGATCGTAACAAAAGCGAAAAGTATCTGTTACCACCCTGGATGTGGTTCTGTAGTAGGTCGATCCATTTGTCAGTCAGTGGCTAACTCCACTACTGCAGACTCCAGGCCAGCATCTCTGGGACAACTCTGGTTGACGACCACAGGTTACACCAACTAGGCTCTCACAGTATCACCATGTACATTATACACCATAACTTGTGTGAAACTTTCTAGTACGGCATTGCTCTTCAAAAACATATAACTTCACAGAGACGAGTAAACAACCTGTCTCGTTCTGTGTCAAGTTGCCGTGTATATCTAAACAGTGTTGAACGAAGTTCATTAAGAAGCCACTCGCTTAAACAGCTATAATTTGTTCACCTGTGCACTATCGTTAACCTTGACTTAGCTACTGCATTACAGCCGTGATAGGGCAGACACGAGTGGGTCAGACGGCATTCAAAAGCGGGTTTGTTAGTAGGTGCCTACATCCTAACAAAATATCAATAATTAATAATACAATTAACTATCACTGCCAGTAGCTAAATATCATACATATCAATTAATTAAACATACAGTATGAATAGGGCTTAATGTTGCATAAGCATAATGTGCGAACTATTAAATGTAGGGCGAAACATGACACTCCCCATTGTAAATAATCATGTATTTTGTTTTTACTTCATTTACCCCATGTTGTTTTCTGTGCCAAACTCCTGGAAGGCTTTTCTGCACAACATTGTCTTGCATTTTGATAATGCAAGAAGGACAGAGTCATCCATAATAAAAACCCATGAAGTGGTTTAGATAGTCATCATTGTCCTTGATAATAGCCCATTGTGCCTTATAAATTAAGTGTCATCTGAATAATGCATGTCTATTGTTAAGTGGCGTTTACGTAGCATCCGGATGCATATACGTTTTGGGGGTGCGGAATAGATAAAATCAGTTTATATTATTTTCAATGCACCCGTTTCTGCAGCCTGCATTATGCGTTTTTTTCTGCAGCTATTCTACAGGTTGAACAGCATACGCATCCGGATGCTACGTAAATGCCACTTTAGAGGATGAGCTTAACTGGATGCTCAGATAGAAGTGAGATTTATTTTTTGTTTGAGTAACTATTGTTACCACTGATTTCTTGATAAGTGTTATCAGTTCAATAAAATATGTGGATTAGTGTAACCTGTAGGAGTAATTCTATTCTGATTAAATAATTCTTTTGTTTAAGATACTAGTTGCCCAATGCCAGACTCATATTCTCCAGCTTATGTGGAGGCTGCTTGGTATACCTGGTGGGAGAAAATGGGATTTTTCAAACCAGAGTACAACGACAAGGTTTTACGGCTTATCATTCTTTAATAGAGTATACAAAAATTTTATGTGTTTTTGTGCGATGAATTTAATTGCAAAAACGTGCTTTGCTAGATCACAAATTACAGTAGTTTTAGTTTTTGGATTTGTTGTATTGTTTTTATTATAATTAATGAACTAGTGCAGTATTTATTACTGTGTGTGCATTATCTGTAACTGCATGTACAAAAAATTGTTGTCAAGGTTTTTGAAATGAGGTCATAGTGGACAAGGTTTTATATAGAGCTTAATGGTGGTGTAGGGTCTAGGCGAGTGGCAAAGATGGGGACCCTAGACCGACATTTGGATCCCCAACAGGGTGTGATAACTTCCTAGTAATTTACTAAGCTGCCCTATAACGTAACATAGAACAATATTGCTAAAGCAGTGTTAATAATCAGAATAAATTCTTTAATTATGAAAAATTTGCCTGAAATTTGTAAGAAGTGAATGTTTCTTTGCAAGATTTTTAATATTGCAGATTAAAATTAAAATTGAATAATACTGTATGTGTTGAACTTTTTGGATGTGTTTTCAGAATCCTGATAAGGCTGACAACATCTTTATGATGTGCATACCCCCTCCAAATGTTACTGGAACGTTACATCTTGGTCATGCCCTCACAAATTCATTAGAAGATGCTTTGACACGTTGGTTAGTAACTTTCTTGACATGTTTTTACAATAGAGTAGTATGTAGCGAACAACAGAAAATGCTGTTAGCATGACTTATGCATTTTCATTACAGGCATAGGATGTTAGGTAAGCCAGCATTGTGGAATCCGGGATGCGATCATGCTGGCATCGCCACGCAGGTCGTAGTGGAAAAAAAACTGTGGAGAGAGAAGATGCAAACTCGACATGACATAGGCAGAGAAAAGTTTGTTGAGCTAGCTTGGCAGTGGAAGCGGGAGTAAGTTTCTTGCTGTATGTTACATAAAAAATCCAAGCTACTCTACCAGTGAAATTCACTTCACTACTAGGATTTTTCCATAATTATATACCATTAATTTAAATGTCAGTTTAAGACGTTATAGTCTAAATTTTTATTTGGATAATCATTTTGTGCCAGTCTAAGTAAGTATTCTTTGTTTTGGATTAAGCTATATAGAACAATTGCATTGTAAATTACAGTAGTATATTCATTTGTATATTCAAGAAAAGTGTTTATTTATATTTAAAGTTTTACTTTTTTCTTCAAAGTAATTCTTTATAATCTTCACTTTTCTCGTGTTATTTTCATTTTAAATTCCGACAAAATATACATGCTTTCTATCATGATTATCACGATTACTATTAATATTATTATTATTGTTATTGTTATTATTATTATTATTATTATTATTATTATTATTATTATTATCATCATCATCATCATCATCATCATCATCATCATCATCATCATCATCATCATCATCATCATCATCATCATCATCATCATCATTATTATTATTTGTTAGGCCAAATGTTACATTTGTTTTCGTAGTTCTAGCAAAATTTTATTTCATGCAAATTCTTTTGTAGGTATCGTAGCATTATCTTCGCTTTCATTATTTTCATTTTCACAGAAATCTCGAACATGTCTTGCTTTTAATTACTTTCTTAAACAGTTTAATTGCATACCATGTTTAATGCCTTATCTATTAGGAAAGGTGACAGAATTTATGATCAGTTAAAAAGATTGGGATCGTCTCTGGATTGGGATAGAGCTTGTTTTACCATGGAGCCGGTAAGTTACACTAAGTGATCTGTAATGCAGTTATGAACACTAGCATAATTATACATTATTTTTCCCTACATAAAAGTGCAGTGGGCCATTATAATTCATTTTTGCAGCCTGTAGATGCACTACAATTTTTTAAAATCAGTTATAAAACTTGCAAATTGCCTTTTGTTTTTTTTTCACATTTTTGTGCTAGTAGAAGTGTCTGGTAAGCATAATTATGCATTACTTTGGTGCTATTGTAATTAGTTCTTTATGACTAAAGCTGTAGGGTGGTTATGAAATATAAAAGATACGAATAAAGAATACACTTTGCCTAGTGACAGTTAAATTAGATTAACTCGTGCAATTCTGTGTTTTGTGAAACTCCAGAGAATGTCCATTGTTTAGTATTCTTTCCTAAAATAGGTACTCATATGTTTGCTCAATTTCAGAAATTGTCACGAGCTGTCACAGAAGCATTTGTTTGTTTACATGATGATGGCACCATCTACAGGAGCAATCGATTAGTGAACTGGTCTTGCACACTTAAATCTGCGATATCTGACATAGAGGTGCTTTTTTCATTTTTAATTTCTTTAAAAACATGAAAATGCTCAATATTTTTGTCTGTTGCTGTTTTTCTTTTGCTGTGAGTTTTACTCTTCAATCTGCATTGGAGCAGACATTTCTTACTAATGTTGCACCAGATCCACTTTTGTCAGTTCCAGATTGGATCCAGATCTATATGTGTCAGATCCTCTCCCGGATCCGGATCTACAAACTAATGTAAACAATATTTCATTTGTTTAGCCTTTTGTTCATGTAATTGCATCGCCTGTCAATTTTAAGGGTCTCTGAGAAATTTTAAGTGTAGCTACCACAAACGTTGATGTACAATAATTTTGAAAACTTGATCCAGACTTGGTTTAACCAGAAAAAATGCCATAGTATGCTTTTACTGCATGGAAGTGAATGACTCTTAACTTTTAGCAGACATTTTTGCAACAATAGTGCTATCTTTTGTGCTATTTGCTTCAAGGAACCACAGTGTGAAGATTGCTGGTATCGCTTGCGCTACAAGCAGTCCGTCATAAAAACTAAGCAATATTTTCGTAAATTCCAGAATATTTTAGTAGAAATCCTTCATATTCTTTAAAAAAATCAAGACTATTGAGGTAATTCAACTGTTATGCACATTTTTTACCTTCTCTATTTTTTTCACAATCAGTAGTTTTACGAATTCAAAAATAGAAATACTAGCAATGCAAAATTGGAAGAAAATTTCTGTCAGATTCAGATCGGATCTTGATGCATTAATATCAGGACCCGAATCATCCTGGTGCATCCTTATTTCTTACCTTAAATTGTTCATTCATTAATATTTTTTTATTATTATAAACCAATTTCATCCCAACTGATGTGAAGACAGTGCCTCTTCATGATCATTGAATTTACCTTGAAATTTGATTTGGTCATGTGCATCTTGAAGTGGAACAAAAAGTTGTACAACCGCAGCAAAAAATTTACGCGACTCCTTTTGATGTAAAGTCCAAGGCTGTGACTATCGGAATGTACAGATTGGTTCATGATCGATCCTTCCATACCCAACTGTAGGCACAATATATGGCTAGCGCCTTACCCTGGAATCTGGCACAGCTGTGAAACTACATACTTAACTTCAGAATTTGAGTAAGACACCAAATAAAATTGATTTGAATCACCTTTACTTGATTTTCTTGAAAAAAACGATTCAGGGTGTTTGGTCTTCAAATGACATTGAACATTGAAAATGTCACCTGCTTTTTTTGAAACTCTAAACCTATAAGACCTCAAAACCACTGAGTTAGCATGAAGTGCCTGATTCTTGACAATTGTTCTTGGACTAATTACTGTAAATCTCTGCAATAATTTTTGAGCATTTTTGCAGGTTAGTAATTGTTCAGTACTAAATGTATTGTAACTCACAAAAACATTTCAGGTAAAGCCATACTATTTATGTGAGCCTACAGTTTCTCAGGAGTGCCTTCGTTAAAGCTTATGGCTTTTGTACAAATCCAATGATTTTATTTCTGCTGCTTCTGTTTGTATCCTGTTTAATGCCAAGGAACAGCTATCCCATTTTTTTCCTGTCGAACCTGACAGCAGTGGCAGTGCTACAAATGCAGAGGGTGTTGTAAGACAGTGTGTTGCTAAGTGTGCAGACTAAAGTGCAAAAAAGATAGAAATTAATGACTCAAACCTATCGCCTTCAACAAAATTTTGCTATGTTTGCACTTTATTACTATAATTTTCAAGTGACAAGTTTATTTCTTCTGATAAGTGTCAGTGTTTGCTTGAAACTTCACTCCATTATTTAGTATGTTACTGGTTAGAAATGAAAATTGCACAAACTTGCTTTCTGGACACTGCTAACGGTGATTTTGAACAATAAAATTTTTAACCAAGCATAATCGGGTCTGGAAAATCTTACTGGAGTGCTGGACGTCCGCGGGATACTTCTTCTGGCAGAGGGACACAAATTTTTTCTTGAAGTATTTTTCTCAAAAGTTTAGTAGAAAAAAATTGGCTGTTTCCTCTCTTTATTAATAAAAAAAGCAAAACTGTTCCGCGCTCTAATACTCCTCAAAATAACAACGTAATTGTTGCTTGTCGTAACATTTTTTCTACATGCTGCAAGTTGTCCCTACATATAGCATTGTGCTCAAAAACTTAGTGGTGGGCCAGGGGACAGAATGTGCATTATAATTATGCAGTAACTAAATTATTGCTAGTAACAATCTCCTTCGTTTTATAAATAGGCCTGCTGTTGTAAAGATAAGATATATTGATTTTTGCAGCAGCACTGTTAACCTTCCAAGCCCTAATATATTAGAAATACTAAAATTTCACTACATAATAGTACAAACTTAAAAGTGTTATCTTGCGACTCATTGATTTGTGGCTGGCTTCAAATTGTACTATTGTAATTACGATAGCAACTGGCCTTGCCACTTAGTCACCAACCAGTACAAGTCATGTGCTAATGTCTTAAGAACTTCACCGTTTAATTCCTTTATGACACTCAAAAATACATCCTTCAGTAATCAGCAGTTAAGCAACATCAGACATAAAAAGTCCCTAGATGGGTGAGATATTTTGCAGAATTACTGTTTGAAGTTGTGTCCTATTAAAGTGATAAACAGTGAGTCAAGCAAAATTAATGAGTTCTTTTTAGTATAATTCTTCAAGCAAAATTAATGAGTTCTTTTTAGTATAATTCTAAGAATTTTTGTGGAATACTACCTAACATAAGGCAAAATTATCTTGCTAAGTATCACAGTTTTAAATCACTTAATTCCACATGTGTAAAATTCATATTTTCAAATTTTCGTGGCCTTTTGCTGCAACCCCCCCCCTCGCAACTACCTCGATACTAGATACACGAATCTCTTGGCTTGGTCAATGACCAGGCGCCAACTTTTAGACCCTGGGACATTTCTAAGATCTCCACCCCTGAGCTTATTTATGAATATATGTCATTATTTACTTAATGTACTACAATGTGCACATCTCTGAAATTCAATTTAACAGAGAAACTGAAATTTGGGTGACGTTAGTGGCAGCACATTTGTTGGTATGCCTGTTCAATCAATATAATTTGTAACTGATTTGAGCACATGTGAAAATTCATTAAATAATAATGATAATGGGCAAAGTCAAAGGACAACATTTATTTTCTGTTGCTCATGTAACAGATATCATACAAAACCCCCCTAATGGCGAAAGCCAACAAACTTTATCATTCTGCCCCCTACAGTTCTTTTCTCTTCGGTCACATCTATGAATTGTTCTCTTACAATTTTATCCTTTGGAAAACATAAAAAAGATCTTTTGTGTGGCACAATTATCAATTACATATAGGAGATTGAAGTAAATTGAGGAAAAAGTGTGATTTGAGTTATCACTTAAAAGTGCTTTCACTGCTGATTTAAAGTATCTTGTTCAACATGTTTCAGGTAAATAAACAAGATCTTACTGGACGAACCTTGCTATCTGTACCTGGTTACAGGGAGAAGGTGGAGTTTGGTGTGCTCATCTCATTTGCTTACCTAGTGGAAAACAGTGAGGAAGAAATAGTTGTAGCAACGACACGTATTGAAACCATGCTTGGTTAGTGTTGTAGAGTATGTCTCAGTTTCATATGAACTTTTCCTGTTTGCCTTTTTTCCTGCTGCACTAGCTGTTTCAACTGTTAACTACTTTTTTAACTGTAAACCTAGGCTTCGTATAAATACAGGCTTGTACAACTAAAGGAAAGAAAAATAAATTATTAAGCCTGTTATTTTCCCATTGTCATGGCATTTCACACCATACCGGTTGTATGCTGCCCGTATTTAGTTACGGAGAAAAAGTGAACTCAGTGTGCTGCATTCCAACTATTCTAATCAATGCCTCATTACCAAACTTCACTTCATCAGTCGCAGCAATTTCTATTTAGGCAACTAGAAGTTTGTCCACATTCTGTCATGTGTAATGTAGGTTAATTTTTAACTGTTTATGAGTGAAATTAAGAATTATGATCTATAAAGCCTGAACATTTTCTCTTTGCTTGAGCCTGCATCATGTGACTGCTATAAAACAGTGTTTCAGTTTTTGAGTGTTTGAGAAAAAATATTTGTGATCATGGATTTTACCTTTACCTTGACTTTCATCTTGCTTGTGATGCTGATTCACAATTGTGCAGATATCTGAGTGTGCACCTTTACTGTAAATAGTTTGAATTTCATACTAATGTATGTTTCACAAGGCAGCATGTCTTCATCTTTAATATGACTTTAGGTGACACTGCAGTTGCTGTACATCCAATGGATGATCGATACAAGCATTTGCATGGCAAACATGTGCTACATCCATTCTCTTCTAGGAAATTACCTATTGTATGTGACGAGTTTGTAGATATGTCATTTGGTACAGGTAAGTTGAGATTATTTGTTGACGGGTTTAGATAAAGTGGCTTTCACTAATTAATTCTTATATCTTCTTTCTGAATGCCGCTGATATTATCTCAGATTTGTAATTTTGTTGGTTTTGCACAGGTGCTGTAAAAATAACTCCAGCGCATGATCATAATGACTATGATGTTGGCAAGCGACACGACCTTCCATTTCTGAATATTATAGACGACGAAGGAAATATTACTCAAAATGGTGGAATCTTTCAGGTGTGTTAATTCTTCAGTGTGCCAGCATATGTAGTTTTTATTCTGGTATTCCTTAAGCTGGAAAATGTTGTGCAATAAGGAGCATTAACAATATGTATAACAGCATAGCTTTAAATGTGATTCTTGCATAGAGAGAGGTTTCTAGCCTGCATATTGAATGGTACTTCAAAAGTGTATTGCTAATTTGCAGTTTTTGCCTCACAATGGAACGCAGTTTGTGTATTATAGAACAGTGGTGCTCACTGTTTGCATAACAACAGACCTTAGAATTTGTATTACAACATGGTGCCCATTATTTACCTCACAGTTTGCTAGAGTCTGGCAATCCCACTCTTTTATGGCAAAAATTTATTAAATCTATGTTAAACATTGATGCCATTTTAGCTGTGGATTCGCAAGTAGTTATGAAATTGTCGGTTCTGAGCCATTAAAAATCATTACAATCGATATTCGGCATGAGAGGAATAGCTGAGTGCTTATGGTATGTGGTTAGTTGCAAAAATTAAGTAGTGCCTAATTAGTAAATGTATTTGTTCAATTGCTAGGAAAAACATTTGTTGCCAATTTCTTCAGCTGTGCTGCTTTTGGTTGTTTCTCTCATTGAGGTAAAATGTAGTTACTTTTGTGACTTCATTATGAGCTTATATACTTTAAGGCTTAGACAACCCACAGGAGAATAATGCATTTGCTAAATAACAATTGCCAATTTACTGTTCTGTTCAGTGGCTTCTTAATTCTTTCAGTTGTTAGTCTGTGAGACTCTGCTTGTATTCAGATAAGGGTGAATCGCATACAATCACTCACGTCAGGACGTTGTCTTCCATGCCATTATTTTTGTGCTTATTTGTATTCCAAATGCCTGTTTGCGCTTAAACCCCTTATACAGTATTAAGCCATGTCACACCATTCAACTGCCAATGAACATTTTGGGTGAGTTGGTGAACTGCCAAGCGTTTCTCTGTGTGTGGTACAGTGTCATTTAATCAACTGCATGTATAGTCATAGCAGCAGTGGGTGGAGCATCATGAGCAGGAGTGCATTCAGACTTGGCAGTCAATGTGTTAACTGAGGTCACCACTTCTAAATTAATGAATATTCTTATTGTGGTCAGTTTGAGTGCGATTTTCTAGAAGTCTTGCCTGGAAAACCAAGGTTACTCATTTTGCAATATTAAATATTTTTTCATAATATGTATGCCTGCAACATGTATGACTTGCATTTCCATGTTAGTAAATAGTTTCTGGCATAACACTTTTATTAAATTAATTAATTTCATTCAAAATAAAGTATTACTAATTGTTAAAGAGAAAACGTATCTACAGTCATATTTATGTATACAGATTATAGCAGTTTAAACTAGGCTGGAAAAATGATTTTTGTTCAGTGTTTCCAAAAAGCTGAAAAAAACTTGGGACTGCAGTGTGAGAGTGCATTTAAACTTTTGATTTTTTAGGGCATGAAGCGATTTGATGCTCGCACAGCTGTGCTGCAAGCTCTCAAAGAAAAAGGTTTGTATAGAGAGACAAAGGATAATCCGATGGTTGTACCAATCTGCAGTCGTTCTAAGGACATCATCGAGCCACTGTTGAAGGCACAGTGGTATGTGGACTGCAGTCAGATGGCACAAGAAGCCATTGATGTAAGTCAGAGATTATTAAACTATTTATTTGATGCATATTCATTGTGGTTATAATAGCATATGTTACGCATGTTCTGTTCTCTTAAGCTCTGTGGTTTCATCTTTCTTCTTTTAGCAAACAGTTAGTAACTTTTATCTGAACATCTCAGTGGAAGTGGTGCAAACTAATAATGACATTTAATGAGATGGTTAGAGGGCCTACTTTATAAACTACACAAAAACCGTATTAATTAGTTGTATTACGTCCACGCATCTATTGTTCGAAGATATGTATATTATCTCTTCCTTACTGGTATCAGTTACAAATTTATATTTGAGAAACACTCAGCTAGACTATGCATTCTTTTGTCTCGTGCTTCAGATACGAGAACAATAATGGTCTGGTGACCTTTGAAACCTACTTGAGTTAATGGCCTAAGTTATACAGCTAATGAACTGCTGAGTGAGTGTACTGTGTGTTTCAAACTACAGTGCAGGACTGTGTTATTGCTGAAGTTGACATTTGTGTCTTAAAGTTTTTTTTTACAGTTCGTATTCCTTATAGGGAAACTTTAATGTGTTACGCACTGTTACATTTGTAAAGCAAGCCATAAAACTAGCAGGATTTTTTTAACAATAAAACTGACTAAAGCAAGCCTTTGTGGTATGTTAGCTATATTAAATGCAGCAGTAATAAATGATAAATATAAAGGCAGCAATATAACTAATATTTGCATTATTTGACTGTTTGACTAAATTTTCTAGGCCGTGAGAGAAAAACGGTTAAAAATTACTCCAGAAATGCACGAGAAAACCTGGTATCAATGGCTAGAGAATATAAGGTTTGTAACCTTGAGACAAGTTATGAACAACTACATTCACTACAATTTTGTTAAGTATCCTGAACAACAAGGTATGTAATTAACAATTACTGTGTTCATTGCAGTTGACAGCTATTGATGAGATTATATTCTAGGCATTGCAGCTATCAATTATTGATATAGGTACCAGATGGCATATTCTGAGTTGCTGTTGTTGTTAGATATATTTAGAACTGTGTTTACATTTGGTAAAAATTAAATTGATAAATAATAAGTTGAATCTACTAAATAACTGCTTTTACAATTTCATTTATTACCTACAATTGTTTTTTGTATTCTTTTCCTTTTTATTGTGAGACTTGGGATACAGTGAGTCATACAGTTTAGCTAAAATCTCATCAGTATCCATAGTTAAACAGTGCTTGACTGTGACTGAATTATGCTTTCCTAGTGTGAAGTTTTTGCAATTAATTTTATTATGTTTTCACTTGATTTACTTTAAACTGTAGGTGCTGTTAAATTGTCTTATTTTCAGACATGTTTCTAGTTGTTATAATCTTGTATTTGTTTACGTGGTAACAGTTTTTTTATTTAGAGACTGGTGCGTTTCTCGGCAACTGTGGTGGGGCCACCGGATACCTGCTTATTTTGTCATTGTAAATGATCCAAGCATTCCTGCAGGTGATGTAAGTATTCCTGCAGGTAATCACTTTTTTACCCTGGAATGCAGACATGGAACTATTTAGTTCCATAGAGTTTGCTTTTTATTACTTATGTTTTACATTTTATGCGGTAATTATGCCCAAAAAGGATTTATCCTATAACGCATTAATATTTAATGTGGACTTCGTACAGGATATAGACAATACTTACTGGGTTGGAGGAAGAACAGAAGAGGAAGCCAGAGAGAAGGCCTCAGCTCGTTTCCATGTTTCTTTGGACAAGATTCAATTGCGACGAGATGAGGATGTGTTAGATACGTGGTTCTCCTCTGCTTTGTTTCCTTTTTCTATATTTGGTTGGCCAGATGAGGTAGGGTTGCAGGTTGACAATTTTTTATTTTTTTATGTTAGATTTAATTGTGTTCTATTTTATTCACATTTGCTGTAAATATTTTCATGATGTTAATTTGTTGTTTATGCTGTGCTGTTGGTTTGCTAGTAAATTCCTGATGAAATATCAGCAATTAATGCAGCACTCCAGTCCAATTTCTGTTCTATTTATAATTCTGATAGTTACGTATTTTCAACATCCAACATTGCATTCAACTTCTACAAGACACGCTAAATAGGCTTCAATTTGATACCAATGCCTGCCTTTTGTTCATAACATAACAATAATTTATTGAATATCTTAATGCATTTAAATCAGATAATAATCATGTAATAATATGCTTCCCCAAAATTGTAGGTTGTATGAAAGCTACCTGCCTAATAGTGATTGGATGCTGATAAGATTTCCAATCTTTTCACCAATGTTTTGCAGTCTTAAGATTTTTGTACGTGCAATAATTTTGTGTTTATTGTTTTATATCCTTATAGTAGAAGATTATGAAATTATGTACTACCCTGTAAAAGGAGCAGTTGCATCATAAAATTGTAATAACTTTGCTTCAATGTATTTATGAAATTTTTTGGTACAATAATGTAGACTGATGATTTGAAGAGATTTTACCCGGGGTCATTGCTAGAAACAGGACACGACATTCTCTTTTTTTGGGTTGCAAGAATGGTCATGTTTGGTCTAAAGTTGATGGGAAAACTACCATTTAAGGAAGTGAGTTTATTGATGTCTAATATCATTTCTAATAACGTGTTAGATTTCATTTGAAAGTCAAATATTTTTGGACAAAGTCATCTTGAACAAGGAATTTCATTCTTTTAATGGAAGTCATATGAGTTTAATGGAAGCTGAATCAACAAAATCTGCTATTAGAGTCTGCTTTTCTAACAGTTTTTGTTTGCAGTTGGCTCAATAAAAGTAGTAATTGTGCCACCATTTTGAGCTGTCAATATCCTGAATGTGTTTAATGTTCAGGTTCAGCAGTCTGTATAAAGTTTACTTGCCATCCTGTATCTGTGTCTCCACTTCAGGTTTACCTTCATGCAATGATCAGAGATGCTCATGGTAGAAAAATGAGCAAATCCCTAGGAAATGTGATTGATCCTGTTGACGTGATAAGAGGTATCACTCTTGAAGGACTTCACAAACAATTAGAGGATGGCAATCTTGATCAGCGAGAAATAAAAAAAGCTAGAGAGGGACAAGTTAGTAGCTTTTAAAAGATCACTTCTAAATGTTCTTGCTCCTGAAACTGTTTTTTTATTGCATTTATTTCTTATTGTAGTGATGAGCTAATTGTCTCATTCTTCCCTGTTAATGTTTGGCTCAAGTTTTCACCCTTTTCAGTGAGCAGTTTAATTTAGCTGAATTAGCATTCACAGGGAACATTTAAATGAAGTAAAATGACTGTTTTTTTTAATTTCATATAATGTGGTGCACATTATAAAAGGTACTTACTCTTCTAACTGTATAGCTGTAATTGTATCTTGCTTTTGTACGTTGTAGTATCTGTATGATTTAATGTTTTATGTGCAAATATGTCTGTTTGCTTCTGAAGATCTTTTTTTTTGCTTTGAGGAAGTTATGATATATAAGCAGCTTTATTAACTTGTGTTCTAGAAAGCAGACTATCCTAATGGTATTCCAGAGTGTGGTACTGATGCACTGAGATTTGCACTGTGTGCTTACACTTCTCAGGGTAATTACTCCAATTTTTTACTTCACTTGTTCCAAGTCTTGGTGAGCTTCATACTCAGACATTTGTCATGAAAAATAAATTTTTCTTTCAGAAGGAGCTTAGTACCACAGTTAAGAGCTTTATGGTTCGAGTTGAAAAGTGTTTTTCTCTATATCCTTTACATTACATTTTGAGCCTAAAACTAGAAGGATTTTTTGCGAAACAATAAAGCCAACCAAACAATAATATTTTTCAGGTCGGGACATAAATTTGGACGTAAAACGTGTTCAAGGATATCGTTTCTTTTGTAATAAGTTGTGGAATGCTACGAGATTTGCTTTGATGGCTTTAGGCAACAACTTCAAACCATCTCCTACCATGCAGGTAATATTTGTATGAAGTTGAAATTTCCATAGGTGTGACAAATAGAGCTAGTGAAAAGAGATGTTAATCTAAATTTATTTAAATTTAAATTAGGTTTAAATTTATAATCAGAGTTTTATTCAGTTTCACATTATCTAGACTAACTTTGTTGGTGTTTAAATCAGCACACCTACTAGTGCAGCAAATGTACATATATAGTGCAAAAATCATTTCACCATATACAGCATGCAATTTAAGCTAATTTGCATTATGATTTGCATTTTCTATATCAGGTGAACCTATGGTAAGTGGCTAATGATTGCACAATTATTATTATAACACTCAGATATATTCTGTTCCGCGCTGTAGTTTTTTTTGGTTTAACAGCAATTTGGCTGGCCTCAGTTGCTGACAATTAGTGATTCAGTGTTGTAGATTGCAGTATGTATATGTGTAAAAGGACTGTACAAATCTTATGTATTGTTAGATTTTTTTGTGATTTGCTTAAACTGAGCAAGGAGAGTAATTTACTGTTAATATTTATTACTTCATTTAATCTTTCTAGTTATCAGGAAGTGAGAAGCTGATGGATCTTTGGATATTAAGTCGACTAACAGCAGCCGTGGAAAGTTGCAATGTTGGATTCAGAAATTATGACTTCCCTTTTATCACCACGGCAATATATAACTTCTGGCTCTATGATCTTTGTGATGTTTACCTAGTAAGTTATGCAAAGTAGTTTTTCAATTATATGCTGTTGCATTGCATTTCTATTACATGCCTTTGCATTAAAAAGCATGCGTGCCATAATTTCTGTATTTAGTTGAATTAGTTCTTACTTTTTGCTTTGTCGTGTAGGAATACTTGAAGCCTATATTACGTGGTGATGATAAATTATCATGTGACACTTCCCGAGATGTATTGTATACATGCTTAGAGGTGGCACTGCGCTTAATTAGTCCATTTATGCCATTCATATCAGAGGAGTTGTATCAGCGTTTACCCCGTCGAACTTCTCATTGTCCACCTAGCATATGTGTGACCAGATATCCACAGCCAGAACAGGTTTGTGCTTTAAATGGAGATTTACAGTTACATGTATCTATTATACATAAGTAAAAATGTTGTAATGTTTGTCGTTAGTGCAGCTAAAAAAAATGTGAAAGTTTCCTTGAGATCATTATTTCATTTAAATTGTTAGCTCTATTAAAATATTATGTGAATCTCCTAAAATATTTATTCATTGTTATTCATTTTTTTCAAAATTTTATCTCAGTCTCCAATTATTATCTCAAATTATTCAATCTCCTTAAATGGGGAGAGGGAAGATGACTGCAACTTTTGAGCATCCCATTATGTTTCCAGTATGCTTTAACATATTATACAATAAAGTAAAATGTCATTAGAGAAAAATTGATGTCCTTTGCAACATGTAGGCAGTGTTGTGATAATATCAATGTTGTTTTTTGTTGCTGCAGTTTAAATGGAGGGATGAAGAGTTGGAAAATAATGTCAGTTTTGTACAAGAGATTATTGGCAAAATTCGTTCCTTGCGGAATGATTATCTGCTCACAGCTAAGCAAGTTGCTGATGGTATGATAAAAATATAAACTTAATTTACACTTTTAGCCATAATTGCAAATAAATGATGGTATTAGCTGTTGATATAGGATTGAGTTGGCTTACACTTTACATTAGGCTTGCTATGCTGTCAATAGTGCTTTTTTTAGAGCTATACAGAACGATATGAATAGAAAAATTTTGTAGTTACTCGAGAGTTAAACTTGTGTTGGTGAATACATTTTGTATTTCATTGCTGGTTTTACATTTTATAATTTATTAATAGTGATTTTTTTTATTACAGTTTATTTAAAGTCAAGTGATGATGCTACTAAGCAGTTGATCTTGTCGTTTACAGACCTCATCAAAACTTTAACAAACTCTGTTCAGGTAGAGGTATTGTCTAATACTCATCCACCTGAGGGCTGTGCGATTGTCACTGTATCTGCTCGCTGTGTAGTTCATCTCATGTTAAAGGTAGCTTAGAGATATTTAGCTTGTTTTATTTTTTATTTGCAGATTGTACCACAATCACTCCAGGGATGCTATGGCATCATTTATTATGACATTAGCAGCTACTAAAGCTTTAACACTGTTAACAAAATTTTTTGCTGATTTATAATGAATGTATTGTAATGATTTTGTGTAGGGTTTGATAGATCCTGTAAAGGAAAAATCAAAGCTTGAAGATAAAAAGTCAAAGTTGGAAGCCCAACTACTTAAACTGCAGAATACTATGAATATGCCAGATTATGATGTCAAGGTGCCAGATGATGTGCGACAAGCTAACACAGAAAAGGTAGATGTGGATTTTTACTCCTGTTTTTTGTGAAACAAGTGTTTTGTTCTTTATATCACAAACGTTGGTATATCGTTATATCATTATGTATTTTATTTTAAAACTGCTAAATCTATAGTAGGTGAGATTTTGAAGTTCATTTCTAGAATCAGTTTATAACAGCTTACATTTACATGCAAGCAATGGGAGCTGGAAGAAGGGACAGGTTATCGGGCAGCAGTGCTAGCAGTTATTGCATTTATTGGATTTCGGACCATTTTTATCGCCTGTAGAAGCCAATGTTTCTTTTGTTTTGCATATATCACATGCATCGTGTTCACCTGATTATTTTTGCTCACTAATAGTAAGTTGCACATCGGCTTTTAACCAGAAGCTGTTCTCTAGCGCTTAGCTCTTTCCGTGGAGTGAAAGGTTAGCAGTATAACAGTGCTGCCTCTTTTCTAAATCCTAACCATGTAACTATTTGCTAGGATGTAGCTATGAAGTTAACCTTTTTAAACTGCCACTACTTATCAGTTTTTGTCAAAATTTTAAACCATCAGATCAAGTTTTATCCAGAGATTGATGTGATCAAAATTTAATAATCAGTTGCAAATTGATTTTATTGGCCATGTTAGCTGTATGAGCATTCCAGCATTCCCCATGCCACATTGTGCGTGCATCGACACAGAGAGATAGTCTATCAGGGCCTGCTGAAATTGACAATGAAGGTCCAGGAAATAATTAGCCATTTTCCGCTTTGTACGTCCACATTTTATTAAGAGTAGAATCATTGAATTACTGGCATGCAGATTTCTTTGGAAACAAAGCAATTTATATGTGCCACATGCATAAATACCCAAAGTATTTATTGATTAGTTTTCCGATTGTTTTACACCTCCAGTGATTGGATATCCAGGAACGCGTACATTCATTGCATAGACAATGTTTTTGAGTGTCTGAGATAAGCAGAGCAAATACTCAATGGGTTTTGCATAAATTGTTCCCGTAAAATATACTGAATACTGCGATATACCGAGCTAAAAAAAACCAAGTTTCGTAATTGCTTTAAGAATTAACATATGTATAGAAATAAATCTGTTCTACTTAATCTATCTGAGATATTCGGAATTATACAGAATCGAATTATGCAGTCTACTGTCTTGTTTTTGAGTGTTTTTAATTACATGCAAAACATCCTGATTAAATTTTGTATTTTTCCATATTTATTTTGTACATAGGCAGAGAGTTTGGAAGCAGAGATACATAAATTAATTGAAGCCCTGCAGACTGTACTAAAAATGCTATAACACGAAGATGGTATAGTAAATTCGAATCGGGCAGCAAGGAAAGAAGCAAGCAGGTGAACATCAATCACTGTCAAAAACCGATATACTGACGCCACAAGCAGAGTGGACTAAAATTCAACGTCTAAATTTGTCTAATACGTAAATAATTTTGAAGTCGAAGAGTAGAAAGTTGTATCTTCATATAGCACTTTTATAAAATCTCTAATGAATCAACATTAGTCTTGCTTACACTACATACTGAGGCAAGGCATGTCTTCGCTCTTTTTATTGCATTTCACACAGGATTAGACTAATTGCATACCCTTTTACATGATGTGGTATGTGGACTCGTGTTTGCTTAGATTTGAAAAAGTGCTCTGGTCAATGTGCTTGTTAATCAGGTTACATGATATGTTCTTGCTGCTGCTGCATTTCATATTCTAACACTTGGCATCTTATTCTGTACCGTATTCTCTTTTGTATTCATGCCCAAAATTTTATTAATAATTGTCTTTTTTCACATCGCATAAAGCCATCGCAAAGTGGCACCTCTGCATAAGTTGGAAATTATTTAATGAAAGCCACTTAAAGGAAAACACTTTACCTACAGCCAACTCTTGGCATTTCTCAAGAAATTGACGCTCCGTGGTCTTTTAGATTTAATTGCAAACTTTGGCTTATATAAGTATCTTGCATATACGTGCATTTGTAGTGGTCGAAGATGTGTTATATTTAAGGAAGGCGGCAGCCAATTTTGGCTTCAGCACAGGGCGAGCAAAACCTCTCACTGATTAAATAACACGTTAATATATTAATTAACAGCTGGTGAGCCCAGCTAGTGATTATGAACAATTGAAAATAATTTTCAACAGTACAAAAATTCCACGAATGCTCTGCACATGTTTGCAAACATGAAAATTGAAATACGCTACTGTTATTATTACTGTACAGGACTGGTTATGGTTTACACCAATCGGCAAGAAGGGTCCTGTTTTCTCGTTTTGGGAGCATTGAGACTATACACGAATTAAAAAAAGATCCGAACACTTGCTGATTTTTGAAAACATGGTTACAGTTGTTTAGATTGCATCCTTGCTCTTGCCAAAAAACTTTAATTTTTCTATTATTGATTAGTTGGGGTTTTTTTAGTTCTATGGTCAAACTGCTGGATGTTCTGTACTGGTCCTCTACAATGCTCTTCAATAAGATTCTATTAACTAATATTTTATAAATGAATCGATATTATTTATTTCAATAACTACTGTAAATGTTTCTCATATTTAAATTATATAATTGTGGTTTACAACAACACATTGATGAAATTTTGATTTTACAAAAAAATCTCATGCGATACACTTACTAAATTATAAATCATTTTCACATAGAAAAGCAACAATTTTGAACTATATTCGTTCAGTTATATGCAATCCAGTATTGGCTTGTATTGCCATTTGATATGATGCATTAATTAGCATATTGCATTATGTTTTATTGAAACTTTTACGAAATAATGTTAACATTTTGCAAACTGCTGCTGAGTCTGCCAAATCAGCACTGACACTTCGGAACAATGTGCAGAAACAGTTAAATCACAATAAAGGAACACACTCGTTTTTTTTTGCAAGATAATTTACTATACTACAGCGAGCATTTCTGTAGGTCATTTAGGAGTAAGTGAGTGGCCAGTTGCTTTTTTAGTTACAGTTTTAAGTATCCTATTATCCATACTTGTTTACTTGGTCATAGTTTCAAAAATGGAATTACACAATTACATAAGTTAATTAAGATGCAGTGGCTTAGTAGTATGGCACGACCATCGATTCAATAATTCTCGGCTTGAATATCTGTTACACCATGTTTTTCGAGCCATGCTTCACTCGCATAGAACTCTCTGGCCACCTTCCTGGGTCTACTCAGCTCTAACTGAGTACCTGGAAAGGTAGCCGAGCAGTGGGTTACTACATGTACTAAAACTGGGCTGGTTTTATTATCTGTGATTTTTGTCAAGTAATGACTATTGTACTAATGCTCTTATTAATTAGACAAAGCATACGTACCGACTACAGCATAAACGGGTGGCAATTCCTTTATTTGCATCATACAGTCTCTTACATTAACAAAAATTTCCTACGACATTGAGAAAAGTGCCTGAGAACCAAATGGCTGTCCTTTTGTGCCTTATCAATGATGACTTATCTATTAGATGCAGATGTCTGCAAAACTTTTCAGCCTTGCTTTCACAAGCTTTTCAGCCTTGCTTTTACAGATTTTTTTCTTCTCCAGTTAGGCACTTGGGTTGTGTTCACGCAAGTGGATTAGCATGGATCTTTGCATTGAGAATCCTCAGCTCATTCAATGGTCGATAGTTTTTCGGATTAACAGGCTGTTTTTCAATCTCTTCTAGTGTGTCCCACCCATCTATCACTCTGGAAAATACAGCCAACACAAATGTATTCATTTGTAAAGTGCAATAATATTTTCCACTTGAAAATATCAACCATTAATACTTGTTTTTTAAGATCGTGCCAAACGAATTGCTAAGAGCAAATTGCTGATTTTGAAACAATGCTGAGTGTTCAAAGCAAAAGAACTGTTTTGTATTCGGAAAACAAACATGGGGTCAAAAAAACTATATCAGGCAGAACCTGACCTCCACTCCCTAATCGACTGAGCATTTTAACCTATGTATTTAAAGTCTTGGCAGCACCAGTGTAAATGACTGTTTTAACATCGTTTTGAAATCTTTCGTTTAATAATAATAATCATAAGTGACTTTGTGTTGCAAGCATGTAGCACGCACAAATAAAGATTTATCCTTGTTAAGAAGATACTACGGAGTATAGTCATTGGTATCAGCTGATCAGGTTGATGAAAATAGTGGCATGTTAATTTATGCTAACAGTCAGCATCTTGCAAATTGCAAGTATTCAAGCAAGATAAAGATGTTCCATAAAGTGCCTCAAACAACTGCAGAAAGCCTTGCAATACTCTACAATTGAGAGCTTGACATGTGTTGACAACACATTGAATGGCCAATATTCAAATAGCTTAACCAACAATTGTATTAACCAACACTAAGAAGTGCAACACAATTTCTGGATTTACAGTATTTAGATTGAGCTGAACAAGTGAAAATCATATTAACAGTGCTAATTTACATGAAAATATACTGAAGGACATCAAAAAAATTATAATTTTATTAAGGTATTTCATACTTGTGAGTCTTAGAAATCATGGGCTATTATATAATTTTTTCCTGTAGCCTGATTGGTTCTTGGAAATTCATTGTTTTACCAGGAATTTCGTTTAAAATTGAGTAAGATTGTCCTTGTCTGAATCTAACAACTAAAAGCATAATTAAGTCTTACTTGCCAAATATGGTGTACTTGTTATCCAAATGAGGCTGTTTTGCATATGTAATGAAGAACTGAGACCTATTAGTGTTTGGACCACTGTTAGCCATCGAGACGACTCCACGGGTGTTGTGCTGCATGAACAGAAATCTGTTTACACAAGTGTGAACTTAAGCAATGATGACACAATCAGTGCTCGGATTGAGGGTATATGGGGGCATATGATGTATATACTGTTAAAAAAAGCAAATGCAAACATACAATTAGTTTCACATAATGTATAAGCAAAAAAATAGACCAAATAAAGCAGGGATTAAAGAGAAGCAGAAAATCTTGCAAATGTCCCAAAGACAATGAGTTGGCATCCTGGTGATGTACCTAACACAGAGTTAATTATACAAGTATCTAGGATCAAGGTAGTTGCCAGGGAAGGGGGTTGTGGCAAAAAGCTACAGTCTCGCCAAGATTTGAGAAGTTGGACTTCTGAAAGTCAATTTTATTAGAATTTTCACCACTTACATACGTGTTCATTGGTAATACTGTACAGCGGCTATCTTCAAACATTATTTCAATTATTGATTCACACTCAGTATTAATTAGCAGCCTATATGCACACCAAGCACAGGTGAAGTTAAGTGATGTCAAACTACGATGCTTAGCAAGATAATTTTACCTTATGTTTGATACTTTTCCACAGAATTTCTTAGAATTATACAGTTTTTGATTTTGTATGGTTCATTGTTTCTATCACTTTGCTAGGACACAATTTGAAACAAAATTCTACAAAATATCACCCATCTAGGTACTTCTTATGTTTGACGGTTACTTAACTACTGAAGGAAGTATTTTTGAAAGTCATAAAAAATTAAACCATGACGTTCTTAAGATACATATTAGCACCATGACTCGTACTGATTGATGACTACGTGAAAAGACCAATTGCTATGGTAACTATAATAACATAATTTGAAGCCAACTACAAATCAATTAGTCAGCAAAATAACACTTAAATTTAAATTATTACGTAGTAAAATGTTAGTACTGCCCACTGGTAGGTGTTGGAAGGCTAGTTGTGCTGCTGCAAAAATCAATATATCTTGTATTCATAGTAGTAGGCCTATTTACACAACGAGATCGCCACAGTAGCAATTACTGTATATGCTCATATAATTCTAAGCTCATACGCTTCTGTTCCCAAGTTTTTGAGTATGATGCAATACATAGGGACAATTTTCAACATATGTAGGCAAACGGAAAAAATATTACCTCAAGTAATAATTACGTTGTAACTTTGATGAGCATGAGAACGAATGTGTAGTTTCAAGTGCAGAAAATCAAAGAGAAACTAAGCTTTCAGAGGCAATTTTAGACCCAAGCACAAGTTTTAGCAGCTGCATAGGTAAGTCAAAAGTGAAATGCCACGATAGTCTTGTCACAGCATAGTGAGAAGAGAAGTTACAAATTACGTAATAACAAAACGAAAATGCTAAATGGGTGGCAATGAATTACCCATAAAAACTGCCAATCAGTTATCACTCAGGATAGATATAGAGATTTTTAGATTTAGACAGTAAACTTTTGTTTGAAAATAAGATGGTGCTGTTCTGAGACTTGTCATGGTCAAAATCATAAAAGAAGTCGAAATGCCCATAAATTTCAAAAATTCTTTATTTTTTCAGGAGCTTTCGTCCTTCATCAGCTGTCCGACTTTATCAGGTGCACAGAAAGATACAATAACAAAATGGAGATATAACTACATATAAAATAAAGGTGTACAATGTCAGTCAAATAATACAAGCACAAAAAGGCTGAACTAAAATCTTAGCTATATCTAATAGATGTCAGGTATGTTTGTCAGTTTAATTTTCATTTTGTTTTCTTAATTAGTAATTTTACTGTTTCTTTTAATTTAGTTTTTAATTAAAGCTCTTCATACTTTTTGTACCCTTTATTTTACCGATATTGTACACCTTTATTTTATATGTAGTTACATCTGTAATTTTTGTTATTGTACCCTTCTGTGCAGTTGCTGGAGACCGAGAAGAACGAAATCTCTTGAAAAAATAAAGAATTTTTGAGATTTATGGGCATTTTGACTTCTTTTACTGTAAACTTTTGTTATTGTTCATAAAATTTCCAATAAAAATGAGCAATAAAACAAATGAGAAACTATCTTACGAGTGCTCCAAAATACCCACAGGTGCTATAAAATGCAGGGGGTGCTTACAGCATTACACCAGTCCCTCTTGAGTTGGGTTGCCGGATTTTGGACTGTACAGTATATCTTATTAAAATTTCACAATTCGAGCACTGGACACATTATACAGTAAACATGTCAGTTAGCATGACAAGTATATTGAATTTTACAACTGACATGAATTTGGAAAATTGTTATAAATTAAAGAAGTTACCATTATAATGATAAATGCTAATTCAATGAGGAAAGTAATTTACCTTAAAGTCATCACAAATTTCATCCTCAAACTTTGATCCCCAAATACTGTTCCCACCTTTTCCTGTTCCTAAAAGGGTTAAGCATTCATATTATACTAAAAAGTACCATAGTTCTTACTAAAGTAAGAACAGAATAAGTCAACTGCAACAATAAATTTTGAATTTTTTGTTGTCTATGCAGTTTAGAACAACCCACCAAGATTAGAAGAATCTGAAATAATCGAATTCGCTATAATTTATTTTATGGCCTGAATTTTAATGTTTACAAAACAAGACCTATATCACAGCCAAAAAGTCAATCTTTCAAAACAAGATATCCCCTCAAGATACTGAGTCACAGCAGACTTTGGGGACTTACCTCTACAACTGTGTTTAAATAAACAAACATTGTAAATCTATGAAGCAAAAGATATTGTAGACGAATACTTAATAATGTACATTACTGTGTAACCAGTTCCATAAATGGAGAGTGTATAGTATCCAAACCGTTTTACTAACCTGTGGGATCACCCATTTGGACCATGAATCCTTTAATATTTCGATGTATTATTGTATTCTTGTAGTAATCAGTAGCACACAAAGCCAGAAAATTCTGCAAAATAGATTTGTGTATTCCAGTAACTGCACAAAACACATCTAAATATCTTCCAAAGATTGTTATGTAAAACACAAGCAAAAAGAGCAGAAAAGAAAAACATTAATGCAGCCAAGCTGAAGTGTACAATAAGCAAATCATATGCATATACATATATATATATATATATATATATATATAATATGTGTGTTGAAAAATTTTTAATTTTTTAATTTTTAATGCAACTTGAAGAGACTAACTAAATATTTTTTTAAATTATACATATATTCATTTTACAATTTAAAAATTTAATAAAAATGAGCAAATAGGTTACTGCAGTAATACTAAACCTCACACGTCTTTGGACAATTTTCACAATATAGCTCTACTTTGATATCACCTACATCCGTTTCCAAAGTTACTGACTGAAAGACAATTATTAAACCAAAGTAAATTAATGATCATGTAAAGTAGGAATTATGATGATTAATGATGATCCATGTACCTGTATAAAGGTTTTGATAGGCTGGCATTTATTATCACCAACAATAAGAAAACAGAGTTTATAGACAGATTCATGGATCCATGAATCTGTCTACAATCTTTTTCTCTCTTATTGATAATGATATAAAGTAGTGTGACGATGATGACAATGATGATTATAATAATGTCATATTATTGTAACTGCACTGTGTTATGTCTTTTGTTAAATAAAGCAAGCAGTAACTACCAAATCCATATCTGCAAATTATGACACTGTTTTCTATAGTGTGCTGTCCGGAGCAGTCACTACTAACTAAGCAAATATTAACAGCATGTAGGTTTTAGTTTTTAGGTCCCGAGATGCTAATTATTTTCACTTGAATTTTGCAATGATAAAATAACAGTATCTTTAATTAATTATTTTTAATACATTGCAAACAACTCACTTTGCACCAAATCGAATTTGAATTTAATTGAACTATATTATTCGTCTTATATCAACTTTATGACATAATAAAGTGTTAGTAATAACAACAACCCAGAAAGAGAAAAGGAGTGGAGAAAGACTATGTAGTAACTGAGCACCCACCCTTCACAAAAAATAGCCTGACAACAGTAATTTAAGTTGCCAGCATTAGGAAGCAATTCACTGTAACTAGGATAAAATATTTATCTAGTAACTGCTGACAGTACATAATGCATACCATAATTCATGAGCTTCTTTCAATCTTTGATGAATATGTAGTGAATTAGTCAACTTTGTTTTCAAATCCACATCAGAATCATTATGTTCAATAACATTTCATTAAATGTAGTTCAATAAGAGACTGACTCAAGTGTCATTATATCATCTGTAAAACCTGGAAAGCATATTTCTATGAAAATTAAAAATACAAACATAAGCCTAGGAATAATAAACAAGAATTTCATTAAGAAAAATGCAAACATACTTATCACACTATACAAATCTAAAGTTCGTCTAATAGTGGAATATACTACGTAACCCTATCTAGAATCCATACTGTTAAAGACCTATACTTGATCGAGGTTGTCCAAAGAAAGGCTAGAAAAATGGTTGATGGGTTGAAGAATTTTCCTTGTTGTCACCGAAATAAGTGGATGTTGGAAACTTCTTCACATTAAAGAGTCGTGGGAGGGCCATGTGAGGATATCAGTTGCAACTGTACAAGTCAGGAGTCATCTAAAACATATGTTAATGTTATCAAAGAACAGAATTTAATTTGGACTCACAAGAAACAAGTCTGCAAACACTGAGATTTTGTACAACATTATACTAGTATCCTTAGCCGCTCAGCCAGCTCGATGTATAGTCATGCATACTAGCATAGTATGTTTTTGCTTAGTACGTATATTATACAGTCTAACCTCGTTATCTCGCCCCTCGTTATGCCGCCAAACTTGTCTCTCGCCATAGAAAGTACCAGGGCGGATTTCCTGCTTTGATATTTACCTCGTTAAGTCGCCACCCTCGCTTCTCGCCCTCGCCACGTCATGCTAGGATGAGTGCTTATGTAAACTATATTCGTTATGTCGCCAAACAGAGAAACTTAGATCAATACTGTACATATACCGCGTGTCGAGCAATATAACCGCGGTATGTAGACAATGCTGCTGTACTCGATAGACAGACATAATTAATCTAGTGTGTGTTTCACCAGGATTAGATTAGGAGTGCTGTGGTTGGTTAATGCACAGAGAAACTAAAGCGCCAAAGCTGCGTTTAAGTTTGAGTTTCCACAAAGTGTGAGCAACTTTACATGATGTCTCTGAAGCAAAAACTGTTTTGTCTTAATCCTGAACAAAAAGAGGAAATTTGTATTTATCATACGAATAATTCTTCAAAGACAGCAGGAAATTGCTACTGTATTTAGTGCAAAATTTGGTGACACTGTTAGCCGGAGAGTCACAAACGTCATGTTGACTACTTGCGTGTATCATCAATGAAACGGTCGTCTCTTCTGAATTATTTCAGTCGTCAGTAACTCATTTGTGAACATTTCTAAATCTTTTGCTAAGTTTATTGCATTTAAGTGTATACTCGAAAAAGATTTTCTAAATAAAAAAGTAACATTCTAAGATTATTTTTATGACATTTTTTCATTTCTGATTTAATGTTGATTGGTATCATAATGCGACATATATTTTATATGTACATAGAGGAACACTATGTTAATCAACTATTATGTACAGTATGTATATACATATAGACTAACTTCGTTATATTCCCGTTATCTCGCCATACTCGCCTCTCACCAAAAATTTGCCCTAGACGGACAGTGGCGAGATAACGAGGTTAGACTGTATTGGTACTGTGATTACCTAGGATGTGCACCGTAACGGGTTGGTTTTAATTTATGGGCTACGGTCCTCAGGGTACAGGTTGGGCTCATTATTCCCAAGAGTGGATCTAGAAAACGGCCTGTAACACAGAGGCTGTATATAACTTTAAAAACAGGAAATTTTAACTTTGCCACAGTTGGAAGGTGTGCTGCTCTACGAAAAATGCTCTAAAACATTCGTATTAGCTGTAGTATGACAAGTTCACAATTACTTGTGCAAGCTGTTGTCAGTTTGTCCTTCACACAGATTACAGATAGGTCAAAATATTTAAAGCCAGCCTAGATGTTTTGCTGTAGTGCTGTGACACTGCAGGGCTTAACTGCCTTTTTTAAATAAAGTTGTTTGACAATCCTCCAATCAGATAAGAATGAGCATGTAAAATGTATGCATGGTGGGAACTTTATTGCTGTCCAATCAAATAAGCAGAAATTTGCAAGTTAACATGTGAGCTTATTGAAATGCACAACTGTGACTGGGTGGAGCTTTCTGTGTGTCAGTCACAAGGACTGCAATGAGCAATGCAGAGTTTATGTCGTTAAAATTTTACCAGAAAGTGGGACAATTTACTATGTAGTTTTACAGCATATTACACACATTTTCCAGGGCGAGGTGTATCTTGCTATCTGATAATACAGACCAGAAGTATGCTTAAATGTTAGTTGTACTTAATAGAATAAAACTAATCAACATACAAGTTGCTTATTGTTGACCCAAGTGAAATAAAGTGTTTTTGAACTTTTTGCACACCATTCCGCGTTGCTGCAGCAGTGGTACTTGACTTAGAATTATGTTAGCTAATGTTACGTTAAGAATTACACACTTTGCCTAGACAGACTATTGCATTATACATGTGTATATAATGCCTAGCAAAAGTGCAGACGGAGTTATTTTAGACACTTTACCTGGTTTGTTTTGGTACTTTATAAAATGTCTAGGCATTCTAGGATTTCACACTTTGGCTGTAAGAATTTATATATATGGTGCTATATAGATGTATTGTCTCATCTCAAATGATACTACAACTTTTTTCGCTAATGTTCATTATGAATCATCAGCTTCTATGGGGTGACTGGCAATTGAGGCTACTAATGATAATTATTACTAAACAACTACCACATTTCTTGCAAGTGGGGAGAGACTTCCCTTTGAGTATCCTGTAAGCTGCCTTATTATTTAAGCGCAAGTAAACACAACAAGTTTAAAACAAGAAACTTTCTGTATGATCAACGGGGGAAGCCAAGTTAGTATAGCACATGTCACGGTTTTTCACTACGGTTTATGGGTTGCGGGCCATAAATTTGCACCCCCAGGTGATTATATGTTAAATGTTCAAAAGTCACAAAAAGGCCAAATAGTTAAATCAGCATATTATATAACCATAGTTTGGGTTTCATACACAAGAGGCTGCCAAAACACAAAATAAAAGCCATGACAAATGCACACAATGATTGGATAGCTGCAAAAGTGAGTTATGGATGAATACTTCAGGTGCAAGTGATTCACACTGGCCTCTCTACCACAACTGACAGAAGGACAGAAGAAAAGTAGAAATTCTAATAGTGAGACAAAAAGTCTACATTTAACACGCTGTACCCAAAACCGAGTGTAGACACTATGATAATAAATTTCTCTTTCTAAACACATTTTCTGTCTAACATTCATTACTTTCTGCATCCTTGTATTGATCATTACCAATTTTTCTGTTTCAAATGTTTTTAAATCCAATTCTGTATTTTCTTCACCCAATATATTTATAGCTTTCTCACACTTTCTCACATAAATGTTCTGTTGTTTCATCATGAATTTTACAGAAAGGACATTTCAGATCATCCTTAAACTTATGTTTGAAATTTGTTTTCACTTTAATCATACTCAGTTTCCATTCTGTCTGTTTTTTTGGTTACACTTAATTACATAAACCCACTGGATTGTGTGACTTTCCTGTAGCATTTTCCATAAATCCCATTTTTTTCATTTTCTGACACTTTTTTTGGGAATGCATTCCAAATATTTACTAACAGCTAGTTTTATTTCTCGCTTCTATTTAGATTTAGTTATCTCTCCCCACTTATATAAATTTCATATAACACTGCTGTTTCTTTTATGTTTTCAGTCCAACTTCTGGGAATTTCCTTTCTCAACACTGCTAAAAATATCTTCTTTGCATCTCTTTCTTCTTCAGAGATCCACAATGTTCGCAATAACATTAATTGCTTATAATGTATTCTTTGTATTTTGGGCAAAAAACTTAATACCATGATAGTGCCCCACTAACTTGATGAACTCATTTGGTTTAAGATTGCACATGCCATGTCTTTCTGCCATTTTTCTATTTCATCCCACTGTGCTGATTTAATCAGCCACAAGCTTCAGTGTTATGTATTAATGATGGTATCACTACTGATTCAAACAAAAAATTCTCATTCTCATACACTGTACTAGGTTGGTACTACCAACTTTTTTTCGCTACTCCACGACATCAATTCTCTCTTCATACACGATACTTTTCTCCTCTTTTACTTATGCTCAAAAAGTGGTTTCTGTAACATAATCTCCTCAATTTTTATATTGACAAGTTTCTAGGGAACCATTTCTTACACACAAATCATTTTTCGATCTTGTGTGTCTGTTTGACTTTGTTTACTGCCATATATTGTGATTTTGATTTACTAAATGTCATCTTTTTTTAATTCTTCAAGCTAGTCCCAATATGTCATTGGCATTTATTCTAGAGGTTATACCAACTTCGCTATTAAATAGCACTCTATTTTGCTGACTAATTTTACTTAATTTATCTAAATTTACACAACACATAATAGGTCCCCACACTGATCCTTGTCGGACTAACTTACCAACTTGAAATTTATCCATTACTCCCATCCGTGTAAGCACACTTATTCAATTTATACAATATGATGATATACTTTTCTTGTAATCCTAGGGTACATAGATCTGCTAAACATCTAACCATAATTTGTTGAAACACTTCTCCGCATCCGTAAAAACTAACTTAATTGGTTTTCCATGATATAAGCTATTCTATATACCTGCATAAAATAAACAAATGGTCTACAATACCTCTACCATTTTCCCCCCACATTAGCTTTTTGATATTTTTTTAGCTGTCACATCTTCATTTCACTTCAAAATCACTCTTTCAAACAATTTGAAATATTACTGGTAAGAAATATGCCTCTTCTTTTTCTGAACTCACTTCTGCTACCTTCACTCTTGTAGACTGACTTCACAGCCATACTCATCCTTCCAGTATAATTTCTGAAATAAACCTTCGTTCAGCATCACTTTTACACTTTGTAATAAATCACTGCCTGCAAACTTCAGCATCTCATTTTTTTCCAGCTTTGATTGTTGATTGCTTTCCGCAACTTTAACTGTTTTACAATCATTCCAATTACTTTAACTGTAATCGGTTCTATATTACACTTTTTAAGTTTATTGATCATTTCAACATCTTTAATTACTTGGGTAATACATTCTTCCATGGGCGACTCTATTTTATTGTATAATAACTTTTGGTTAAATTTCGCGAATTCTCATTTAATTTCAGTGTTATCTATTAGGAGTACATCACTTGCACTTTTAATTCCACATTCTTGTTTCTTTTTTCAATTTTAGTCACTTTTCTTTTACATTTCCAGAAGCACCAGCTTCTTGTTCTATGACTTCCACTAAATTTTTTACTTTTCTAACATTTGCTTTTTTTATCACAATATTCACTATGTCGGGAGCAGAGTAGGACACTAGCCGAAGTAGGACAATTGCTGTACATGGACTAGCCCAAGTAGGGCGTGTCGTACGTTGGCTGCCCAAGTAGGACACTACAGACTGGTCACGAATTGAGTTGTTAACCATAGTTAACAATTTATTATACGTCTGATAAAATAAGAATCTATCTGAAATAACTGACCTCTTTGTCAAATAATTGTTTTCTCCTAAGTAAACAAGGCTAGCGGGCCATGTATGACAGTGCTCTACATGGGCTAGCGAGCCATGTATGACAGTGTCCTACATGGGCTAGCGAGCCATGTACTGACATGTGATAATAGTAATTATTGATTGGTGGTAAAGAAGAAATTTATGTGAACAAAACACGTGTTTGTGATCTTGTTAACTACCATTTATTGATGTCAGTTTGTTCGCCGGTTTTGTGAAGAAGATTTAGTAGTAAAACGTTTAACTTCACGAAAATTTTTCTAAAGGAAAATACTAAAAACTTGAAAATAAACAGAAAACTTTTAACTAGTAGTGAGAAAAGTGAAACCTTCAAACTAGTCCATGCGGTAGAAAACTGCGAAGAGCGCTTCTATTGTCACAAACTTGTTCATGATTTTTTTAATAGTTGAAGATGTAAATTTTGAACAAATTTTTTTATTATAAGCGCAATTCATTTAAAACTTTGTGTTCTTTACTATGTAATTGTAGAGTAGCGTATTAGTTATTGAAACTTTAATTTTGAAATTGTTTAAGATGGCAGATGAGGTAAAAATTATTCATTAATTGGATCAATGGTTATATTACTTATGTTAGGCTTGTAAGTTATTATAACTTTGCAACTATAGGGTTAAATATTACTAGACAAAATTTTAGTGTATATGCACTGCACGGGCATATTACAATTTTACACTGGCAGTCTCCATCGCCGTTGTGAGAGTACTACTACCAGAGCTATGAGAGACGTTTGTTTTTGCTCAACGTCCTCATGATCTCGAGCGGTGCCAACGTTATACACACTGACCTTGGATGCCGCTTAATGTCGAGCGCATCGACGTGTATTCGGATGATAACGACTGTAACATGATTACTCAACCGGCGACGACACTGAAGTTAGCACACCTTTGGACTATAGGCGCTCTTTGACTGTGCTGTTGAAAACTTGCCATCACATAACCATGACTTTATTGTTTCAAGCCTGGTATGTATGGTGAATGTGGCGAATATGGTGAATGGAAACATGCAGGCTTAGAACATTGAACTGCTGGTTATGTGCTGGAAAGCTTTTTTCTAAAGTAATGGATCTCTTTAAATTAACAACGAATTTAGAAATGAAGCAGTGCCATATCACTGACAGAATTAACACTACAGCTATGGTTGCAAATACTCAAGTACTAAAGTAACGACTGCAAAGTAACACCAAAAAAGCTGGAGCATTCTCATCAGATAAAAACTTCGTCCCATGCTGAACATCAAATATTATATCATATTGAACGATCAAATATCCAGAGTCAATTGCACCATCATGAAAATATTGTTTTCATCAGTCAGGCTATTCACCAGAATGCTGGAAACCGGATTTCCACATCAATTTTCTTCAGTGAATTCACGATTGGCAAGAGGCCATCAGTGAAATTACCAGAGGGAAAATACCATAAGTACGCTTTCCTCGTTGCTACAAATACCAATGAAGATCATCTGTCAGATCGCCAGGAGTCAAAGTCAAAACCGAACCCAGCAGCATTCCAACTGGCATTGGACCATCCACCATGAAACACAGCATTAGAAAGCCAAAAAAAGAGAGTGGGAAAAGAAAAGTGGCTATAGGGCAAGATCAAGATTCAAAAAGCTCAGCTGCGGCCCACCAGTTTTCGAAATCTGTCTGTGTTACTGCAACATGTGTTGAGTCATAGATGTCACTACTACAGAAGAATCATATTGGGATTAATTTTATTTCTTGAACATAAGGAATGGCTAGTAAATGAATTCACGAGGAAACCTGTACAAAGGTCACTGTACAATTTGCAGTAATTGCCCCTGTATTATTAAAAATAGTGCTACTAATTGTATTGTTGTTGTTATTGATAGCAAAGTTAGCCAGGTGATTTGCAATCTTATGTGTGAAGTTGCGAAATGTATAAGAAATGAAATTTGGCGCGTGTCATGTGTGAAAGACTTAAAATGAATGTGACACATGCTTAATGTGTGAAAGTTGGCAGGTCTGATTCCTGGGGAGAAAATATTTATAAATAAAGCTGTTTAGCAGAATTTTTTGTGACTGGAGTACATGTGTCTTGACTACTGAAAGTTAAATGATATATGTTATTCTTATTTTGATAAAATTGTAGTTACATTATAGTTATAGTGGGAGTTAGTATACTGCTCGTTCACACAGTTGTTTTACATGTTTGTAAATGTCATTATGTAGTAAAGAATCCTTGTTGTCTTTTCAGGATACTGAAGTTTTTGAGATAACAGATTTCACAACAGCTTCTGAATGGGAGAGATTCATAGCAAGGCTAGAAGAGGTGATTCATGAATGGAAAATTACTAATCAACCTGTGAAACCTCCATTAGTGAAGGTGATAGCAGTACTGTATGTTGCATCATACTGAATTTTTTTGTTGAGTTTAAATGGTAATTAACAGTTTTCTGGCACACTTTTTAAGCCTTGACTGACACAACTTAGGAACTGAGCATTTTTATTCCTCTGTTTATTTGCCTTGATGTGTTTTGCCCAGAAGCTAGTTATTATGCCTTCCAAAAGGTTGCTCGTTTAATTCACAGTGTAGAAGGACATGGTCATGAACCACATATATCTGTAAATAACTAGTTCTAGATATTTTTAAATGACTCAACAAGATGAAAAGTTTTTAAATTCTTTTACGTTTGATCAGATGTAAGTACAGTAAAATCCACTTAATAAATCCACAGATAATAAATCCAGCCTCTTATTGTGGCCACTTTTGCTGGAACAGACTGTATGATATTTTAACCTAGTAAAATCTACCATTTGTTAAATCCAAACTTCGTTTATAAATCCAACTTGCATGCTGTGATGACAACATAATTGTTACGCTAAGCCACACAATTGTTTGGTGCTTTAATTTGAGCTAGATCAGCATTTTTATTCTAAGTACTCTTTACAACGTTGCATGACTGCCGTGATGATGACGAATTGCTGCTGAAATAGGATGCACTGTGGATTATAGAACACTGACTTCAAAATTCCAACAATTATTTCACTGAACTCAAGCAAGACATCACATCTTCGACAAAACTTTTCCGCTAAAAGAGACCATACTGAACATGTTTTGGTGTTAACTTATCTGCAATGCTATAATAATTTTCATGGTCTGCAATTGGCTGCATACTTGTTATGCATAAACCGTTGTGCACGTGAGAATGATAATGACCCATATAAATGAATGCTGAATCATCGCTGATGTTAAAGTGACACATATTACATTTTTTAACTTGGCAAGCAGTCTATCACATATAAAAGGTAATGGCATCACAGATAAACGATACATACTAACTTTACCCAACTTACTTTAATCAATCACATGCTAATAAATAATAGCATTTTGCTTAAAAACTTTTCACGAGCAGTTCGTTGAGTGCTAAGTGTATTGGCTTCATAAAAAATACAATGCACTGTATTAACATACTACAATTTATAAATCGAGCCAATTAGTAAGTGCATTTAGCTTTGCACCAGGGTGGATTTGTTAAATGGTGGTCACTGTATGTTATTTGAATTTATTTCCTTTTTTTCTTTAGGATGAGATTGCCAATGGAGTGTGGGAAGAGGAAAGTGAAGATGTTAACTTTGCGGATTTCCAGTGCAACATCATCCATCGCTATCTGAAGCAAGGAGAAACAATGGCAGAATCAACTGATGTTGATACAGAGCAAGAGGTGCAAACAGAAAGAGGAGATGAAGGTTTATATTTTTCTTTTTTTTTGGTTTAATAAGCTATTATTATATTGCTAGGTGTAACAAGTAAAAAGATTTTACATTACATGTTCTGATAATCTAAAAAAAAGTTCTTTGTGACATGACTGTGATGTAGTCCCTGCTGCTTTCGCAGCATAATTTGACATATTTCGCATTGTCTATTCACTGTCTCATTGCTTCTCAACTTGCCCAATGTTTAGTGATTTCTTGATTCAAGCAATAACTAATGATGTGTGGTACCTATGTTCAATTAACATCATAGCTTAAAAGTAAACACTAAATTCATGATGGCAAAGAATTAATTAAATTGCATATATTTCATTTCAGACATTCTTCCAACAGTGATGCAAGATCTAGTCAACATGGGTAATGATTTTCCACCACGTGCACATTGCTTGAGTCGATGGTATTGATTTTATTTGTACTCCTGCTTTATGACAGTGCCTATAACAGGAACTATGCTATGTGAAAATGTTTGTTTAAACAGAAGCATTACATGCCTAGATAACAAGTAGCAAACGTATAGTCAATACCTTCATTTTTATAATTTGATATCGTGATTTTAGGAATTGCTACCAAAGAAATTAATTTATACTAGACTTCTGTAACTTTTTAGTAACTATTTGAATGGTGTTCTAGTGAAGGCCCGCAATGTAATAATGCATAGCTCAAATAATAATGTACATAGCCAAGATGAAATTATGTGCTGAAATTGCTGTAAACACCACAGTTAAATGTTGTAATGAAAACTGACATGGTGTGTGACATTATACTGCAATAATACGTGAATAAAAACCCACTGTACACCGATGGATAATCCATAGATGGATAGTCAAGAGACTGCTGTATGCTGATATACACAACCATGTGGTACAATTTACTCACTTATAGATGGAAATAGGCAGCAAATGTAATCAGACCTGTCAACTCTCACTGTTTTACTGTGAGTATCACGGACTTAACTCATTTCTTGTGACCTCACAGTTCACCTTTGCTTTCTCACGGTAAGTAAAAAGACCAGTAAATTTTGGTTTTAGTGAAAAACTAAAAGAATGGTGCCACATCCAAACACCTCTTTAATAAATTCATTTTGCATGGGAAACTGTCGTGATTAACAACTAAATTTAGCAAACCCATGACATTATTCTGTTGCTTGAATTAGTGAAGTTATTATTAAACTGCTTTAACGTTTAACTACATTGGTTTAACTTTACTCAAGAAAAAGCTTTAGTACCATAGTAATCATAATCTGATTTTCATTGCAATTATTGCATTTTAAAATCTTATGTTTTTTTTTAATCTAAACTATGAGTTTTTAAAGAATCTCCAGGTTTTTTAACTTTTTTGAAAATTTTGCAGATTTGAGAGGTCTGTATAATTTTCTGCTTTTAAGGTAACCTCCAGTCTAAAATTATCCTTACTAAGAAACTAAATATTGGACATGCCACAACTATCCCACTGAATTCTGGATATGGTCTTGCATTGTATCAACTTGTGTTTATTGTGTCATGTTGTACAGTGGGTTAATAGCAAATATTTGGCAAAGATGTATATGTTAAAAGAACTGTGATATTTGATTTATCTTCTAGGTATGGTTTACGAGATTTTCTTATAATCAATCCAATGTCAAGTAGTGATGCCATTCTTAGTGAAAGCAGGTGCAAAATCCTGTTGAGCTCAATTTGCATTGCACTCAACAATACAGGATGGTGAGTTCATATACATTTCTGTTCCAGTCTTGGTGGTAAAAAGGTTATTACCATCACATGCCTCATTTAAATCCCTTGGCATTTTGAGCAGAGAGTCAGAAACACCTTTTAGTCAAGAGTTAAAATTTTTCTGACAGAACTGTTGATATTCACCAAAAATAACTGAAATGTTTTTGAACATTCCAAAGCTATAACATCTTAATAATAACTATTTCGTTTAAATATAGAACGCTTATCTCTCAGCAAAAACTTCGTAAAGTGCTAAAATGCACAATTACTAATGGCGTGTTCAGACTAGCGAGTTTTGCTGTCTGGTCTAAACACGCCTGTGAGCTACTTGATGGCTTTGCTTTTTTCACCAAGTACACTTGCCAGTTTGAATGTGCTGTAAGAAGCAATTGTTAAGATTATAGTGTTTAGCCAGTTTATTTCTAAGATTTTTAAAGCAGACCTAACAAAACAGTTTTAATATTACATACCTTAAGGACAAATAGTTGAAACAAGGGAGGACTTAAGTTCCAAAAGGACTTTTTTGACATGACATTTAGTCAATTCTTAAAAACTCGACGATTTGGCTAGTATGCTGTTTTTGAGCTGATGAGCCGTTTTTTGTGAACAACTTCTATTCTGACGAAAATCTAATATAATCATAGCTGAACTCTAATGTTGTAAAGCAATTAAATTGTTTCTGATTTGTAGTCATTTACCAATGTTTGTGCAAGTTCATCAGAGGTGGCGCAAGTTGTATTATGGAATAGCAGAAGCTCCGGGTGTGCGTACACACTTTGACATGGTGCATTTGAAAACGGTGCCACGTTCATGCAATAATCTCGCTGGGTTGCTAGACGTTTTCAAAGGCAAAATTGTATGTAAATAACTGAATGTTTTGAAAGTTTCCTGTAGCTAATATAAATGTTAGCAGATAAAGTTATTGTGACTTGATAATGCTGATCTTTTGAAATTTCTTTTTCTACCGTCAGTGTATTCTTCCTTGTCATTCACATTTTAGTTTGTAACTTCTTGTTTCATAATTTTTGAAACCTTGCATTTACTGCAGAGAGAATTTTTTGCATTGTTTTTTTCACTATTAGATCTTCTATCACAGGCAGACTAATCTGCATTCAAATAAGTTGACAAATTGCTTATGATAATTGATTATGATATACATGCTACATTTATCCTGGCAAGCAGATCCCACATTTTGACCAACACAGTTTTGCATAAATTTCTGTTCATTTATTTTTGTTTCTAAGGCAACTAATTCTTCATCAGTACCTCCGGTGACAGTTACTGTTCGCTTTACTTATGTTGCACAAGATTGGAATCAAACACAGTGGCCTCAGTTACCTCCAGGTGAGTTTAACATGTTTTACCTATTCTTTTACAATTGTATGCATGTGACAAGTGTAATGAACTTTGACTTTTAGTTTATCAGTTCTTACATTTTTTTAACTGAATTTTTTTCTGAGTAGGAAAAAAGTCTCAACTATCTTGCACTTTTAATAAAACACTAATCCTAAGAAATACTCCTTATTAATTTGTCATTGCCTGTAGTGTGCAGACTGATAAGTTGTATATCCTGTAAGTTTGTTATCTGGGCTGCAATGTTGGGAAAATCAATAAATGCAAAAACTAACACAGGTTTGAATTTAATTTTTCAAGTTTGAGTAGCATTTACCAGTGACTATTTTTTGTGAGTTTATGAGGTCTACAAAAATACAGTGATTGCAAGTAAAATGGCGACAGATTATGTTTTGCTTCACTTTGTACTCACTGAAGGGCAAGACTTGATTATTTACTCTCAGTATTTCACCTAGTTTTGCTTTGCTATCTGAATTACTAATCATGGATGAATTGTATTTTACAAATTTCAAAAATGGAGGCTGGCTTCTCAGCCAGTTGTATGGCATGTAGGTGTATGCTGGTCACTATAAACATATTTATTCAACATGATTATGCCTCAAAGCGTTTTTAGTGAAGCCCAGTATAAACGCTGAGCTAAACTTATATAAAGTTTTCATTTTACCTTGGTAGGCCTATTATGTGCGTAATTATGTTGCACAGTAGGCTACAGTATGTTGCACAGGTGACACTTAAATTATCTCCTTTCATATGTCTTATAATGGATCTAATAACTACTGTTTACCTTTCTGTGGTTTTTCCAGTTTTAAAGAGTAGTTAGGACTGGTTTCTCCAATAAATTTTTGGTTTCGGTTTTCACTAGTCTCAATGTAACAAAGAGAAGACTTTTTATCAAAGAGCAATCATGAGAAGTGACTACTGGCTGTTTTGCAGATGTTAGTCCTAGTTAAAAATCTGTTGAAATTGGCAGTTGGTTAGAAGTTAGAAATTAGAACTAACTAGAAGTGTTGCATCATTGCACTGGCATACATATAGCTCATTTTACAACAAATTATTTATTATTATACATGTATTACGTTTGTTTGTATTTTTTCATACAGGTGAAATTGAAATAAAGTATACAGTCTGTATTTCTTGAACCACGTGTAGTGCTAGCTAAAATGAATAATGATTTGCAAAAGCGAGAAAACATGTAGCAAAGTGAGATGCAAGTCCTATTAAATTCATCCCTGCTACAGTAAAAGTTCTGACGTTTTAGGACTGATCCACAACTATATGTTTGTAAATAGAAAGTACAGAATAAATTTGTCAAATTCTAAACCTTAGTTGTGACTATAGTACCTATTAAATTTTAAATGATGTTGTAATATTGTTCACTAGATCTTGAAAATGGAGTTGGAGCTGATTTTGAATGTTCTGACTATTCGGTTCTTCCCTTTGGAGTTTGTGAGGATCCTGTAAGGTACTGTGATTATAATGTTGTCAGTAATTGGTAACCTTTTATTGTCCTTATGTTATACATTTTGGGCTAATTAAGTAATTAAGTACTTATTCAGGTTTTTGGGTAATCGGAATTGCACTCAATTTGTGATTTTTAAGGTGTGTGATTGTTACCTTTGGTCTGGATATCAAAATCCATCTTTATTGAGTTAATAATTTTCAGCAGCTGTTACTTATTTTTCAAGCTACATGTTTTCACTAGTTACATTAGGTGTTAATTAATTTTCCATGCTAACTGCATTGATTATAGTATTATTTCAAACACAGTGAAGTATGTTTGCACCTTAACATTGGTAGCATATGTAGATTACCTCGGTTGTTTAAAATGTGAAAGTAAACACATACGTGATATTAATTGTACATAATCTTAGTTATTGGTTCATTCTTAAAATTTGTGGTGTGGTTTGTATACCTATTTGTGAGTCTGATTTCTGTCTCTTTGTTGCTCAGTTTTTCTTGAACCTGGGGTAATTTAGGAAAACTTAATACAACAGTAGTGTACTATGATTTATCTACCTTGGTGCAGATGATCGATAAACACAAGTAAACAGCCAGACAGCAACCATCAGTGACCCTTTTAATCCCACATACTTTGAAACTCTGATATGCTTCGTTAGTTAAAATTAATTTTAAGGTCTGTTTGTATCTGTATCTGACTTCAAATAATTATGATACTCTGTGTAATGATAACTGCATGTCCTTCAAGGAGATTCAGTGCAACTTTAAGTAAAAATTACAACTGTGTCAATTGAGAATATAGTTTTTTATGGTAAGCTTCACATATGTGTATCTTATCAGGGCAACTACTGAGGGCTCTGTAAGTGAACATTGAGCAGTTTTACAATTCATTGTTGATTTTTTGATAAAAATATGGCCAAAAAAGAAAACACGTAAAAAATTGAAAATGAAATTGACATGATATTATTTTTATCTACTATATGTAACATGTAGTTTCAATCAAACAATATATACAACATTAGTCATTTTAACTCTTAAAACTTTCCTAATACAACTATCAAAAATATCCTGATATACCTGATGAAATTGACATCCCATATTATTTATTTCACTTTGTTGACTTTGAATATGTACTACACAAATTAAAGAATAAGAAAATCTTTTCCTGATAATTGATTTTTACTATTATTGATTCTATCAGAGACTCATTGTTGAAATGCATTTGAGCCTATACTCCTCGACATTATTTACTGCAACTTTGAAATGATTTTTGTTTTACTTGTAGTGAACTTCACCTTGCTGCTTCTTGGCCGCTGCTGTCTGAAGATCTGGTTGTTGATAATGATGTTTACTCGTATGTAAATTTAGTAAATCTTTATGTTTTGATTGTTTTCTAGTATTTCTGTCTATGTTGTTTGTTTATTTGAATCTGTGTACGTGAAGTTTAATGGTAAAAATTGCTTCGTCTGTATAATAAGTTATTGTCTTTGCTAGAAAATTCTTTTTATTTATTTTACGGTTAGAGCTAAACTGTGCTTGAGATTTTGGTTACTTTTTTGTGAAGAACTGTAGCATCTTTTATAAGTTTTTTGTATGTGTAGGTTGCTAGATATTCTGTTTGTCTTTAATTTTCCTTTGTTGTGCACATAGCATAAATCAATAGCCACCTATATTTTAACTGTGCAAGGTTGTTTATATTTTTATTTTCAGTGATTTGGATCCGATTCAAGCACCTGAATGGTACGTTCGTGTAAGAATGAATGACGATTTGCAATGTTTATTAAGTAAGTGTAGTTAATAATGAGTTTTTTCAAAGTTTAGCACATCTATGGTCATCACCTAAACTGTGCACTTTCTGCACAATTGTACATATGTGCCATATGACGTGTACGCTGCTGGATAACATACATTTAACTAGCAGTAATTTTTTTCAAAATATTTTTAAAGGAGTATGGAAACACTTTATGAAGTCAGGTTTAAATTAATGTTCTTATAGTGAAAGTGAAAAGTGCATAACTTTTCAGTGAATTTAAGGCTTCGTTCATTTGTGAACCAGCTACTGCCCTTCCAAATTTCTCACCGTGAAACAGAGCATTTCGCGATCTTGGTTTTGAAGTTCGCATTACTGATTATGACATCACTGATGTAAGTCGTCAGGAATATAGAATAAAGTTTGGATTTGCTTTGCAAAGCTTAAGTGTGTTATCAGCAAGTGCTAGTATTTGCGTTGACTATAAAGTATACACTATAAAGGTAGCATAAAAGTAGGTCTGTCTTTATATCTGCACTGTACATGTTGCAAGGTAAGAGTTAATCTCATGTGCATTAATCTCATCGAAACCCCTACTTTTTGCCAGTATCGGTCATGTAGGGCTTTGAAACTGGTATGCCTCAATAATGTTGCTTGGTAGCACTGGAATGAAATCTCATTTTTGCAAAATTCCTCATTTCAGTAAACTATTTATAGCTGCTGTAATTTAATATTTCAGTAAATCTCCAAGGGTATGATACTGCATAGTGTGTAAAAGCTTTTTAAAGCAGAATCGAATCTGCTTTTAACTATGCTGTAAAGCCACACCTAATAGTTACAATTTGAAGTCATAAATCAACCCATTAACTTGCAATATTTTTCATATAGGCCTACATTTTGCACAGCAGCCTAGTAACATGATCATTAGAGCCTAAATATTCATTCAAACATCAATGGATTTTATGTCCCCTTAATTGTCTGCAATTAGGGTAGTGCATTTTAAAACTTGGGAATACAGGCATTGATCAGTCGCAAATTTTGTGTGGCAAAAAGTTCCACATAGGGGAGCAGACATTCCAATTCTCGCAATTTGGTCGGGCGATTAAAACATCCTTTTTCCCTGATTTCGAAATATTTCTCTCAGTTTTCCATAAACTGTTACCTCACTGTAAGTATTAGACAAAATGGGACTGCAGTGATATAGACCATCCCCTCCCTTTGAATAAAATAGAAACGTCCATCTATAGTGTTAGGCAATGTAAAAAAATCAACTGGGATGCAGCCCATAGAATAGGAGTGCACAATTGGAGTGCACCACAGAATAAAGACTAATAAAGGTTTTGACTAAAGCCACTAACGTTGAGAGCCTTTGAGGCCTAAAAAATTAATTCACGATGGTAAGCTCTTGTTAAATTACAGTTGCACTCAAATAAAATCATAAACAAAGCCAAGTTTTAGCATATTATATGCAACATTTTGACTTGTTTAAAACATTTTTCCTATGGAACTTATTTGAATGTTCAAAAAATAAGAGAAATATAAGTGATGGAATCCCAAAAAAAACATCAAAGGTCGGGGTTCCAGATGCCACTGGAAGAGCTTAGAGCACTCCTTTGATCAGACCTTAAACTGAATTTCCCTGTTTTGCACATCTGCATGTCGGAATGTCTGCACACAGCCCCTACCTATAGAGAGTGAGATAATTGTGTAGTAGTCGCATGTAAATTACGCTGCCGCAGCTAGACTAAAAATAATATGTAAGTTAACATAAAATCAAAAAATAATCATTAAGAGAGAACACCTAATACAAATACGGTAGCTGCTGTTTATTTTTAAATTATGTTGTAATGCAGTTGCTGTCATTGTCTAACTCTGGTGACGACACTTGAGTTGAAAACCAAGATGGCATGAAGCAAGCTGCTTTTGCAGTAAAAATTAACAAATGTTAGCAGATAAGTGATTTTAAACTGTGATGCATGAGAATTACACCTTACTTAACAGAGTGCTTCCATTCCCTTTTAAGATCATATGCAAACAATTACGGATTGTTGAAGCTATTCTAAGTAAGAACACTTTTCCACATTTGTTGTCCTTTGAAAGATGTTTGTTCAATGTTTTGTGTGTGTGTGTGTGTGTGTGTGTGTGTGTGTGTGTGTGTGTGTGTGTGTGTGTGTGTGTGTGTGTGTGTGTGTGTGTGTGTGTGTGTGTGTGTGTGTGTGTGTGTGTGTTTGTGTATATTGTATTTGTTAATAATTTTAGTGTTTGCATTAATACTTATATGTGCATAAACTGTTAAATGAATCATCTGTTATGAGTCTTAAGTGAGAAATATTAGATTATCTTGATAGTTGTTGTGATTTTAATGAACTTTTGTCAAGTTGTGATAGTATTTTAAAGCACTGGATGAAATGATTACTTCACTAAAATCAAAATCGAGTGCAGTTCAAGGTCACTGTTAAAATGGTGACAAAAATCTAGCCACAAGTTAACGATTTAAAATTTGTGAGAAGTGCCCTAATTTCTTTTTTTTGGTTGCATGGTAAAAGGCAGGGCTACAGTGATGATTTAATTAATCAAAAACGAATGATAAATGAAAGCTATTTGTTTGCCATCGTCAAGTCACTTACGGGTTAAGATTCTTTTAAACATTTCTCTCATGGGAAATAGCAAAGCCTGGCAAATTTATTTTTTAAATTGTTCTGCAACAAAATCATATAAACTGTGGGGAGCTTTAGGCAATGGCAATTTAAAATTAGTTTTACTTAATATAGTTGTCTGGTTTCTTATCTGTGTAACCTAAAGCAAGTTGGATATTTTTTAACCAACTACAGTGGTAGAACTTTTATGTAATTGTTTTAGCAGTCATTTAAACTGTTGTAATAGTTTGTTGTGCTATATCTTCAGTTGTAAAATTCTGCAGCTAGGTTATACTGTATATCATGAAGAGCAGACTACTTTTTCTAAACTTCACAGTATTTATGTTATGTACTAGTTATGTAGAATACATTCTTTACAAAAGTAATTGTGTATTAATTATGACTTTTATTATGTACTTCAATGCTTTTTTTTAAAATAGGTGAATATCTGCTGCATTTTACAAAAATATGTTATAGGAAAGAAACTACTGATGAATTGCTTGGTTATCTCTATGGTATGTTACTGTGCATTGTTTACTTTTACTAAATATTTGTACAAAATCGAGTAGTCAGAAGACTTACGTATAGTGTAATAGACATAAGTCATTCTAGATCTATGTAATGTAATACTGTGTCTACAAATTTATATAGGACTATGTACTTTGCACTATGTTTGTTTGCTTGTAAACTTCTTGGAATTCCTTGTTATAGATGAAGAATCGGACATAAGTCATGCATTAGAAAAACTCACGGATCCAGAGATACCAGTGCCCATTCCAAAATTGTCTAAAGTTGTAAATAGTGCACGGTTACGGATACGTCGTCAGGTATCAGATGACGCCCCATTAGCTGCAGGTACACAGATACTATACGTATGATCCTGTGAAGCAACGTAGTTACATTATAGGATTATAGCATCCCTTGACAATATTCATTGTATTTTAGTATACACTTGGAAATATTTTTATGCCTTGCTTAAAAGTGCAAAAGAGATTTAAATTCTTATTCAACTTCTTATTCTAATTCTTATTTCTTGCCAAACTAACCTTGCTGTGCACACATTTAAAAAAATTGTGTAAACTGGTGGACAGCATGATGGAATACATAACAAAACTTCTGTAGTTCACTCAGAAAGGCTGCTATTCTAGCTGGTTAAATCTCTGTGTTTATGCATTTATGTAAAAATTAGTCATTAGATGAACAAGCGGCCTTATATCTCAAAATGCATAAGTACTACATATAATATAATTACAGAGAAGCACTAAATTCTGTGAGGCTGGCAGCATATAGTAGGTGCTGGGTGGTTCACACAACTTGTAGCGTTCAGTTTAAAATAATTACTCTGTTACTTTGCAATAAACTAACTGAGTTGTAGGTTATTATTTTATCATCGTAACTCATTTTCGTTACAGAGTATGCATTGGGAGCCATCAAAACGCAAAAAAAATAGTATTATTAATGCTTGTAGTTGCTTTGCTTTAATTTTGCTTCATTTGCTTTGCTTGTAGTTGATAATAATGTAACTGCAAAAAAAGCAAAAAAAACTTTGTCACCATTTTTGCTGTTGTGATTACATCAGTTATTGAATGGTGTTAAATAATCTGTCTTTTTTCAAAGAAGATTTGCCTATCTTGTAGATTCATAAAGACTCTTCGGTGTTGTACACCACAGTTTGGCAGACTTGGCTCTCTGCAATTTTTTTCATGAAGCTGTATAAAGAAAAAATTTATGAATGAGACAAAAATGCATGTGCTAATATTGCTGTGCAAACATTTAACTTGATATGCTGATGCTAGAACTGCTTATGTTAATAATTAGCTGAAGTGCTTTGAAGAAAGTGTTGCCCATGTAGAAGCTTACTGGTGCAGTACTTCTTTTTCAAATTTTCCTCATTTGACTTAAAGAACTTTCAAAAGGTTTAACTCATCTGTGCCTACTTTTAATCATTTTACTTTGTTTGCCTGAGAAAATAAAAATGTAAAATGTAAAATTTGTAGTGACTTCGAACTACTTCTGAGCATTGATATGAGTATTTTTGCTGTTATTTACAATACATGTATAACTTCATTTTATGAATCAATCCAGTATAACATCTTAAGTTATGTTGTGTTTGCTTTCAGATTTGTTAAACCACTTGCTCGAGTTTCTATTTCCGGATGCAAGTAACCCATATAAATCAGGGGAGGGTGCTGATGCTGAGGAAATTGAAAATAAAGATGAACAAGATATGGCAAAGGTTTTATTAATTTATTTCTCAACTATTATAACACATCAGAATATTAACATGGTGTTCTTGATATAACAGAAAACAAATATTTTGTGATTAATAATTTTATAAAATGATTAAAAGTTATAAAAAATATATAATTTTATAGTGGGTGCCATTTGATAAACTCGTTTTGGGATCAAAATTAATTAACCAACTGAATCTATTAACTGACGGGTACAGTATTACTGATGTAGGTGTATAAGTCATCAGACTAGCATGCACTGCAATAATTCCCAAGGCTTTAAATGAATTTTTGGAGTGAAGTAATGACTGAATTCTTGTGGGTATTTATTTAAGAATACTATTTTTATAAAAGTGAATTAATGAAAAAAAGAGTAAATGAAAAGCGTTTTTCTAAAACACACAAAGTTGTTTATTTACACTGCACACGCATCAAGTCGGTTGCTTCTTTTTTCTTAGAAATTGGCTAAGAATGTTTTCATTATCAAATGTTCAAAATCTGTTACCGTGTGTTATACATGTTATTGCACGTACTTACCATGATGCGAAACATCTAATGCATGATGTCCTAGAGGCTTGAGCTGCAGTTCCTTCACAGGAAGTGGCTTCCTCGTAGTCATTTTTACACTGGTAAAGTCGTAAAGAAAATTCCTGCCATGGCATCTGAATGGTATTATCGTTGCCATAACGGCAGCAGTTTGTTAAACATCCTGTGCAAAGACGCAAGCTTCAAAAGAAAACCACCAGGCAGGTGATTAAATTCCTGGGCAACGAGGCTGATTGCAGTGGGACAAGGGTTCAAAGCCTCAAAGCAAATTCACTGTGCTAACATATCTGATAAATGTATCTGCTTACAGGCAAAACAGTATTTAGCATGCTAGTTTTTATGTGCATCTAAAAGATCATCTGAAAGTGGTAAAAGCTCTTTGGTCACACACAAATGTCTCATTTTACATGAAGCAAATGTTGAATCAGTTATGCAGAGTTCCTTTATTCGGTTCCTGGTAGCCTTTATGTACATTTAAATAGGCATGTACCAGATGTTTTTGAGTCAGCTGAACTGCTGATTCTGTTAACCGTGAATACATATTTACATATTTTTCATGTAGTGCAGTTACACCTACCTTGTATAATACTAGATTATGTGCAAATTTTAATAATATAATCCATAGTTAGGTAGGTAGTTAGTTTATTTATTGTGTAAGGTATTGAGTTAGAGTGCGCAACAAGCTAATTATATCATCTGTATCATTTAAACAGATTTAAAACTTTGTACGAAAACAACGAAAAGTAATTTGTTTAGTTCATTAAATCAAACATATTGTTAAAGGACTTCTTTCTAAAATGTTCAGTAAGTTGACCATCTAACCTACATATTATCTATCTATGTCACATGTTATTAATTAAACCAGTGATACACGGACGCCCTAAAAATGGCTGTACGTCAAATGTCATCTGGCAATTGTCGTTCGGCAGACTTTAAAATATCTGAAACATGGCCATCTGTATAAAAGAAAGTGCGGCGGTAAGGATGGTCATATCAGTTTTAGCACTTATGGATAGTGTTTTAATGTTGAAAGTTAGATCTACCATCAGTTATTTAGGAGATTATTTTGTTTTTGATCTCAATTTTTGTGTCACCACAGCGTGAAATAAGGCCTATATAGATATTGCAGTTAAATTAAAAATTGGCTGTGCACATTGTTTTAGCAATGATCTCCCAAGCTCTACTTTTGACATTGCAATCTTTTTCATATGCAGTGTCTATATAATCTCATAAACATGCTGTTTATTCAATCAGTTCTATAAACTTGACAGTTGACTCTTGTGCTTCTAAGGCTGACATATTCACTCGCTACTCCGTATTCTGACTAAACTGATTGTTTTTCTAGTGTTCTAGTATAGCATTTTTAAATTAGAAAATTGTGTCCCCATACAATTTGCTGGAAAAGCGAAAACCAATGCCGGAATATTGATCCCTGATTGGATAAAACACTTAGCCGGCTGGCAGACGTCGTGCAAAATAGAACTCATTTCCGTTTTTGGTTGCTGTTGTATTCATGGTCATTTCAGTAAATTCCGTGTATCATCTTTGATTTGAAATTTGTCTAATTTGGGCGATCATTTTATCACGGCTGATGTCGGCCGGTTTGTGCATTATTGCTTTACCGAAAAAGAATTTTTTTGGTTTGTTACATAACTTTACTTATAGTTACTACTGTTTTATGTGCTAAACAATTCAAACCTTGTCCAAAGCTAGTATGTCAAAGTTTAATTGAATTTATGCTACCAGTTGCTTAACTTTGTTTTGTTCTTGCTTGTTCTTATAGGAGATGTTTAAATTTTTCACAACTGCTCCGTCCAGAAGCTTAACCTTCCGTCTCGCTACATGCTTCTGCCACATCAATCGTAGCTATGGTGAACTGAAGGCTGTCGCACAACTATGGCAGGAGTTCATCCTTGAACTTCGATATCGTTGGGAGAATAACTTTATATTGCCAGAGTAAGTGTTGATTAAATATAATGCATTGTTTCTGTCATTGTTAAGTTGCTTGATAGTTTATTTTAGAGGTAAAGTCAATGAATTTTTAGTGACGGTGTGCCATTCTGCAAAGTACACATGTCACACACGTCGTTAATGATTTAAATCTTCAGCCTGCTATATATGTTTGGCAAAAGCTGTTATTATTTCAATGCAGGCATTTGCTTATGTGTTTATTGGGCCTGTTGGCCATTGAATATATCAATGCATTGAATAAATCAATGCTGTAAGATATTTACTTAAGAAGTCCATGCTTGTAATGTCATGGATGAATTTGGGTGAGTGTTCAGAAAGCTTTACCTCGTTGCATAAGTTTTGCAAAATGTACTTGTTTAACTAATTTGGTACAGTGACAGTAAATTACATATTATTTCTAATGCAGTGTAGACAAGTGTGCACCAAACCTGGGTTATTGTCTTCTGCATCAGAAACTACAAATGCTGAATTGTTGTATAGTAAAGAAGCAAACACGTGAGAAGGACAGTCAGCCAGTGATAAAACTGGTTAGACAACCAGGTAGTAAAGTCACTCTGACCAGCAGTGCTAGCTGTAACAGTATCCGTGGACGAGTGATAGCCAGTGGCACGAGTGTGGACAGCAGTGGCAGTTACATGAGCGATGATGACGATGAGTTTTTTGAGTGCGTGGAATCACAGAGTGACTTCGTTCTTGAAGAGAATGATAATCAGGAGAAGATGGACATTTCTGATTTATCTCTAACTGTGGTAGATGGCAGTAATCAGTCTGTTGGGGAAATGCACAAAGAAACTGAACCCAATCAAAATGCAAAGCAAAAAATTGACAATGCTGGGGGAGGTTTATTGGAAGATCTTCAACCAGAGGGAAGACTGAGAGTGAATGGAGACTTAAAACTGTTGGGCAAAAATGAAGCTATGTATATTCCTGTAACGCAGGTTTGCTTACTCCTTTTTTATCCCTGAAAACCTTTGTTTATGTTAGATACTGAATAATTAATTGCAAAAGTAGAAATGTCAAAAATGTGTTACTGAGCCTGGAGTTAAAACTAGGGACCTTGAAATACCCAGTGCCACTAGTTAGCCCAATGTGTGTGCAAATTATTAGACTGCATTACTTACAAGTTTACACAGCCTGTAATTGAAGTCAGCTTAGTCAAACATTTTTCAAGTTTCCAATTTTTATTTGTTTGGCCCCTAAATTTAATGCAACTATTGTTGGCTTATACTATTGTATGAAAGTTATACATATCTTACGTGTCTTTATAATGTAAAAAAGTGTTGTTATTTGTTTTAGGAGCCGACGCCATTAACAGAAGACATGTTAGAAGAGCAAGCAGAAGTTCTTGCCCGTCTTGGCACATCATCAGTAGGAGCACACCTTCGTGCTCGCATGCAAAGTACCTGCCTTTTATCTGACATGGAAGCTTTCAAGGCTGCAAATCCTGGATGCACATTGGAGGATTTTGTGCGGTGGTATTCACCTCGAGATTATGATGAACAAGAAGGTAGAGGTTTATTATTAACTAATGTAGCCAAAATTTATAATTGTAATCAACAAATTGGCAGAAAACCCACCTAGGAATGGAATTCGGAGGTGTAATAATTAACAAGGCTAGCCAATAATCAGAAGTCTTTGGGTTTATTTCCTAGGTTTATGGAGGTTTGCATGTACATACCTTTGTGACAATTCGTTTTAAAACCAACTAATTTGGCTGAAATCATCCATTACTGACTAGAAATGTAAGTGAAATTTTACATTTTTGCCATGATTGTAGTTACTGACCTTATTAGTCTGTCACATGGGGTTTCAGGGAAGCTGAGTGAAAGGATGCAGCTACATGGCAATTTGTGGCAGGAGACCTGGGCAATGGCAAAATCAATTCCAGTACGGAGGCAGAAGAGATTATTTGATGACACGAAAGAAGCTGAGAAGGTACAACTTTTCTTTGGTATTTTTAGGTCTTTTTATACAATAATTTTTTTGTACAAGTAAAAAAATTAAATCTAGGTTACGTTATACAACAAAAGATTTGTCTGATTTCTTGACCTTGTTTTAAGACTGATTTACAAAATTGAATCAGTCAAACAGTCTGTCAACTATATGGTCCATTATGAAAACATACTGTTCTGGACAACATCATAACACCAAAGAAATTATAAATAAATGGTAATAATTAGTGACTGAATTGAAATAAAGCAAAAAGTTGCAGTACAACTAATGTGCTTTGGAATTACCTTTTTTACAATTCCAAGCTTGGCAACTGTATGGATTTGTAATCTGTCCAGTTGATACAATATCATTAACATAAATTCTATCACAGAGTAATAAAGTAATGTAGCAAAGTACAGAATATTTGGCTTTTTATACAAACTTTGTGTTAGTTATTATTTGTTGTTGTAATTGTTGTTGTTGTTGTTGTCATTGTCATCATCGTTGCTGCCACTGCCACCATTATCGCTGCTGTCGCTTTTACTGTTGCTGTGAGTGGTATGGTGTGGGTACTGTGGTGTGGGAGGTGTGGTGGATGTGGTGTAGTGTGAGTTTATGTGCAAAATTCTTTTTTGCAGGTTTGGCTAGTTACTTTTATCTTCTGTAGTTTCTGTTAAGTTGTCATGATTTCATATATTCACAAACAATGCAACTCTGATATTGTAGACCTTCCTATGGGTAATTTTTGCTAGTTATACCGCTACTGTAGAAGTCAAACAAACACATACAGAGATTATAATAAGTACTAACATAATTATATTTCCAAAAACAAATAACTACTAATAGGCGGCATGTACAATTTTTTATTTGCAATATGCCCAACCTTTTTTCACTCCCATTGCAGAGGTCACGGGACCTCCACAGCTACTATTTGCAAAAGATTAGCTTTTTAAAAGCATTTCTGAAGTTTTTATTTGAGGCAGCATAGATAATTGGGTTTGCTGCGCTATTGCAGAATGCTAAGTATGCAAGTATTCCAAAAACTTCCTTTGAAACATCCGTGAACTCATACTCAGTAATCCATATGATGAACATTAGTGAGTGCACTGGTCCCCAACAAATGATAAACGTCAGCAGCACAATAACCAGAGTTTTGGTTGCTTTCATATCTCTTATGTTAACTCTTGTGTGTGCATCAATAGCATGTATTTGCAAGAGATGTTTACGTGCTACTCTCCATATTGCGGTGTATGCGAACAACATGGCAAACACGGGTATGACAAAAAATGCGATTACCATTACACCCCATATGGTTTGCTCAATTTCCGGGACACCAACAGATAAGAGTGCAGCTATTGCTGTAATAATTGATAGAAACCAAACAACAAACAGTCCAGTTGCCACAGAGGTTTTCGTCACATACATGATATATTTCATTGGATGTATAATAGACAGATATCTTTCAACAGCTATTAAACATAGATGCAGTGCACTGGCATTGGTCAAGCATGAGGTAATTGCATCTTTAACAATCAATAGAGCCAGGTAATATTTTTCCCGTAACAATGTGATCAACTCTAGAGGAACAGTGAAACCAATTATCAAGTCAGTAATGGCCAGCGAGCCAATCAGCACATTAGTTTTTGTCCGTAGATATTCAAACTTGTACACTGAGACAATCACAAACAAATTACCAACAATTATGGCAACATCTGTGACAACGTACAATAATGCGGTTATAAAATTGTTAATCACGTTTTCATGCAGCGTCTGATTTTCTCTCGTTATGTTATTCATTGGCAACATTTTTAGTCCTGTATTGCTAGATTAGCAAAAGCTGTTATTAATTTTTTGAAACGTTTTTATATGTGTCCTTGAACTACTTTAAATTCCGTTTAAGCTAACCTGCATTTTTTCAAGTTTGTTTTTTTCTGAATTATCAAAATTCCGTTTAAGCTAACCTGCATTTTTTCAAGTTTGTTTTTTTCTGAATTATCACAACAGACATAGTTTTGTATCATATTTTAGTTAGAGCAATGTTATCATGTAAAACACTAGGCTAGTCTTCGCTGTAGTTGTATCACTTAGCACTGAAAATAATAAACTGATGTTGACTGTTACCATCAAACTTCTGTGATATGTCCTCATGTCAAAATGCACTGTGAGTCTAATGGAAATTTTCTGTTTTAATCGCATTACGTTTGTCTGGAATGTCTTCTACCTTATGGAGCATATAGTTTTCTTCCCTATAGAATATCAAGAAAAGTGTAGTGAAGTGGTTGTATAATGCAAAAGCTTCTAATGGGCTTAGAGAGCATGCTGTGATAAAGAGCTTTAATATGTTGTAGTAAAAGCTATGTCTAATCAGCTTTAAGCCTGTAAAAGCATTTTGGAAAAAATGACGATACTGCTGACATTTGCACTAACGTGTAACTACTGTTATTCTAAGCGAATTTGTACTGAAGGAATACTATCAAGCATACCATATACAAATGAAGCAAGCCAGTCGAATGCGAGTTTCTGTTGAATGTTGTCATCATTATAAACATTATCCTGATTATCATCGTCGTCGTCATCATCATTTTTGTCATCTTCCTTGCTGACGCAATTCATACATATTTTCTGGATATCTTACAGGTGCTACATTATCTAGAATCATTGAAGCCTGCACAAGTAGCTCTACTTTTATTACCTGTACTGATACACGCGGCACTTCTGCGAATTTCCCAGTTAGGTAGGATTTCATTTTTATGCTGTGAACAGCTTGTTTTGTTCCTTTTGTAAAGGTTAGTTGCTTGCACTTTAGGAGATTGCATGCATGTGAGATCTTTTTGACTTTAATTGCTATTTGTTAGAACTGGAAATTCCAATTTTAAGTCTAACATATTGTCAAGTAACTGCTTTACTTAGTTCAGTGTCATTATTTCTATCATTTTCTAGTGGCACTTGATTTTTGCATTGATGTTTAGAACCTTTATTTATGTGATTGGACATGAAGTAATCTCTTTTTTAGAGTTTGTATAATATTGTAAGAAAGTATTGATTTCAGAGCATTAAGCTGATATTTGGTAGCTTAATGATTACTGATTTTTTGTTTTGTTCTACATCATTTTTGTTCATTTTATTTCACTTCTGTAATTTCTGATTTTTCCAGAGGAATGTAATGTGCCCACATTGCAGTCATTTCTACGTGATATAGCACATCGAGCTTCCAAGATTATTCGACGGCCAACGCAAGACATTCGCAAATATCAGGTAAGCAGTAGAATGTTTTTGTTGAGCAATTACTATATTCATTGTTGTGTAATGTTTCTGAAACTAAGTGCCAACTGCATCGCATTTGTTTGAACCTGTCACTAGCAATGTACCAGTGCCTTTTTTCCACCATCAAACATAGCTGTTTGTTAGAAAACAGATAGCAATTTTTTTGTATTACTTTTATGGGTTTGATAAAATTGATGTCTTAATTGGGTTATACCAGAAACTTTAAAATAAATGCCCCCTGTTACTTTGTTCTTCTTGGAACTAAAGGTAAACTGTAAAATTAACGTGTGCTAGAAACATATGAAAATATTATGAGGAATACAGTGTCCATGCATATAAATTACACTAGTACTAAAGTTGGTTTCTTACAGCAGCATGTAGGCTTCATCTGATGATCAGCAGCCAATTTATAAAACATTGTATAATACTAGTAAGTGATAATAGTTGTGCTCAGGGCTGTGGAGTCGGAGTCGGTAGTAAATTTGCTAAAGGAGTCAAAGTCTCAAAGTCTGAGTTATTAATAATTCACGTTTTGGAGTCGATGTCGGGACTCGAGAGTACACTGACTCCAGTTACTTTTAAAACGATTACACCTAATAGTAATACTATATTTATACTTAATAAATGCCACAGTGACGTAGCTATAACCATTGACACTCAAATTCAGAGATACTTATGTTCACGAACAGCGAATAGTTTTATCTCTTGTTGCTCAGCAACTATTCATTGAGCAAAGATTTATGATTAAACATCAAAACTGATTAAAGTCAAATTCGAATATTGAATGCAAATTGTTGTCATTCTGCTTTCAGACAGAATTGTTTAAATTGATGAGAGCAGTTTTGCTTGCATAATTTACTTGTTCACTGGTAATCAATTACATTAGACAATGCAGAATTTATAACCTGCATTATCTCGTTTGCCAGCTTGAAATGGTACACTGCATAAAATGAATTTATAGATTACGAAGATGCAGACTTGCAGAGTTTTTGGCTACTATTCTGCTAACTGAAATAAATGGCCAGTCTCCAAGTGATTAGATTTCAATCCAGATATGTGGCTGATGTGACAAATGGTCATGCGAAAACAAGCAAAATGCATTTTATCAGGCTTTCTCGTACTGCAGCAGTGTCATAGCCAAAATAAACCATAATCAGGTTCATAGTCTTAAAGCAAACAAAATGATGTTTCTTTAGTACAGTGGTGGTATAAATAGGATTTGTAAGTTGCAACATAAATGCACTAATGACACTTTGGAAAAGCATAGCAGAAAATGTTAAAAACTTAAGATACTAGGCTAGTAACTATTTAAATATAACAGAATAATTAAATTAAAGAGTACAGGGTGTTAATAAATTAATAAGTTTGTGAGAAATTGTAATTAAAATTTGAGTCTGTAATAGCAAGCTCTTGAGCAGACGACAGCAGTCGTTTAATTTGCCGAGACTTAAGCAGCACAGTAATTATTCTAGTGTGAAATTAAGAAATTAGAAGTGCAGTCCTCCTTTTTGAAATTCAGGCTATGACGTGACAATGGCAGCTAGTAACCACATTTTCAGTGTTACCTATGCAATGAAATAGGCGCCTCTAGAATTATCTTTCAAACCCAATTAAAAATGACATTGCATGCGAATGAATGAACGCAGTATCATGCGACTTTCACACTTCATCATAGGAGTCTGGCTTGCACTTGTTTTAAAATTTTTTATTGTTATTGTTATTATATTACTACTACTATTATTATTGTTATTGTTATTATATTACTACTACTATTATTATTGTTGTTGTTGTTGTTCTTATTATTATTACTATTATTTAATTATTTTATTTTTTGCCACTAGTATTTATTATCATATATGCATTTAGGATCTTATCAAGCACATCAGTTTAGCTGAGACTAGCATTGCTAGAGTGCAGGCTTTAAAGACTCGCCTGTTGGGTCGTGAAAGATCTGAACAACCCAATGCTGAGATGGAAAACTTTGTCTCTATGCTTCTAGATCAACCAGAGGTGCCTGTGCCTGGTGCAGCTAAGAGTCACACAGGAAGAATTATTGAGCATATGTTTAGAGAAGCACAAAAGGTAAAAAATTTCATCTTGGATAGTTTTCACATAATATTCTCGAAAAAGCTGATAATAAAGTTGTACTGTGGATGCTGCACAGTAATTGTTCAGTTGCCATTATGAGATAGAGCCACTGTTCTTCAACATTAAGTGTTTGCAGGCTATATCACTATAGAAACGCTGTCATTATGTAAATCTAGTATTGTAAGGAAATAGATAGAGAGACTAGCAAAGTAGTAGAGGGTTTCTAATCTTAGTTGTATGTATTTAAGAGGTGGCAAGGCTATAGAGCAATAAAGGCAAGGACTTGTGAGAAACGCAAAGTAACAAATCACTGAAATACGTATAGCCATTACTTTTCCAAATAGTAATAAGAATTTTGCTAAAATGCATAGTTTAGGTTGACAAATATGATAAAATTTAAATTTTTTGGGGGATATTTTCTTAAAACAGTTTTGTTATTTTTTTTGATGTGTTACTTTTTTGTTCTTCTTTCACATGTAGACATGTTTTTATGGTTTCTTAGCAAGTTTTCAGTAAAAACTCGTTAACTTTTGAAAGTGTATTTAGTTACTATTTTATTAGTTGAGAAGAAAGCCTGCACATTAATCTTGTTGTTATTCCAGAATTCCCAGAATGTGGCACTAGACGATAATCCTCACCCATCTGGGTCATCCAGCTTTCCTCCTCCAGCTGCCAAGGAGTACATACTTCGTGTCCAGGTACCACGCCCTGCACCGTACTCCCGGGTTACACCTCAACGCATGTATTGTGTTCTACTGAATGAAGAGTTTCGACTAGCAGGAGCATTTACGGAGGACACTATGTTCCAGTGATGTTAATTAATTTATAGGGAATTGTTATGGTAATATATATATATATACTAAATTTCTCAAGGTGCTTTCTTTTATGAGATCATGATTATTGGTAAATTAACTTTTTTGTTCAATATAGTTGATCGAAATGACCGAGATTTCGAATTCCTAATAAACGCATTTTCAGGGTTCTAAGCTCCATAACTTCGATTTTAAAAGCAGACTAAGACCTAATTTGCTTAATCTGGATCTGAATGCTTGTTTAATGTGTCCTACTTTTTCCTAAAGATTGCAGTGTTTTATTGTGAAGCCAGGTGAACAATCTATGTATATTGTGCTCATGATTTCAATATTTAGCATTGTTGTGATATATATACATGAAAGCTGTATGCATGCAGAAAACTGGTCAGACATACATTCAATAAACATGAATGCATTCTCCTAAGGAATATTAAGATTGTGGAATTTCACTCCATGACAGTACCACTCCTTGCTTCCTCCTGTAATTCTCTATTATGCTAAAGACCTCAACAAATCGTTTGAATATTCGTAATATTTCGCTTTGCGCAAGGATCGCAAGTCTGTGCTGTAGGTTATTTATTATTATTATATTACTGCAAGTAGATCTAACCTAGTAACCAGGGCCGGTCTTAAGCCAATTGTTCCTAATTGGGCCTCAGGGGGTCTCGCGGTAGCGAGTAGCGTTGCCTAATTTTGGTTTTTTGTGTAAGCACAATGCAATACAAATGTTATCGCTGCCAATTTTTTTATATCAGTTACTGCGGCTACATTAAGCCCTCTTTATAGTGTCTCTAATATTTACTATTTTTCCTAAACGATAATAATAGATTATCTTTAGTTTGCTTCTAAAATAACATTAATAACATGTTAATTTGGGTCGATCTATTTGATTGGCATGTAAGAGCCAGAATTTTACATGAATGAAAACAAAAAGAAAATAATGTATAAGCTCATTCCAGCTAATTATGTACAGCAATTAACGGGCCGACCTCGGGTGGTGCTTTGGGGCATGGCTTTGTCATAGCCATGATAGATCAGACAAGAAAAACGAGTGTTTACTGTTTTTACGAGTTTTAAGTAATTTTTAAAAATCCAAAAGGGCATTTCTGCTCTGAAAATCCTTGCCGCTGTGCTGTTCATTTGCATTTTCATTTTTTCACAATAGAAATTGAAATTTTTAGTAAAACAAGTTAGTTTTTCAATTGCTTTCCATTCTGTCACAGAAATATAAAGCCTATAACAGTATATTTAGGGCCTACCAAAATTGTTTGTGGTAGGGTTTTGCACCTTCTAAGGCCAGCCCTGCTTGTAGGAAAAACTTTTTGAAGAAAATATTGGTTGAAGAAAGTATTGGTTTAAATAAACTTAGCAGTATCAGATTTCTGGTTGGAATAAAAAACTTGAATTGGCAATAAAAACAAAATTAACTATTGGCTTTTTATGAAAAGTTTTTAAAAATTTATTGTTTGTTTCTGCTTGCAGTTAACAGTACCAGTACAACAATGCATTTTTCTCACAATGAAATTCTTTTCCACGTTTGCAAAGTAAATGCAGGACAGACAAATTTAAGAGTGAACAGATTGATAAATTTAACATAAAACTGTTACAGCTTGTACAAAAATGTACAACGATGTGCAACTTATCACCCTGTGCATTACTGACTGAGACAATTAATTAATAAGTATCCAACTTAGAACTCGGAGAATTGAGCTTTTAATGACTGATCACTTAGGCTATAAATGATAAAAGCACAATTTTATATCAGTTTGATGTAACGTTTGATGTAATACAACTTATTAATAATTTCAAACTTGTGTAGTGCAAATCACAACTCAAGATAAGATAAAATACATAAAATTGACAAGACATACAACCTGTTAAAATGCCTCATCCACAAAAGTGGTTTACAGCAAAAATGGGACAACACACCACTGGACACTTACTAATCATAAACAATTAACATCCTACGAAGTAATTAAGGTGCTAAAATATCTACCTACTCATTTAGCATAGGAAAAACGGAATAATATATAAAGTATATACAAAGAATAGCAGAAGACCAGCCTACCGAATTTGAAAATGAATTAACCAACCTATTACAGCCTAATCTAATGGACTTTTGTGACTTTAATTGATTCAATCCATCCTAAATTACAAAATTAAAGGTATACAAACAATTATTTCAGAATTTAAGACACCAGGGAGAGAGAGAGAAAGGTCTTTGTCATACATTCAAAAATCTCTACCTATTTGGACTATCTAAACTTCGCAATTTAAGGGACATACTTCACTTGGCGGTCAGGTGATATACCCAGGTAATATACACCTTTCATCGCACACTAAAAACAACCTTGTGAACCTATCCTATGGTTACACAAATTTACTATTAACAGTTTTTGCAACCCCAAAGTCTACAAAAATGATCAATAAGTTACATCACCACACCACTGTCACAATTCATGTATGATGTGACACCTACGCAAATGTATCAGGCAAAATAACTGCACTTTAAAAAGAAAATTTTATTCTACAGACATACACAAACACATAACTAACTAACACTATGGGAATTTTAGAAACACTTACGGTAGTGGCTAATCTACAAAACGTTATTTCAATGCTTTGATCATTATCAACTGGAAGCGGTCAACAAAGAAGGCAAGGGGCATCTTACCTTAACCACATTTGGACCAGGCTCAAACAACTACAAAAGCAACATTAAGAAGTATATAAAATACTGCACTAAATAGGCCAACAATAAACATCACACACGGTGCAATCTGTCGTACAGTGTTCTTTGACCAAATAACATCAGTTTTATATGTTTTGCTGCTGTGCATTAAAAGTATGCAAAAGTTTAATAGTCTGTACTGAAATAAAATATATATAGTCTATTTATAAGAGGCCACTACTGCAGGAGTTTTCCCCAGCTTTTAAGTTTTTAGACAGCTAGAAACATTTAGTTCATTTTGTCTTGAAACAAAAATTTAAAGAAATCTAACACAGGCATTGCTGCCAAATAAAAGAGTCATTTTATAGCAGGACGATACTTTACAATAAGTAAATTATAAACACAGTTAATTTTTGCCCTTCTGTTTTTCTTTTTCTTTTTTCTTCTCTTTCTTCTTTTGTCGTTTCAAAGTCGCTCTCTCCTCTTCCTCTTCTATATGTTTGATTTCTTCTATGTAATCATCAAGTTCCACTATTCTAGCTATAGGTGCATGATTTTCAGTAGGTGCTTCATTCTGCTGCTGCAAAGAAAGCAAACAATATTAATTACTGTACACGTAATAGAACGACGAGAAATATGATACATAAATAGTAAAGTACAAACGAAATGAACAAGTTTAAGTATAATGCTGCATAAAATATAATATTTAAAACTGCAATGCTTTGTCGTGACTAGCTGTAAAGATAGAATGCTTAGAATGTGTGCATAAAATACAATGTTTAAAACTTCAATACTTTGTCATATGCTAAGCAAAACAAACAAGCTTGCAAAATAGTGGAACAGTGAAATGATAAGGCTGAACTAATAAGGAATTACTTTGCTGACAATGTGGTAAAGTAAGGAGTCGATTTCTTTAACAATTAAACAATTTAACAATAATGCAAACAAAGAACAATCAAAGCAAACTGCAGAACTAAATTCTAATAAACAAGTTAATAATCAAATGTATTAATCAACAATACAGCAAACGTTTATAAAAAAACAAATAAACAAAGCCAAGTGTGCCTTAGTACAAATGTTGTCAACAATTTTACATGCAAAGGCCTTAAAAATTTTTCTGTTCATTATGAATTTGTAACAAGTCTCGGTACTAAACATAAAGATCATCAGTAAGTTTATAACGCAGCAAAGCCTTTGCATTTACAACAAAAGTTGACATTTTTATTCTAAAGACGAGCCACAAGAAAAACTACGCTCTGTCTAGAGGTGCAATAGCAAACAGCATTCCATATCACTCGTATTACATCAACAAAGATTATCACATAGAGGATGATGAGCTCTTGTGGTGTGATAGAACGAGGACCCACTCAAACTGATATCCCGCATGACAACAAATTTTGAATAACTACAGGCTCACGTTATCATTAAGTTAGTATACAGCAAACATGCCTAAGAGTTAAACTAGAAGTACAGGCTATCTACTAGTTGACAAATCTACACTTTTATCAAAATTTTCGCATCAAGTCAGTGAAAAAGAAGGTCCATAGAATGAATATTTCAAGGTATTTTGTCATAGGTGATTCCAGCTTAGACCTGGGTGACTGATGTAGATCAGTGATGCTCATAAAATTTTAATGCATTGTACTGTCTAAATGTTAGTCATAATCACTATAATACACATGAAACCTGAATATTTTGAGTGCACATTAGTCAAAGGCTGCAACTCACACAAAAGTCAACATAAATTAGTTTTAGTGGCATTCCAACAGGTGGCAGGGCATGCACACTCACAAGCTCGAGTTACCACCTCTGATGTGAGAGTCTTTGTGTGAGCTGCTTCTCGTGTACCTGTGGACTCATCATCCACTATTTTTGTCGTCTCCGTTCGCACCTCCACAGTTCTCTCACCACTCGGATGGCGTTCTACTGTCTTAGTTTTCACGGCGATGATCATGTCACGCTCTGGAGTTTTTTTGACAGGTTGAGCCGACTCGTCCTTTTGCTGTTGTTCTGACTGAATGCTGGGTGCCGATTGAGCATCAGTGTAGGTCTCGGGAGTCACTAGAGACTCCTCAACCTCTCCATTTATTTGCTTCTCCTCAGATTTCTCATCTTCAACAGGTGTAAAATTCATGACACACACTCTCTCCAATTTTGTCGTGCGCTGGTGCGTTTGCACATTCGTTTTCTCATTTTGACTGATCACCTGGCCATCAGGTGTCTGTTGCGTTTCTATGGTGACAATTTTAGTTTCCGTAGTTATTTCAGTTACGTCATCTTCCAGTTGTGTTTTAGTGGTTGTCTTTGTGGTGATCACTCTGGTGGTAGTAATGGTTCCATCGTCTGCCACTTCTTGGCTGGTTTCTTCATGCTCTTCAACATCAGCCTCATCAGGAATGTGAGCTTCTTTTAATGCTATTTCTTTTGGAAAAGGGGCACCTGACTGAAGCAATAAATCTTTACTAGGTACTCCATGTCCACTCATATCCTCCTCACCCTCTGGTTTTGCATGAGCATCGCGACCCTCAACCGCCGTCATGACCTCACGATAAAGGTCACGTGTAATGGCTTCATCACCCTCTTCTTTCCCTTCATCCATCCCTTCTGTAATTTTTGCCTCAATGGAAGCCGTGTCTATGGCAACAATTTTATAATCAAAAGAATTTAATTACTAAACTGTTTTAAGGAATAATATGGACAAATGAAACATTTTTACGGAGTTTGCCACACTATAAATAAAAGTTACACGACAACTTGGGCGCAAATTATGTCTAATCCTGCGGGGAAATAGAAAAATGAGTGTCGTTGGAAAAGTACTTTACAGAGCACAGGAACATTGTCTTTTTTCATAAAGATGTCTGCTAATGGGTACTGTTTTCAAATTTTTCACATGATTTCTATATGGCACAATTAAGTCTTGAATCTTAGAAAAATGCATGCACAGCTACAGCAGTATAAAATGGTTTTTTCTGTCATTTTATAATAGTATGATAATAAATGCAAGCAAATATCACCTCAAATCCCAAAAACAAGATTTTTCGACTTTATCAGCATTTATCATTTCAAATAATAGCAGAATGTGGAATAATGCAGTGTAAAATTTGTTTGCCAAAATTAATGCAGCACACAAGTTTACGTGCATATCAACTGTAAGAAAGAAAACTACAAAAAAGTCAACATATTATTTACTATATTTAGCATAGTAGAAAAAATGTTATAAAGTGAATAATGAACATAATTCTTACCAGCTTCTGTGGCTTTTCCTTCTGTGACTGTGTCTGCTTTTACTTGCCTGCAACAGAACAAATTCATAATAAGGACAGAAAAAATATATGCTCATGCACGTACATACACACACACAAGCAGATGCACATCACCAAGAAATGTCCAAAAATAATTTCAAAGATAATGCAACATGTTCATGGAAAAATTGACCAAGATATTAGATGTTTGCATACGTAGTATGATCAGTAATACTGTCCTGTGTGATATCACCAGTTGTATCAGCAGCAACAGAGAAATCTTGTGGTTTGTCTTTCTTCTCGGCTTCCACACTTTTCTCTTCCCTACAAAACAAAAATATATTACCCCATCAACTTGTACTCAATAAATTGCATAAAAAGCTTTGAGATCAATTAAAATAAGGCTGAATTTCTACACGTATATCTCAAGACATATAAAGGAATTGCACATATCAAATAAAAGATGAAAATACTCTGATAATGTTGTTATGGAAAAAAATAAACAAACAGAACAAATTGCTTGATCATACCATAAAAGGTAACCAAAACTACCTGACACCAAAATAACATTTTTAAAAAGAAAATTTGTTTCCCAAACACACTCCAACAAGAACAAATACATACGCAAACAAAAATAAGTGCGTAAATTTCGGCAATGATGTATTGCAAAATGTGTTAACAAAATCTTGAAATAGGGTGTTATGTTAAAGGATAGAATGCCTCATTGAATACCAAAAAAGAAAAAGCAAAGACATGTAAAACCATTTAAAAAAAGAAATGAAATGTTTTAGATTTACATTTCAGACAGCAAAAAGAGGTTTGCTCTGTTTATCAAATATAATCATAATAATAGATTCTAAAGAAAATAAATACGAAACATTTCATGAACATGTTGCTTAAATTTACTTTATGTTTTTCTTTTTCTTAACTGTAGTTTTATTATTTAAGAAATATAAATAGACATACATTGAAATAAAAAAAGTGTTTTAAAGTAGTACATATATTCAAGTTGCAAGCTGCAACGTGTAACAAGTACGATATTGTCATTTAAGTATAATTTTTGAAATAATCACAATAAAAGTTAATGCAGTGCAATACTTACCCCTTTTAAGTGACAATGCATTACCTGTTATCAACCCTTGGATTTTCTTTACTGAAATTTAACAAGTAATCTAATTTAGCTTACTTGGCTGCAGTTTCCTTTGCTTGCTTTTCCTCTGATTCCGGTTGTTGTTCTTTGGCAGGTTCAGGTTCTGGCTCTGGAGATGGTGCAGGTCGCATATCCGCTGAGAGCTCAAGCATACAGTGAGGAGCAGTCCGAGTGCTGGCTGACAGCGAGAAACGTATAATTTCACTAGAACTGTTCTGATAGAAGCCCTCTCCTCGTTGAGAAAATACGGCTGAAGAAATACCACTAAAAGAAGAAAAACATAGTAAAAAGCAACTCCAATAAAGATATTAAGAAACCATGAATGCTTAGTACACCACTTGACCTCTCCCATTATATGGCATCAGCTGTAGTATTCTGGTGCTGAAATGATATATTACATGTTTAACAAATGACCTTGAACTTGGATAATCCACAGAACATTGTTGTTTCTTCCTTCTAAAGGCATTAATTGGCCAACAAATAAAAAAACCCTGTAGTTTTACTAATTCACTGCGCCATTGTAAGTGCGTCTTTTTGTGCATTTTTTAGATAATGATCTTTTCACAATCTTTCACCAGGAATCTCTATCATTATCCCAATGTTATTTGGTGTATTTCAATCAATCATATCTCCTACACTGCAGCCATTTTCGTGTACATTAGTGTGAAGGTGACTGCTTTCACAAATTTTTAATTGGATAATAAAATGTATTAAAGAAACAGTTGCCAAAATTGGAAGTTCAATAATTCGAAAATACATTTTATAGATGCAGCTTGGAATACAGCTATCCGTAAATTATGGAAACTGCCGTTTAGAGCTCACACTTACATTTTGCCCCATAATGTCACGGTTCAATATTTGTTTTACAATTGCTACTAGTCTACTAATTTCTTTTAATTAAACCACTTATGTAACTTGACTGTGCATGTTTGTTAGAAAACAAATGATGTTGATAATAGAAAGTTAGTTTTATGTCCACAGAAATTCAAAAAAATCTCAAAAGCTAACATCATTCTATGATTTGCTCACCAAACAGATTTTTAACTAGCTCCAAAAGCATGCTGATATTCACTGTAGGATTTTTTTGTGATCCTGACAATGATGACAAGAAAGCAGTAGTTCAGTAGCAATGTTTCACATTATACACACAAAAATATTCTTCGTTTCTTGTTGTGTGTGCTTTTTTCTGGGATATGTGTTTAGTGCTCAATTACATAGTTGATCGAGATGTCTGTGATTTGCATGCAGATGCAACAGCAAAATCTCCATACAAGTTATGATTAAATATTAAACACAAAATTCTGTTTAGGGAAATCATGATTGCTACATACAAAGAAAGAAATATTCACACACTGTTAAATGTCATCAAAAAAATAAATAATCGACATACTTGATATCCTCTTTTCTAATACATGGTTTAAGTAATTGGCGACGGAGCTGAGGTATGGTGTAAATGCTAAGTTCGCCAAGGTTACTCAGGCACGTCAAGCACCACTCACTGTATTCCTCATCTACAAAAAGTTGCAAGTGGATTAAAATCTCCAACAATGTCATCATCAAATGAATCTTACCAATCTTTTACGAACCAATTATAGACAAAAACACAGCAAACTATTCAATGAAAACACTGTCAACTCAATGAAAATCCTATTAACAAACACAATTCAGGGCAATGATGTTGAGCCGTCATTAACTGCAGTTATCATGGAAAGCAGTTATACAGCTGTATTATACCAATGCAATACATGTATGTATACATGTATCATTACCAATGCATGTATTATATTTGCAAGACATCTTCTATCAATTTCTGAAGAAACTAACATTATGTTTTGGAAATATATTTGGACTAAACTGAGCACTGGGTTCTAAATTTTATTCGAGCAGACTTGCACTGGAAACAAAATTTATACAATTACGTGGTCAACCTCCACCAAATAAACACAACAGATGCACAATCCAAATTGTCACCAAGCCTCATTCAAAAGAAAGTGCATTAACAGCTTCTCAACTGTTTCTTAAGTTGTACACTACACAGAATTGTAAACAAATGCAATGTGTAAAGTAGAAAACTTTTTAGCAAAGTGTTTTGGAATATTCAGCCATATCTATTTAACTTTAATTCAGTACTGATTAGGTTTAGGCACACTCATGGCACATTAATAAACTTGTACTGATTTTAATTACCTTACTCAAACCAAACCACACAACATACTAACATAAACCATACTTCAGCCACACAACATACTAACATAACAGAATTACACAACTATATACTTCCATTAGCAATTTTACTGTGTAAATGCACTTACTTTTACTACTACGATAATTTAAGAAGCCAATTTTCCGAACAAGAGCACCTTCATGAGCTGTAAGTTTAAACTTACAGTAAGGCTTTAAGCTTGGTAGATGGAACACCTATGTAAAAAAATAAAATATGTACACAAACAGCAAAAATGGTCACCAAAAATCAATTGCCTTCCATATTTGATAACCTTGAGCGAAACACTAAATATGCATCTTAACGTAAAACTAGCTACTTAGATGATAAAGGAGTCGTGCTGATGCAAAGGAAAATGGTACCTTGAACTGCTCCATGGAAGCAATGACAACTTTGTGTCCAGAATCCATGTTGGGCGGTGCCATTCTCTGCTTCTGTACGTCAATGGTATCAGGAAGAGGATATCCGTGCGAGTCGATAACACACAGTGCTAATACAGGTGCTCGATGTTTTAACTGCACTTCTTTACCTGCAATAAACCAAATGTCAAGTTAGATATTACGCTACTTTACTACACATACCAACAACACCTAGCTTTATGAATAAAACTTACATGGAAAGATCAAATGCAGCAGAGGCATTATGTCTTAATTATTAAATAAGCACAAGCACAGTTTAATTGTTTACAACTTACTATTATCATTGTCAACGTAGCAAGTTAAGCAACTATTAATGTTGATGCATGTGCATCTGCAAATGCTACTGAGATAGAAGAAGAGATAAGAAGCTATATGTGGCACACAATAATCATGAATATGAAGTAAGCAATTTGCTCTCACATAAACAAAAGAAAAAAACATCAGAAAAACAGCTCAAAATACAGTAAGTTGTGTTGCTGTTTTTTACACCACCTGCAACAATCAGATAAACTTAAAGTTTTCTGCTAGTCTATGTATTATGAATATTAAGGTACCGTATCCGAGTTCTTATGCTATTTTGTGATGTTGACTTTTCACGGCTCAGCTCACTAGATCGTTCACTGTACGAACTTCATTCACGCCTCAAAACACCTTCACTAAATTTTTGCTGGTTATTTATTCTATGCCATAATTGAAAAGTCAATTTGAATGGTTGAATAGTTTCAGAAGAAAAAAGGAAAAAAATTTGTATTGATAAAATACAAAAGTGCGGCTTTGAAAGTAATACAAGTCACTTGTCTCATAGTACAAAATTTACAAGGAACAAAACGTAATCTATCTCTTACTGTCACAGGGTAACCAGAGTTTTGAACAAATTCGAATCACCAACATGATTTCAGCAACTTTAATAATTTTACTTAGTCGTTATTTTACACTGTAAAAGTATATAGAAGACAATGTCGACTACAACGACTTCAACAACAACAACATGATGTTTATAATAACCTATTGAAGAAGTGTAAAATGTGCTTTAGTGTCAAATTTAACATCAATAATTACAGTAGCAGTAGCAGCAGCAGCAGCAGCAGCAGCAGCAGCAGCAGCAGCAGCATCACCACCACCACCACCACCACCACCAGCACCAGCAACAAAAGCAAGATAGTGGAATATTTTGACATCGGGCTGTTGAGCCCTCACAGAATTGCAGAACAGATTTTTTCTACACTTTAGTAGCTCTGTTTAACAGGTTCTAGTCAACGAGGTTAGGTTGCCCAAGGGTGCTAGAGCAACATTATCAAACAAAGCAATTAACTTACCAAGCTGAGCAGTTACAAGCTCTTCTGTCCGCTTCTCTCCATCAGGGACCGTGAGTGTATATGCATAGATTGTACCTGCATTTGTGCCCGCCCACAGCGTTGCATTATGTTGATGGCCTGCAATTAATTCAAGCTCATAAAAAAATAGATCATTTTAACAGCAAATAGTGTAATGATGGTAAATTTTCACCCCAGACTCTGTCCATTATGAAGCCACTGCATACTGGCACCCTGCGACAGAATACTGGCTCCGTGGTTCTGTGGTTCAATAGATAGATGGACAGCATCTCTTCGTACATGCATAATGCACACACAGATTTCTGGCAAGTTTTTCTGCTTAAATTTCTGTTTTATAGTTTTGATAGTTTCACACCAGTGAGCCGACTGAACCCGGTCATTTTTAACTAGTAATTATTTAACTAAATTTTTATAATTTCTTGGTGGTGAACTTCCTTGATTAACAAGCCTTAAACACTTGTCTTAAATTTTGTTTTGAACATTACTTTAGGTATTATGCATCTGCTGTCTGTTCGGGGCAAACCATTATTTCGAGGGGGGACAAAATACAACTTCTTTTCACCGCCACAACTACGTTGTAATGGTTCTGTCTATTATGAAGCCATACTGGCACCTATAAGTAGGATGAGATGTAAAATGAATTTGTGTGGTTCAGTAGGTAGACGAATGGGTGTGACTAACATCTCAGCACCTGTTCCATACACTACAACTAACATGGAACACACATAGACTTCCAGGAAGTTTTTCTGCTCAGATAGATTTCCGCGAAGTTTTTCTGCTCAAATCTCTCTTCTGTTGTTTTGGTATGGGATATGAACGGGCACCAATACCATTGACATTACAATACAATTGTTACAAAGACCATGACAAAATCTAGAACAAATTTTGAACAATAATGCTGTACAGAATTTTCCACAGATCAAATGCAACATTTTACAAGCTCTTCAAACATATTTTCAAGTTTAAGACACCATTTAAACAGAAATTCGCAATGAAAATGTTAAATTCTACTACACATCAATTAGGTATAAACCATTTACAGTATGATTAATGTTAGTGCTGAACGAAGTGTAAGTTATGCATACCACTGATCAAGTAGGTTCTGGTCAAATACAGACTCCGTACCATGGAAGCCATGCTGTCATCTACTTGTCGTTCTTCTATTGCTCTCTCTACTGAGCGTACGATGTCACCTTTTTCATCGAATTCTGGACCTTTAGGACTCCTGTTTAGCAAAAGTCATCCACAATAATTTTCATTATGAAAGGCGTGCAATACAAATATTATGCTGTAACAAAATCATAGTTCAAGTTTTTCCGCTCACAGAAGTTGCAATTTTGTTATAAAATGTCAATATTAGAAATATCATTTTAAACAAAATGCTGAAATTTATAACTTTTAGAAATGCATTGTGTAGTTATTATAAAACATGTTGTTTAGAGACAGAGTGAATGACAGGGCAGAAGATAAAAAACATCTATGAATACAAAAATATACTTTCTCCAAAAGCTATTGATTTTAGTTTGTTAATCAATATTATAAATGGAAGAAGCAAGGTACACTAAGGAAGTCTTTAGAATCTGCTTCAAATAAATAAGGGAATGGTCTACATTATTATGTCTTGTGGATAGTAGAGTAGAACAGCTTATTAATAGATATGAGTGTTCACCATGCAATTGTCACACACATAGGAAAATACAATCTAAATGGAATTTTTAGAAATTCATTCACTACAAGAATAGTAGGTGACTATCAATGTAGTTCTACAAACAAAATTATCAACAAAATAGTAAGATTTCAGGACAGGAGTTGCTAAAATGTTTTGATTGCTTTGCCATTCATTTTGTTGGAAGTTGACTATGTAACATCAGTTGAAAAATTCTAATTTGCAGAGCTTTTGAAAAAGTGTCAGAAGTTGTGTGTGGTTTCAGCTGTTATGACAAATGCAAAAGGTAAGATGGACATTAATAACATTCATCATTTACTCTTCATTTGTGTTTGTTTGAATACAATCATATTGTTCATAAATTACTGATAAATGCTGACAAATTACTGCTTATTAGCCATAGATGTTTAAAATTTTAAAACAATGCTATTACTGTCAACTATGAAACATATAGAATATAACAAAACTAACATAAAACATGTCATACACACAAGACCGGTTATTTACAAAAACAGTAAGACTGAATTCATATTTTCGTGACTTGCATGCCTAGGTTTCACAACACAAGTGCTGCATGCTTATCTTTCTAAACACAGATCCAACATGCGAATAGTGCTCATGCTACCATGCAGATGGCATGCCAAACCTTCTACTTACGCTTCAGCTTCTGTTGCCTTACTTTCTTCTACCAGCTGTTCCTGAACAACATCATCAACAGGCTTGTCTTCAATGACACCTGTGTGCTCAGCAATTTTCTCTTCATCTCCTCCGCCTTTCTCTTCTACAACAATCTCTTCTTCAGTTGGTGCGGGTTTATCAATCTCAGGTTGTACAATCTCATCAGTTTTCTCCTCCATCTTTTCAACAATGATTTCCTCAGTTGCTTCAATGGCTTCCTCAACAATCTTTAATTCATCTTGTGGTTCTTCGATTCTCAAATGTTCCTCTTCTAATTTTTCTTCAGGTGCAGTTTCTAGAATAATTTCTACTGGTGCCTCTTCATGCTCTTCAATCTTTACAAAGCCCTCATCTTGTGCAATTATCTCTCCAGCATCCTCTATTTTTAGAGGTGCATCATCATCTCCAGCCTTCTCTTTGATACTCTCGATTTTTTCGTCATGTTTCTCTTCATCTTTTTGCTCAGCTCCAGGTTCTACTTCCTCCAGCTTTTCTTTCCCCTCCTCAACTTCCCCAGGAGGTTTTTCCTCTGTTGCCTTCTCTTCCTTTCCCTTTTTACCCTTTTTCTCTTTCTTTTCTTTTTTACTACAAACCAAATTTTTTAATGACATTAATGTAATACACGTATGAAAAATGATTCACCTGAGCAAACTCACATGCCAGTTTTTATCTAGATGAACCCTGGTTTATTTATTTGCTTAAAAGCAAAGCCTTCTCTTTCCTCTTCTGGTAAGATGCACAAAATAATAAACAGTAATATATGACACCAACACTAAAACTCATATTTTTTTCCAAACATAATGTGTTGATGCAGAAAAATAATATACATTTAATAAAAGCAAATTTGCCAGGTAACATGTGGTTGGATGGCATACCAACGCATGCAGCATGCGTGCTTCGCTTATTGATAATATATAAGGTGTTGAATTTCCTTAACATAGAACATCAAGAACATGGAAACAGAGCTGGAAATCTATGAAAAAGTGAAAAATTTTTGAAGGAAATCATCACTCAGCAGCGAAAAATTTGTCTTAGCCTCGAATCCTTTGTAAACTAATGTACTTCCTTGATTAACAAACCTCAATGTGGTGGTTTATAATAGTAAGTTGACACAGTAAGTGCTAAAATATTTTATGTACCATTTTTCTAAACCTAATACTTTCACAAATACTTCCCAATCGAAATTTAGCATTGTAAGAAAAGAAAAAATGCAACTATACATTGAAAGCCCGAAAAACTAGCTAAAATGTATTTTGTACACTTTTGCATGCGTTTTTGGCTTTTTTAGCTTACACATGTCAAAAAAGCATGTCAGGAAATTTGGCCACCTAAAAATCACTTTGCAGGAAAAAAGCATTTTCCAGCCCTGTACAGAAATGGAATTTTTGCATACAGGACTAAACAACATAGACAAGCCAAATGACAACACATCAAACCAAATTTTCTTTCACACATGAAACCAGAAACAAACCAACAAACATTTACACTAAGAATAGTTATGTCACTGAAAATCTCTTAGAATGTTCCACTTGCAACATTAACATTAATATGTTAAAAATTTATTTACCAAAGAATTTTTCAATTGTGCGGGTGCGATATGTTCAATTATGATTAGGTATGTCACACATCTCTACCGAATTGAAGCTTTGAAACCAAATACGAATCAGAGCTTTGATTCAATTCGAGTTGCTGAAATTCTATGTTACTTTAGGTCTGATATGATTCCGCAGAGTTTTTTAAACTCCGGTTCTGGTTAGCTTTGGCTGCAGAGGCGGTAGCGCCGCTTTATTACAAAAGCAATTAAACCCTCTTTTACCTCTAAATTTTTCAGTCAAATTACTTAAATTTCTGCCTTTTTTGGTAATTGTGTCCTACATGAAATAAGCAAATGTTGCCACATTTAATTTCAGCATGTCCAGCTCATGAAATCCTACATGAAAGCGAGCATCACATTACGATTTTTAACTATTACTTTCATCAGAAATGTTAAGATTTCTTGTATTACTTTAGCAAAACTAAATCATAGTTTTTATCATTGCAGAATTATTCGTGCAGAATTGCAGTGTCAACCATGCTCTCACTGCTCAGACAGATCATCTATGATCTTTTTTTCTTGAAAATCACTGCTGCAAGCACAATCTGATATAACTTGATTAAAAACTGTGTAGAAATGAAAAAGAATTGGTTTAAAAAAATTTAGATTCGAATTCAATTCGGTTTCGAAAATTATTTTCAACTGAGATATGGATTTGAACCGGATTGCAAAATTATTACGAAATGAGATTCGGTTTCAGTAATTTCTGATTCGTGACATCCCTAATTAAAATTACAATTATGAGTGAACCTCAAAACTTATGGTCATGCTAAATTACTGTGATCAAAAATGTAAACTGCACAAGCTTTTGCTCGAAATTCAGTCTTGTAAGCTGCAACATAATAAACATGACTCACCCTTTCTTTGGTGCGTCAGCTGATGTGTCACCTTTTTTCTCATCATCCTTTTTGTGTCGAATCTTCCTCAAACGACGAAACGACTCTCGCAAAGACTTCTTCAGGGATTTTCTTCGTGCCATGCCACTCTCGCTTGTACCAGTCATATTGGTAGGATTCAGTGTGCATCGTGACATTACGGGTTTTTTCTGTACGTAATCAAACAACGCAAACCCATGAGCAGTGCCAGCTGCAACCAAGCCCCACTCTGAGTTTAAGGCAAGTGCCGTGCAGGCAGCAGGAGGAGTCATTTGCAGAACTGTGATTGGCTGAAATCCGACTGGAATCTTTATAGCGTCATCTTTAGGTGTAAGCGCTTCATGACCTTTCCATATGAAATTGTCACGATCATTGACAATTTGAACATAAATTTCCTACAAAAAACAAGAGTTGAAAGTTACCGTAAAAACACACAAGATAAAGTTCATAATAATATGCAGCAGATCATTTTTGAATGACTGCCGTACTTACATGTACTTCTCGTTCTGTTTCCTCTGTTGTTGTGTTCATAATGATCACTTGACCTGCTGTTCCTGCTAATGCCAAGGTTCCAGTTGATACACAGATGGAGATCTTCTGAATGCCAAGTCGGGGATCGTCACTGTATGGGTCAAAACACCCTACCTATAAGACAAATATGAAGCTTATAGTTATAGTTGATTGACTGATATATTCATTCATGAATTTCTTTTTTACTCAAACATACCAGTACAGAAAATGTACTGATTCTTACATATAATTAATGGTAGTTATTATATGGATCAGTATATGTAGCAGCACACACATTAACAAAATTTACATTAAAAAAATATAAATAGGCAATTTGTTTTCTGCTAGCTTAGTACATAGTGTTTAACTTTTCTAACTGATATCCTATGAAATTACAGACTGGAAATTTATAGATTTTAATTTTTTAAACTTGTTATACAGTAAGTCCTCGCTTAAGGATATTTTCATCGATGTTTCCTTTTAAAGATGCTGAATATTTTACACCTCTTTTGCTAAAAGGTGCATGTTTTGCTTTAACAGCATTTTTTTACTATTCAAACCAGTTTGTTATTTTAACGACGACTTATTTACCTAATTTAAATAACAAAAACACTACCTGCTACATTACTTTGTTCAAAAGAGCTGCTAGTAACATAAAATGAAAATTACGTAACCTATAATACGATTTTGTGTATTGTTTCACGAGTGACTGTCAAACGTGAGATCTACTTCATTACACATTGCCACTTACACCAGCCACCTGCACACGAAAGAAATTAGCTTAAAGGCTGCTGCTATAAGTAACTAGTGCCTAGAGAAAAATGTCCCCATAAAGTTTTACTCAGCTGTAAAATTAACCACTTCACCAGAACAGCAAGGCTGCAGTGAGCATCATTTGCCCTAAAACAGCTTGAAAGAAAAGTAGATGTGGGTAAAAAAAGATATGTGGTCATTCCAGGCAAGTAGAAAAAAATTAAAGAACATGCATACAATCCATAAAGCAAAATTTATATAAACTAAGGCTTGTTGACTTTGTCCTTGGAGCATACATTAATGCTTTTACGTTACTTTCTACGGAAAATCTGGTCTCGTTTAAATCTGGCGTTTTACTGCAATGTATTACGCTTGTTAAGGGAGTACTTACGGTACAGTAATAATCACAACAGCAATCAACAAGTCTAATTAGTAATTAGGCATACCTTGCGGAACGGTGGCCAATCTTCTTCTTCGTGTTCACTATGATCATGCTCGCCGACAAATAATGGTGATGTGCGCAATTTGTACAAAAGCCGCAAAGACACGGTCGAAGCATCCCAAAATCTAACAGAACCATCTTCATGCCTAAACGTCGAACAAATCATCAAGCTCATTTTCAAAAAAAAGTTCGGTAAACCCATAATGTTTAAATGGCGAAAATGTGGATTCTACCATGAATAATGTTCAAGCTATCAAAACCTATAATCTAAGGGAAATATAATATTGGCAGCCTAACTGTTAAAGGCATGCACAATTACATCAATTCTGCTCAAACTGCCAATATGATAATTATATACTGCACAATCAATGCTTATAATGGTTTTGTTAATGTTGTTAGTAGAATGGTATCAGTTTTGCCCGTGACTGTTGCACAGAAATTCCGGAAATCATTAACTCAACTCCCACCACAGACACTTCTTAACCGCTCTACTCATTATAGAATTGAACTTCAAAGCAAGTATTACAAGCTCAACACTGATAGAAACAAGCAAGATTTATCTTAAACATTCTGTTATAAGCTAAATGCTTCAATTTATTTGCCATATCCAAATATGAGTTTTAATCTAAATCTTGCAAACCGTTTGTATTAGTCACTGTCTAGTACAGCAACTGAAAAAATTATGTAACAGTAAATAAATGCCTCAAAAATATTTGAACAGAAACATACTTTACTGTTGTTATGTCCATTTATGGTTTAAGCAGCGCATAAAATGAAAATGCTACAAGAATCATTGGTTGACTAAAAATGAACAGAACATACCCTGTCATTAGCAAATCTTTCTTTGAAGATGGTTCAATTAAGTTTTTACCACCAGTGATCGGCCAATCCTGAATGGAAAAATAAAATAATATAAAAACGACTGAAGTTAAAATGCCCATAAATCTCAAAAAATTCTTTACTTTTTCTGCAGAAGCCTTTGAAGAAAAAATAAAGAATTTTTTGAGATTTATGGGCATTCTAACTTCTTTTAAGATTATGACCATGGCACATCTCAGAAGAGCACTATCTTATTTTCAACCTAAACATGACCGACTTCTCTTTATTGCCAGTTTTATTAACTGTTAACAGATGAGACTCATTCTGAGCGAAGTAGGAGTTATTTGAGTTTTCAATAAACAGAGATCATTCCATAAAGGCTGACATTTAAATTTATAAGGTTCACATGAATTTAAGATAAGGTTTTCAAATTTTTGGCATTTTTATCAATTATTGATCAGTTGATTGCTTGTGGTCATTTTTCTAATTGATGTCGCATTCAATAGTGCTAGTTTTATTAACCTTCATTAAGTCGTTGTAACGTTATCAGCAACTATAATTTGAAAAAAATCTCCTAAATGTTGACTGGGCACCTGTCTTTGGGATATCGACATAATTCCTCAAATACTGGAACAATGATTGACCTTGGGACCCTGTTGTTTGGGCGATTAGTAATAGCGAATCAATTGGTAATATGATCATAATCACTCCACTTGCTCTTTTACCAAACGATGTACAACGGCATTTTTACTTCTGAGATACAGAAAATGATTAGCTATTGATTCCTGATTGAATGTCGTGCCAAAGTCTAAAAAAATGCAGCAAATCTTACGGCCAGGGAATGGTGCTATCAAACCAGGTGACTCAACAAGACATTCACAGGAGGTGTCTGACATATCAAAAAGTGGCTTCAATAGTAAAAAAGATAAGAAAATAAGTTAAGTAATGATATTCATAATATTTGGAATATAAAATACATACACAAATCTGTATAAAAGTAGTTGTGTAAAATGTAAATGAAAAAATAATAAAGTTTAAAAACAGTTTACCCGTGGAGAAAACTGGGATGCCTGCTGGGCCCCTGCAGCTACCAACTTATCCCACAGTTCATCTGGCACATCGCTAGCATGTGTAGCACAGGTGATCGCAGAAGCATGAAGGCTGGTCAGGTAAGGCAATTGGAATGCTGGCCAATCAGCTGTTTGAAGATCCACAAATATAATCTCTTCTTCGAGTAGTAGCACCAAGGTATGTGGATCATCAACCTCTGTAAATATAATGCATGCTGATTTAATTTACTAGAAATGGCATTAAATTTTGTTTACTAAATAAACTGTATGTCCAAAAAGCATATAGCATGCACAATAATATGGTTATTTTTACTACAGTTGTATTTTCTGCTCAAAAATCATACTAGAGCCCTGAAGCTTTTCACCTGATGGTGAAATAAAAGTGAAAACAAAAGATTTTTAATGAAATGGATTATCGCCAATGGTGGGATAATTATGCTGACTTGTATTATCAAAATACAGATTTGCTTAACACTGCAAAAATTTGGAATTCTATTCGGTATCATGATTTCATTAAGTCTTGAAGCTTTGAGCTGTATATCAGTCATTCTACATGGTCACGAGGACATAATAGAAATCCTGACATAAGTAATTAGTTGCAGTCGGATTGCAGCCAGTATTTCTATTTCTTTGCTATATTAATTAAAGTTAATTAAAGGTTTAATGATATCACATTCGAATGCGAAAACTCATATAACACACAAACATCCTTAAATATACCTTCGGCATCATTGCATAATACAATATAATCCACTAGTTTGCTGGTAAAGTCAAATACTTGGTGGTGGTCTCCACTCATTATTGTAACAGTGTTACGATCTCCATAGCTAGCCCGTGGCATGCCACCAGCGAAGATGAGGAAAGCGTCACCACTGCTTGTCTTATAGTCAATCTTTGTGATGGGTTTACATGGAAATGGACCTACATTTATCAACAGAAAACAGTATTAATTTATATTACACAAAACACAAAAGTATTTTATTATTTTAAATTAGTTGTTTAACATGCAGTCCACAAAATTACTTACAATGTATGCGTAAGTAAACTTTGTCCTTTGCCATTTTTACGGCACAGTTTCACAAAACTTGCACAATGCAATATATATAAAGGACAAGAAAAAGGGTATTTCCATCCAAGAAGCCAATAAGTCCCCGTATTTTAATTATGTAAAATAGCATATTCATACCATAAGGAGTGGTCGAGCCTGCATCGTCCTTGGCAGAATCAGTCAGTGACCAAGTAATATAACTGCCATCATTATGAGCACTAAGAAACTTGCTGCTATCTCGAGCCCAAGTTAACGATTCCAAAGACTGAAGTGAAAATTGGACTCATAAAATCAATGTAACACAAAATTTCCTGTCAATTTAATAAAATAAAATATTCTTGAGGTATTCATCTCAAGTGCGAGGAAATCTAATTTTCATAATAAAAAGAAATGCCAATACTAGAAAGAACATGATAATTGATTGCATAGTATTCATCCTTCTACTTCCATCTTATTCCAGACTCTCTTGTATAGTTTCATTCCTTCTCAATTTCTCTCTCCAATTCTGATTTTAAAGAACTACACAAAATCTTAAAGAAACAGATTTATACTAAACAAGATCGGCACAACTAAGTAACTTAAACATGCCATGTGCAATTTCTTTAGTCACACATTAATTTATATCAATTATACACTATCAAAAAATAACTTATTAAGAACAGTACTATGCACAGCATTACAAGGACTCTAAAATGCTGTACTGCATCAGTGGCATTTAGAATGTACAAGTCTTGAGCTACCAATGGCTGGTGAATAAATGAGCAAAGACACCTGTATAATAATTGTGTACAGTGAAAATGTAGAGAGTAAAAAATAAATTAAAGAATAAACCCACCTGATTACAAACGTAAGTTTCATTAGCTGAAAGGGAGCTATTATTCCATACAACCATCAAACCACGAGCATAACCAATCAGAAACTTGTCTGGATCATTTGGGTGTTGGGCAATGGCTTCAACAGCACCAGGATGGGTCACCTGTAAAAAGATTTTATACCTAATAAGCCAACGCACTAAAAAGGAATTATTTAGTAACAAAAGGATAAATGATATTTAAACTGATAATTTATTTCAATTATTTTAAACACTATAAAGGCAAGAAAATGCTTACTTCAAGCTAATGCATTAGTATTAGGTCACATGATATACTATTCTGCTAAACATAAACACAGCCTGAACCAAATAAACTACATTAAAAGTAAACATAAGTTTCATTTTTGCAACAGCAAATACTGAATGTATCGTGGAAAACGGACCAGTCAATCTAGCTCAGTCACAATGAGTTCACTACAAGAGGTTGTAGATACTCTTATACCATATGTTTTAAAGAGGGTGCCTACTTGTAGTCCTTTGTCATGTGCCACACGTTGATTTTGACTGATATTAAATTATTGAAATGATTTTGGCATGCCTTACTATCACAATAATCATTAAATTTCTTATAGATACATAGCTACTGGAGCACGTACTATTGCAATATATCAATAGTATGGTGTATTATAATTAGTCAGTTAATACACATGAGTATATCTACCTAAGTTGTTCACAAAATTTGCTCTAAAAGCAGTAAAAATAACGTTACACATTCTAAGTTTTTCACCTTGTAATCATCTGGTGCATTTTGCATAATTAACTCCTGACTGATGACCTGATCAGTGAGTTCAAATGACTGAATGTCCAGCATGTGAACATTGCCATTCTCCATACCCATGAGGAGGTTCTGCGCATCACTGCAGAGGCAGCAAGTTGAAATCTTCTTCCTGCAACACAAACATAAATGTGTTAAATAATATTTCTAATCACTTAATATTAAAAAATGTATTAAAACATAGCAGATTTACATTGTACTAGTTTATTTATTTGATATGTTATATAATGATCAGAAGCATTAAGAAACATTAAAGAAACATGACAAATATAAAAAATTGCTAACTATTTTTCTTGCAGTTGAAATCATTAGCATTAAGTAAGAAACGGAAATACTAAACGTTTAATCTATTTTGCCTAATCCAAGATTTTCATATATAAAACTCCCCTATTCTGTTTTATAAGAATTTAGTCATGCTTTGTTAGTGTGGTATACCACACATCATGACATCATAAATGGTTTGTAATTATTACATGCAGTAGATTTATGTCAGATAACATAAAACGTTTTTGTTACAACTTTATGATCTAGCAAACCAAAGAGCTGAAATGAAACCATAGATGCTTGTAATTCAATAATATAAACCTGCTATATAACTGTAATAAACTAATAACTAGTAGTTCTCATTTCCACCTGGCAGCAGCTGTGCTGTTATTGTGACAAAGTTAATAATGAAGCAGGTGATGACAACAAAGCAGAGAATAATTTCAGGTGATCACACATCTGGATTCTCAACACTTTGCAAATAAACAGCAACCATAGTAGAAGGTCAAACTGTGCATTATAGGTGCTTATTAAAATTAAATTATGTCCCAATGGTGTGAACAGTAAGGAAAGACAACTGGTAATGCTGTTGTCAAGCAAAGAGAACCATTAATAATTGAACAAAGGAAACGGTCCTCTGTCAATACAAAGCATATTGATAAACATCCAGACTTTTCATAACTGCCAACACAAAAACAATGTACCTGGTGTAATACATAGGCAACAGCCTAAATTTTAAAACCTGGTTTTGTTTTTCTGTTTTACAGCAAAATATCCAAAATTTTACAAAATTTCTAAAAACCGGATATACCAAGCATGTCAAAATTTTTGAAACAAGATTAATCACTAATCTTTATTAATCCATCAGTCAGCACTTAGTTAAAAATGTGGTTGTGAAAATGTGTTGGCAAAAACATATGTATGAAAATGGTCCAACAGTTATTAAATGAGTCAATGGTGATAAAAATAAAACAAGTGCTTTAATAATGCTAATCACTCACAATTTCATTTCTGAACTACATTTATGTTTGCATTAGAAAGTCTTGTCTGAAATTCTTAAATCTTTCAAATTTCTCTAGATAACGTTAAAGTAATTTCAGAAGAAATACTAAAACTCATTGGTAATTTTAAACAATGAAAATGACATTTACGACAAAGTGTAGCAACTTTATTTCACTCACCCTTCATCACTCTGGAATGACTTGACAATCTCCAGCACTGATTTCCCCTCTTTCAAATTCCATTCCCAGAGATGAAGGCTGTTGTTCTCCAACTGAGAGATGATACGACCCTGAATCAAAAAGAATAATCATCAAATTTAAAGAAGTTCTAGAAACTACCAAATTAATATGATTTAAAAATAATATTAGTGAAATGTAATAAAATAAACTCATATTATTACGCTTCATTAACTTAATGACGACAAATGCTATGTGATGAAGAAAGACATGAAATCCAAGAATACTATACGATTGTGAAAAGCACCAAATTAGTGACGTTATACCTAAAAGTTGGCAATTATATAGTATACAGAGGGCGCAAAACCTAGCTTCATGTTTTTGTTTGTAAATAACTTAATTTGAAAGAAACTGGATGTGTAATATACAAAGGAGAAAATTATGTTTTTTAACTTTTCAGGGAATGTTTAAATGTGGGTACTAGATGGCAGCATATACTCGATCTTTTCATACATTTTTCATTTGAAGTGTTGAACAACAAACACACACAAAAATTCCAGCGTGCTGAAAAAATTTTAGGACGTTATTTATTAAACTAAACTTATTTATAGATCGGCAGTGAACCGTTGTGAATGCATTGCTTCACTAACGCCTTTCTTGAAATTTACAGCTGTTGCTAATACGTAGTCTGAGCCTGCTGGATAACAGAAGATCGTCCAGGGAAAAACCACAATTATAAGTAAAAAAATATTCCATTAAATTTTATACCTTTTTTACTTGCAAATTTTGTTTTATTAAATTTTTTCTGGAATGTAAAAAGTCTGGACTGAAAAAGGCGTTGCAGATTTGCAATCTACATACTTTTTAAATACTCTAGTTCAGATTCCAAAAATACATAAATAAATAAATTGATCCTCATTCAGATAAGAAATTTTTATTTTTTACTTTATAAAGTTAAAATGCATAACAACTTAAAGTAATGATAATATGGGGTGTCTCACTGTTAGCTTCTGCCAAATAGGCATTCACATTTTACCATACATATTTCATCTTACATTACTGCTCCATCTGAGAGATTTTGAAGTTTGCACAGTGGCGTCATAAATTTCAAATAAAACGTTTTCAACAAAAATCGAAGATTGTGAAGGCGTTATAAAATCCATAACATCGAAGTGTCAATAAAGCACTTATTGCTGCACCTTTTGCTGAGACCATAAAACCATAAACAAACAATATAAAAGGCGAAGTTGCAGAAAAGTGCTGCCAAAAATGACTCGATGAAATGAAATGCTGACAAAACAGACGACTTAGTGCAGCAGTTTGTTAATTTGAACCAGCTAGGAGTCAATTCCATGTATGTCACCAGGCGTGTAGTTTGGCATAAATAACATATTACATGTGTAATCTTTTTGAAGACACGTTTAATTTAATAACTACTACACTAAAAATTAGCTTTTTACAAATTCTCGGAACTATAAGTATATGACAATGACTAGATTTTTTGATAATTTTATTTTGATAGGGAAGTGTAGCATTCAGAACACGACAAAAAGACATGCACGAATGTTTTTATGCACGAATGTAGCGTGTTATACATAGCACTCAATAGCTACAATGTAAAGCATTGTGGCAGTACTAAAATCCAGCTAATTACAAAGAATAGTCCTCTGCGCAAGGCACTACAGAGACAGGTGTATCTCAGGGTATATTAGCCACACTGGTATATACCTTGCCTCAACGAGTTAAAGAATCAATCTTCCTGGTGATCACCCATCCACTTACCGATCACGTTTGGCATTACTTAAATTCTGTTGTCAAGTATGCTCTGCTATATAAAAATCTAATATCATGAACTGATATAAACAATAGAATAGTTCAAACTACTATTTAAATTACTGTAACATCTGCAGTATAGAAGGCAATGGCTCCTCTAATCGTGAATGGATTTTACCATAAACCAAAGCATTTAACATAAAGTGGTAGATAATAAATCAAATTACAGTGATTTATAAAGCAATACGTTATGTATTCTCCACCCTTGTTAAGTAGAACCTTAACGTACAATCCTCAGGCGTACATACCACGTATATTAATGAATCATGATTCAGGTATACAGTACGTAAGCGGTGCAAGTCGGGAAACTGGCACAATCATTACTTGGCATATTAATCAAATTTAACATGAGGCAGGCTTTAATGCCACCTAGCTCCTCTGCAGAGAGGATGATTGCGATAAATGAAAGCTAGAGCTTTATTGGTTGCTTGATGTGAAATTGTGAATGAGCTAAGCGACGCTGTGTAGTCAACATGCTAACAGAACATTATAGTGACATAATTGCATGGCTGTACAGAAATGGAAATTTATAATGAACTCACTGAATGTGGGTGATGAATAATAAACCAAACAGGCCCATTCACTGTATCACTTATAATATGCAGGGCTTAGCATAGGTAATTACACAAATTAAATTACGTTAATAAAACAACATTCATATACGGAAGTTGACCTAAGCCGTGTAATAACACAAAGCAAGTAATGATAATAGCACATCATGCAGAATAACTCAATAGTAACCACACAAAATAAATTCTGGTAATTTCACGACATACAAAACAAGTCTCCATCCATGGCCATACAACACCAAACGAAATGACATGAGACTCTCTTGATATGCTTTTAGCATTAACCTTACCTGATTAGGCAGAAAGTAAAGTTTTCTCACACCCACATGTTCCTCTTCCTCGTGTGCTCCATAGAATTCTACGCCTGGAGCTCCATATCTGCAGTCAGACGGTTAAGAAATATAATGCGGTTAAAAAACTGAAATAAACAATTTTTTGGAATTAAACCGAATATTACGCATTTCTCAAATGTACTTTTAACGTGCAGGCCCAGATTATTCCAATTATTCAGATAGATACTAGTTCATTGTATTAAAACCGTCAACTGTTTGTCCTAGCTGTCACTCGTATGTGAAGGGTCATACGAAATACTTTCAACCTAAAGTGATATGCCATTTTGGCACTTTATCAATTGTGTTACATTTGTTCTGGACGTTTTTTATTTCTGGCGTTTGAAAACATTTCCGTGCTTACTGTTTTCATTGAATGCATTAAACTGAGCACTTACTGGATTTCTCACTAATGAATTATTGAATCTGAATCCCACATGAGCTGCACTTGAACAAACGACAGCTGATGTAATTAATATCATCAGAACGTGTAAAATATCAACAAACGTGACAAACTTTGATCCTATGGTAAACACTGTACTGCAATTTGGCATTTAGAACAAACAGCAATGGTTTTTGCTTTAATAAATACTCCCTGCATGTCCTGCCAGAGATGCGCCTAGAGATCGTTCTACCCGCCCATTTAAGAAATTCAAGTTTTTAGTTTGCTATAAGGGGATAAATGTTTTTATCGCACCGAAAGCTAAAACGAATCTTGCCCGTAAAATGCCGGATAGCTTGGCAGACAAAAAACCTAAAAAGAAAACATCGTCATTCAAATAACCACACAATTTTTTTAAAAGCAAACCAAAGCAGACAAACTAAAACGAACTTCGTACATTAGTTTTTCATGTATAGCATGGATTAGCCGGCGAGTGGTGAAAGCAAGAGATTACTCTCAGCAGCGACATCGTGGGAGGGGATAAGTCACGAGTCTGGCAACTGTCTATTTCTCTTGGCTAAGCGCCAAAATAGTGAATGGCTTGAAGCCGAAATTAAGACGTTAAAAACAGTGTCTATACTCTTACGAGAACCAAAGGTTTAACTCACCACTGACCATTTCACTTGACACTGCAACTTCATATGTTTGGACCCTAAGCAGCAGGCTAAACTGTGCTGGACCACACAAAAAGTTCACCTAAATATTTCCCTTTAAATGACAGCATAAATGCCATCGAATTATGCTAAATCGCAAACTCCAACTGAACAATGTTAGTGTAATAAGAAACGTGGTAATGACAATATATTACTATAACAGATGGCTTCCAGAGCTGTAAATTGGGAAGCCATAGTCAAATTTTGAAATTGGGCATCTATTGCCTGGGCGTCTTACAGATCTTCTTACTTGAGTACAGTATATAAAATGCTAAACAAATGTCAGCCAAATGCTAACCAAGTGCCGGCTAGCGACATACATACATGCATTTTATTAATGAAATTCATTGTCGCATTAAATCAAACTTTTTAATAGCGATTATTACTACGTACGATTAAGAAAATAACGTGACCTGTAAGCAGACATTTTCCCGTCAAAGTATATGAGCTCAGTGCTATAACTGCAAGAATCGACAATGTATTTGCAGTAGCAATTGACTTTTTCTGACTTTAATGGAAAAATTACAGATTTTAATCGACCTGTTGTGCTCGAGGGATTCACTCAGCCTCAAGGAGAACAAGGCTTATGATTATGGGGATTTCAATACTGGAAAAACTAAAACAAAACCAGACACTTAAATGAATAAAACTTTTAACATAATCTTCTTTGTACTGTATTGATTTATTCCAACGTACAACTTTCACTATGGGCAAGATACAATAAGCGAAGGTATGCAATAAACGCAGGCTAATATATTCTAAGTGCAATTGGTCGTCTCATTCGATAGTCTCACTCTAAGCTCAGTGTTTGTTAGTTACTAGATACAAACAGGAATTAAAGGAAGCTACTTAGGAGGTTATTGGTCAACAGAAGATGGTGAGTGCATGATCCCTTAATCTCAAGCAGATGTAACAGTTTCCGTTCTCGGGTGGATCTGAAATGCACAACGGCCTTAAAATTTAGAAAAAGAAAACAGATGCTACAATTTTCCAAAGAATTCAGGGTGGTTCAGCCAAAGGCTCGTGTTCTATTTCGATGGATTCAGCAAGGGATAGAAGCCATTGTAACGTCTTTGTCTAAGGAGTATTCACGACATAGAATGGGCTCTAATACAGAACAGTTTAAAGTGTGCGTAAGCACACCCAAAATCGCGCAAGTTTGAGAGCCTGAGACTACTGAGGTTACGGATTCCAAAGAGAAAAATTTAAATCGAAATATATGCACTGGTACTATCTGCATCCCAATAATATGACTGCGAGCATTACTGCCAGAATTGTTGCCTACGTGCACACCTGCGCTGGCACAGACAACAGTTTTAATGAAAAATCATAAAAATCACATAACAGGTAGGTTGCAATTTCAAAATTTTACGTTGATGCTAGTGTGCATGTAACAGTATGACTCAAACCAATGTATGTAAACATGGAGAGAATCTCTTTCTTTGGGTGTGTACTGCTTTTTAGAATGAATGTTAAGAATGATTCTTTAAACGAAAACTTTACATATGAACTATAACAAAATCATAAATATAACTATAACCATAGACATAACCATATATGAAGTCACAAGAATGAAATCAAAAAATTAAAACCCTTGGTTTTTAGTAACCCGTATGTTCCTGGCTCGAATCCAAATTTTAAACTTTGTTTCTTTCGGTTTTCAAAAATTGACAACATTTGTGAAATCACTACATCAAGACAAATCATGAGTGAAAATTAAATACCAAATCTGATGCACAGTAGTAGAGTGTACCATCGAGACAATGTTTAAATGCGAGCTTGAACCCAAAGCTGAACCGGTGTCCGCTATGAATAGATGAAACGCCCGCGGCCATGCTCCCATTCAAGATTTACACTAAAAGCTCTAGTATTGAAATTGATACATCACCGTATTTCAAAACAAGCTACCATTCATAAACTCGATAGCCAGATATAGACATATCGTGTTCAAGAATAATGCTCGCATTAATGCGCAAATTTGTTCTAAACTTGTTACGGACGAAAATTCTACATGTAATTTGCTCACGCAAAATTTATTTAAATTTGTCAATATTTAAAAGTGCTAACGAGAAGCTGCTCGTGACAATCATTAGTTAACGAAAGAGGCAAGCGCGAGAATTAAATGTTTCCTTTTATACTTTTATTATTTCATCTCTAGCAAAATCTCAATTCATATTGTGCATAAGCGCCACGCCCGTACCAAGCTTTCTGAAAAAGAAGCCGATGATACATGTGGAAGTGGACTCAGTGGGAGATGCCTGACTTGTATTCAGATGCTTACGTATGTTCAGACATTACGAATAACTACTCACTGAACGTCACGAATGCAAGAAGCCCTCAGTTCGCAATACATGTGCTAGCTAGGCGGCCTAGACCATCACGACAATGTATAAACATTAACAAGAGTTGAAGTGTTGAATCATAATCATGTGCACTCATGAAACACGAAACCAAACGAAATTTTACTTTTAGCTAAGCGAGAGAAGCTAAACGAGCGAGCAGCAGCTTTTTTCACACTGGTTGCTTCTGACAAACGTATAGCAAATGTTTGGCTTTTTGCAAATTCTACGTGCGAAACGTTTGCTGTGTTAACTACTTTCTTTCTCAGTTAGTAAGTGACCACACAGAGGAACACTGCTGTTGATGCTAAAAACAGTCTCTCACACGGTTTGCAAAAGAGGTAGCACACATTCCTCAGTGACTGATTGCCATAACAGTGGTTATTACAAATATTAGTTTAAACGTATCAACCGGCTAAACTTATTTCGCTAATTACGAACGGAAGAAAAGAAAGTTAGAAGCGAACTGGTTCATACTGTCTGTTCAGTTTGTGCGAGAAGATCCAGAGATGTACAGTGTCTTTTCATGAAAGCTCAAAAAAGTGAAGCCACCAAGTAGAGACGATTCAGTCACTGCCGTGGTATAAAATAGTACAAACAAAAAAAGACACGTCTGGGTGTTGTCTGCCTCAGCAAAACTAAACGATTAATTCCTGTGTGCACCAGTAAAGCCACATCTGTTTACATGTCTGATGCTCTAAACAGTAGAGGAGTTACTTCCCTAGCATCTCCTCACAAGTCTACTATGTTTTGTAAAAATCATCCCATCAGATCCTGGGTGTATGTCAAAGGGCCACCACCAACAGACCACTACGGATAAATATGACAATTAGTTAAAGAAGCACCAGAAAAAGGATCACTGGTCAAAGATTTACATGAAAGGGCAAAGGACCCAGTAAAAAAATTAGCAATTAGAAGTAACGAATGGCAAAATGCCTGTAACAGCAAAGAAGTAATGGGGCTATCGTGAAATTGTGTTTGTGTGGTAATAATTCTTTCACATAGTCATTTTTGAAAAAATAGTATATTTCCTTTCAATATTTTAAGAGAGTAGATTGTATTGACCTACAGTTTTGCTTTAGTTATAAGAACACACACACATGTATATGTTGACACATTAATGATGCAATGTTAAATATATATACAGCTAATACGATATTATTATAGAATGACACATCTGCGTGAAGTTTTGACTGTAATGTCGCAGCGACGACAATTAGGCGAGGCATTACCTTTTACAAAACTATGTTTTTATGCTAAAGCCATCTACTTTTTGAATGTACGAAATAAATTATAGATAAAAATAAAATAAAATGGTATGAGACGTTTTTCAGTCGTTTTTATCTCCAAAAATTATCAGTCACACTGATAATATAATAGCCTTGATAAGTGTGACATTGACCTTTTTCTTAAAGTGTTGAAGGTGGCTTGTTGGCTGATGCTCATTTGTCCGTGGTGGTCCTTTGTCCGTTAGACCTTTGACCTGTGGTCGTTTGTCCAGTGTCCGGCAAGCATAAGTTGCAATTTCATTCAAGCTGCTGCCAGCACATCCACTGATGTCCTTTGACGAGTTGTCCCCAGTCCTTGGTCCATCCCCCGACAGCTGGTCCTTTGACCATTTTTAAAGTGTTGAAGGTGATTCTTTGACTGCTTATCCGTAGTCCAAGGGTCCTTTGACCGCCAATCCCACTTGGCTAACTATTGTGACTTTCTGTGACGCCCTCACTATTATGACCACAGACGGCAACGAACCGCGCTATCACAGCCAAACTACACCAATCCGTATTATTATCATTAATTAACGGAGTTGATTTACTTTTGTAGCAACCGACGCCTCCGATGGATAACACAAACAAACACAACCGTCAGCCGAAACTGAAACCAAAAATAACTGTAGCCTGTAGTTCGTATGCTTGCGCAAGCTCCGGCTACATGCTCGAGTTATAATAAATAACTGTTCAGAACGTTCGAAAATATTGTTAAAAAGTAAATCAACAAAAGAATGGTACAACTTTTAGACAGCTCGAAAAAGATTTGATTCTGTGTTAAACCCAATTAACTGTCCATATGTTACGCCCAGAACTACAGCATAATTGACGTTAAGCATATTGTCAATCATTCTCGTCAATTACCCAATAAGCCTGCAAGGTATCGCACTCCTGCACAGTTACTTAATCCCCGTGCTTTCGGGACATTCAGCTCCAGCTGTGTAGCGCCAGGCATCTAATACTGTTATGAAAAATGCTCAAGTTTTTATTAGTTAGCGCGAGAAGTATTAGCAAGTTAGATAAAAATAACTATTTGATTAAGTTTAAAAAAGGACAAATTAATTTAACGAGTTAGGCCGATCATATGACGCTGCTTTAATGTTCGCAAACGTCAGATGGCTTACCAACAGGGTTGAGGAAAAAATTATAACTTCAGATCGTTAAAGGACAAGCTTTTGCAGGTATAACTGATTCAATGTTAATCTGCATGTAAAAGTCGCAACCTGCGCATCACTAAGTAGGTTTGCGCAAGTTGTACAGAATAAGCTAGTCGGCCTTGGTCAGCTATAGTTGAGGGCTAACGACAGAGCTGAAGTCATCCACGGGAATCCGTGACAACTATCATGATTATGAGTAAGCGAGTTTTTATGCGTATTTTATTTAAAACTTGTTTTTTCAGGGTGCAGACTGTGTAACGTAAACTAACTGTAATGTATATAAACACAGTTAGTAAGTTTATACGCTTGTGGATATAGTAATGATAGCTTCGACATAAACAACAAGGCTTCATCACTGCAGATATTATTTTGTGGAAACCGCAGTTTCTGAATCGCATGCTGATACCCCCATCTGAGGATAAAGAATGCAGTGGATCATAGTGCAAGCATTTTGGAAACAACATGAAAACGTTTTGGAAACAGCTGGTGTTACTACAAAATACAAACTTTATAATTAATGCACGATGATTGTAAAAATTTTGAAGTTTATTGCACGAACTGCAATTTCCACTTTGTTTGTCAATGCTAAATTATGAAACGTATGAAACGAATGAAATGATCAGCAACGACAAATTTCACTAGTACTTGGGAATCGGAATCACCGATTTCAAGGAAAGCAAGCACTTTTATATGCTCATTGCCCATCCTTCTTGCGCAGCCTATCATTACAGAATTAATAAGATCGAATGAATTCAGATCCAAATCCGCGAGCGTAACGCCGTGATTGTGTTTATATTTAATGTCCATTGTGCTTGGGCCTCACTTAAAAAATCTCAGTTTTACCATTGCCTGAGCCGCTATTCCAGCTGTTCCACCTGCAAGTTTCGTGACTTTAATTACCATAATTTTAGGAATCATTTTAGCTCCTATATCGGACTTTTAAAGAATCTCAGCCTTTTACTAGCCCAGGTGCACATCTACCCCACGTTACTTAAATTTTATGAAAAAAATGAACGAAAATCGAAAAACTGACCGACGTCCTGTGTCCTTGACTTTTTGACTGAGGTCATCGTTCACCACACCATTTTCAAGGCTCCTACCCCAGGTATCGTATCTACCTTGTAAGTTTCATGACTTTAGCTCTCTGCGTTTGCCAGTTAACAAGAATTAAAAGGCGGAAAACCGGACACCTAACATAACGAAATGATGATGGTGAATAAAGATCAGCGCGTGGGTTCTACTTGATTCGCAAAGCTAACGTGAGCGTATAAAAATATGCAGCTATTCACATACGAATATCAATACCAAGTGACGAAGACAAAAATAAAAAATAGGCTTTGTGATTAGATAAAAATCTCCGACAAAATTTAGTATGGTATGTTATATGCTACCGACAAAATTTAGTATGGTATGTTGTATGACAAAGTACTGCATTGATAAAGTTGGTCTGCTAATTAATTTAAAGGCTTAGCAAAGGACGAACAGGTACTTAGCTATGTTATGTAGCATACTACATATGTAATGCACACATACAATCTATTGTATTGTATACCATACACCTGGAGCCCTAGACGCATCATCATTCAGTTCTCTTAAACAAATATTTGACTTATTCACTTAGCTACACCTGGAGCATTACTGCACACAACGCGCCAGTTCAACTTCAAATTTTACATGGTCCAATTATTCAAGTAGTAATGGGTTAAAGCTGTACCACGTTTCACAGCAACAACAATACAGCAATACTACAACAATAAAAACTAATATAAAAGTAACTCACGACTGTATATAGTCAGAACTACCTCTCACGAGCTACACACTAGAATCCACGAGTTTAAGTAGAAAGTCCCATTTGAAAGTCCCATATGTCCTCCATACCAAAGAGGACAAATTCAGCCATATAAAAGCTTTTTGTCAGCTTGCACACACAATGAAATTACTAAACATATGCCTTGATACTAAGTTTGTTAATCTGTTAATTTAGCGACTTCTTACATTAACCACTGTGGGGAGAAAGTAGCAGAGGAGCTGTTAACTGGCAAATGACAAATTAATTGACTACAGCATATCTACAGAAGCTAGACTGAGATTAATATCACCATGCTAACTGAAAACTCCATATGGGCAGCGCTAGTATTAGGGAGATCTCAGCATTTGCTGGAGAAAGTCGCCAGCACTTTCACCTCGCATTATAGGCACGACGGTCGACCCGACAAATGATTACAGCTTTTGTTTGCTAGTTGTTGTCGAAAATTATTGAAAAGTTTTGTTGCAAGATTAACCATTAACCTTGTTGTGTGCGGCGGTACATGGCAAGGTAGTACACAGTGAAACCGTACACGGCGCCGCGGTACACGGCAAGGTGGTGCATGGGATGGCGAGCAAACGCGAATGTTTTTTTGCCATAGAGAGCTAGTAAAACTCGGCGTACCTGTACTAGACGCAAAAATGGATTTTAGTTATATTCATTGCCACAGAACGTCAATATTTCAACAGAAGCAAGTTAGTAGTATTTAGTAAGTTTACTTTAATTAACTTATAAAAAATACTGTGTTTTAGGCAAAATCCCCTCAAAATTTGACAATTGTTAATTATTAATTTGTGGCAGACAGGATAGGTTACTACTAATTAATTAATTCTAATGTTCATTAATTACTCACTTCTCCAGCACCAGATAAGCGTTGTCAGCTGGGAATATACTTTCTGCGCACGAAATGCAATGCTACAGCCAATTCAATTAACTTTCTTCCACTAATCGTGAAATTGAACGTAATCAATACCTGATGTTAATTACACAAAGCAATTTTTCCAATTTTTCGTCACTCACCAGACGGAGGAATTACAGCTCTATTATATGAAATCATTCATTATCACGTCAACCCACAGTTTGACAAGAGGAGACACCTGTATTTATACGATGGCAAAAGCACAGAATAAGTTTTCGATTTATAAACACAAGAGAATAGAAAGGGATGCTAGATTCTGTTTACTTGTTTGTTTATCTATACCTAAAAAATGAAAATTTAAAAATACTTGACGCTAACAGTCGTAATGCTACTGACGTTAGGCTCCCCTTAACATGAGTACAGGAATAAAAAGTTCAAAGGCCAGATGACAGCCACGTGAAAGATGGAAATTATTAACTCTAATTTATCAAAAATGTTTTGTTTTACTAATCATAGTTGGCTGGCTGTGAGACAATTTTCCTTTATACTTACGTGACAATTCGCGATCTTTTGCAGCTTTAACACTATATACTTACAACACAAACAGTGTGCCTAAGCAGCCGCAACTACAATTCATGTAACATGTCAATTTGAATCTGAAATGTCAACCAAACTATGTAACTTTATAAATAGCAAGCACTCAATTCAAATGACTTGTCTATCTTACATCATTTTGGTGAACATAAAATCTTTGTAAATGACTCCGTGACTTCTTGCCGAGTCGTTTAAACAAATTTAGTCCAAGGATGGACCACACTAACGACAATTATCTCCAAAATCACAGTCCTACAGACCTGAGTAATATATAGTAAGTATAGTCGATAGCAATCGAGTTAGAGACTGTTTACAGACAGACGTAAAAAGATAAAACTCATACATGTACACGACTGTTGGTTCCTTTTAGGGGCAATTATAAAGATCACTCAGTGGCTGCCGTGACTTCGAACAGAAATTATCCAAGTAAAGTGGCGTTTACCCAGCATCCGGATGCGGATGCGTTCTCCTTATGCGGAAAAAATCAATAGGAATAGCAGCAGAAAAAGAATAAACGCATACGCATGCACGGGTGCATTGAAAATAATATAAACCGATTTTATCTATTCCGCATCCCCACAACGCATACGTATCCAGATGCTACGTTAACGGTACTTAGGAAGGCTGCCTAAAAGCTTTCTGTGTGAACGGAAAACAGCCATGCTTAGAAGAAAGCAACGAAGGGTTAAATTTAATGACCTCATGTAATAGGCATCTATTAAATCACTTAAGTGCTTATATGACACGGGATTGTTTCAAGGCGATGGCAGAATGAAAGTGCTGTGCACAGTCACAGGTTACATGTCAAGTCAAGTAATCCTGTAGTTGATCGAACTGAGAGTATCAATCACCATTACTACTGATAAAAGAACCAAGACTGTTAGTGAGAATATTTTAATTCATACATGTAAGCTTAGAGATCCATACTCATTGATTTCACAATTACTGACATTACAGTCTGGAAGCATGGAATTTCAAATTCCTTTCTGTCACTGTTCTGATAATTCATCCAGGCATTGCAGCACTAAATAAGAATAGAATACATTAATTACTGTAGTGGCTTATAGAAGTTATGATAAATTGGTAGTTTATAAGTTCAGCCTAGATTAATAATTCATCAGGTGAAGAACAGCAAGAGTACAATAACTTGCGTAGAAACTATGTTCGTTAATTATATATACTGCATAATATTATTATGACCGGAGTTATGGCAAAACAAAAAAACTGATGTTTAAACACAAATTTGAACAATCAAGTGTGTTTATAAAAAGTTGAATAAAATTTACTCAAAAATTTTTCAGTTATGAACAGCGCCAAGTGCGCCAAAACTTAGCCTACTTTTAAATTAAAGACTGAAGTCTGAAAGCATTTCAAAGAGACCCAGAAAAGTAGTAGCAGCATTACAATCGACCACTGCCTGCACGATCGGAATCCACGTGGTTATCATTTCCTAGTTAATGTGATAGCAGTAAAAAAAATTTTTCTGCGTTCTACAGTATTTTTGGATCTCCGAGACAATACTATAAATTTGCTGACAAATAAACAAACAGGATCTAGGCACGGAAGTAAAATATAGCTTTCACTTTCTCATATATTTAGTCAATATTTGATTGGTTTATTTGTATAACATATCAATGCACTTAGATCTGGGTCACTCAGCTGGACTTGGTGCAATAGTAGACTTTCTAACAAAGCCCTCAGAGCAGGCCTGAGTCATACACGACTCAGCTTGGAAAACTAAAACTCAAGCGGGTTATACAGAAGTGACGGCCTTCCTTAACCCGTGTAGTAGGCTAGAAAAGGCTTGACAGAAAATAATTAATGACCAATACAATTTACAGTCACAACAAGGGGAGTGGTGGGGCGTCTTCGCTTTTGAGTACACAAAGAGTGGTAGTGTTTATGCGTCACCTATCAACAAGCTGACGAATTATCACATCAACAGGCCACAGCTGACCATTAAACCAAATGACAAGAGATGCGACATCTGCAGAAGATAAATGTGTTTAAGAATCGAGATATTTATACAGATATTCTGCCGTTTTAGACTATATGCAGCTGTGAACACAAAAAATGTAAAACAGAAAGGCAGAGATACTCTAGTCTTAATTTTCAAGATAAAATTACGTTTTGCATAATTCCGACGTACACCAAAAAATAATTTTGGCAACCGCTGCAACACAATCGGTAATGCAATCATTTACAGTGTATAGTACGGTTCCTTACACTGAATAATTTTTCACACAATAAAAGAAACAGAACTCTTTGCACTAACTGACCTAATCGTGAAATTAATTGAAGCAAGGCACGGAACAACTGTGGGTCAGCGAGGACTCAAACCCAAAATCTTGTGACTTCAGGTCGCGCAAAGTACAAAGAAATTAAAACAAGTGTAGCTGCAGCTATTTTAAACCGACCAGTAGTCTCAGAGTTCTCTTTGGACTAAGATTCAATCAGCTTTGGACCTAGCAGGACACTGGACACAGGACGCTGAGCGATATAGTGGTAGATACTAATTCAATACACTATCGTCTGACTATTCCAAATAAAACTCCATTTGTCAATGGTTGATTCATTTACGCTGTAATGGCCACTTAAAAGTCATTTTATAGGTTTCTGATCTGAGGCACATCTGCTCTCATAGATAAACGTAGCACTCACGGCACAAGCGCAAAGTTGTAATCGGCTACAAACGTTCATCATTACGTTACTAGTTATGTTAACGTTCACCATTACGTTACTAGTTAAAAAAACCGCAGGGCAATTGAGGGCGTGCTCAGTTGCAATACAACATCAAATCTTTATTGATATTTTCGAGCACATACTCTGACGGCAGGCAATGTTTCCATTTCCCAAAAGAATTAAAACTGCAAATCAAACTGAAATTGTAACATCACTACAACTATTCAGGGTCATTTCAATTCAATAATATTTTTATTTGGTTGCCTGCACAAAATGTTGAATGGGATTACATAATACTACAGTATCTGTAAATTAAATTGTAACTATAAAAAGTTTTTGCAATGTAGCAGAGAACTTAAACATGGTAAAATATACAAATTAGCCTAGAAGCGCAAGCTTTCGAAATTGTTCCAAGGACTGTAGAATTGGGACGTCTGTAAAAGTATTTAAAAAAGTGACAATCTGGATGGTCAAATACTTTCGAACGCTCCTTTTCTACTCTTAAAAAAGTAACGTTACCATTCGCACTATGAGCTCTAGCAGCACTTCCACTAGCAGAACTCTTATTGAAACGGTTCAAAAAGTGATTACGCAGGGCTTCGCATTTAAACTTGATCATTATTGGAAACTCGTCGATCAATCTTCACCAGACGTTGCAGATGATGACAAATGACGTCATTAAACATCAACTTTATATTATAGTCTAGCTCACGTCACATATAAATCAGTCGACTAGAAGTCTGTCTGATCTCCGCCTCCCTGTTGTGTTCCACGAAATTAATAGCTTGCCTTATTCGAGTAACTACAAGTAGGTTCAGACTTTGTGATCTTCAAAAGGCAGGCAAAGTTACCCTTTCTCTAACTCAATAGTTCATCTTTAAAACTTTCTTTTACAATTTTCTTTAACAATACATTATGATATAAATTATAAAAACACGGGTATTTAGATTTGTTTGAGGATCTAAAAACAAGGAAAAATCTCTTGATTATAAATCAGTAAAGTGAGTTGCAACTGTATGGCTTTTGTAGGGTAACATATAGTGTAACATAGGGTGGAAATTCGAAACATGGATCTTTCCTATTCAGTACTTTTGAGGAAGTGACTGATGGCCAATTCGATGAGTATTGGCCAATTTCTTACATCAACTTGACCAGTTTAGGGAATCACAGGGGTCAAGCATTCATTCGGGCAATGTCCTAGTTCCCGGATCAGCATCCTTCAAAGATGTCGGAGATAAAGAAAATCTGCGTATACGCTATACAAGTGTTACAAAGATACAGTGAACACACGCTGGTCCGTTCCTTAGCAACTGTAGAGATGAAGAGGCTGCAAACAATACACTTGCTTGTTGAAAATAGTAAAATAAGTATCAATGCTAGCTGTGTTTAATACAGGTTAGTGGAGCGACAGAAGACAGCTTCTGTCACAATAATTGTTAGATATGCCACTAAAACAGTGATGTAAATTCCAATTAATTGTAATATTATCATCAAAGTGATAGCATACGTCTACGACTACAGGTTTTTCATTTTTCTTATAGTAACTATCGAATGTAAATAATTTCACAGCCTTATAAGGTTGCAAAGTTTGTACACGGAAATCTTCTCATTAAAATATTAAATAACTAAATAACAGTAGTTAAGTATGTACTCAATAAAAGTAAACTACGCAGAATTCAACTTCTCCCCGCCTCAACTTCTAGAAAATATTTTGAATATTATAGATGATCGTGTTGAGTGGGGTGGGTGGCTCAGTGGTCTAGATTTTCAACTGCAACCATGCATTACGAGTTCTGCACCATGCAGTCTTGAGTTCGAGTCTAGCGGTTGCCAACACCAGGACATATACCCGAAATGTTATACTACGACATGTTATAGGTTGGTTGTATATTGCGTACTTACCTATATTGTTATTGTACTGTCCTTACCTGAAGTGTTAGTCGCTAAACAGCCATTTAGATTTATTTAGATTTTATTAATACTTTTGCAAACAATTTAATATGAAAAAACACTGTACAATTGATATCTAATGCAGTAAGGCGATTTCGCACATAATACAATATTGGTTTACTCATTTTGCAGGTGCTACACGTTTTACAGACAAGCATTCGATGCTTCTATACAGTAAGCTTAAACAATACCAGCATTACTGCAGCATACAACAATAATTAGCTCCTGACATTTCCACCAGTACCAGGTGGGCAGACGAACAGACGTAGTCACATGACGTCTGAGTGAAGGAGGATCTTGAAACCATGGAGTAATCAAACCAAGTACTACTAATGATGATTATTGTCTTTTAGGCAGCTAGGATAGCTGCTACTGCACTACCATCAAAGCATTAGTTTTCTGATTAAGCTAGCCGCCAACACAAAGCCAATATTGACGAAAGAAAGCCAGCTTGATATTAAGTGTAGTTCCTAGTGTTTTCGGCTTATTTTGTCAGTCCTAGCAAACTCGAAGAAAAAAGAAAAAATCGATAAAAACGAAAACTCAAGGCGAAACAATAATACAGAACGGAAGAAAAAAGTTACACCACAAAAGACAGATGAATAAACGAACAAAGATCAAAGGGAAAGAAAAATGGAAAGAAAAGATAATTATTAAAATATTATCCAGCACCCTTTTCTAATATGGTCGTATCAGTACTGTATATAAACTTCACCTAAGCAGATACACAACTTTTTATGCAATAAATAACATTGTTTTAAGCATTTTTATTGCCTTATATTGCGCCTCTAAGATAGCATTTTAATTCCCATTGTTTAGGAACAAATAAATTTAGTCTAATAATCCTCAGAATCCAGCTCATTATGAACATCTGTGCCTGCTTCTATAAGCTTCATTAATATTACTCTGGTCACAGTTATGCAGCTCACACTGTTAGTGCTTATTAGCGGCAACTGGCTTATTACTCGCGTTTGTTACGGTAATGTATCAGGCAAATGATAAATCTGGTGTGAGCACCTTTCTAATTTACAGTCCCCCATGCATTGATAGACTAGTGAAGATACAGACATCCAAGAGGTGAAAAACAAGAACTATCTAATGACACAGCAGTCAGAAAGTGTAGGATTTTATTAAAAACACGCATATAGAGTAGACAGGGATTTCTCAATTTCCGGTCCCTCTAGTTTTCTCAATCAAACAGAATTCTCTAGTAAAATAAATCGAGATTCGAATAGTCTATGTTTCGAATTTGCTGAATGCCGATCGATTTCGATTTCAACTATTTCCTGTTGCTCCAATCATTCGCGGAATCGTGGCATTGGACGAAACACTGAAAAGAGACAGAGACGGAGAGAAAGAGAAAGAGAGAGGGGGAGGGAAGAGAGGGGAATGACATGGGCAAAGAAGCAGAGAACAGTAGTGGACAAAGAATTTGCTGCTGAATATATAGTATCTCTTTGTGACCACATTTAAATAAACTATATGCAGGGGGAAAGGGCTCTGCGCGGAAATTACAGATTGATGGATGAGTAGACAGATGTTACATTCTGTTACTGATGGCAGGAAGTAAGCTGTCAACTGTAGCAGATGCAGATATACACAATCACAGATGACCATTGGCCAGTTGTCGGGCATTTTATAGACAAACCAAACTTACTTTGTTGATATGATAAGTGCGTACCTTTACAAACCTTTAGAATGAGTATCTGACTGCACCTATTATGAAATAATTAAGCTGGAATTAGCTACACTTTGTTACTGTTAGGTAATTCATATATTACAGTTTACAGTCACAGTTTATTTACTTATAAGCACTTGTCACAATATTAAAATATTATCAATAGTTATGTACAAAATAAAAGGAAACCATCTAAAAAGTAAAAATCACTTTAAAATATCACAAGGAGCACAAAATCACAAGAAAAATCATCAGTAAAAATTACATGACTACAGTAGTAAAAAGTTTTTGCATACAATGATAAACTACTAAAATGGAGTTTATTGCCAACCGGTTTCAAGCAAAACTGTTCATTATCAAGGCATCTATAACAAAGAAATTTACGAGAATATAGAAACAACATCGAAATACAATTCATTAGTTTGATAGCCAAAAGATTTATGATATAACATTAGCCTATATAGATAATTTAACAATTTACCTTACAGACTACATTATCTTGACTGGTATAAAATTATGTAACACTCCACAAGCAAACAGTAGTAAGAGAACTGTCAATATTAGGGAGCTGCCATTTTCTTATTGAATCCAACATACCACAGTGCACTGATGGCATTGTACGAGCTGGGAATTCTGGTAAATTTCTTTGTTTTAGATGCCTTGATAAAGAAAACAGTTTTGTTCGAAACCAGTCGGCAATAAATTCCATTTTGATGTAGAAACATTTATTTGCCAAATATGGATAATTCAACTATTAAAATTACACAAATGCTTGCTGAAACAGGCGAGTCTTAAGTAGTTTCTTAAATTCTTTAACAATTGTAGTCAGTTTTAGAGCCATAGGCAACTGGTTCCATAAACGTGCCTCGGAAACACTGACAGCTCTATCCCCTAATGTTACACACTTAGTTTCCGGTATCTTAAGGTATAGATTGTTAATAGATTTCAAAGTATATGTTGAAGAAATGAACTCAAACATCTCTGTCAAAAATAATGGCGCTTCCCTTTTTAGTGATTTAAAAGTAAGAACAAGAAATTTAAACTGTGTGCGAACTGGCAACCAAAGCAGCAGCTTAAGAGCCGTAGTAATGTGATCATATTTTGATAATTTTGAAATGGTTCTGACTGCCATGTTTTGAACAATTTTCATAGATTTCAGCGTTGCAGTAGGTAAGCCAAAAAGTAAAACATGGTTAAAATCTAAATGAGACAGAACCGTTGTACAACTTAATGTAGCAGTTAAATCATGACATAAACAACTGTAAATTCTCTTGATGATACTAGAATTGTATTCAAAAACGATGGCATTTTCGCTTCTTTTTTGTTTTGTTTTATTTTGCAAAAATCTTCCATGCGCTGTGTAATTTTGAAGTACCCATATAATTAGAATACTAAACATTGAAAAGGTGTTACTCAATTTGTTTATAACTGTAAGTTTGTTACAATCCTTTATTCTGACTTTGTGTACAAGAGTCGCCTACTCGGCAGGGAAGACTAGTTATTCAATTCGTGATCCCTGAATGCATAATAATGTGACACCCAGAGACAGCTGTCGAACGAACCACCTCATAGTACAGTATTCAGGGAGTGCAGCATCGTGAAGAACTGCAAACTTTTACAAAAGCAAGAGACAACATTTCGGTAATAGACAAAACAACTAACAGTGGTCAACGGGTAGTCCTTGCTTGTACACATGCTGGCTGTTCTGAGGCTCATAAAGCGATAAGCAACTCAATGTAAAGTTCACATCAAGATTTTATTGCAAAAATTTTAGTTACCGCAGTTACTAGCCTTTTATTAGGAATTTATTCAGTTTCCTTAAGTATGATTGTGATTATAACAATTCTACAATTCAACAGCTTCAGTCTGGTTGACAAAAAGAACTTTGTCAGTTGAGCTATGACTTTGTTAACTACATCACACAGGGATTCAAATTACTGGGCAACTTTTATTGCACTCTTACAAAATATGTAAACTTAATGCCCGAACAAAATCTTTTGTTTATAAACAGACAATAGTCATATAACTCCTAAATAATGGAAATTCGAACTAATAAAATCGGGCAAACTGCTTAACCGTAATTTTTTTATAATAATACAGCATTTAAAAATAAATCCAAAGTATCAAGATTAAAAGTGAACTTGTGATACAAATTAATTAATGAGTGCTGAAAATTCAAATCTTGGCAAGCAACAGTGGTGCTATATAAGGCATCACCATGTGCCCTAACCTATTCACCATTGCTAGGATATCCCATAGTGCTTAAGGGTAAATATCATCTAATTGAATGAGAAGGTCAATAACATGATAATGTGTACAACTCAAGTGTAAAACCAACACAGTTAGCGTTGCAGAGGCGGCGGCTACCAATACGGATGCTTTAGAACAAAGAGATGACAGACATCCTTTTTTAGATAAAAAATTAAGTGGGAATGCTTTCAGTTAGATTAATTCGCGTGATATACAGTCCAATTATTACACACACATTATGCTCAGCTTTAATAGAACTGAAATAACAAATTCATCTGGGCATGTAATGAGTTCATCACACGTGCCACATATCAAAATTCAAATCGAAGTATACATAAGTAGCTGCTTAGCTCAGTACATAAAGTAAAAGAAAAACTCGTGGGTTGCAGGATTGGGTTTAACTAATGCAACTTATTTTAGCTTGTAAAAAATGGAATCTTTGCTGTCTGGGGAAGCAATTTAGTGACTTGCAGTTAATAATATAGTAATTTGTATCTAAATTGGATATCGATTCACGGAAATTGGTCAACATGTATTACTAACATGGCGAGCGGATTTACTATTGCATAATTTCAGATAGCCATATGAGACCGATTGATCGTGGTGCATTGGTACCTTGCCATTGACGCATCATTTTCTCCATTTTAAACGAGACACATCAGTATCATTGTTACACGCTTGCAAATAAATAAAGTATATGTTAGCAAATAAAGTAAAGAAAGTTGTGAAAAATTTATTCTCTATCCAAAACTCGAGAATCAACCATCTATTAAAAACAGTCCAACAATTTTTTAAATGCAAATGCACTACAAAATAAGGAAGAAAGTTCAATTTCATTTGTACCAACATAGAAATATAGAATAGTTTAGGGTATAAAAAGAACTTAATTTCAGCTTCTACAGACTTCAAAATGCACGTTTACAATTTTCAAATTTTGTGTAAATCTTATTGTTAAGGTCAAAGAATCTAAACAGCCAAAAATCAAATATAACCTAACTGGCAATGTAATTTTATTACACAGCTAAATAATTTAATTTAGATTACTGACATTGCAATATTTGTTGCTAGCAGTTGTAAATACAAAGGATTACTAAATGATTACTAAAAGCTAAAATTTCAATCTGAATAATTCCTTGCAACTACAACTTGGAATTACATCTAAAGTTGAATACAGCATATTATTATCAAACTTCCTAAGCAACCTCACTATGGTAGTCATGCGTTAGGCAGCAGCATACTTCAAATTTTAAACTGTAGCGCACACTTTTCAACAATCACACAATTCGAGTCATAACAGAAAATAACATTCAACAAACACTGACAGCGGGACAAAGTTTAAGCTAACCTAGTAGCCCCTCGCCAGTATGTATCCCAGCGTCCATAAAAACGTTTTCGATAGACCTTCTCATGAGTAATAGATTCCCCTGATAACAGCCCAGACAGATTTATACAGTCAAAAATCGTAGGGAAGTATGGAATATTCTTGCTTTTCTTTTTATGAAACACACCCAATCTGTTTATATGGCATGCAGTACAGAGTGGCTTCATAAGTAGCGGAACCACAACAGGCTGTCGTAGTGTACCCCGTCTTCTATCGTTTTGTAGTTAACCGCTGTAAAACACAGACCATTACCTGAAGGTATTTAGCGATGTGCAGAACGCATTTAGAGATGATTTATAGAGATGGCTAGACAGTTGCTTTGGCCAGTTAGCCAAAAATACGGATCTGCACCCTTTTTGCGGTGCCCCACTGTGCACATGTGGCTCTCTGCCGGGTTAGCCGAACATGCCAGTTTTCTAGAATTACCGGACCAAAAATAGCTCCAGCTTGAGCTACTTAACCAACAGGCAATGAGGAGGATCCAAAGTTCTAAACACCCTTAACTCAACACCTATCTCTGCATACATTAGATTAGGGCAAAAGCAAAAGCTACAACGTGATTAATCATGAACGCGTGGCAATCCACCGACGTCAAATTCGAGCGATATAATGTATTCGATTTTATAACGAAAGCAACCCGAACATGTATACGCCTTCCGGGAGGCAGGATGAAATCACCAAGTAGTAACGCGTAAAAAGATGTTGCAGCATGAAAGCGGTAATATTCATTTACCTCTACTGAATGTCAGAACAAGAACAACTTGATTCATTTATTGTACAATCCTGTCACTAAATGTCAATTGCTGAAATGATGTAGAGATTAAACGGGTCTGTTATAAGCCCGTAGTGAATAATACAGAAAATAAATACTAGTCAGAAAGCTTTTACAGTTCATTTAACTTTCATAAAGGAAAAGCAATTTAGCCAAGCAACAGCAGAAAGGTCGCTGATTAATGGTGATTAAGTGTGAGAATTTAAGTTGATTTAATTAGAATAAGCAAATCGCTGGGATAGACACAAAATTAAACAGAGAGGTTGTTTGAATTCATCACAGAAATGCTCAACGTGCAAACTGATGAAAATTTGTCTTGATTAAATACAGAAAGACCAATAAGTTAAACAGCTTTGGCCTAGAAAAGCATTCAAGGGCTGCCATAAACAACTAAGCAGTAATTCATGTCACGAACCTGTCTTATTTTGCGTTGGGCAAAAACACTGGTTTAGATCTTTTGTAAACGAATATGTAACAAGTTTCGATAAAAATTCATTAATGCTTATATCTCTGGGATTATTGGAAGAACCGTAACTTGCACAACTGTCAATGACACACTGTTAACAAAACAAATGGAAAAATCTTATTCTTCCATTACAATATTAACAAATTGCTCGGTTTACCCCTGCAGTATTGTCCAGTTCATAACACAAAGTAGGTCTATTTGATAAAGCTACAATGCATACACCAGTTTGGAATCCTTAATCTGGTTTTCTTTAAAACACACACATTACTTTTATGTATACGATTTAATTGTTGTAATTAAATAGTTTCTCCAAAATGCAATAACATCTTTTTAAAACATTTTCCCACCTTTGCCATCTTTGGCTACTTTTTGCTATTTCTAAACCTACATAATGCATAATCAAAATGTACGTTTAGGAGTTACAAAGCATGCTGTACTGTATGTATCCACTTCTATTATTAATGGCCAAATATTGAAAGACAAGATAGGTTAGAATCTAGCATGTATATACATGCCTGTATAATTCCCAGATAGCTAACACAATACTACTTGTCATGCGATGTCATGTATACCTAAATCTAAATTACATACTTACTAGGATTTCACCAATTATGTGCCTTATGTATGACTACTATTTAGGTAAATAAAAGAAAGGATACATCCTAACATGACCACTCCGTGTCCCAATGGCAAGTAGGTTTAATTTTGGATCGTATGCTAACGCGCTGGGATGATGTGGAAATCCATGGTTTACAGTCTAAAAGAAAAAAGAAAGACAGTACAATACAAACATATTGGTAGTTTAGCGTTTCCTTACAAGTCCATTAATTAAAAGGCAAATAAGAAAGAACCAAGCTTCCTTGCTCAACTGACTGATAAATTTATATAGCAATAGGTAAGAATAGTACTTGGTAACAAATATCTTAAAACTCTTAAATCTGTGTAGCAGACAGCTTTTACAAATAGCTAAAACATCTGCAAAAATTTAATGAGTTCATAAAAGGAAAAGTTGGGGCTTTTCAGATTTAGAATATATACACACACAGTCACAAGCAGCAGCACTCAACTCTAGTAAAGAATTACAAAATTTACAACTCCTTTGTGAACTCTTTTAACTAACCATTTTTCAATTTACTACAAGAATTTGCAGGTAGCTGACTGATCACAAATGTCATAAAGCTTAATTATTCATGCAGCTAGACTGCCAATTGCTTTTTAATGCTTAAATTAAAACTAATATGTAAAATACTGTGCATGTTATAAACAAACATGCATATATAATACTTGAAAACATTTGTAGCTGCAATTTCTCAAAAAAATATATTGAGTAGCACTTATTCAGAGTAAAAACGATACTAGCAAATTAACTCATAAATGTCCTATAAGTAAAATTTAAGTAGATAGCTTTGTTGGCTTAAGATAGGACAAAGAGTACCACTCATTATTCTCCATTCCAAAGATATCAAATGCAAATAGTTTGAAGTGCCTATTATGCTGGAATACAGCAGCTAGGCTCAAGTGTACTGTTGGGCAGCAAAACCTACTAGGCAAATCAATCCAGGATTTCTAGCACAATAAAATTAATATAACAAAAAACAAGTGTGCATTTTATATTTTTCCATAGACAAAAATGTGGTGTGGTACAATTCTTATCTTGACAAAAACTTTGGCATAGATGTGGGAATGACGTGTAGAATAAAAAAGCAGTAATTTGCCTTGTCCTCCTAAATTTTACTTGAGGTCATAAAGATTAGTTTCTGAGCACCAGTATAGTTATTAGCTAGTAATCGTACTGCTAACAAAATGCGAAATTTTGCAAAGTAGTTACATAGTTTATAAGGGATGGTTTTTCCTTACAAAGAATGGTTCTAGACTTTGAAAGTTAAAATGAATTGAAGTTATTAAGCCCTCTTGGACCAATTTTAAACAAAACACAACTATATAGCTATTGTTAATTTTAATATCTATGTTTCACCCTAAATACTAAAATGTGATAAAATACAAGCTGTCATCGATTTAGGACTTATGCAACTTACCACTGCTCAACTTTACAACCTGATCACAACTTAAGATTATTATACAAATTAATCATAACTCACGAATATTCCTTCCTATTTTTTAAGCAAATGAATTTAAATCGCAATCTTTTTCGATAAATTTGTGTACATGATACTTAGTGCACATGCATACACAACATCCTATGTGTAGGGCATACTTCTTTAACATACGGGAGTGACTTGTGTCCAACTTGCCTACGCAAAGTTACATTTAGTTAGTGCATACCTGTTGATAGTCAAATAATTCACGCTGCAGTTTTTGGCGAGCTTCACTATCGTGGTGATGCGTTCGAGTCTTGAGAAACTTCAACATGATCTCAGGTCATGAATATGGTCCCTCCTGAATGTGAAATCAAGAAAATCATTCTGAAATTATTTTAGTAATTTTTTGCGATACAATGACAACCTAAATAAATTTCGTAACAACATTTTATTGAAAATGCAATTTACTAACAACTAACTTAACCTACAGCCAATATTTTATAAATGTAACGTTACCACATTGCCAGAATTACTCAAGATGAGACTGATATCTTAAATTGGGAGGATCCAAGATTTTTTCTACTTGTACAGTTATCCTGCTACCAGAAAATAGATATAGATATAAATGTCGACCACAAATACCTGGGTACTAACACTGATAGCCGAGTGAAATGGTTTATTTTGAAATCTACTTCAAATTACGGCATGATAGCGATAAAATTAACAAGTAAAATCTAGAGCAAATTCACACTGCAGTCTACAACACTGTGTTGTCAATTTATTTGATGATTAAAACTGCATTTTCTGGTTTGTCTGCATATAACTGCAGACTAAGTCACCAGTCACAACTCTCATAAATACAATGCCTATGTTTATTTGTACAGAGTAATTAATACAATAATACCATTGAATAAAATAAGCATGTACATAACAATATAAAAAGCTAATGAAACCCAAATTAATCAGGGTACCAAACAATGGAAAAGCCTTATTAACCTCAAAACCTCCCACTATCTTTAGGCTTAGCATTTAGAATTATAACAAAAAATGACTTAACTTTAACATTAACTCATTGATTGCTTTTAGTAAAGCTGTCATGATTGAGATAAATTAGTAACTAACAGCAGTAGCCTTCTTAGTACTTTCCAAAATATTTAACATTTGAATACCCATAACACAGTTAGCACAGAATACCGTTTTGCCGGTATTAATGTGTTCGTTAAACATTGAAGTGAAATAGTGGATCTACATGTGCCTTTGCCTTTTGGAAATAATATATCCCAAACTCTCTACTGTTATTAATTAATTTATGTCGGTAAAATGTCATAATTTATAAGTTGTCACCCAGTTTAAACACGTGCCGGAGTGACGACCACTGTAACCAACTGTCGCGTCTTTCCCATTTTAGGAATAAACACAAATTTAAACTTGAAGAAACGACAGAAAAAGTTTACCCAATTCTGACAAGTGTATCCTTATAAATTGAGAGTATCTACTCTAATATTCTGATGTATAACAACTAATCACAATGCAAAAGTTTCTAAAGCCGCGCCAACTGCAAACTAACACAACTACACTCGCATTCAGAACACAGAATCAAAGGCACGCACAACTGACCTTACTACATCTGTGTTACTACTCGGGGCGAACGTACTATTTTCCAGAAAGTAAAATCAGGGTTTTCAAAATGTTAAGTAACTTTGAAAACTACGACAATCCTATGAGTGGTACGTCAGTAAAACTGTTTTTTATTCTACTTGTAGTTAATATTCAAACATTAAATTTTTTAGCGTTAAGGAGTCCAAAAAATTGGCAAAATGTTAATCCGCGAGTAGTTTTTTTCATAGGACCAGTAAATATATAGTTTTGAGTTTGATGTTGTGCTGCCCTCTTCCGCTAAATCAAAATCAAATCAAATGTACAAAAATATGTTGACCCAAATGGTTAATAATTAATGTAGTAATAAACTCAGCGAGACAAGGTAGCAAATTGAATAAAAGGTCGTCAAGTCAGCTATACTTCATTTTCAATAAATTGAAAAAAACAGTAATTTGGGCACTGGTTAACATGACTGATTATTAGCCAATATAAATCTTTATAATCAGAGAATATAATATCCTTGCATATTACATTTGCTCTGTTATAATGTAGAGTTCTCTATTAAATATTTGAACATAATTGTCATCTATGTACGCCATTATCGTCTGTAAATTTGCTAAAATCTTTTTTATACACAATTGCCTTATAAAATTAAAATATGACAAGAACAAGCAACAAAGAAATAAAATAATTCATTTTGGAAAGGACATATTGAAAAAGTAATAATAATATATATACAATATTATTATTATCTTTATTTGTCATTGTGTTTTTTACCTTTTTTAATTATTATTATTACATCATAATAATAAAAGCTTACATGTGCATCATTAAAAGATATCATTGCAGGTAATATAGATATAGACATATATTGTGCAATTCAGGTACATGCAAACTAAACAGCCTATGTTACTGTTAACAAATTTATTTGTATTTCTTTAGAATAAACATTAACCATTTTAAATTACAAACTGTAGAAGTTAATGTGTAAACGCACCTTTTGAATATATACTTATAATATTCATGGTTATAATATGCATAGTTGCTACAGTTTGCAAGCTCATTGCTCACACTATAATGGTGCAACAAACAATGCATACACCTAGCTGACTGCCCGCAGGTGCACAGAATATTAATAATGTAGCAGAGATTTTCATATATTGTGCTACGGTGCCATTTACAGCTTCATTATAACTGATTATAAGAAATTGTATTTAATAAGTTCTTTTAAAAATATGAAATGTTGTTATTACACAATTGTAGACATTTCATTTTTGTCTAGTTGTGCATAATGATGCAATATCATGGCCTGTAATGATCTTAAACTGAAACTAAAAGTATTATATTGCAATCTGTCCAGTAAATGCCTTTTAAAAAATTCATTTAAAATTGTCTAAACAAGGTTATGCCACTTTCTACATGTTAAATAATAAAATCTGCCTGCACGTTCTTTATTCACGAAATTTTCAATGTTTTCAATGATTTCAGTAGTTGGAAAGATTTTCTCAGCTTTATTCTTATTAATTGAAAGTTATTATGAATTAATACTTGTATCTGTGTGCTAGTACTAAAATGCAAAGCAATTGTGTTTTCTGTAACCATTACAATGATACAATATTAACTGAAAAACACTTTTTGAAAAAGAATTTTAGAATCAGCTTTTAGGGCAAAAAAACATCAACAAAATTTTTGCCAGCAAATTGTCTTTATGTTAAAAAACAAAATCCAAACAACAATATTCAATCCAAACCTGTATAATATTTTACACAAGATAAATTCCTCACTTAGCTGTTTTTCACACAAAGATCTGGAGTCACATATGTTAACTCTGTCTCACAAAAAATGATGCAGTATCAGTATTATCATGTACAGAAAATACCTGCACAAGCAAAACAATAACAAGGTTTAGTTTTGTTTCCTCAAGGGAGATGCAAAAACATGCCATACACAATTCACTATAAAGGCAAAATTTACAGCACCAGTGTGGCATTTAATAAAATTATCATTAAAGTTAACTAAAAGTCTGATCAATAATCTAGCATAAAATTGGCAAAATATTTTTTAAATAATAAAAAACCAGTGTAACTAAAACATTTCCAAATTTAAAAATGTTTGGTAGTCGTTCACTTCATCAGCTACTGGCTGTCTGAAGTTCATGCTCATATAATCCACTGCCTAGTCAGTTACATCTATGCCATTACCCAAGTAAGTACAAAAATATAATATCAGTATTAGTAAACACATCATATTGGTAGCTCTGCAAAGCTATTATCGGACTATGTTAACAATAAATAAAGATTGTAAAGCTTATCTGTTATAAGAAATGATTGAATTTATAAAGATTATAAAAATAATTAAAATTGTAACTGTTATAATGCATCACAAATTGACACGTTTAGGTTATCCTGAGAGTCAGCTTAATGAGTGGGCATAAATCAACCTAGCACAACTGACTTAGACCAAGAGCATTAGCTTAGTCCACTCCACCAGATCCCTGGATAAACTCCTCTAATAGCGCAACAATCTGTCGGCAATCAGCTGAACCTCGGAACTGATCCTCCAATTTGACATTGTGCAACAGTATGTCTGCATTACCACTATTTTTCAGAAATATATACGACCTAATAAAAGAATCGAGTACAACATATATTGCATAAATCTAAAAATCAGAGCAGTAAAGTGGCAACAAGAGTTCCAAAAACACATAAACAATTAGTGTTTAGGTACTATTTGATTATATTGCAGAGTTCTGACATTTTACCACAAATTTAACAAGGTGTCACAGCACTGTATAAAAGCGAAGATATTCCAATCTCCATTTAAAGGATTCAATTCAAGACAAATATGCGATACTAAGTATTACTTGCTCTACAGATGACACAACATTAAGATTGCATAGACATACTAAAGTGAAGTAAGTAGAATTAAAGGTTTATGCGAAGGTCCAGAAGTAGAATTAAATTAAGCATTGGACTACACCATGAATAAAGTAACAAATTATATAATATCAAGTCAAGAAAAAGGCAGAAAGAGATGACAACAGAGAATAGAATAAATGCAAAATAAATTGCTTAATATATTCGAAAATGAGTACAAATTGTAGATTAAACATGCAAACATATTACGCAGCTACACATGTTAAATTATACAAATAAAATAAATGGCTATAGAGATAAATGTAAATGTTTATTTTTCCAACATGATGTATGCAAATTGAAGAAAAGGGAAAAGCCATCAAGAGCGAAGCACTTACCTAAATATCTATATGTTAAGCGTTACGATCAAATTTAGAGAATTGCAACAAGTTTTCATTATCTAACTGTGACCTGCAAAAACTTTAACATTTGAAGCATTAACTGTATCATAAGCTAAACAATTCCAAATATCCATGATTCCATTACAAAAAGAAAATTTACAAATTTTCAGTATGATGACTGCAGTAAGGACAAGTTGATATATTACGATTAAATTTTTTTAGCACATTTAAATCACTTCTGTAGCCATTTACTTTATTTGTGTTATCTTCAGAGGTGCTAATATGTCACTTAAAAGATTATATTATATTACAAAAGTACTTTTGTAATAATTGAACTTACCTGTAGAGAGCATAATGATCTGTTTGTGAATGTCGAACCAATCGCTTTAGCACATTTAAACTTTGTATTAACTAAAATAAAATAAAATAGGAAATTTAACTATGAAATTTAACTAAAAAGCTTATAAGCATTCAATTAATTTCATTTCTACCTTTAGCGAATAAGTACATGACTGCAAAATAATGCTATATTGTGACTGGCATCACTGAAGAATGTTATGGAATATTAAAAAAAAAAAACTTGAGGTATTGTAAGCAAGTCTTTACTGAACAGATGCCATATCCACAAATAAAAATTGTTTGGTGCATCAAGGTTGTATCGAGGTATATTGATGTAGTGTTTGATAATTTCACAAAAGCATTTGATAATATGCCAATGTATGGAATTTGAAAAAGCCCTGATAACTGGATCTAGGCTTTCTGTTTGTCATATGTATCAACTTTCTTCCTTATTATGTGCCACACTTATTTAGATATTTGTTTTTGACGACATAAAGCTGTTTATGGAAATTTTTCAAAATGAAAATAAAGCAGCCTGATAGAGAGAATAGCTGAAAGGTTACGGTGTATGCATAGCAACTGAAATTAAGCAATACCAAGCCTGATCAATAACTGGGTGGTAAGCTCTGGGAAAATTGCTTCCAACTACATGTATTTACTTTGTTGAAAATAAGAATGCAGCTAACAGGTGGTATTTCGTTAGAAGATTTCCTCGATAATGAGCTGGTTTCCAATCCTGCCACAATAATCTACAATAAATAGGCTGATTCAGTGCTGCACATAAACTTGCAGAGCACTGACTTGCACAAAAATAATACCAGTTCATTATTCCGTCTAGACAAGTGTAAAGGTCTGCCGTCTGCGGTCAATAACAGAATAAACTGAATAAAGGTGATAATAGAAAAGGTGATAACACTCACTGTCTAAAAAAAGGATGTCAAAATGGTTTGTGAATCTTTTGGCATTATGCCATGAGAAAATTACTTAACTGTATTAAAACAGAATCTCCTTGATTTACTGCCAGTTTTTATTCTTTATTATTATTATTACTATTATTTGTGATGTTTTGTTTCTTTAATAACTCAGACACGCACAGGGCTAGGTTCACGAAACTCACAGGGCACACTCCCCGGGCAAGGGGATTTATGTTCGCATGTGACCCTTACCCCTGGGTCAAAGGTCACAGAGCAGGCAGGGCTTCTTGTTTTTTCGTTAGGCTGGATCTCCTCCTACAGTTGTTGAGCTAGGACCACATTTTTGGCATGTAACTAGGTGGTGTCGTGTGTTGTGCATGGCTGAATATGAGTCATTTGAGTATGGGAAAATTTTTCGGTAGGAAGCAAAAAACAAAATCGAGGAGGTCTGGAACAAAAAATGTTTCCAGTTTTGAGTAACTGTGTTATGTAACAGTGTAATATTGTGTAATATCAAATGATTGGCCTCGATGAAGCGAATCGAATGGTATAAGTTTCATTGATTTTGGTGGACGCTGGACCTTAACACCACAGGTTAAAGATAAGAGTTTCCGATTTCAGTTTTGAAATGTTTGCGAAACATTGTCGAGAAAAAGTATTCGTCAGGGCTTGCTGTGGGAATGTTTAAGGGAGTTTTATAGCTCTATAGAAAGAGAAAAAACTGGGCTACAAGGGCTACAAGAAAGAACTAAACACAACTAAATGAATGCAGAAATCGATCGATTAATTACAGGGTAAACACAGCCAAATTCAGGTTTAAACTGGTGTGTTTCGCAAACACTCCACAATAGTAATTGATAAGCAAACGAATTCGCGCTAATCTGTTATGGTCTGGTGGTTAGAGCGATGGATTGTATGAAGCTTGCAGGTTCTATCCCCAGTTGAAGGTTTTTGGTTCGTTTCTACATAACTAACAAAATCACAATATGCAAAATGCTTCTGTTAGGTTTTGCTAGTTTCTACAAAAACAAAGGGACATTAATTTGTATTTTCTTGAAACTCACTAAAAACTGTGGAATGAAATACCTATTGTGTGCTTGCTTGCAAAGAAAACCAACCCAAGAGTTAGTTGCTAATTAGATTTGTGATTCTCACCTGTCAACAAAATATACTTTTGATTTTACTAATTCCTAAGGCAATATTAAGCCATTCAGAGCCTTGAGTTTCAGACCACTGGTGAAAAAGTGACAAGTTCTGATTTCACTGAAGCTTTTAATGTCAAACACAACAGTACTTATACATAGATGATGCCAACTACAAACATTTTTTATTTGAAAAAAATGTCACATAAAGCATCTCCAGTCATAGAAGCAGATTCTTACCACAGTTTTTGACACAGTCAAAAATGACAACTAGTTGTATTTTGAGTAATGTTTTAAAGAACATACAGATATTTGGAGGGTGATTTAATTTCTTCATTTGTTCAAAGCTGTAGTAAGACAAGATCTGGAACTCTTAATCAAGTCAATGCTGCAACTTTTATAAAATGCTCAGTATGCCCAGTTAATAAGCATATTTGAAACTCAAATTTAAAACAAAAATGTTTCAAGTATGACTCTGGTACATACAAGTTATTAATAATATTGTCTGTAAATAACTGCAATTATAAAAACAAAAAATTACCAAATTCAGATAAATGCATTCATTATTCCAGCAATAGTTCCACGAATGCAGTTGCTATAATTGTAGAAAAACTAGACTTCACTTACTTTTAACTTGTATCTCTCTATAGTTTCACGTATTTCAACTGGTGAATCATGGCTTATGAGAGACTCTGCCCATGTGGCACAAAATGTATTAGAACCTACAGCAATAAAAATTGTTATCTATAATAAGTTGTTACAGGATTATAAAACAAGTGTTATAATGCCAAGATTTACTAGATATATTATGGAATAGTGCATTTGATTCAGTGAAACATAGGCAGGAATTTACAGCCTGACTATTGACATGTTTGAAGTAGTATTGCTAGTTAAGAAATAAGCAAAAAATTTAAAAGGTTTTAATTGCTTTGCAATGCATGTGGGTTGTTCATAAAATACAAAGAAAAAAATTTCTTATAGGTACAAATGGATAAATGAAACAAGCCAGATTATTTTTGCACTCAGACTATTCACGGATTCAATAATCGCCTATCACACTGTTAAGTATTTGTACCAAAAACATAATACGATACACATAAGGAAACCTCACTGTGAAGCAATTTAGAGTAACCTGTGCAGTACTGCACCAGCAGAAAGTCTAACTTGTAATCCAAGAGGGGTCCATCCATATTGTAATAATAATAGAAAGAACGCAAATTTTTGCTTATATTTATAAAATCTAACTGATTTAATTAGAATCAAAATAACAAAATAATGAATAATAACTAACTTTTTTAATTATGAGAGCTTGCACGACTTTGTTTTTATACAGCCTGACAAAATGCTACCAAATATTGAAGGCAGTGAGCCTGGATGATGAATAGTACAGAAAATGTTACCTAATTTGAAAATTGTAACTTTTCTTCTAGGATTTTCACTACTCATGTGATTTGCTAATGCCTCTAATCCCCTAAAAGCATTTCCTGCTTATGACTATTTTGAAAAGGGGCGCTACCTTGTCACCGATGCAAAATGAGTGAGTGTTACTGCACAGAATGTATGAATTAAAAATAGCAATAGTTAATAAACACATTTTTATAATGCTGCTGATTTCTAATGCCTTTTAATGCTTTTACGTTGTACACTGACACCCAAAATAGACTTACCAACACTGAACAACACAGACGGGTGTAATTTTAGTAGCTTGGTACCTTTGTAATTAAATGCACATGTGCCGTCGTCTAAACTCAGTGTTTCACCTGCTTCAATAGAATGGCATGTTCCTCCCAAAGAAGCAGGTTTTAAGTTGGCTAACTCCTTTTCACTGCCATCTGCCAGGCTTGAATTGTTCTGGATCAAGCCTGCTATGCTGCAAGATTGGATGAATCTGCCATGAAAATTGAAGAAATCTTTTTAATGCTAATAAATAATATCTGCACAACTTTAAAAACCATACCTTATGTATATAACTAATTTTGGAGCAAAGCAAAAATCTAAAAAAGCACACTGAACTATAACAACTGTCTGGCTTACTTTGCTAGCAACATCTGATGATGAGTCGGTATAATGTACCAAAGATCCACTAAATAGCTGTAACACATTAACATTTAAAGTAGTTTTACGTGAATTCGATTGTTAAAACTACAACAGAATTGTAATGTTTTAGACGCTTATTTCTGGAACTAATTATATTAAAGTATAGTAATAATTGAGAATCTGTTTTCAGTAGCCTGATTATATCTTTTAAATCTTGAATTCAACTGCTAAATGTAGCAACCAAACACTAATAATCAAATCTATGCTTCAAAAAGTACTTACAAACTCACCTTTCTACATCAGCTCTTAGTTTGCCATCATCTCCTTTTATGCCAATTTTCTTACCTTGGAGTGTCTACATAAAAAATATTTATGTGCATAGTACAATTATTATAATCGTAATTTCAAAACTGCTAAGTAGTGATGAAATAAAAACAAAATTATCAAATTTTTGAGACCTGCTCTAGCAAGTTGCATTTTGGTTTGTTACACTTGCAGTTTCTTGTTGACTGACTAACTGACTTGTACTCATTCAAGGTCTAACTGAGTCAAAGCACGTTAGTGCTCGGGCCAACACTTTTTTCAGGTCTCATCACACAAGTTCTTACTGCATAGTATACATTGTAATTGACCGTTAACTGCTTGTGGAACCAATTAATTTATTTAATCGATTTGGCTTTTATTCATGATCATCAACTGTTTTTTCAGCTGCCAACGCACATCAATTGTATTGCCAATCAGGCAACCAATGTCACTTTCAACTTGTTTTTCGGAAAATCCACAAAAATCGCATGATAAATACCTGTATAGGTGTTACTGCAAAGAAATCGAGTATTAAAGAAACTGTGCCTGTCTGATACAATAGGTTAAATGATTTAGGTTATTTACTTCTTACTGTTTTAAACTGTGAGACTATTGTTCACATTATTGTTGTGCATGCAGGGCTTTGGTACTTTGACTTGCATGCATTGCATCACATTTGGTTCCTTAAAGCTGTTTTTCAGATATTTTATAAATGTAGTTTTGTGTTTACACAATAACTGACTCTAATTCACTCACTGACTACCTCACTCAAAGTAAGGTGTTTGCTGGATCACAGATAAATTACGAAAGTTTAATTGTCTAAATCCTTATGGATTTTAAGCTGTAACTGACAATTGACCTTCAGCCAACTCACTCAAGACTAGCAACTACTCTACAAATATCTGTTTTCTATTTGGTACTGCAAGTCAAAAAAGCTAGTTGTCTAATCGTTTTTTTTATACCTTGAACCATAAATGTCATCAGTTATCCCATGAAAAACTATAAATACTGTACTATAAATACAAGACTATAAATAACTAAGATTGCTTCCTAGATTTTTCCCAGTTTTTGAGTGCTAAGTGACCATTCATTTCAATCAATCCAATCAAAGCCATAAGCTACATGATTAAAATCTGCCCATATATTACTACAAAAAACCAAAACACAAGAGTTCTTCAGTTATAGCCTAAAAAAATGCTTGTGCTGGATAAATCACGACATATATTAAAGTGTAGCAATAAAATAACAACAAACAAATAATATAAAATCCGCATAGAAGATGTTTACTAAAATGAGATGTTTTTTTCTTCTATCAGTGGTTACTTTCAGTTAAACAACCCAGAAAAGAACGTTAATACACTTACGATATATATCAAAGATGCGATGTCATCCTTCATTTTCTGAACACAGCGACATGTGAACATCACTGAAACATCATACCATTCAGACAAGTATTTCTGTATTTTAGACAAATCAATGGCCTGAAAACAGCAAAACTAAACTCAGTTTAGTACAAAAACAGGAGTAATGCCAAAGCTAAAACATGCTTTGTAGTTTCCATGTTGTTAGTAAAGGGTGTTTGTACATTTCTCAGTTAGAGTTACAATCCGTTGAGAGCGCATTCAGTTATTTAAAGCTAATGACATTAATCAACAGGGGCGGAACTAGGGGTGAGCGAAGGGGGGCACACGCCCCCTTGTCAAAATTTGCGCCCCCCCTGAAAAATCGGACAAATAATTTTTGTTGCAGAGAAAATTGCAGTTCGCATGTAATCATTTTCAATATGAATTAGAATTAGGTAAAAAATTAACCATTATTTAACCACTTCGGATACCTCGCCCCCCCAGAAAATTTTTGCGCCCCCCCTGTTTGCCACACCTAGTTCCGGCCCTGTTAATCAATGATCATATAGGAGTTCATATAAATTAAAATTCAATTAGCAACAATTATGCGACAAGAGCAATTTTATTCGATTCCATTATGAAAATGACTGGAGTTGAAAGCGTGCTAAAAAGCAGTTGTTTTCAAACTGGCAAATTCCATATTACCGATACATGACTTAACATATATTACTTCTAATATGAAATAAGCGGAATTCTTAGATGTGATCGACTGACCAACAAGAAAAAACTGGCAACACGACGACAGAGTTTGTCTGCTGCACTGTTTGAATCTGAACTGGCTGTGTATCCTGTCATACTTAAAGTGAGGTTCAAAAGGAAAATAAAAATAAAAAATTAAGTAGAAATGCCTTTCAGATAGCACTTTTTAAAAGAATGCCCCCTATATTTTAGACACTTGGAAATACCTTTTTGGTATTTTTTTAAATATACAAACGTCACAAAGAAAAGCTTTAAATCTTTAAGTTAAAAATACAGCTCATAGTCTAAAATCAAACTATTGTACAATTTTTGTGCAGTCACACACCTATACGATGTGTTGTTTCCAATTTTTTTTGCCTCATCGTCAACAACAACATCTCCAAATTTTGCACAAGGGGAAGGGATGTTCTATCCTAACTGTGATCATGTTTTGCCTAGTAGAAAATTAAGAGAAATCTTTCAAAACATGGTTAAGGGAGGTTACCATTAAAATCAAAAGTCTTTCGTCAAATCAGGAACATTGGAACTTCTTGCACTTACTCCTAGGCTAAACACAGTTTTTGAGAAACTTAGCTAGAAAAGTTAATTATTACCTTACTTACTGTAACCCAGAAAGTTGTGGCTATCAGCTTACTTGCAGCATGATTTGTAGTCTGGTGTAACTTGGGTAAATTCAGTGAGAAAAATTCTGCACAACAGCATTTTTATTTGTGTTTTACTGCAACGCACATACATTGTTAGAAAATATTAGAGATATCAGTGACGTCACGCCAAAATTAATATAGTTTAATTTTACACGTATAGAGCTTTCGTCAGTTTTAAAATATGATATGGTTATCAGCAGTGTCAGACGTTTTGACACCCAATCATATTTTGCCTTCAGCATTGATTTTATTTTGATTCTGCACAGGCTTTATATATTATCTTGCTATCATTCCCATAGTTGAAAGTTAATGAACTTTACAGAGACACCCATTAGCTATGATATAAGACTCGTAATGAAAACAACAAAAGCTACAAATAATTAAAGACTAACATTTTGAATTTTTAAAGTTAACTAAACATTTGAATTAAGATCTCATAAACAGCGTCTCAGCTCAACTACTCAATTGAAAAGCTATTTCTGCGCTATTTATAACACCCGGTATAATGACATATATATCAAAAGTTTTTACTTTTTTATATTACATAACAATCTAAATAATTGATAGTACAGGTAGAAGTCGACTTTCAAGCTACGCAACTTATGACTCGATCATAAATTATTATATAAAACTAATTATAACCCATATTTCCTTTTATTTTTTAAGATAATTAATTTTAAATACATCTGTTTTGATAAATTCATCCACAAGTCAGCCATACTTAAAGCAGGTGCCCACACTACATCTTACATTCAAACAATCAGAACCGAATGTGGCCATAAGTCGACGACTACCTGTACTTGGAAACATACTTCGACATTGCTGAGGAAAGGTAACAAATCTTTACTGTACTGGCTTAACTCTTCCCTAAAGGAATCTAAAACACCCGTTGCCGTAGTTATGTAGCAAACAGCATACTCCTAAAATGAAAAAACAGCACAACTGGTTAAGTAGAACTTGTTAGTGAATATATTGTACCACAAATGATCACAACACTTTTACCACAAAATCAAACTTTGGGGAAGCACTTTTGCAGAACAGCTACAGTTCAAGACTTTTTCAGCAGGGCAAAAAGCACATTACTTGTATAATATTTAATTTAATTAAAAAATTACACACTTATTTTTAAAAAAAAACAGATTTGTACAAAAAATCGTTGTAAGGAAAAGAACTGTTCAAATATTATATGAATAGAAAGATACCTGCGAGCAAGCAATATTTTCGAGGTTATTCATGTTAGAGCCATTTGTTGGACGGAGAAGACAAAAATAGCAGATTGCAGGAGAATCAGTTTCATTTGTTAAACTAAAAAATAAGTAATTTAAATATTAATAACAGGACTGCAAATAGCGCAATTATACATTTGCAAAACTTTTTTAACTCACCCTTAGATGGCAGAGAAAAAAAATCACTCAATCACCATAACAAAACCAACTTTATATTTGCCCAATGCGCACCATGTTGTTAGAAGCTACAACAGGGCAATGTGCATAATTGCATAATAGGCTGCATGTTACGAACACCATGGTAGCCTATTATTTCAGCTAAACTGTGGGTTGTTTAGTACAATGGCTGGGTTACGCCTTTGACTTTAAAAATAGTATCTTCCCTGGCATATGTCTTATACCACTAAGAGTAAAACTGCGGCAATAATAAATTCTGTAATTGTAATTGTATTTACAAAGCTTTCTCCAATATAGCTGTATTTAATTATTCACACAGACGAAAAAACCTTGCAGCAAATTTATGTTATTTGTGGAATTGTTATAATTATTATTACTAAGCTCTGCATCTTTGATACAAAATGAGATAAAAAGCTTTGTGCTCTCAAGTTTTTTTTTTGACAATTGTGTTCAAGAACGAGTTTTTCAGCTTATAAGCTTATACAGAAAGTCTAATAAAAATCTCAGATAAGTTTAACTACATGCCTGTTTAATTAAAATGTTCTATAACTTATAAAGGATTCCAATAAACAGGAATATATTTCTATTTACAACTTTGTGCTTAGTAATCCACCTAAAATCCAGTGCAGCAACATTGCCACTTCCAGAGTAAACAGTTCCCCGAGTGAATCGTGATGCAAGAAAGCTCCGTAGTTTAGTCTCATTTTCTGACTCCAGGTTGCTAACTATGAGTGAAAGACTGAAAATAAAGCAAAGAAAACTATATAGCAAAAATATTTACCTGTTTAAGAATAATCGGGCAGCAATCTAGAACCATGGAGATACAGAATTTCAAAATTCACCAAAGAATTTAAACTTTTATGAGCATTTACACATGCAGTTCGAAGTAGTACATCAGACAAAGGTGTCAGTTAGAACCAGGACTAATCATATTACTCACACTTCACAGGTATTTAAATACTGTAATTGGTTAAAAATTCAAGGCCACAAGCCCAAACAACGCATTCGCTGACTATGAGAACTGGCTTAAGCAATTTCAGAATGCCTTAAAAATTTTCATTCTCAAATAGTTGTCAGAGCATTCAAATCTGTTTTTGACTGGTCATTCTGTCTGCTAGCTGTGTAAAAACAATGAGTCATTCAGCGACTTAGCACCCAGCTGTTTTGTGTATGTACATACACTAGTAATGTGTTAATGAAATATTTCAAGAAGTGATGAATCCTACTGCAGTTATTTTGTTGACTGGCTTTTTTTAATTTCATTGACTTTAATGAATATTTACACGTACATTTACAAGTGAACGTGTAAAGTCAATTTAACATGAAATGTTCATCAATTTTCAGTTTTATACAAGTCACAAGAAATGTACTTCATTGAATTTGAACATACTGCAAAGTAGGCAGCATCTTCTAAAATTGCTTTACAGCCTTTCTTCACATTGTACATTATTAGTGCATGCTTGTCCTATAGGATTAGTCGTGGTTACTCTCTATATAGAATACTTTTTTGGGTCTCTAGCAGGTTTGCTATAATGATGTTATACTACATTTAAAAGCAAATTATCTTGATTTTAATTAAAAACTTATGAGTAGATATAATTTATATAACAAGAATGATTTTACAGTGGTAAAAGTGACCTTGTCAAACAATCTGAACTTCTAATTAACAGGTATACAGAAAGATAGTTATGTGACTCCAGACTGATAACACGCAAAATACCTTCGTACTTTGAAAAACTTTATGATCATGCTATTTACCTGAAATTGTTGTTTGACACTTCTGACACTTCTTCCATAAGGACAGAGTTTGAGGAGTGTGGATCACTTGAGCTGCATTGTGCATCACCACCACCACTCTCACAACCTTTGTGCTTGCTAGATCTAAAGAGATATAAATTGTTCAGTTTTTAGTGTTCATTACACAGACTTTTTGAACCCGTGATTTAATGAAGTTTACTCATTTACATGTTTACAAGATCATAAGAATAAACTACCACTTATTCAAAGAATTTTTACCACCATGAAAAATGAATTTAGAAATATAATGTACTTTTAAATTAATTAATTCATATTATTTTGCAAAAATGGTGTGAATTTGTATTAGTCTCCAATCCTTTTGCCAAATTCAAGATTTTATAAAGAGCAATATCATCCTGGTATGAAACTTATTTGCTCCTTGTCATACCTTAGTAATCAAATAAAACAATTTGACAAAGTGACAATGCATTAGTACTCAATTTGACATTAGACAGCTCTGATTTAAATGTGGGAAGTATTTTAAATACACAGACTGCAAAACAAGTCAAAAAAAGTTAGAATAAAAAGAGTAACAAAGAATGTAAAAGTGATAATATGATCAATCCTCTAGTTACTGACAGACATAAATTACAAAAGCTACTTGCCTGTTGCTGTGATATACGTACAAAGCATAAAACCTAGGATTTTCCTTAAAACAGACTAATTTCGTTTCACTAGAGAGGCTTTCTGTTGATTTCATCACTATGGAATTGAGATGCTGGAACAAATATTAAATTAACAAAAATAAAACAGTTACATGAAAAATTTGCTAATTACACTAAAGTTTAATAATAAATACCTTAAAATATGAATGTACACTGCTTCTCAGAGATCTGGTACCAAAACAAGGGAGAAAAGAAGCGATATTATCAGAAGCGTATCAAGACTTTACGACATCCTAGGCTGATAGTTCTGTCTGCCCATCTCTATTGTGGATTTACGGTTGTTTAGGTAATGAGCAGATTAAACACTATTAACCTAGTTTCTACTTGGCCGTTATTAATGTATTTGTATAATGCTTACATTCAAAAAAGCTGTGCAACTGCTTGTTGTGTAATACCTTGCACCTACTCGTTATGTGTACTTATATAAAAGCAGCACTCAGTAACTGCCTGTGGTGTGTTATAAAATGTGCCCTCTACATAAATATGAAAATATACACATTTTCCGAAGAGAATAAGAATTTTTTTAAAATGTGACGCCTCTCAAACTTTGGCACCCTAGGCTATAGCCTAGTTAGCCTATTGGTTAATACACCCATGGATATTACACTAAAAAATAATAAAAACCAATAAGTAAAATTAATAAATTAATCAAACATCTAAAAAAACATGTGAACTTTAGGTTCAGTGCATCCCCATGAAATGGCAAGTAATCATAGGCAAGTGACTAGCTGAAACTGAAAGTAACAAGAAGTTAATGATAATAAATAAAGGAAGACTTGATAATTACAATAATTTGACCAACGCTAGTAAATTAAACAAAGTGAAGGGAAATGACATTCACAATCAATGTTTCCTAGCAAAGAAGAAGAAAAAGGCTGGTTAGGGAAAATAATTTGGAAATTAATGAAAAAAAAAGAAAAACCAAAAGAACTGGACGACAACAAAATGAGACAAAAGGCAAAATTAATAGACTGAATATATAGTTAATTGAAGAACTACTTATAACCTAACAGCAGGAAGCCAGAACAGCAAATATCAACAATACAATTAGAAAGATGACTAAAGGGGATTTAAAAAAAGGATAAGCCCAGTGAAATCAGAAGTACTTAGTGCGATATTAGATGAAGAAGGAAAAAGAGTTGAAAATATGTAAAGTACTATTTAGAACTTTTGATGTCAGAACAAGGAAAAAACCAGCAGGATTAAAAGTAGAGACAAAATGATACATCTTACGTATCCATCATCCAATGAATCATATGTCCAGGGACATGATTCTGCTCACCTCCCTATGCCAGGACTCCCTGTTTGCCGCAATACCCCAAGTGCATTTATTTCTAAGGATCAATGCGGAAGTGTTCAAATATTTCTGTGCAAAATCTAAATATGTTAACATTTGTCCTCCTGTAGGTTTTTTAGCTGGTTCTATGGTTTGTTGAAGAGCTATCTTCACTGGATTATCATCAGGTAGTCTAAGCATATGCCCAATTCATCTTAAACGGCATCTATTTATTTTTCTTGTCCAAGGTTCTTCTTTTATTTTTTCATATAGTTCTTTGTTTGAAATTTTCTTTGGCCATCTAATACCCAAAATGTTTCTGTAAGTAGTAAGTATCATTATAATCATCCAATGAATCATACGTCCAGGGACATGATTCTGCTCACCTCCCTATGCCAGGACTCCCTGCTTGCCGCAATGCCCCAAGTGCATTTATTTCTAAGGATCACTGCTGAAGTGTTTAAATCTTTCTGTGCAAAATCTAAATATGTTAACATTTTTCCTCCTGCAGGTTTTTTTTAAGTATCATCATCCAATGAATCACACGTCCAGTGACATGATTCTGCTCACCTCCCTATGCCAGGACTCCCTGCTCGTCGCAATGCCCCAAGTACATTTATTTCTAAGGATCAATGCTGAAGTGTTTAAATCTTTCAGTGCAAAATCTAAATATGTTAGAATTTGTCCACCTGCAGGTTTTTTAGCTGGTTCTATGGCTTGTTGAAAAGCTATCTTCACTGGAATATCATCAGGTAGTCTAAGCATATGCCCAATCCATCTTAAACGGCGTCTTTTTATTTTTCTCGTCCAAGGTCCTGCTTTTATTTTTTAATATAGATCTTCTACAATCAATTTTTTCTTTGGTTGAAAGGTCTGCAAAGTCCGTATTACTTTAAAATGCCTAGAAAAATTTTCGTTTGCTCAATTTCTTCTGCGATACCAGTCATTTTTTTCTTCTATTTGCTTTAGCTTTTCATGAATTTGCTTTATAATTTCCTTGCGTTTCTTCTAAAGATCATCAATTTCAGCCTGATATCATTCACAGCACCGTCTCTTCTAGTTGGGAGACTGGATCCAGCCCACGTACGGTCAAGTAAGGCTGTACAATCAGAATGAATACGTCATGAATTTTTAGTTTTACCTTAAACCAGTCATGTAATTATTTAAGGCCGATAGAGTTACTAGAAATTTTACGGAGGAGTGATTATTTATATTTTTAAGTATCATCATCATCATCATCATACGCCCGTCACGTCTATTGTAGACATTGGGCAGGCAGAATTCTAAAATAAAAGAAATCTGCCTTAGGCAGGTAAACTGTCTAAAAATATTACTTATAATATTTTATATTTTTAAGTACAGAAGTATAGAAACAGTAGCAATATGAGGAATCTTTCACTTAGGCACTGCTTCGCGCAGCTGGTTGTGCTTTCAGATTTCTCTTATTGCTTACTAACTTTTTTGTTTATTTTGCCAAACTGTAAACGGTGATAAAGAAAGTAGTTAGAGCGCATATAAAAGTTCTGCAGCCGGTGAGCTTCTAGGTACTTGAAAATAGCAGCCTGATATCATTCACGGCACCGTCTCTTCTAGTTGGGAGACTGGATCCAGCCCACGTACGGTCAGGTAAGGCTGTACAATCAGAATGAATACGTTATGAATTTTTAGTTTTACCTTAAACCAGTCATGTAATTATTTAAGGCCGATAGAGTTACTAGAAATTTTACGGAGGAGTGATTATTTATGATTCAGCTCAGAATATTTGTAATTTACTTATTGTATGATAAAACCGAATTAAACGCTACGTTAGTACGTGGTATGTTCACTCTTGCTCGGCGTCCTCAAAGCCTCTGATGCCACTGATCTCAAATGGTGCTGGCCTTTGGGGTTTCCCGTCTTTGCTTTGTAAGTAGACCTTAAACAGGGGATTTTCATCGGAGTACCTGGAACTATTATGAGTGCAATAAGTACACAGTGGTACTGCTAACCTCAGATGACACTCAAGTTGGGGGTTAGCACAGGATACTGGTAACAGAGCTTTGACTCATGAATTTTAAAATAACGTATTTCTTTAGAGATAGTGGTCATTTAAGTTAAATGAAGGCTGTAGTCCTCTTACTCAGTCTGTCCTTATTGCAGTTATTATAGTAAACAGTTATTGCGAATTTCACTTACAGGAGTAGTTTAGAAGAGTAGGGGTGAACATTGAATGCTTGAATCAAATTTGAATGCTCATTTAAACGTAAAATTATAGATTCGAATAATTCACCTACAACTACATACATTCCTTATCATTAAAACATTTGAAACATGCTTTCAGTACAATTTAGCTGCTATATTGTGCAAAATTTTTAAACACATTATTAATGTTTTTACTGAAGAATAAAACCAAGTCATATGCATGATCCATTTTGTGAAACTGCTTTTTATTAATGATTTAAAAATGTATTAAAAAATCTTTAAAATTGAATTCAAATTCGTTTTGGATTCGAATTCCCTTTCTGGCGGAGGATGCTCACTCCTGTTAAATAGCCGGCCATCAATAAGGTTTGCCTATACCATCAGACAGAGGTGTGAGAGACAGCAGAAATCAGTTTGTAGCATTATTTTGCACCTGGTGGCAATACTCTGTACATAAAATTATGTTGTTTTCCTGTCGTGGCAGCTCACAAGTTCAGTGGGCTTTCTGACTAAAGGAAATATTTAGATATGTTCTCCTATAACTCATGAGATGTCATGAAAAATTAAAAGAATGAAATGTACGCTTGTATACTGCTGTTTAAAATACAACTACTGTTTTGTTCGTAATTATTACTTCAGAAAAACTACTCTGAAGTACTGTGCATAACAACAAATGGCAATTTTTTCATAATGCATGCATTGTGTAACTCCAACATATAATGTCCATGACACTGCCCATTTTACCACTATTTTTAGAATTAATATAGCTCTACACTTCTTATAACATCTGTTTAAATTACTGAAGAGTATGATGTAAGATCCAATACGTGATGGACCTTATTTAACATAAGTGTTGATAATTTTGTCATTTGAAATATTTTCTAGAATTTTTGTTTGTCACATACTGCATATCCACTGTCGAGTAAGTTCAGTAAACCAAAAATTTTCTATATATGGCCGCTTTATGTTATTTTGTTTAAAGGTGCACGAGCTTATATGTTATTCTTTTTTGTTAACAGGTGTCATCACATAATGAATAATGTGCTCTTACTAGTACTGATTATATTACCGATGTTGCCATCTTTTAACAATATTTTTGAACTATTATGAGATAATATATCTTTAGGGTTGCCCAATTTTGTTGAAAACTGTAGGATATAGTTCTTTCTGCAAGTTTTTCTTTACCAGCAAGCTCTATTCAGTGACTATGTCAGTTTGGCAAATGATAAATTTAACAGAGATTTGTGTAACACCCAGAAATATTGTGGTATACTAGCAAAATATTATGCAATTCTGCAACACAAGTTTTGCAAATTTGTGAAGTGTTTTCATGAGAAATTAATTGATTATGGAATTCTGAGTTTCTAATGCTAGTGTTTTTCAAATTAAGGCCCATAGATTGCACACTAACCTTCTAGTATTTTATTAAGTACTTTGTCTAAATATTTTTTACATTGACACCAAGTGCATTTTTTATACACTTAAATATTTTTACACAAAATGAGATGCACTCATTCAATTATTAACTGTCTGTTCAGTTATATCTCCTAAACCATCGAGCCTAGGTGAAAAATTTGTATTATTGGCTTATAGGAAACTACACCAAAAATGTTGTCATTTTTCATCTACGACATCATTGGAACATCACAATACTATTATGAGGAAGTTAAGAACATCAATGCTTCAATGTTGTTGAAAATGGGAATTCCTTTTTGTGCTAGCATGTCATTAGTGCCCACTTACATCATCTCCTTGGCATCTAGATGGTGCCTATGGGTGTCAGAAGTCGATTGCTTTGACTAAACAATCAATCCTAGTAGTAGAAAATTTTGTGTTAACAACTGATAAGAAAATGCACCACATAAATCCAAAAATGTTGTCCAATTTCATTTATGACATCACAACACCATTGTCAGGTCGTTTTGGGCAGCACTGCTTCTTATTTTACATTTGAATGCTTGCCTCTTAAGTGGCAGTCTTTTCTGCTGATTTCTGCCCTCTGCCAATCAACTAGTTTCATCCCCCTCCCCCAGTTTCACCCCCACCTCTCACTTGGGTGAAACAGTTGACATCGATGTAACATACTGCCAAAATGACGAACCTCGCTATGGCAGACCCATTTTCAACAAGATTGAAGCAGTGATGTTCTTAACTACCTCATAATACTATTGTGACATCACGATGATGTCGCAGATAAAAACTGACAACATTTTTGGAGTCCTCGGATGCAGTTTCCTTTCAGTCAATAATACATATTTTTCATCTTGGCTCGATTATTTAGGAGATATATATATCTCCTCAACAACTGATTTTTGACTCCATCAGGTGCCAATCTTGGATTTATGTGCATATCTCAAAAGTACCAAAGTCGATTTTGGCCAATTTTTTGTTTAGGGTACTTGAGACCACATTTTAACAGAATCCTTCCATGGGCAGGTTAGTACAGCCACCTAACGGGTGAGATTCAAAATTAATGTAAAGTAAGAAGAGTGATGCCTTAAATGACCTGACAATGGCGTTGTGGTGTCGTAACTGAAAAATTACAACATTTTTGGATTTATATAGTGCATTTTCCTATCATCTGTTAACACATAATTTTCTACTAGGATCGTTGTTTAGGAGAAACATTCAACTTTTGACACCAATAGACACCATCTAGATGCCAAGGAAATGACGTAAATGGATACTAATGACATGCTAAAACACTTTTTAAATATTTTTGAATGGTATTGCAAGTACTGATAATGAAAAAGGAATTCCACTGACCCATTTTTAACAACATTGAAACAGTGATACTCTTAACTACCTCATAATAGTAGTATGACATCACGATGACATAGCGGATAAAAAAACGACAACATTTTTACAGTCCTCGGGTGCAGTTTCCTTTAGATCAGTAATACTTATTTTTTATCTTGGCTCGATGGTTTAGGAGATCTAACTGATTTTTGACTCCATCAGGTGCCAATCTTGGATTTACGTGCATATCTCAAAAGTACCAGAGACGATTTTGGCTGATTTTTTGTTTAGGGTACTTGAGACCACATTCTAACAGAATCTGAAGAGAAAAATTCTATTGCAATTTGTTCTACGTCCCCTCTACTAGGAACTATCTTTACTAGCCTAATCAGTCAGTTTCTTAAGTACTTTCTTTCAATGAATTTGTATAAACATACGTTGATACGTATCACTGATGATATCAGTAGCATTTTACATTGATTTGTCTTTATTAGTTGAAACATAATTTTTGTTTGAGCCACTTAAATCACTGTTTAATGGTTACTGGGTTTGCGATTAGATTGAGAAGTCATCTGAACACTAACTAAATTACACTAGTTAGTTACCTTGAAGTGGGTAAGATGAAGGACTTGAAGAAATTAATATTAAATTGCACCGTTTAGTGTCAAGGTTACAACGAAATTTGCGTTTTTGCATGGGAGTGTAGCTATTGTACATTGTAGTTTCACTCAAATTTATAAATTACCTAAACAACATAGTTCACATTTCTGTGAGGCAGGTGAATACTTCTCATAGGCTAACTTAGATTTACTAAGATTTTAAACGTTTTACATTAATTAAGACAGAGTGCCCCTTGTAGACTTTTGCCTAGTTGCTCACTGTTATTGGCTGACGCTTGATCTGCAAAACTTCCGAAGTTTCTTAATTAACATAGAATATCTAATGAAAACCGGCGCTCGTTTTTGAATTATGAATTTATAATGCAAGTACAGCGTAGCTTCAAGAGTTATGTGATAGTTACCCACAGATTTCGATATCGATGATGTTGGGTCATTTGCAGGTGTGCATTGTCTTGTATTTAAAATCCTTGTTTTATTGCGTCACATCTGTGACTACTGCCAATGAAGTGATTGACCAATAAATCGTGCCTTCCTATAACTGATGAACATCGCACGAGTATTTTGCAATTTTGCGTTGAGAGATTTGAAATAAATATGCTGTTTAGCAATAGTGTAATTTGAGTAAATGTTTAGTCATTGAATGGATTACATACTTGTGATATATTATATTATGTTATATTATAAGTTACAGTATAAGGAAAATCAGCGTTACAACTAAACTATTACGTACATGAATAAACGGACAAAGACATTATAGTAGTTTCTCAATACGTGCAGTGAAATGTCGTTACTGTAATGTCCCGAGTTCTCTTCCCCATCCTGCTTAATGCTGTCCCAATGCATTAACCATATTACTGCAAGGCGGTTAATTAATTAATTTCCAAGAGCTAATTGTTGACCAAAACCAACCGACAATTTTTCAACAAAACTGTTTGTACGTGGCAGGCTGACAACTTGAACTAGCTCATAAAATTTTGCCATTTGGGGTGATGCGCCTGGATGCTGTGATGTTGTTAACTTGTCGACGTCTTCATTTCTATGATGTACGTACACATGGCTTTATTATTAATTAATTGTGAGTTTTGCATAGATTATAATTATTGTCAACATCGTTCACTGAATTTAGTGTAATTGTGTCCAGCACGGATGAACAATGCGTATCAAATGCAAGCTTTGAGGTTTTTTATTCATTGGGTTTTTAACACAGCAGATTTAAGTTTAGTGTAAAACTGTATTCGACTGGAGTTATATGTACTACAAAGAGTTTAGCACATAAATAAATTTAGTACGTTTAATAAACGATATTAAGTGGAATTAATCCACGTGTTGCTGTTAAGTAAAATAAACCATAATACCATAATACAAGTTTTGATCGCTCAAACATTGGCCAAGCAATCACTACTGTAGTTTATGTAAATGCTCTGTACACGGTAGCAAAAGCGAAGGTTAATGTGTAGAATAAAAAAGAGCTTGCTTTATAAAGAAAACAAAGCACATGTGCAGCAATAAATTTTATTCTAGCAAATTTTCACAGAGATCCTAACATTCTCACTGCAGATTAAATTAACATTGTCCGGATTAGTCCGGAGGTTATATGCAAATCACTGGTGTGCTACTTGCTTTTGTCATTTTAAGACAATGGACTAGAGTGTCCTTGGCACGGTCAAGCAGCACAGATTTCCTATAAAATGGACAATGGTCAGCTAGCTCGTTACCAGTTGCTTAACCGTGTAGGACAGAAGCTGTTTGCAGACTTTCCACCTCTTGGTAAGTTTTGTCTTATTTTATTTACTGTGTTTTGTAAAACTGCTTTTTCTGTGTCGTGCTACTTTGTAAAATAATCGCTTTCAGAAGGAAAATACATGAATACATAATATAAGTAGGGATCATGAAATATGATGCTCACTTTGTAATTAATATCTATTTTTTTTCATTGATATGCACCTGAAAATGTAATTTTCACCATTTACTTATATTTTTCTGTTGTTAAGGAAAATATTTTGATTAAAGTGATACATGTTTGCCACAAAAGTGTGAAAAACTTATTTTTTTTGTTACATTTTTGCTGTCATATTACTATATTAATTGAATAAGAAAGTCATGTTTTGAATAATTGTTTCTTCGACTGCTCAATACATATTTAGATGTTTGGTATATAGTTACGGAATACCATTAATGCACACCTAATTATGTAGTAAATGATATTGTCCATTTATAAGGCTTTAATTTATTTATTTTTCTTAATTTTTTGGTACTAAATACTCTGTATTCAGATAAATTTTCCTCCAGTTACTTTTTGCTTTAAATATTATTGACGTTGAGGTGGTTTATTCACTTTGTAGAAGTTTTTTTTCTAGTATCATTTTCTAAATACATTGTGTTTACGATATGGTTTAAATCTAATGTACTCTTTGTAAATTGAATCTGTCAATTTGGATTAAATTTTTAATGTTAAATACCAAAATCATAATTGAAATGACAGAATTTCTGGATTTTTAAATTTAAAAACGAATTAAATGCATTAATAGTTGCAAGATACTCACTTGATGTTGCTATTTGGTTTTTTCGAGTAACATTCTATTCTAAACTGTGGGAATTCTGCCATAGTCTAGGCTGGCTAATAGATATTTAGGCTACATACACTGCTAGTGTTGTTGAGCCTACTATGTTTACAAAAGGTGGTTACATATTACTATATAATGATCTCATAAAATATTGGTATCATTGAGCTTTTTTTCTACCTTTTCAGTTCATCATGAATACCTTGGCAGTAGTATTTCTGGCTTGTCTGACTGGAGTTCTGGGTGACTACCGCACTCAAGGAATCAATTTGTTGAGAGGAGGAGGTCCTTTTGGCATTGTTCAGGGTGGTGGTCGTACAATCGCTGGAGGTGGTGCTATTCGCACTGGTGGCAGCTTTGGAGGTGGTGCTATCCTTACTGGTGGAGGCTTCAGAGGAGGTGCTGCCAGCAGTGGAAGCATTGGAGGAGGACCAATCACTGTTGAAAACTTCGCAGCTCAATTTGGATTTGATGATTTCGGCATAGATGATTTTGGAAGAACATATGTCGCCATTGATGCTTTTGACTTCAATGCAGCTCGCCAAGCTGCCTTCAACTTGGCTCCACAACAGGCTCGCAACAATGTTCAGCAAGAACAAGTTGTTGTTGGTCAACGGTACAGATCTGGGACAGCTAGCCAAACAGAATCCAGCTCTGCCGAGAGAACCGGATCCGGAAGCGGAGAAGCTGGAATTGAATTGTCTGCTTCCCGCACAGCAAGTCAGGATGCTACTCAGCAATATACACAGACAGCTAGTGGAGAAGGTAGCAGCCGACAAGGTGCTGCTTATGCTTTCGAGAGGCAGCCACGTTTCAATTTCCAGACTGTGAAGATTGAGGCCCCATCTCTGCACAGTGGACCTAGAAGTGCTGTCCCTGTAACAGCTCAAAGGAAAGTTTATTAAATCCGTGGTGATTCAAGAATTTTAAATATTTTCTAATTGCAAGTTGCTGTACCCATAATGATCAATTCCTAAACTTTTACAATATTTGTATTAATAGCATCATGAAAGCTTTTAAATTATCAGTAATTCTGATGAGATTCTTCAAGCATTGACCTACACGTGTTAAGCAATTGTGTCATTCACAAGGCCATTTCTTTATCTTTTTTGTAACTAACAATGCAATAAATATGTAAAAAAAAACAAAAAAAAACACTGTTGTATTTTTATACAATGACACAAGCAAGCTGATCAATGTTATTTACAACAAGTAAATACATATTTGTGAAAACAAATCCAGGTAAAAGAGTCACAGAAAAGTCACAAGAAAGAACGTCACTGGAAAAAAAATAACCCTCACCCTAGCCAAAATTAATTGTGACTTTTTTCCTAGTCAAAATTATGAGTTCTTTCAATGACTTTTTTCCTATGACTTTATTACCAGTCACCATAAAAAACAAGACAAGTGAAAAAAATTAAAATTTAAGGTTCATGGAAAAAATCCATCAGAAGCATTTTCTGACACAGAATTTAAAAATTTAATATTACTCTTCTCTAAAGTTTAATATAGACTGCAGAGTCTTAGCCAGGTGTCTTATTGTTAGTTTTACAAATTATAGACACCCTCTTAAAATAGTGTTACAATCGGGTAACCCAGTAATTAGCTGTATTGTTTATAACCAGAGCCTTATATATCTACCCAGTTCAAACAATGAAAATGCAAACAATATGTTTAATAGGATAATTATTGTTACAGAGTTTAAAATTTAAATGCCACCTTCTGAAGTGCTCTTTACAGTAGGTACCTACTAGCATACTTTGAACTGCTGTGTTGGAGTGCAAGTAAAATGACACAGGCAAAAACGGTACAGGAAAAAATGACATAAGTAAAACTGGCACAGGAAACAATGGCAGAAATGGCACATTTAGTAAAATATTAGTTTAAGGTTGGGGTTTTACTGCGGGGATAACTATTTTAGTATTTTCACCTCAACCAAGCAAGTTATGCTTCAACACAGTTTACTAGTTTGTTTGTTGGGTTGGTTGTTATGGCAGTAAGCCTATTACAGAAAAACTACCTAACAGATTTCCACGAAATGTTTGGAGAAGGCAGGTGTAGGGTGCCAAGTGGGCATTCACCAGTTCTTTTTTCGCAAAATTTGACTGAACACCATTAACAAAAAACATTCGTGAAACACTTTGTGGAAGTCTCAGATGGAGTGTTTCGTACTTCCTTTGTATTATCTCCAGCACGACAAACAAATACGAGTTAGTTCCAGTTTCCATTTTGAGAAATTCTCGCTTGGAAACTGTGTATCACACTATCTATAACCTTTGCTTTTATGCATAGCCTTATAACCTGACTTAGTATGTAAATACGTATATATCAGCCTATTACCATGCCAAAATTAATAGTTAAAGAAAAGTAAATAAATACTATGTGGAATATTTGTAAATTATTGATTATAATTCTATTTAATGTTCAAAATATTTTGTGAGTCTTATGCTAGTCTATATAATACCAATACAGGTACGTTTTTGCGTGTTTGTTTGTTTATCTTTGTTTTACGTTTTTTTAATCAAAAGAATCAGGCGAATAATTTTAGGATTATTTGCTTTGGTAGAGACCCGGTTCCTACTAAGTGCATTCTATGTTCATTATAAAAATTAACTGCGTCAAAATAACATATGTGCCATTTTTCCTACTTTTTCTTTTGTGCCATTTTTACCTACTTTTCCATTTGTCCCATTTTTTCTTGTGCCATTTTTCCTGTGCCATTTTTACCGCGCAGCAGCCCACCCTGTCAACAGCCAGCAGGGAGATGGCAGCTCAAACTACTTTTGCCGTAGGGGTGGTTTACAAAAAACAAACTATGATTTCTTTACCAGGCGGTTAATTATCCAAATGAAATTGTTTATTAGCCTTTAAAAACCTATTTCAGGCCATTAACTAAGATACGAATAAACGAACTGCTAATTTTAACACTACATAAAATAAGGTTAATATACATGTAGGTTATTTTATTCCCTATCCATGAGGTGCATTAATAGTGCTCAACGCGGTACCATTGGCGGTACAAGCTGACTGATGCAGTGTGCAATACAGTAATCAAGAAGTCTCACAGGCAGATAAAAACGCTGTCAAATGCCTTGTGTGGGAAAACAGTAACTTTCGCGACTCTCGTAGCTCGTGTTCAGGCCCTCAGCGTGTAGCAACTGAATGCTGGTTGTTAATGTCAGTTGCAGTTGAAAATCATCAGTAGTTCTATTTTTATTTGTGAATATAAAGGAATTCAATTTTTCTACTGCAGTAGATTATTAACAATTGGGTACTCGGTTACCCGACCTGTATAAGGAAAAGCTGATTCCTTATTACCCGAGCTGATTTTTGCTACCCGCGTAAACGCTAGTCTTAAAGGACAATTTCACTGCTTCACATTCTTTAGCTTTTCAAATGGTAGTCGCAGTATTCCAAGATTAATTAAATTTCATTATTTAATTTTTCATCGCCTGCTTGACGAACTAATCCATTATTGCTAAATTTTTTATTAGCATGAATTAATTTGCATATGGTGAGCAGACCGTGAGCCCAGGGGTTTTCACTGTTAATAACTGATGTTTCTTCGTTCGACGATGAAATGTAACATGCTTGTTGCCACGTACAACTTTTTATCATTACAAAATGGTAAATCGTTCCTGTCAGGGTTAGTAAGACCTTGTATAATAAACCTTTACTCCAGACAAACATTGCAATTTGTTTGACAAGCAAAAGCTAGATACAAAATAAAACTTAAAACTGTGTCAAAGTCTTGTACTTTGATGCTGAAGTCAATGTTTACATGTCTGGTCTGGTAACTATTATTAGCTTAGCACAGTTTTGACATATTGATAATAGCTGTTAATAACTTTCTAAATACAACACACACATCGGATATCTATCATAACATTAGGAAAGCTGTGATAAAAGGGTTGTTTGGAGCTTGTTATCAATAAGCCAAGACCATATACATTTATTTTATTCATCGTGCAATTATTGTTATTATCCCAACAAGTAAATACTTGATTTCTGTAAATATTTATATCCAGTAATCACACGACACTGACCACCCAGAGAGGGTTATCAAAAGAAATATTGAAATTAGATTATTATAATTATTATATGGAAATATAATTTTCATAATCTGAAGGCTTATTGACGATGTAGGTTTACTAGTCTTTGTAAACCCTTAGTGTCAGTGTGGCTTTGAGATAGATAAAATGCACCAAGTAATAATTAATCTAAAAGGCAAAAACTGTTAATGTGCGTTATGCAATTAATGCAAAAATTATGATAGCTTGGTTATATTGGCATTGTGCTGGTAAGTGGTAAATAGTGCCACAGAATCCTTTTTTTACAGCTCATACAACAACTTTGAAATGTTTCTACAATATGAAGATTTTCCATTGATAAAATTAATACTGCATTTTGATTGCAAAATCTACTTCTAAGTCCTATTTATTACCTTTAGGCTAAAAATTGTGTCCTGTTTCTGTTCTTATTTGTTTTTCTCTTTTTGCTGGTCCCTTCGTTATTGTTTTTATTTTCTGTAGTCTCTCAAGTTTTTCTAATTACTCCCATTCGTGATCTTGTTGTCGTTTGTTTTTTCCTTTAACTTTTTTCGTCCTCTAATTATCATCTTGCTTGTTACTGAAAAGACTGATAAAAGTGAAATATTATAATTTTAAAGTTTTTTGTTTTAATAAATTTTGTCAGTTTTATACAACGACGATTGGCGTGAATTATATGTATTTCAAATTGTCTAAATTTTTCCTGTAATATTCAAGTACATCAGCTTAAAAATTTAGATCATAGATATATTTTGGCGGCGAAAAATACGGTGTTGCTAATTCTTTTGGCTACCTAGCCTATTCTCCCAGAGTCTGCCTGTTGAGAGAACAGGTGTAATTAACTATTATGTAATCACCAGACTACACACACATGATCCAAAATCTGTTTTTCAGGCTGGCAAAATCCAGTCAGATAAAATAAATAGTTAGCAGTTATTTGTTTGTCTTTTGACGACTTCTTTCAATGTATTTGCACATTTCGGCAAGTTAAATTAAATTAACTGGGCTGTCATAAATCATCATCGTGTGTCCTTTGCACAATCTTGTCTTTCTTGATCCTTGTTTATCAAATCCATCTATGAATTTTTACATGTTCAATTTCTGCCAGTTACCAAGACTTTTTCCTATCTCTCTCTCTCTCTCTCTCTCTCTCTCTCTCTCTCTCTCTCTCTCTCTCTCTCTCTCCATTTCTCTCGTTTGCTATAATTTTCATGGTATGGCTTTGATGCTTTTCTCAAAGACGACTAATTCGTCTGCAGTCTTGTCAACCACTACAGACTGTTTCATTTTTAACCTCAGACAGAATTTATTTCTCTAATTTTATCTTTGTCTTTTTGGAAAACGAGGTGCTAACAGTTATTGTTTTCTGGGTTGTTGCAGGAAATCATGGATCAACTTGAGGAACTGCAGCAACGTGCTATTCGTATATGTCAGCGATTGTATGATGCTTATGCTCCCCGTATTGCTGAGGCCTGGCAAACCACAAAACAATACAGCCAAGATCATCCCTACATCACTATAGGTGCCATCTTCATCATTTTGTGGATCTTACCCTGGTTGGCTTTCTGCTGCCTTGCTGTTGGAGTGACGTTGCTAGGGTTTATATTTGTAGAAGGTTTGTATTCTATGAAATTCTAAATAACACTAAGCTATTTCACAATTAGAACATATCATTCAGCTTATAAATTAATGCTTGCTTTCACGTGACTATCAAGTTAATAATTTATAATTTATTACGCGTTTCCAAGGTTCAGTTGGCCATGTAGTATGCACAGGTGAAGTAAACCCACATATTTTAATCGTATGAACTATGTGGTCTGCTAGGTATGGCATTGACTGTGAGTCAAAGGTTCTGGTTAAATCTAGGCTTGATTCATTCACATTTCACACACAAGTTTATAATTGTGGGATTACTCCATCATTAAGTCACATGGAAAATTCTGATGTGGTTTTCTTCCCATAATGCCTAACCGTGTTTACCGAATCATAGACATATCATAAGGTTAAAGAAATATACTTGCTTTTCCTGTGCGTCATTATTCACAGTTGGGAAATATTATTAATACACTACAGTACAAGCAGTTAGGAGTCTGTTGTACAACCGTAATTCTTTATAAACATCATTTTTGTTGTGTTTTATGATTTCGCACTAAATGCAGTATGATGCATGGCAGCAATATTCGATGTTTATAATGCCCGAAAACTATTTGGGATTTGTTGTAGACTGTTAAATGTTGGTTATAATTATAATCATATTATCATAATCAGTTATCTTAATTCATTACTTCTATGGCCAAAAGCACTTCACAGTACTTGGAACACCTATTTTGTCGCTTTACTGAGAAGGTACTATATTGTGTATTTCTGTACAAAAAAGATTCAATTAGAAGCTAAATTCCAATTTAGAGTATCACTAGGAATGCTCCTAGAATGCCTCCTAAACTAATACAAGTTTCTAGGCAAAATAGAGTGCTTTATTCAGTGCAACGTATTTTATCCATTGTTTCTAAAAACAAACTGTCAGGAGCTTAAATTGTTCAAATAACTGTACTGCTACTACCACAGTGATAAAAATGACATCCCTAACAGCTTTCTAGCTGTAGGTACTAGTGAGATTGATCATCAAACCGAACTTCGTAATCGTAATTTTGGTAATTAGTGATGTGGTCTACATAGGCAGGAGCGCCATTCTAGGACGCCTACATAGCGGTAACTTAGTTGTTCTGGCAGTGGTGTTTCTACACAACAAGATCATTTCGGTCTTTTCATATTGATGTATAATAAGGATATGAAAATTTGTCATCACACGATCTGTAGCTCTAATATTCTACTGTCTGATTAGGGTAGTATTTATACATTATCGACGACATAATAATCAACAATATGATATGATGATGGCTTTGATGTGTCCACGCATTTTGGCAACCTTAACTCTGAAGGAAATGTGATGACGATAGTGCCTCTATGCAGCTGGGATACTGCGCAGCTGTATGGTGTTGAAGATAGAGTATCTCAACGACTGAGTGACTGAAATTCTAAATGATCGACGATCGACGTGTTTTGTCTTTCTCCACAGTCATTCGATTTGCTTGATTTTTTCAAAAGTCAAGCAGAAGTTTTCTTGTGATTCGTTAATGACTAGCAGCAGTTTGGACCCAAAATTACATTATACTGAGAACCGAGGAATGAGGGTCAGTGTTCTAAGCATGTACGGTTGTTAGTAAATGTACTGCTGTTACCCACTTCGTTATTAATTGTTATTTCAGATTATGGCCCACTTGACCGCAACTCTAACTAGCCACTCAGTTTGCAGTAGAGAGGAATTTTCCATCAGCTATCGTTGGAAAGTTTCTGTCATGCTCCGCGGTGAAGTTTTGCATCATTTGTCGCGTTCTGCCTGGCTACGCTAGCGTTTAAGGCACGTGCTCTCTTTTTTTAAACTAAATAATTATTTTTGTAATATAAATTTCAAGTTTACGTACACTATTACTGTAAGGAAACACCGCAATAATTTTTTAACAAGCAACAAAAAAATCGTTTTTTCATTCAGTTGGTAGTGCCAGCTTGAGATTTTTAACCGGCGTGATGCTTTTTTTAAATGAAAGCTTAAGTTGCTAACCCACACTTTCACTTCAGCGTAAGCAATTAAATGTGGAAATTTTTTGATATATACCTGCTTTCATGAACAAAACAAATAATTATTGCTGCTGTCTGTTGAGCAATCATTGTGCAAGGCCTGCACTCATACATACAAGAAGATTGAGAGGTCAGTTCAGATCATGCGCTACCCATGCCATCTGCGCATGCTGCTGGACAGTGGTCAGTTGCTGCATGTACGCCATGTAGTGGTCAGCTGTTGTTGTAATTGTGTGTGTACGTGATCTACAACATGCATACATTACTTCAGAGAATTCGCATCAGGTCAGTGTGAACTGTGTGCCCAGGGAGATGCAATGTTTTGTGTAACTTTAGGTGTCACATTGCCCACATTTCTGCGTTGATTGCTACTGACTTTATATCGCGAGAATCTTGAGTCATTTCGCAAAATGGGGAGGGTACATCTATATGGGTTCTAACTGTGAAGTGTTTTGTCATAATGTGTTTTTCTATGAGCTCTAACTGTGAAGTGTTCTGTCACAATGTGTTTTTCTATGAGCGTGAAAGCAAGTGTGTTGGTTATTACTGTGTGCTTAGCAGAACTGAGAAAGGCAGATATACAAGTTTATTTTTTATTATTATATTATTTAAAAAAAGTTGAAAATATGCACCTTCTTTCTGTTGGCAAAGGCAAACGGCATCATTATAAATCATGGGAGGTTCATTCATTTAGCACACGCGTTTTTATAAACGAAATAGGATGGGATCATTTCATGGCTACTACATTATGTGGAACATGCTTCGTTCATGCAGTTAGCACATGGCGTAGTGGTGATCAACGTTAAAGCTTGAAAATTAGGTCTTTAACTTGAGGTGACTAATCTTAGCTAGAAATGAACTCTCTTGACTCATCTTACATCTTGTTTTGGTTGACAGGGCAGATACCTTAAAGAGTTGTTGTCAACTGTGTAAATCAGCATGTGTTAGTTTCCCATGCATCTCACACATTTTCCTTGTGTTTGTGTAATTGTGATCCTTTAAAACTTTCTTGAGTGCTTTATACTTTAATCTCACGTGTTAATCATTGGACGAAGTTCAAGTTTGTATTGGCATTTTAGGACAGTGATTCTCCCCATTATGCGTATGAGGTGGATAAACTAATATTTATTGCCTTTCCGGGATGACCTATATCTTTGGGGTTTCTCTTGCGAATAATTCTATAGAGCCGTTCCGTTTGCCGTGATATTGTTCTCGTATCCTTTTTTGTTCTTGTTCATGTAACCACGGATGTAACACATAACCTTGTTATTTACTCCATCTCGTTGTGAGCAAACAATGCGTGATAAATTTTTATGAAAATATAGATTCATGCAACTATAAACGCGCATCCATAATCTGTTAACAGCTACCTTATTACAGTCATTGCAGCCGATTTTTTATATCGTCTTGACCGCTGTCATGCCTTGCCGTGTGGCCGTCAGCCATTCGTTTTTCGAAAAAAAGTATTTCCCTCCGAAATGCGACTGATTTTTCGACGGTTAAGTATTATTGCAATAGGACAACTTCTTTGAGCATGTGTTGACAGTTGTACAATACTACTGCGGTGTATTACACGCAAATACTTTTAATAGTTTAATATTGAATTTCACAGGGAAAGCTAAACAGGTAATGGCCAGAATGAGAGAGGAGGTGAGAGAAAAAAGAGAGGGAAGAGAGAGAGAAACAGAGTAAGGGAAAGAGGGGAGAGAAAGAGAGGGAGAAAGTGAGAGAATGGAAGGTGTAGAGAAAAGTTGCATTTGACTGAAATAAGGCTGTGAGTGTAGTAGGTAGCGATAGTGTTCTAAACGATATAGCGTGGAAGTTACGCAGAAAAACCTAAATAAGCAAGTCGCCCAATGCTTCACATTCCAGACTAGTTTATCTTTATATATTTGGCCGTTTGTTTAGCTGTCCAGTCATGTCTGTTCTTTCAATTACTTATGAAACCTGCCATTCATTTTATCGGTTGTTGATTCGTTAAATCAGTAAATCTTTTTTTCATTTTTCATTTCATTAAAGTTTCGCTAGGTTCGCTCATTAACGCATGTATTCATGAATGTTTTGAATTAACAAAAATGTATTTATTATTTCGTAATAAATGTGTATGTATATGTAGCACAGAACACTTATTAATGTGTCATCAGTTTGTATGGAATTTTAAACTGCTAACAATTTTTGCGGTGAGTTTTAATGCTTTCACATTAAATTTTTTTTTCGTAAAAATTTTACACGGTTATTTTTGGAAACCTCTGCTCTAAAGTTGCCTATATAGGTATAAACTTTCTTATGGGCTACAATTAATTTTCTCTGTGTCGACTTCCTGTTTTACCGTCTAATTTTGGTAAATTCACCACTCCTTTATGTGCGCCTTTCTGATAGACACTGGTTTAAAGGTTGCTGATAGGAGCTCTTTTATCAATGTATGTGTATTACCGGCAACTGCGCATGAAAACACCTATAACCCTATCCTTGATTTGATCAAGGCCACTAGATTAAACCCTTGCACATGTTTATTTATAGATTTCTCTAGCCTCGCGGATTGGATGAATGAAAGCAAGCGGTGTTGCATAAATTCTCCGTGTTGATGTAGTGTCTTGTACTCTGCACTTAGCAAGCAGAGCTGTCACTGGGGTCATTGAAATATTGCTTATAACCTTGAATTTCTAGTCCCGTCTAGGTTTCCTCGGGAGTAGTGCCTGTGCTAGTTTTCCTTGTTGTTGCAAAAACTTGTTCCACTGAGAGTGTTAAGAACAATCGTATAGAGCGTATTGTCTGTAGGACTTTGCTGATGTTAAATCAGGTGTGGCATAATTAATTGCCGTGCATTATGTGTTCCTTACCGAACATGTCATTACCACACGAGAATGGGCCGCACTTAAAGCGCCACAAGTGCTCTACTTGTCTGCCTTTGCAGAAGACGCAGCCAACAAATAAACCATGTTCATTGCATAACAAGAGGTCTTCATGGTTGCCGACTTTGGACCGCTCACAACATCTGCAGAAAAGACAAGCCACGTCCGTGTGTGGAAAGTGTTTCGTATCGAGCTGCCAGATGTCATCCAGCATGAATTGCGACCATCAGGATGATGTTGAGACATCTCTCTTCAACTTAAGAATGAAATTTGGTTTGATGCTGTGCCAAGGAAGCTGTCATCGATATTACGATAGCACTGATAATTTAAATGTTGGCGTCAGGTGTTCATCCTCAAATTTGTGTAGGTTAGAACAGTTCGATTTAGTAGCGAAACCTGACGGACTTGAGCCTGTGCCAGAATATAAAGAACTTAAGTTATCGGCAAGTTCGCCAGAAAGAATAGAATCGCCTCCTCCTTCAGTTTTACCCAGTTGTTGTTTATTGGGCTCAAAGAATTGTAGTTTGCCACCGCTGTCGTTACAGTCACCACCTTCTTCCCCTTCTCCAACTCGTGCAACATGTATGTCATCCATCACAAGCTACGCAAAGTACGCATTGGATATTAATATGAGAAGAAATCAGAAAACTATACAGTCAGAGATGAAAAAGAAAAAACTTGGTAAATATTCTCTGTTTTTGGAAGAGACGAATAGCTACCAATTATGATAGATTACAGTAAATATTACTGCAACGTGTCTTGAATTGTAAAGTTAGAAATACCTGTAGGAAATTTAAAATTTGCAAAGCTCGTAATTGCAATTTCTTTTCTTGATCACTTGGTTAGAATAGTGCTTATCGACGTTACTTGAAACTGGCAAAATTATACCCTGATATAGCTGTATTTATTATTTCTTAATTTTGCTTGAAATCCTGTAGTACAATGCCTTGTTATTGGATAATACTCGAAAAAGTAAAAATTGTACACCAATTAACATAAATTATTTCTTATTTATACTAGTTTCTTTGCGCTCAAATTGTTAGTTAATTCGTGTAGTTTGGTAATTAATGCTTGCACTAATGTTTTAGAAGATCATTGCTGCTGGTCAGATTTGTCCACTGCTGCCACTTATCATGGGGCTATAAAGCTGTTTTATAGTGTTTTGTTATCTGTATTTCATATCCTAAAAACAGCCTTTTTTCTTTTGCAGGCACCTTGTTGACGATAGGAACAGTCTTTCTGACATGTGCTGTTAGCATCATGGGATTTATTGCGCTAGGAATTGTTTCTGTTGCTGCCCTCTCTTGGCTGATTTTTTCGGCCTTACGAAATTTGTTACAGCAGTCGCGGAAACTATTCTACGGCAGAAGGGAGCCTCTTCAAAACGGCAGCCTGCCCTGCGTGAAAAATGAACTCCATAAAGCTGAGACAATAGCAGCTAATACTGTCACGTTTGAGAACAGGAATATGTATAAAAACGATTAGATCTGGTTAGGATTCAGTACTTTAAACTTTCCTTAAAAAGTGAATTTAGTTACTTGTTGAGGTAAAGCCACTTATAAAAATATAAGTTACTTATAATATACACTTAGTAGAAATTTAAAAGACAAAAGAAGGAACTAAACGTTTTTATTTTATGTTGTTGGTGTTTTGTTAAGATAAAATTTATGTTCAAAGTGTAAATACGACAAGGTAGGTAACAATTATTAGTATCAGTAGTAGTAGTAGTAGTAGCTAGAAATATTAGTCAAATAAACTTGCATACTTGTATTTAGTTGAAATTTGGATATTGCAATTATACTAGATGAAATTAAAGCAAAAGTGCAGAGATTTTCACATGCATGCCAGAGTAATTCTTCTGAGCAAATTCTTTCAGTTTTACCATATACGCTGTTGTCAGAGAAAATTAATTGTAAGTTTTATGCAAACTGCTGCCATTTTTGTTTTGATTATTCATATAAATGATTCACCTGTTCAACTTCACGTCAGATTACTATATATTTTGTATTGAATAATTTCCATGATGCTAAGAAGTTTAAAATTATGAAAATTTGCAAAGTAATGCATATTTTTAATATATGAAATATTTCGAAAGCAAAAACATTCTAATGTTTTCCATTCTAATTGTAATCATGTTGAATAAATTAAAAACTTTATAACGTTTTGTATCAAAAGTTTGGTTTATAAATATAACTTATTGAAAATAAGAAATTCATTTCAATCACTTTCAGTGTTACTAATAATTTTTTACCTGGTTTTTTGGTTTTCCTGTATAACAAAACAGCAAAATATATATATTTGGCAGTTCAATAATATTGGTAGGTTGCAATGCAAAGACTGAAAGCATGGCGGGATATAGCTCTGCATTTCTTTTCTCATAAAAATGAAATCATTGTAAAATAATTTGCTTTAAATTTTTATATACGATATCATAGAAAAGAAATCAGAAAAGTCAAGCGGCTTAGTAACCCTGTATAGCTTAAACCGACTTCTTTACATGAGTATTTACTATAAAATCATTGCCTTGTGGCGCCATCGTTAGGAAGAGTTTAACAACTAGAAACGGGTCAAGCGTGAAGTCGTGAGCATTGTTGGGAGGGTGTTGAATTTTATTTATTTATTTTATTTTGAAATTTTAATTTCAGTTTCAGAGGGAGAGAGACGGTGGCGTAGTTTTAGCATATTCTCGTTTTTTTATTTTGCTTTTGTTGCACTTATAATCTGGCTTTACACCAAACGCATTTGTCTTTAGTTTATATTTATGCGTGTATGTTTGTGTTTGTCGTGAACTAACTCTGAATTAAATTAATGTGGAAGACAAAACGGTCTTGAAGATAAGAAGACAAAAACCAGTCGTCACTCTGCTGATGTTGCGACAACGGTTTTAACTTTCGTGAATCGCCACTTGAGCATGCTTAATTTTGCTCGTAAGTGTGGTACGTGAATTAGACCTAGGCTGCTTATGAAATAAAACTGAAATTGAAATTCAAATACAGAATGGTGTTTGACCAATTTTAATCTAAAGACACACAGAACTTAATAGACTTTCTAATTTCAAATAATATATGGGCGTACTGGATGAAATTTCTCGAAGAGGGCTGAAGGAATTAGCCCCGAAAATTTTTCAAGTTGCCCTGGCCTGATTTGAGTAATTTCAATTCCAAATAAGTACAATAACAGTCCACATAACGCTATCATGTGGCGAAACGCAGAAAAAAGAGACTGGAAAAAATGGGGTGGGGTGGGAGAGTGAAAATAAATCCGAAGGCATCGTCAGAAATTGATGACCGAAAAAGCTCAGTAAATTCAAAATTTGTTAATTAGTTATCATATTATTATAAATCTTTTATTAAAAAAATAAAACATACATTCCAAATGACTCCTCTAATAACTCCGCAAACACATTCAATTTAATTTACAAATACATAAGTAGTTCAACATAAATAACTGAAATTTATATACAACAGCTCATGGCAGCTCAAGTATTTAATAACTGATACTAGTTTTAATGATTTATTAGTTTATTTCTAACCAAATATTGTACCATTTGCATCTACAGTTTTAATTCAGATGCAGTGCTATTCTATTATAGAACAAAGAATAATAGAAATGTCTGGAAAAAAAATATTTTCTTTATACGCGTATGTAATACAGGGAAGAGCAAGTATTATTTAAAAAATCACGGTGATTTTAATTGATTTAAAAATGATTCTAACAAGACACAAGTTAAAAGTCTATGCTTTTCACCGGGCAAATGCGTTCATTGTAATTTTTCAGATGTTTCAAAAGTTCAAAAAATAAAGATGATGGTCTTGTTACATCCTCGGTTCATTGATGAACAATGTAGAACCCAGAACCTATGCGGTTTTAGTAAAGCCAATTTGATGGCAGATATATTATTATTAACTTAAAAGCTAAGAAAAACAATTTGCTGTTCTATGCTTAACAGCAGTCAGAAAGAAGCTGGTCAAGCACGTAAGCCTTTTTAAAATTTTGAAATCTTAGTTTGAAATTTTAAAACAGAATTATTTGTCCTGGAAATAATTCAACTGTCGCCCTGAAAATGTGCAATTCGTTTGAACTGGGAGGTCTGCCGATCCACCTCCCAACCCTTCCGTCTTTTACGCCTACGAATAAATGACACCTATATTTGCTGTTCAGCTTACAGGGCAAAGGGCCGGTTGCTTTTACGTTTTTCAAAGTCCAGCTTGATGTTCCTCAAACGTCCAGTACATCTACTGATCTACGTCAATAATGGCAGAGCACGTGTGTCGTGTATGTTATATGGTAATTCAGGTTATTAATTGCAGGCTGACTTTAATAACATCGACTTCCCGTTGTGCGATATTGCACAGCGATGAAATTGACAAAATGACTTGAGCAAGACAAGAGTGATGGACGACCAGCGACCAGTGAATCCTCACTGACCAAATGAAACTTGCACAGATAGATGCATTACGTGTGCCTATTATATGACTGTTGTGCGCAAGTCTGGAACAGTTCATTATGAAATGCCCATTAGCAGCCTGTAATAAGCGCAAGTGGGGTTCCATTTGCTGCAGTATTTTGATCATTCTTTGTAACTGTGTACAAGTATTGATTAGTGGTGTAAATTAGTTGTTGTAGGGATTCCAGTTGGTCCATGCGGTATAATCTACATTACTTTTGCTCGACTAGTGGTCCTTTACTTTTGCAGAAATGAGACATAAAAAAAGAAAAGAGAAAAAAAGGAAGAAAGAATGAATGAATAAAAATTATATGCCTATAATAATAATAATAATAATAATAATTTATCAGCCCTATATTTATACCATCGTTATCCATAATTGTTTACATGATCGTTTTTCCAGGCTGCTGGTGAAGGTTACTAACATTTTTATATTGAAACTGTTTTCAAATCAGTTTCTTAAGCAACGACAACAAAACAGAACTTCTTGGCCTGTTTAGAAATTTTGACAAAGTCTAAATTTGTAAGCTTGTTTCTTATGATGAGTATTTCGTTGGTATGTTAAGGCCTATTTACACGGTGCGTTTTTAACGCATCAGTCAGACGCATGCACCAAAAACGCATCGTGCAAATAGGCCCTTAAATGAAAATTAGGTGTTTTTTCAACGTACATTTATCAAATCACAATATATCCTCGACTTTCTGTGACTACCTACAAGTCTCTGTGAGATGTAAAAGCCGCAACAAAGGCTCAGGTGATATTAAAAAATTTGTAGGAGCAAAAATCACTCAACCAGCTTGACAACATGTACGTATATGTAGCTGATGCGAGCTAGTTAGCGACATCAATTATATAAGTCTGATCAATCGTCAGTACGATGCTGCTATTGACACAAATAAAGTTTATTCTGAGCCGTTGATTAATTAGTAATTGGCCAATTAGAGGGAGAATGGCAAGGCAACTAGTTACCGGTAATGGAATAACATTGTGCGAAGCACCTGCGATGCCATTCTCTCCTCGACGAAGCTGAATGAAATAATCAACTCTGCTAATGACACATTTGTCTGCAAAAACGAGGTACCTTGTTTCTGGTAAAACATTCCTAGAAAATTAACGCGCATTTCGCGTTATTAATTTGTTTCAGTATATAATGAAATAGGGAGAGAGAGAGAGAGAGAGAGAGAGAGAGAGAGAGAGAGAGAGAGCCATGGTAACTGGTACCCTTGAAAATGGCCCACGTCGAACGTCTCATTGTCGAATTGCACGTCTCTATGCACCTAGAATATGAATATGTGTGACCAGATATCCGCAGCCAGAAAAGGTTTGTACTTTAAGTCAAGATTTGCAGCTAAATGCATTTATACGTAAGTAAGAGTGAAAAATAAATCAAGCGTAATAATATAATCACGATGACAATAACAAAATAAATTACAAACTTTATCTGCGCAATGCACTAAGTCTCCGGTACTTCTTACAAAAAGCACGCATTATTTTATTTTAGTTTAAATGTGGGCTAAATGATGCTAAATAGTAAACGCGTGTTTTTAAGTTTTGATATCTGGGTTTCACTCTATGCCAAAAATATGCATTACAAACTCAATTATCATTGAGTTTTTATTATTACAAACTCAAGGGTAGAAAATGAAATTTCTTTTTTTGTCAAATGATTATTGCAAACGTTGCAATCTTATTAATTCTCTAATATAAGGTACCGCCCTGTTTTACAATAATACTTATACAATAATAGCACGGTTTACAAATGCAGTTATCTACCACTTTTAAATAGCAAAAATTTATTTAACATTAACCAAATCATCTCAGTATTTTCTAGGTATAGCGCTGTTGCAGCTCTGATAAAATGATGTAACGCCACGTGGCAACAAGAGTTGGTAATGAACACTGACAGTTTATTTGCCCATGTTATTCCGTTTCATCCCATCCAATATGAGAAATTAGGCTCTCAAATATGAGATAATGAAATTGCACTGTCATGAGATTATTGTAATGTACTCATTCAATATAGCTGCACTCAGCCAATCGGCTACTGCAGTTTTACTGGCTATAGCTCGTGCATTTTATGAATTACTTTGGCAGTGTTTACACTTTGTGGAGATGTCACTTTGTGTCAGATAATGCGCCCTGTTTGCTGTGAAACGTAGAGGATTGAAAACAAAAATGAAAATGAGAATGGCAGGCAGAATGACAGCTGCGATTTTTAAACAATGAGTGACAAAACCGCACTTGTGCCATAATGAAAGTTGTTGAAGAAGAGGGTCTCTTTAGGGTAAATTTAAAAATCAACTAGTCCTACAATTGTTTACTAATATTTAATAATCAAAGATATTGCAACTGACTGTGCCATCACCACCGTAGGTTGGCACAAAACATCAGCTTTTAGTTCCTAGGTTACAGTTGTAGTCGACTTGGACGAGGGATACTGCCGAAGCGGCTTACGAGTTTTCTCAACCATAGTCAATTAAAAATAAAATTGCTAAACTATTATAATTATCGAAACTATCTGATTTAAATACAGAATATTACAATAAAAAATGTTTAAGATACCTACTAAAATAAAAAATTGAGTTTATTGATGGGTTTTATTGGTAATGCTCAAAATTCAATACAGAAATCGTCTTTGAGAAAATATTTCAACCTCGTAAAGGAAAACCTGTACACATGTTCAGCACTGCACTTGCAACAACTTCACTGAGCTTATCAAACAGCCGTCAACTAAATTTCGTAAATCGTGAGGCCATTATTAAAATGAAGCCAAATTGAATATAGAGAAAAGCAGTTTTAAAAGCAATTCAGCATTACTCACCGAACAAGCCTAGGGCCATTTGAGGCATTTTGGCCGAGCAAATAAATTGTTTATAAAAGTATTAATCTGCGTATTCTACAGAGCATTAAAAGAGCACAAACATATTATACAATAATGAATCAGCCGCTTTTATTTATCAACTGATGGATTGATGGCGTCGTACGTTTCACATAGGGTAACGTAAGCCTACTACTTTTACTAAACCGATGTAGTACTGTACACAAATTAAAAATGACCTGATGGAAATGAACTGATTTAATGACTTCAATCCACAAAAGGCACAACACGTAATGTTGTGCTTTTAGGCTTGCAGAGAGAAACACTCATGCAAAAAGGTTTTCAAATTTATTCTTTTAAGTGTGCGTAACCCAGATACTTAAGACAACTCACAGGAAACGTTTTGCTGATATACATTACCATATTGTTTGTTAACACAAAAGAAAATTTTACATAACCGGTCACACTAGACATAATTAATTTATTATGAAGTTAAAGCAGCAATTATCACAAGCAAAACTAAGTAAACGGTCCAGGATGCGAAATTGAACTAAGCAAAATCAGCCCTAAAAACCACTTATGTTAGATATTTTTACAAGGTATGTCTAATTTTTGTTCACATGGCCTTTTAGTAAAACATGTTCATAATCAGATCCGCATGCTTTGTTATTAATGTAGTGCAACAACTATTTAACTATTTTACAGTAACACAATACACACTCATATCACAACGCGTTTTAGATAATTAATATATATAATAATACACAAATTTATAACCAGTTAATCACAAAAAAATCATTATTTACAAACATCAATGTTATAATATAAATTTGCTCATAAACTGTTAATTAATAAAAATCATCAATTACTGACCACTATCAATCACAACCTCGTAGTAAGTTTAGCATATTAAGTTTAGTTAGCCTAATTATTTTGATAAGACCGCTGTCCTGTAAAGGCAAAGTATCAATTTTTTTGTATTTGCGTGATTAAGCTCAACTAGCCCTCGGCATTTCGATGATTACGAAAACTCACCTATTCAAATATGAAATACAATGAAATAATGCTGTTAAAAATCTCTTTCAACAATTAAAATTGCAGATTTTATTCAAACTGATAAACCCGATAAGGTCGTTTCCTCGTAACGCCTTTAGGTAAGTAGTCTATGAATTACATAATTAGACTAGTTTCATCAACTTCTTTCACGCACATATCGCGTATGTTACCTAGCTTGTAGTAATGTTACGGATTTATGTACTAATTTGTGCCAAGGATACACTGTTATGGAATCTTCTGTCTTTAGTCACTTTCATAATTAAATTTCGCAAAGTTGCTGCGCTGGTTGTAAATCAGAATTATGTTAAAGAAATTAATTAGAAACTAAAATTAAGTATGGACTAATTACAGAAGCAAAGGCTAATAAGTACTGAAGCTTTAATTAGACTAGAAGTACATTGTGCTTGGTTGCTTATTCCAGTGGATGGAACTTTCAAAGTTAGTAGGCCTAGTATTTTAACTGTGAAAATTTCACAATATAGCGAAAGATAAACTTTGCATGTCAATATTCGTTCAAAACAGGAATTTTACAGTTGATTTTAGTGCACATTGTAATAACCTCAAGCAAAAATGAAGTATTACCTCTCAAGAAGCATTACCTCTAAATGAAGTTTTACCTCTACACTTTATCAAGATGTACAAAATTATCATGTATACATACATACTTATAATAAATGTTTACAATTATAAGACCACAAAATCGTAAAATTATGGGGCGAACTAACAGAAAAAGGTGACGGCTTAGTCTACACTGGTGCACCAGTTTTCGTGAGCCAACTGTTTTTGTTTTCTCTAAGCAATAACAGGTAACAGCTTTTTGTGAGTGACCTGTTCAGACTTGTAACAAACTTTTAATTGTAAAAATTTGACAGTGTGTTCCGTCGTGTCCATAAGAAGTAAGTCTCATCGTTGCAATAACAGCTCATACCAGCTATGAGCAAAAGAAGCCGAGGACGTAATGTCTACCTCGTCCATGAGCTCGTCAATGGTAAACGCATGCGCGAAGCTGAAATCGTCGTTGTGACACTTTCTCATCTTTGTCAGCACACCTGCAATTAGGAAATACATATCGTGTAAAAAAATTCGCAATGCAACCAAGTCGTTTAACCTTTACAGTATTAATCGTTATACGCATTCTTCAAAGAAAAAAATCACAAAATAAGAAAAGATAACAAGAAACAAAATGCCGATGGAAAAAAGTCTTTACTGTCCGGTAGTGTAGTTTTCATGAGGTACATTTAACACCATATGGACGTCGCTGCACTTAGATAATGGCAGAATGTCAAACAAATTCTGGCTGTCATCCAGTGAAGGGACGCTTTACCGATATTCTGCAAAGCATGTAAAGACAACCTCTGATTGTCACCCAGTAATTGCTCATTAGCGGGCGATTGTGTCACACTTCCGGCAAAGAAGCTGTACAAGAGGGATTGCAGGGAAGCCTTATAAAGCAGTGGGAAATTTAGCGAAGCCAAGTAATTTCAAGCCAGAGCAAAAAATAGGTGGATGGTCAAAATGATATTACAATTTGAAATTTCTGTTTCTTAATAATGAGTGTATGAAAGAAGGAACCACATTTGTGATTCAGACTACTAATTAACGTATAAAGCAATCAATAAATTAAACGTATCAAAGAAAGAACCCAGTGTAAAGTAAACATTATTATATTACTGGTACGCTGCCATTGTCACTGTACAGACTTTAAGCAACTTAAATGTGAAATGCAAATTTTTACTGGATCGCAGGAATTGCTAAAGAATGCTGGACTAATGAGCGGAGTCTCGGTTTTGTCTACAACCACCTACATTAGTACGTATTGCCGATGAGTCCTGCATCTCGGTTTGTAAAGTACCAAACTGTGTAATGTATGCTGAAGCACTATTTATAAATTATTGGGCTACACGGAATTAATTGAATCTAATGTTACGTTTTTTGGTTTGTAAGATTAAAATAACTGCGGCCTAATTTTATACTAAACTCTACTGGTACAGATTTAATAATATAAATCTGCAGCATTAAATCAGGTCCTACAAAAAGCAGTGCATTTCTGATGACGTTCTATTTTCTGTGTGGTACACATACCTATAAATGTGGTCTAAAATATTGTAGATGCAGTGCTTCCTAACACTTAAGTTAAATATGACTAAGTTTAGTTCAGTTTTGCAGCACTTGCAAATCCTACACTCTGTGCTAAATGTCTATTGGTAACATATTTATTGATCCTGAACAATGTAATTTAAGTGGGTTGGAAGTCTTACACAAGGAAGGAGCTCCAAGCAAAACCGTCCGTTCTCGCAGCTCTATAAATTCCCAAGAGAGAGAGGAGGTTTTGACATCTGACGCTTCTCCAACAAAGCCGGATCTCATTTATACGGTTTCGAACAAGCAAGATCCGATTACTGACCACTGGCATTAATAAGCGACCGGGATAACAAGTTTCTGTCAATTAGCAACTATCACTCAGCAGGGTGAAGATGCTAGTCAGCAGGTGTGGCAGACTGAGTAACAGCGTCAGCTAATGAGGGAGCTAATAGTGAGGCACTTGATATAAATCGAGTTGATCGAACTAAGGCTCGTTATATTCCTCCATTGGTCTAACCTTGATCACTTGCCTAAGATTGGTAGAAGTCGTAGATGTGACCCGAGTCTATCCCGAGTGTGCTACCCAAGTGGGCTGGGTGGCTGCTTCCCTGAAGTTTTAATTATTGTTTATACTGGCTTCTAGTCTTAACTGATTGTTTAATTAGGTGCCAGGCTCCGTTAATGTACTTTGTTGTTGGTTTTTGCGAGTAATTCACTCTCCGAGACCATGGTCTTGGTCTCACTAACTTGTTTCAAATCTCTTTAATATTTAAGCTCTGTTTTTGGTCCGTTGTCAGGAGACGTTGGTACGTCAGGAGACTCTAATCCTACTTATGTTGCTATAGATATGTGTTGGCTAGTATACTTTTGCGTATAGATAGGTAGTCGACTATTTTGCTTTTTATGACTGATTTTGGCTTTTGGGTACAAATTTGGACATACACTGTTAACTTTCAATACCATATTGCATATTTGTACGTTTTGGTGTTGTCACACGTAACAAAGTCTGTCACATATGTTCAATATTCAATGTTTCTTTTCTTAGCAAAGCTGTAACCACGAAGGAAGTAACCACTAACTACTTCTGATATTGGCGGTAAAACTGCGTTTCGAGCCAGCTCCACTCTCCCACTTGTAACGCCTTTCGAGCTATGACATAAAAAATAACATACACACCGCTTCCGCCATCACAAGATTATTATTAAGATGCAGAAAAGTAAAAAGGACGAAAAGCGCGTATTACGCGTGCAGGTCTGCTGGCCCTGTTAAATACAGTAACTATGGCTTTGTTCAACTGACCTGCTGCGAACTCTAGCTAGAATTAATGAATCTTGGAAGGCTTGCATTCTTTGGTACGCTGTGTGTTATCTATGCTTTTTTGGCTGACTTACTCAGGCAATGAATGTCGTATGCACTACCAAAAAATCACGTTTCAAGGTCAACCGAGAAGAATCGAGCACGAATCGAGAAGGAAAGCAATGGCTTTTGTTCTTTTGATAAAAATGAGCCTGTCTTTTGCTACAACGAAGCTCGTAGCTAGCATACTGCCAAAAATATTTGTTAACATAATTATAATGCAAGAAGATCGCCACAGCAAAGGATATGGGAAGCCATACAAGATCTTTTTTATAGCCATGGTCAAGAATTGTTGAAAATATACCTTTATGACATCAATGAAACACTACAAGAACAAAAAATAATGCTCCCAGAATAATAATAAACAATGAGGTCATCCACCAAATTTTATTTGAAAATAATTCCTGCACGTTTCAAAAATAGGGCTAGAAAGGTCACTTAAAAGATAAAACATACAAGTATCCTTTTTCATTCCCCAGACACTAAATATGTGAAATCCTAAATTTCTTTGATCTTTACATCATCTGTTACCGTTGTTATTCTAAAGGCAAATTCCAATGTGATTAAAACAAATAAAAATCGGAGGCTGAAATGTCACCACAAGCTCTACAACCAAGCTCTACAATGTCTTGTATGGGATCCGCTATGTCTGAGGCATATATTTGTATTGTATTTTATTGACAAGTAATAAATTTTACATTAACAGACCAAATCGATGTGATATACATACATAATATTTACAAGATTATCGTCGATCAAATTTTTACATCACACTTTTCTGCATGCAAATAGTTATTTCAATATTAGTCTCTTTCTAGCCTTGACTAAATCGAAAATAATTTCCTGCTTGACTCCATTTATCCATTTAACAAAGTAAACCAATTCAATTACTGTTACATTTGTTGTACATCTGTTAGGGCGGTACAATCAAACAAAAATATTCTATATTTTCTACTGCCTCTGTGCTACATATTATGCCTGCCCTGGTGTAATGTTTGTACTATTGAAACCCTTTATGTTATTCAAAAAATTAATGCTGCCTGCCTTGCTTTTATTAATCTACATACACAATACATATTAGCTTCAATGTCAATTACATTATTAAAACTGATCTCCTCTTAGTTCTTACTTGCAGCGTAATTTTTAAGCATTCCGAATTTCTTTTGACAAAAGCTGTACTGTTTGTGTGTGGTTTCCCAATGTTTCACAGCCACGTAACAGTATAGACTGTTCACATCTTTCTAAAATGCACGTTTTCAAACATAAAAGAGCTTTTGCATTGTTTTCCACAAAATTCATAAATTCACCATCCACATCACCTTCGTAAGCTAATCAACACCTCTAAATGTACCACTTTTCATTTAACTTTATTAATACCAAATGTGGGGGTTTTAACACTCTCAAATTCGAACTACGACCAGTTAAACATCACTTCACTCTTTTTACACAAGCGTTCTGTTACCCTTATTTTGCGATAAACACATCTCTTTTACTTGATAATGCTACAGTATTACCAGCGTGCAATATACAATGTAATTTATTTTCCAGCATATTTACCAAATACAAATACAAATAATCGATACTCCACGTTTTATACCAGATTAAATTTCAAAGATTTCTGAGCTTGTCCCAATAAATCTTACTACACAGTCTGTTATATTATACATCTTTTTATTAAAGCACTAAGAAACACTTCGCCAATTCTTAATGCTATTAAGTATTTTAGCAATAGCATTTTGCGTTTTGTCACTTTATCGAACCTTCTGTACGGCATTTTCTAAATCAAGTTATTTTTAGTCTATTCTTAGTCTAGTCTAATTATTCTTAAGTTATTTCTAGTCTGTCAAATGTAGTTATTGCATCTAATTCACCTCCCCCCGTTATAAGATTACAAAATTGCTATACCTGCAGAGTTATTTAATATTTTGTTAGTTATTTCAAAAAGTTTGTCAATAAAATTTTCGGTTACATATTGGATATCATCACTTGAACACACATTCGTCAGCCATTGTTCAAAATAAACAATCCGCTACTGGCTGCAAGCTGAAAACTGAGATGAAACGAGTACCGATACTCAACAGACACAAATGGGAGGAAAGATTGCTAACCATACTAACCAATCATTTTGAGTGACTAATGAACGTTATTATTGCAATTAATTACAACCTGTGCACAACAAGCAAAGTTAATGAGAGCAGCTGCAAAAGTTCCTGCGTGTCTAAACAAAATGTTTGTTAACATCTTATTGTCATTGCTGTTGGTGATATAGGTTAATGTTATGTTATCACTATCACATCAACAACAGTGTAATTGTTGTAGTCGCTAATGTCGATATGCTATTTGTTGATGAATTCAATTTAAAATTTATTGCAGCTTAAAATAAACAATCCTAAAGGAAACTGTTCAATATTATTCTGACTGTTCAATTGTTCATCTAGCTAGTTTAGAATGCCATCTTCGTGCCCCATAGTGACATCAGGTATATTAATAAATAAACACTTAAATGTGCATGCACACAAATTTAATTTAACACGTAGGAACACTGCATATTTACTAGCATCTTTTCATCAATAAAACAATTTTGAATTGAAGAAATTGATTACCATCATTATTTTGTTAGAAAACAGACGTCAGTTTGAGGCGGGTATTATCCCTGTTTATTAAGATAACATGCTTAACTTTGACCATTTAAATGCATTAAGCAAATGGCTTCATCCCAGCAAAATTGACAATCCAAACAGACTAGAAGTAAGAAGCCATTAATGTCTAGACTATTGTCATGCCTTACATAAACAGGATTCGTAGGTAACGTCAACAGATAAATTGGTTTGCCATGTTAAATTTAAGGGACATCAGCACTCTCTGAATGTCTGGGAATAAAGCCTGTAGCTACATTATCACCCTCAGGTGTGGAATGTGTTTCACTGCATGAACTTCTCAGAATGGTGCATATTGTTTCTGATGCGGTAGGAACAAATTTATAGCTAAGGTCAATTTACATATTCAAGTAAAGGTTCAGTAGATAACAAAAAGTTCATTATGAAACCAAAGGGTTATTATGCAACAATAGAGCTTTAAATAACAGAAAATGCTGTATTATGCATTATGTAACCCTAAATAACAAAATTAGTTATTAACTAGCAAATTTTACATGATTATGCAACACTTTTTGGGTCATTATGTAACGGAACAACATAGGGTTTGTCATGGTCTTTGCGTGGTTGGATCTTGTGCAGTCTGGGTTTAGTCTGCGAACAACCTTTAGTCAGCCTATTGTACATCTTTTTGTCGTACAATGATATAAATTTGGTAATGAATAACAATTTTTTCATTGTAACATAATGTTGCACTGCTGCACAATAACCAGTTTGTGACATAATGAACCGACACATGCATTTGTGAATCAAGTGTCTGTGGCAGTGAAAATCGTGAGAATATTAAGTACTTATATATGGTTATTTTTATGTGATTTATACGTATCAAATATGTATATATAGTAATGAAGATGATCTCCAATTTATCCACTTTAATGTAACAGGTGTCAGCAATTTAAAACTGTCGCTGATTATTGCCTGATTTTCACATAAGCACGGCTAAGAGTGAAGATTTAAACGGCGAGAATATAATTCAATATTGCAAGTTCTGAGTAAACTGCCGAAATTTTGTTACGCTTGTCTTCATGCTGTCCACCACCAGATTTAAATTTCTTTTCCATTTTCAGCAATGTATTTTACTCGCGTATATGAAGTGATAATTTTAATATTTTTAATTGTGTATTAAAATAAAGTGTTTCTCGAGGGTTGGGGTTTCTATTGTTAATCACTATCCGTGGATCGGTTAGAACAGTTTGATCACATACAATTGCCGTCAGGTACGTAGATAGGAAAAAACTCACCGCACTTGTTCCGCCACTCATTTACCGAACAGAAAAGCGAAAAATAGCCAAGTCTTATTCTTAATTAATTTTGGCTGTCTTTTCGTTACATTGCGTGGTCGTACATTACAGGAAATGAGTCAGATTCATTTGCTGGGGAATTAGAAGCCAGTCTTAGTGCAGCTGCGATATCCTTAGCTGCTCTAATGACTGCCTGACTGGGCTTCTTTATGAGTTAGCAATACCATAATTCAAACTGGCGCCTCAGCTCAGGGAGGGCTATCTATATCATTTAACTCGAAGCAGTATGTCAAACTTTCTTGCTAGTTTAGTATTAGACCTGTTAACTCGCTAATCAAATTTTACCAAATCTAATCAATTAGCTTAGTAGATGTTTGCACCATGGTTAGCTATTGTTTGTCAAAAAGTCGTTTCCGTTTCTTGCTTGCGGTTAAGGAGAGATCATAAAAATAGCTGAAATGAAGATAAGGAAAAACAGCAGACAGCATTGTGAAACGCAGCAAAGGGACAGTATTTGAACAAATTTAAATTCAAATTCAAATTTTTATTTCGGTAACTAAGACCATACAAAAATACAAATACAGTACTAAAATGAAATAAAATACAATGAAATAACAAATTACAAGATTAAATATATATACAGGGTTAGTAAATAAAAAAGACTAGTCTGGTTTTGAATGTCACAATTGTTGGCTAAATTAGTGCATATTATTAGTGCATATGACCAAGCAGCATTATCCAGGAATACTTTACCAGGTATAACGTGTTTCAGGCGTGACGGCAAGAAATTTTGACATTTGTTTTTTGTCAAATTCAAATCAATTTTATGAAGATTAACAAAGCTAGTGCAAGCATGCAGGAGATCTTGAAGTACAGGAATGGAAGTTGCAAGTAAGACAATGTCACCGGGAAACAACTCACCCAATTTCTGACACAAGGGTGGACATGTTTCGGTGTTTCTCTGTTACCTTGGGTAGTTTAGCTAGGTGAGGAGCTACCAAAATTTTGCTCTCTAACTCCTTTTAGAGTTGGGTTATGATTGACATTGACCTAGCTGATAAAGAGATTTCAGGTAAATTGTTGAGGGTGACACGTGCTAACAAGTAAAATAGTATTTCCTAACTTTCGTAACTAATAGTAGATATCTTGCAAAAACTTCTGAAATTTAACAACGAGATCTCTTATCTTATTCTAGGTCGATAAAGTTCCAGTGAACTTTGTTAATCTAGAAGTATTATAATCATATAACAATGAGTAATCTTTATTTAAGGTCAGCTTTCTAAGTCGGATTAACAAACTCAAAGAGCTTCTCTGTGTATAAAACAATTCTGCAACTGCACAACAGAGACTACTATTACAGCGCTTTTAAATACTATGCAGGTACCACATTTTAAGTTTTTGGCATGACGCGGCTCCGCAATCAGAGCCGCAGACTCCCGGAAGGAAAGCAGACGCGTTATCCGTTACCTTATTAGTAACAGTGAGTCCAACCGTCCACCAATAATATTAATTTTTTTGTAATAATGAGCACTCGTAATTTATGGTAGCGGAAAGTAATCACTGCAATAAATATATTTGAAATAGATTTATTGCAGTGATTGCTAAACTATTTGCACTGATTCTTATTAAGAACGAAAAGAGCCACACTGACTAGAAAGGGACAGTCACTAAGGTGGACCTACCTGTCCCCTCACAAATCACTCACTTGGAGATTCACTCACTTGGTCTGAATTTACTTTTATTTCACCTCAAGAATTTTCTGAGCTTAAAGGATGGAGTTACTTTTCAGTTTATATTCGGAAATACACACACAGGCACTAAGACAGAGGTCAGTAACTGATCCCCAAGATGCTGCTGATAAGCTCATTGCAAGTGAAACTGACTATTCAAAATTAACAGAAAAAACAGAACAACAAGTAAGCGAACGTTCTGACTTTCCGAAAGCACAAGCTACAAGACACATGCAGAATAAGAGACTTTTCGATCTGGAACTGCTGATTCGAGGGTAGTACCTAATTTTTAGCTAATTGCCTTGAAAATTATCCAGTGGCGAAACGAAGGGGATGCTGGCGTTTTGATCAAGTAAACTAAAAGAGTTCATTCTATCATAACAGTTTAAAGGTAAAAAACATGACAATTTAATTTTCCACGAAGGCGTCTCCTACTCATTGCGGCAAGGGAGATGATAATTAGTAATTTAGTATCATTGTAACATTTGCAACATAGTTTGACTTTGCTTTCAAAGTTCTGCGCGGTACATGCACGTTTCAAGTTAACTGTGATACATGCATACATTTATAATCACGGTTGTAACAGCAAGGCTATCACAAATATTTACATAAAATTTCGACCGCTTTTTGACGATGTAGTTATCGCTGCCATTTGCTTTCTATAACAATGGTGTTATTGCAATTAGCTCTACTTACCTAATAATGATTGTGATTCAATGGCTTCTTGGCTCGCCAACGTAGTTAACCGGCTTTTGAACATCTCCGTCGGAATGTGAATTTAATTTAAATATCTTCGTTTGACATAAATATTTGTGGATCTATTAAGTAATCTCAACCTTATCTTTGGAATATTTTGACGACAATTGACTTTTATTTGGTCACCTGTTATGATGTTCAAAATTCTCCGTCAAATGCAACGACGTCTTGGAAGTCACTCCAGAATGGTTTTCAACTACCATTCTAACGTTTTTTTCTGCTTTAACATTTGAAGAAGCCTTTGTGGATCGTAATTCATTGAAACATATAAGTTGAACTTATTTCTTCCCAAACAAGCTTTTTTATTTTTTTCAGCAGTAGTAATTTTTTATTTTACTCCACAACTTATCGCAATTGCGAAGCAACACTGCTACATTTTAGAAACCAAAAATTTTCTTACAAACATTTTCATGGGAGGGAGCTAAATATGAGTGACACCTCCGCGCCACAAGTTCTAGCTGTGCCACTGCGCTTATGCCCTAGAAGCAGATGCCGAGCTGCTAGCCCAAGCCAGAGTCCTAGCTAAATACCTAACCCTATAAGCCTACGAAGTACGTCAATGGTGAAATAGAAATCATCTTACTCCTACGAGCCGTCTCCAGATAATTTAGGCCACCAAGCAGACTACGTGGATTGACTCTCACGCCTCTATCATAGAAAACCTGTCCTTAATGATAAACGCATGGCAAATCCAAAACCATATAGACCCAAGGAAAATCATTCGGGCTGGAATTGCATCATTAAAAACTGTCTCATTCGTTAACTGGGTATCGACTTCATACAGAAAGAAAGAATGGTGTCAATTATCGCACCGCTCAGACTTTTATCGATCACTTCGTCCAAATTTATCTTGTCTTTGGGCGCTATGATTGCTTTGTCACCCCCTGCTGTGACACATATCACTTTTTGTGGCTTATCCTAACGAAAGAGGTTCACACTTAATTTAAATCGACTTCGCTCCAATCTCTTTGTTTGATAAAGGCCTATTGTCATTTGACACATGTTAATTAGAATATATGGTTAAACTGGTTTTGAAAATGCTCTGTGATACGTTAGCATATCATTGCGATAAAGGAGAAAAGTATAACAAAGAAAATGATTACCATACCGCATAACGACAACGATGATGATGATGATGACGACGCAAGGTGCCTCGGCTGGGGCTCCGCCTTAGCTTAGGCAACAATTATAAGGAGTAATTTTCGGAAGGAGTCGATACTGATACATTTTAGTGCCTCCAAACTGGAATAAAGAACTGGTGAAAAGAGAAACCTGATAACCATCAAATGAACAGTGAGGTAGTCACATAGAGTTATCAGAAGACTGCTAAGACGGCTAGCAAAAATGTGCATCATGAGTATGGATATATAGCATAAAGAAAACAGAAATGATGACCGAGACTTGAGATTCGAAGATTTGTGATTTACAATTGCAGTGTATTATCTTTGTACATTTTATTATTCACTGGTTATGTTTTCTAGTCTAACTGGGCGCCCAGACTAATCAAGTCCTCTGTTGCGATTTTGAATCTTGACAGCACCCTCGCAAGTGTGAATTGCTTTACGAGTTACTGTCGGCAAAAATTTGCAAACTCGTTGACACTAATTGAACACGCTTGCGAGTTACTAAGATAGTTTACTTGGCGAGAAAACTCGCGCTAGTCTGAACGCGCCGTTAGTTACCACAAATGTGTATCCAGGAGAAAAACCCATGCCATTTTACATTAACCGACGAAAAACAAGCAAATACGTATATCTGTCAAAAATGCTGTGTACACATTTTCTATGTACCGTTGGTTGAAAGCAATGGCACCCGCCGAAAATGCCTTCGATTTTGGTTCTGTCTTATGTCTCATTAAATAACTACTAATTTGTTTAACAAGTAACGCACGTCAAAGAATTTTATAACATTTTATTAAGTTATTTTTATTTATTGTTTTGTTAAGAATTTAATAACTCTACTACAGATAAGATTTTATTACTTTTCTCCAAGTATGACTCTCTAGGAATAAAATGAATTTTGTGGTAGCACTGTACTGCAAGAGAGTTTGAAAAACTAAATCACTGAGTCACCAAAATAATTGCATTACTCATCTTTGCTTGTGACAACCCAGCAAAATTAAATCATGGGTTTCCTTAAGGGGCACTAGATGAACTGGTATCAAATTTACCAAACATAAATTTATTCTGGAGGAGGTGTGCAAACGTGAAATTTTCTCCTAATCAGAACAAGATGTATTCTTCAGTTGCTGCTTAATCCAATTCTCAGCTGCGACTCAAACCTTGTTTAAACACGTACAAACGCAATTATCCAGCTTACAGACGCCCAATGTGAAATCTTATTAGGACCTAATCGTGTTTTAATAAGCTCACATTTATTTATGCACGAAACAAATGGATGTGTCCTCCACGTGATCGCGAGGCTTACATCTCCTAACGAGCTGCAAGTCTCGGTAAAAACTGGCTTCATTCCTGGCCTCTGTTAGCCATCATTAAAGATAATGAGGAAGAAATTAAAGAGAATCCCAGCTGATCATAGCGCTACCTCAGCATTGAACTGATTGCCAGATTTGATCAAGGCATCTGCCACCTCGTAAATTGGTCCCACTATCCCTACAGGCCAAGAGCATATGATAGACTTGTCAACTGCTGATTATCCACAATGTAGGAGGTATGTTAGCTACAAGAATGATTTACAGAGCAAAGCATACTTAGGATAAGGCAAGGAGTCTCGCGAAAAGAGGTCTACTCCCATGAATGTGTAAGTAAAATCCAATGTCATACGAACTAATATGTCAAGATTACGAATAATAGGTGATTATAGGAGAAACTTTAAGCACGGGATTCAGTGTTTGATGAGGCTGGCAAAATGGCGAAGTTGTGGATCATTGTGACAAGCGAGATTTCGAGTTTCAAAAGTTTCTAAATCTTAAGAGCTCTAATTCATAATTGCTTGAGACAAAGGCATTCTAATTTTAGTTCCGCTTTTCTCAGCGAAAAGGATTAATTCAAGTTTTTATTATTTTCCGTTAACCTTGTACTATTCACAAGTATCAAAGTCACATTTCCTCAAAGTCACATCACCGTGATCACACGCGCTTTACAGTTTCAAAACTTTTTACAATGTCAAATTCCTTTATGATGGCCCGATGTCTCTGTGTATTATTAGCATTGTTTTCCGTGGATAACTGTACAATATATTTGAGGTCCTACCAACCTATGCTTTTTTGGCTTCTATAGGGCTAGAAGGAATCATGCAGCTATCGCCATCGCCCTTGTTTGTCGGCTTCTTTGCATGTGCAGCATGAAGAGAGAAGCCATTTTTTGTTTGGGAAAGTTTTAAACAGTTCATGCTACATATGTAACACATGTGACCTAGACTAATACCGCCGCCATTGCGTGGTGCCCGAGGAAGGAAAGACACATAGTCGCTGATTACGTTTAAGTTAACGTACCACTAAGACATAGCCAGCTGCTCGGTGATTGTTGTTTAAGTTAACGCACCACTAAGTGCTGCCTGCTTGTTGAGTAATGCATTAAAACGTGTTTCATGTACGCTATTTACCAGCCGAATTTGCTGTGAATCACAGGCAGCAGCTCAATAGATGATTGCTTGTATCAGGGAATATGATTCTGTGAGCTGCTGAGTGGCACAGGCGGCAAGAAGCCACAATACCAATCCTCAATAACAAGTGAAAATAACTAACGGTAACACTAACACTAAGCTAATGCTAACACTCAAATCCCAAGCTAATTCCAGAAATTTTGTTTTATGAACAAACTTTCATTTGCAATTCTTTTAACGACCGTTTGTACTAATATTAATATCAAAAGTCTTCAACAGGAATACGTATTAATACAAGCAATTTGTATGAGCATTAAACAAAGCACCAACACTAGCTTTCGATAGTAACATTAACATTTACATTAATATGTTAACGTTATGCAAATGAACTAATAATACTTTACGCATTAAGACAGTGACATTATCTATAACAATTATCACCTCGTCTGTTTGGCTGGTTAGACACTAACTGATCTTTTCCAACGCAGGTATCATCTCAACAGTTCAGTAATTACAAACTTTTGCAATCAATGCCATGCTGAATACACCTTAACAACAGCAACCAGTTATGAAATGATGTTATTGATGTTACTAAGTACTTTAGCTTAGGTAAACTGCTGACAACATATTATTGCCACTAGTGTGATTCACATAAATGTCATAAACGGGCAATAGCTAAAGAAAAACTGGATACAAGACAAACAGTGCAATACATGTATTTGATATTTCGCATGTTAAACTTTTGCTGAAAATCACCATTTACTCATGACTTCAGGTTCCTACTTCTACATCTCATCATCGTCTCTGCTATCTTACCATCAAAATATTTCATAATCAGCATCATCTCACTATCACCATTATTAACACAAACACCAACATACACGATTGTTGACACAACCATCACCATCTTCACTGTACGTCCCAGCAAATATAAATGAACCACCAAGTCAACCAACGTACGGTCGGACACTGTAAATAACCTTAAATCTTGATTTGTCAGTTAATTTTCATTCCATATGTACTTAAATGAAGAAAAGGAAAGAAAAAAGATCATCAAGATTGCAATCAGCATGTGAACCAGGTCACCCAGCATGCATATACTGATTTTAACTCAACCTTATTCAGCCATCACTTATATTAGATATTATCAAGCTAAATTAATACGGGGCTGATACAGAAATCACGACAGACCGGTTGCTGGGGGCATGCCATATTTAGGAAAATGATTCACCTTCGCTAACAAGAAAACCCATTGCAATCATAATTCGTTATAATGAATAGTTGAGAAGGGTCACCGATACAAGTTTAGATCTACAATGTTATCTATTGCATCCCTAAACGATAAACCACCCAAACTAGTTAAGTAATGTCAATAGATGATACGAGAGGGAGCTTGCTCTTGCCAGAACACTGAAAGAAATTTAATTAATTTTCCTCTTATTGCTGGAAAATCTCTCTAGGGGGGACCGAAGCCATGTTATTAGACAGCTGCTATATGGAGTTGTGACCGGTTTGGCTTCCAATGTTTTGAAGTGCTTTGACTATCCTAAACAGACAACTGTTTGCTATTTAACTAAACTTATAAAATCAAGACTGAAATTGAGCATTATGACATGTGATTGTTTATACTTAATTTTAGAAACACAGAATCACATTTTATTTAATTTCAAAGCAGAGCAGAATAGCTTTAATAGTTAATATACTTACCTTACAACTACATGTCTATAATTATTGCGAAATAAAGATCTATATTGTGTTAATACAACTTGTACTGTAAACAACTGCGTTTTATTGAACTTGAAAGTCACAAATAACAAAATTTCCTTGAAGCGCATGGTTAGCTTGTACCAAAAAAAGTGAGATCACTTAATAAGCGAGAATAAAATTTTAAAATCAAATTTCAGTTACAAAGTGATGGCAAACGCTAGAGATACGCATTAGTTTACATATTTTAAATGGCAAATCAGCAACAATGAAATATTTAAACAGGCAGGAGACAGAACGGCAATTGTCAGAATGACAAAGCGTGGGAATCCCAGCAGCTGAGGAAGCTAACATGTTAGTACCATCTCAGACAAGGAAAAGGGATCCAGCAGTGCACAAATTACAGTTCCCCTTTCAAGAATAGGTAGGTATGTAAGGAAAATTGTGGGTTTAGTGGTGCTCCAAAACGTTTATCTATCGAAATAAGACATTTTATTAACTACACGTTGAAAAAGCTAACACTATGGTGCAAACTTTTTTAAAAATTATATTATTTACATTGCTTACTATTACAGTAACAGAAAAATTGCTCTTATTGGTGAAACTCTATTTGTAATGCTTTTCCTGTTATTTTTATTACCTTTTGTTGGATTTTTTGGTGATAGATTCATGGTTCACTGGTTTTGCATACATATGTCAATGTCTCATGTCTGAGTTCGATACTTGTTCTGAGTTATTTCATTCACAAAACTGATTTTGGCTGTTTACTTGCAGAGTTTACAAGTACATGAATGATTATGTTAGTGGGTTACCTTTGATAATGAGCCAGGCTCGATATAAACGTTGAATAGGCTCTGAATCTGAATGCTGCATTTCAGTTTGGTATGTGCTGAAGAGTCCAAAAAAACTTATTATTACAGTAATATAAAAACTGTTCTTATGTAGGTACTGTGGTGTTTGTTTTGCAATAGTATTGTTTTATGTATATAAAGGTATTAAATGTTTTTTCGAGTAAACTCATGAATGGAAAAAAGCTAAATCTGCTCCATCTGAATTTTTGTGCATTTTTGTTGTAACTACAAAGAATGTAAGTAAAATTGGTTTTAAGTTACACCATTTTAAGAAGCCAACAATAAAGTATAATAAAAATATATGTTTTATAACCTTCAATATTCCAGTAAAAAGTGTGATGCATGCAGGAAGTGTAATTTTGTAACTTATACTGTATTGCAAGTTGCACATGGCGGTGAAAAGATGGAGTTATGTCTCTACTCACTTTATTATTTCTTAGCTGTGATGGTGCTGGCATCGCACCTTTAAGTATCCGGTTGCAGTCCAGCTCACAAAAAAGAGACCCATTGATTACAGAGTACCTGTCACCTGGACAAAGTTGACAATGGCACGATGTGCAGATGAAACACTTTACATGATACACGTTACCCTGGAACAAAGTGAAGCCTTTTAAATTGACTATAACAACTAAATACATGAATTGTGCATGAAACTAACTTTACAGAGAGTTTTTGAACTAAGAATTTTTGAAATCATCTAACAATTTTTTGATATTTTTTTAGTTACAACAAAAATTTGAACTTGGAGATAAAGTCCACCAAGTTGCCATGTGTTTAGAAATACCTATTTACGTAAAATGATAGATGATATGTAAAGTCATTTACTTATTTTCATATATTGTACTTCGACCTGTTACGTACGAAACAATTAAAGAGTATAATCACTTGGTAATAAAATATTCGATTATTATTTCACAAAATGTGTTAAATAGTTTGACGTTTTGTCATATTTCTGTTACCAGAGAAGAAAACAAATGATTAATACAAATACTGTTATTGCCTCTGCGTATTTCGAAAACGTCTGCAGCGGTTAAGTTTTTTGCAAGATTTGTGCTCCTGGAAGTCGCTTGTTTACTAAGAAGGGTTCAGTAAAACAAACCCAGAACACAAATAAAATAAAGTGAAGTAGTATGTTTATTTGGAATATGATTTACTTTGTTTAGGTGCATAGTAAATTGGTCAAATACCGACAACTTTCTATAGAACGCAAACTTATAGAGTGCAAACATGTAGAGAAGTGCTACAAAACTTATGTAAAAAGATACTTTATTTACCTGAGATCGCATTACGAACTCGTTAGCAGGTATGGTCTGTCCGCACGACGTACAGGCACCGCCGCCAAATAATCTAAAGAAGCAAACATCGATTTAGTACTTATTCCATAACTTTCTAAATAGGCAAAAGCAGCTTCTCACTTTGAAAGCTTAGCGTTTGTTTTTTTATGCATTGTTATGTCCAACTGTTCACTTACCAACGGACTGTTGGTAATCATAATAAAACTTATAATACGTTACGTAAGTTCTTTGTTTTCATTATTTTCAAAAATTAACAAAAAGAGTTTTTGATTATTGTCACATCTGCCCCAAGAAATCTAAGAAATTACGCCAAATTAGCAGAATTGTCTGTCGACCTACAGACTTCATAGAGTAATCAGGGTTAATAGGCGGACGTTCGTTAGCAAAACCGCTGCCAATTAAGAGTTGAATCCGATTTACGTAAGCTCAAACAAAACATGGAAAAATAGCAGATGTTTCTGTTCTTGATTCTACTTGGAATGAGAGTCGGGAAGCCAGATTTTATATACTGGTTACTGGTGCAAAATTTAGTTATCTATTAAGCAAGGCCTAGTGGCGCGCATATAGGCCTAGGTACACATGATGCACTTGTTGTATGCTATAATGATAATTGCTATATAATATTACACATAATATTATAAATATCATTACATATATAATATATATGTAACATATACTAGGTGATTTCAACATCGCAACAGGTTCCATCGTTGTAATGCTCATAAAATTTGTTCTATGCAAACTACTTCTTTTGAAATGTTCCTGCTATTGCAAGTTACTAGTGGATACATTTACAGTTAAAAGATGTTTTCGGCTATTATAACAATTATCTCGTTACTTAATCGCACTGGCATCTGTATATTAAATTTAATACTTGCAATTACTTTGCTCACATATAATCATAAAGTTATAATGAATCTTTCGTCCAGAGAAGGGGACTTCGGTCACTGGAAGGAATGGCTAGACCTTGACGAAGGGTCTCAAGTCTTCCTATACGACATAAAGGGAAACATTTTTTGTTTTGCTTAATCTATAGGCCTAGAAATGTTTTTCTACATGCTAGTTCATAAAAAACGCAGTTGTTTTCTGCTCAATTTTGCTTGTTTTAAATTTGCTTGTATGCAGTTTTGTTTTTTATAAACCACCAAGAAGTTACTGATGCGTTTTCGTCACGATAAATCGTGTAGCAAAACGTAAGACCTTGAAGCTTGAACTTGCAAGTGCTGTATCGTACCTCAAATCTATCAACTATAAAATAGATCACGAAACGTTAAACAAAGAAACAAACAAATAAAAAATAGTGCATGTGAAAAAAAGTTTATCTACAGTTCTCATTAACGCTTCTTTATGGTTATTTTTATTTACGGCTAGATTACTTCATATCTTTACAAATAAATTTATTTGCGTATACGTGAACTTTAACTTATTTAAGATGTTTTAAATGTTTGAAGCAAGTTATAAAAGGTGTCGTATTGTTGCAGTTACATTTTATTGATAAAAATAACTGATTCTTCATCGTAATTACTACACAGTTTGCAAGATACCTCACAGCACTAAGCACAATCATCCTAACAGAACTAACATGGTTTTTGGTTCATATAAACCTGGATTATAGAAAGCTGGTTGCCTGTGATGTTGTAAAAAACGTGTCTGCTTGTAATAAGGGCAAAACTGCTTGTTAGAGTACAACTAATTCGAAGCAGGCCTTAGCCTCCAAAGTTCTGGATGAATGGTGGTGAATCTATTTTAGAGAGGGTTCTGCTGTAAAAATAAGTCAAAATGCCATTTTGAAAGCTAGTGCACATCTTTGGATATACAGGAAAGTTGGTAACTTGGACGCGCCATCTGTGAACATGAGTAATTGATGTTTCGCTCAAACACCAAGTAATCGAGTCTTTGTCTCAGCCGTTTGTAACAGCTAAAGCCTGGAGCAAAATTTAATAAGAAAACTTATTAATTGATTTGTATTTACCCAGGCTTACGGGTTCGGATCAGTAGAGAATTAATTACACGCTGATACCTGTCGTAACATTGATCCGAATACACCTGTACAAACGCAGTTACAGGTAATCACTGAACGCTTAATTAGCCAAAAGGCCTACTCGCTTTTCTCCACCGTTTGTTCATCTTATGAGCTGTTGAGCTCGTTAATTCATTATACCTGCTTGCTTTAATAAAGAAACACCTGTCATGCGGTTACGTTAGCTGCATAAAACTCGCAAGCCGCCGCCATCTTGATAACGCCATAGTCATTATAATTACTTGCCAACCCATTATATGCATCCAATTATTAAATTAGTGGCTGCAAACTTTATTAATTATTAATGTGCTGTTACAGTATCAGTTTTCGTCAGTTACATAGAGACAGCCCTGGCGTCCTAGACAGTTTAAATGAACAAATTAAAACCAGGTGCAACAAGCAGGTAAAACCAGAAGCCAGTTTTGGATCCTAAAAAGTTCACTGGATGTTTATCACTAAGCCTTTATTTCACCACTGCTATTACAACAGTCTGCATATAACTGATAACTAGTAACTGGTATCACCCCATAGTCCTTCCTTCAAGCCGATGTCCTATCATCTTACCTTCGCTAATGCACCATTGACGAAAACTTTCAAGAAACTGTTAAATAGTGCCCTTGATTTATTAGAAATCAATTTATCTCTCTCGCTAATAGCCAAAATGGCTTTTCTTTGTCCAACTGATTAGGTTACTTGATACTGAACTAAATGTGGCTGAGTGTGAATGCATTACGTAGTCATAAGTACACGGGAAAGATTTATACTCCATTACGCGCACTCTATTTTTAATGCATATAATCCCGTTGGACTGGCAAAGTGTTGCACGCGCATTGCGCTTAAACACGTTTACTTTACGGCAATCCTATGATTGGCATACCATTAGGCACTATAGCATCACTAGCTTCCATTTTGATTTAATGTGTTTGCGTAGTTACTTTATCACCCACCACTTTTACAGCTAGACCGAACTAAAGGCACTCACGCCCGTCACCTCTACTAAGTCAAGATACAATGTACGCAAGTATAGCAGCACGATACTTGCATGGAGCAAGACAAGAGCAAAGTCACCCCATTTTGTAGCGTGGTTTATTTAAGCACTTACTCGTGATCAGTCAACTTGCAGCTACAAATCACGTGAGCATTCCCTAGAGTAAAAAGACAATTCAAAGTCTTAAACCACGTGCATGCTACAGTTAGTAACCTTTAATTCATTTCAGTATCTGCCAAGTTTTACTTAGCTTTAAGGAAAGCAATGTTTACCATTAGCATTACTTGGTAAAATTTCTAATTAATTGGTATGAAATCATCCTGTAACACGCTATATCTGTCAACTGCACCTACACGTTTCTCATCCCATGCACGTCGATTAAATTAATTTACGTCACATTTTAATTAGACATAATAATTCTGGGCGACAAAGCCTATTATAAATATGCACGGTTTGTCTTATACGCTAATTGAATTTCTAATTACATGCAAGGAGCTTGTTTGTTAGTGGCTCATGTTTGCACATGTCTCGTAGATGCTGGTTCAAACGTAATTAACTCTTTCTACACGGAAATTCATTACGAAGAACTCGCATGATTACCTGTTACTGTTAGGTCAATCAGTAATCTGATACAAATCGTTAGATGGAGAACAGCTTCGCTTCACTTTATTAATTAAATTTCTTCCCTTTCTCCAATTAGTCGTCAGCCATATAAATTCGAAGGTGGCTCCATCTATCGGTGAGGTAAGTATAGCATCTTCGAGAAGCCAGTAAGATCCACTCAAGAACATTGCCTTATCCAATGCAATCAGTGCCATTGAAAAAGAACTGGCTACTTTACAAAGGGTTCGATATCTCATTAGGAATTTATAGCTGAGCGTAATGAGTCCATACGATATCAATATGTATTCAACGACCACAGGGCGCGGCGAGTGGGGGTTAGACGTAGGTGTATTAACTGTAGTCAGGAACCTGTATATATACTAAACCTATTTGTTTTTTGTATTGATAAAAGAAGTTTTAAGATGATTAATTATGTAAGACACATGACTTAAAGTCCAAATTCCAGAATGAGATGGGTGGTATCGACTTGTTGCATTTAACACACGCAGTCCGCAGTTTTCTGGGTCTTTTTGTATTCCAGATAAGCTTCGTTATGAACTTGGTTTGTAAGTGGCGCTCGCATAATTGGTGGCAAGATTCAAAATAAGCTCAGTAATTGCTGAAAATGGGTGAGTGAGCTCTGTGCACTGCAGACATTATTGTTCCGAGTAATTTACCACAGTACCAGTCTTAAAGATAAAATACTCAGAGCTTCTACTGATAACTTTATGTGTAGGATGTTAATTAGTAAAAGCATGAGCGAATGCTTATTTATACACAGAAAATGTAACAAATTTCTAACTGATGCTTAACTAAGTGATGAACAACTAAACCACGATTTTCAGTAACGTATAACCTCGACCAGTTTACACTCTAGCATTAAATCATGAGTTGTTGAAACTAGCGTACATGAAACTAGTCAAAAGTCAAGTCTATGAGAACCTATTTAACAACAAATGAGAATATTGTGGCGAGAAATCTGGGCAGCAAAAATGTAGAATAAGTCAGAAAAAGTAACATGTTATACAAATGGTTTTAAAGTAAGTAATAAATAGCTGAAAATACGGGCGTGCCAGAAAGTGAAATGAGTAATATTCACAGTATAAAATAGAGACCACCATAATGGAAACAATAAAAGAAAGTATCTACAGGTGATTTAGTTAAACTGTTTATCAAGGGTCATTTATATACGCTAAGAAAAAGACGTTGGTTTAGCAAAATGGTTCAACATTAATTTAAAGCAGAACTTTTCCACCGAAAAACCTAAAACATATGCTGAAACTCTTTACGTTGAAACTTAAAGTGCCTAGGAAGTACATGTTCACCGAGATGGAACGCAGTGGAACAGTTAAACAGGCAGTGACAACGTGTTCGATCCTATGGAAACCTCAATATACTTTCAAACACACAAAATGCAATCAGCAATAAAAAACTCTAGAAATTAATGACAACCTTGGGTTCACCTGGAACCGCCTCCATCTCAACAGCTGAACACAGTTAAGTAGTGATAACGAGATTCTGACTGAAACCATCAAGTCCCACATCTGCTTTTTATGTGCCATTATAATGGCGACGTCGTTATTTTCCCCAATTAGAACAAACGAGTGAAGCTGAGTAGGTATCATTAACAATAGACGCTCGGAGAGTAGCTGCAGTATTCCACCTCTGTTGGTGGGCAAACTCGCTCGCAGTCTAATCAAGCCAATATATGCAGCCAAATCCGAGCCTGTCTACAACTGTATATAAACACGGTAGGCCGATGAGGTTATAATTGGTTCTATTTTGCTGCTGCCTAGTTAGAGTAGATTTGATAATGAGAATCGGCGTTCACCACACTGATGCTAAATTGGCTTTATGTAGAAAGATTGTAGACTAGCGCCAATGGAAACCAAACAGCATGAGAAATTCTTCAAGGTTACCTCTATGAGTCAAAGAGCTCCATAATGGACTTATTATTACTTAGCATTATGTCTTGTCTTAGCTACAAAACTGAGAAAGTTCAATTTTCGTACATTATCCTGCAGGCCAGAAAATAAAATGCATGACGTAATCAGATCAGCATCGCAGAAATTATTCGGGTTTCAGACTGAAGGTCACACAATTTCGTACCATACAAAGTATTGTCTAAAAAATAATATTATTATAGATGGCGCACTGAGGGTCCCACAATTTCGTACCATACAAAGTACTGTCTAAAAAATAATATTATTATAGATGGCGCTGTCCAATACTGCGACCAAGAAGTTCTCTTCCATTCACACTGAACTGAGCAACCATAAAAAATCCGTAACGAGTAGTACTAACGACTGACGTCATATCCGGTAACTGGCAAGCAACACCTGAGCAACAGATCTCCTGGGTGCCAATTTACAGGTATGTGGGGACACTAATGAGGCAAGAAGCTGCAGAGTTAATGCTATAAATGGCTCTTTATTCCACACCGCTCATTACATCTTCAAGCATGTGGACAATGTGAAGGAAAAGCACGTTGTTACGTTGAAACTCAAATCAACGCCAACTGAGCCAAACAAACCTTCATTATAAGCTGAGGATATTAGACGCAATGTAATGATGCCAAATTACGTCTGGGGCTGTATACTTTACGCTGCAGGGTGTAATTATATATGTCCGTCCAGAGACCATTGTCAGTACAAATTCGCATTTTTTGACACGTCGACTTTTCGATGAGCGAAGCTGATGCAAAATTGGATGAAAAATGTCGCACAAAGAAATGAAAGGATGTAATCATTTTGGAGCAAAGGTGACACAACCACATACGGTATAATGAGCAGAGCAACAATGATGCAAACTGCAGCTTCGGGTAATTGAAAAGCCATTCATTATCAACAGGGGTAACACGTGCAATTTCTTGAGTAGCTATAGTGCGGAACATTAAGGCTACATAAACTCACAGCGCTTTTATATCGCGATTATATTACTACATACATAAGTTCGTGATTTTCAACTTGCATAATGACTTGTTAAAGAGGTAAGGGTTAGAGTTCCCTTACCAACAGCCTGCTACTTCTAACACCAACGGTTTGTTACACCTTAATCCTTAATATTTTTAGTTTCAATGAATATATTTATATATGATTTCCTGAATGCGATCCAAAACATTAATGTAAAGCATTTAAAAACACAGTGCAGGCCAGTCATTCACATACTAATTGTAACTGTTACATTTTATTCGAATGATTATTTATCAGTGTGAAGATATTCAGTGTTCTTGCACATATATTTATGAGTACTTTTACACATCACATATGACGTTGCTATAATTACTGTGTTGTGCACGACTATTTATTTAAATTCTATTGTATGTTGTTTCATTCTGTGTATTTTGTGAACTGTTAATTCAAATGTTGTTTTTTTTGTAATCGTATAATTGTTATACATAAATTGAACTAAATTAAATAAAGGTGATCGAATCGCCGCCATGCTCGAAACGTTTCTTTAGTAAACAGTATGAAGATTTTTTCTACCAATAAAAATTTGCGATTATAACTGTGATTAATTTATTCATTTATAAGGGAAGGGGTCTGATGCTGAATATATGATTCAAGTCCAGTGTGTAACAATCACTGTTTGGGAAAATACGACAAAAAGCATTTCTGGGATATAGGCAAAGGGTTAGTTGAACATTGAGAGTAGTTTCAAAGATCAGACTTACAACAGCAGAGCGAAAATAATGGGTCTGATATGGTTTTCCAAAAGCACACAAGCCTAATGGTACCAGTGAGATCAATTCTTTCTGCTCTTGGTTCTTTCAATTATGCTATTTCAAAATTTTTCAAACCTATTTGTGAACCTCGAACAAGTTGCACTAAGAAAAGAATACTGACAATTTTAACCAAAATAAACCACGTATTTGGCAAATAGTACAAAGGAAATGTACAGCAAACTGACTTACGTTTTTATGTTGTATTTGAAAGGTTACACAATAAAAAACGGGAAAGGCAATACAGAACAATCCAAGCAGAGGATTTTTGAAGATACAGAGAACGAAACATCTTCGTAAGAGCTTCTTAGGTTATACATGAACATTTGACCAAACTTACATATAATACTTGACAAAAATAAGGCGAATTTGCCAATGGCCGGAAAGTAAACATTGCCAAGCTTATGCACAGGAAAAAATTCATTGCACAATGCACACACAGGTGAGTTCAATGAATGAAATAAGACTTACCTCCGATGTTGAGAAAACAATTAACATTGCACATCCCTAATGAATAACTACAGCATTTGTGTCAGAATACTGTTACTCAAGCCTAGGTCGGTAATTTGTCCCATTGAGATGCGACATGTAAAATTTTATTCTGCAATTTTCTAGCCTTCATCATTATGAGCTACTTTCTATACTTATTTCCACTACTTTTTTCCAGATTAATGTAACATTGTAAACCACCAACGCTATCAGTACCCAACCCCTTTTCCTTTTATTGCACTTCGGATATTTTTTAAATATTAATTAACTTTCGCAATTAAATTTAATTAATTCAAGGGCCAAATTTTTCAAGGATTCTTCAGTATTAAATTATGCTGTAGGAGGTACACTTTATTCAAAGCTGGATGAAATTATTAAATCAAGAAGTGCTTGATTAGTACTTTATTAAGTGAGTACCTGAAAGACAAACTATTTGACTGATTGTTAGTTGACTGACTAACTCAACTATCTGCTGGATTTTTGGCCATCTGACTGTTTCGTTAACAGATCAACCAAGGAGAGACCGATCAATTACCTGACTAAACGATCAACTGGCTGACGTGCCGAATATCTACGGAATCCTGAGTAAACTGTCAACCGTAAGAATACATGAGACTCATAATAAGATGCAATGAGCGCAAAACATGGCACAGCAAGGAGTGCACAGTGCCATAATTTATTTGGCTTCCCTCATCGCTTATAGAGTAGCGGAAGAAGAGTTGCCTAGAACTCAGCAGGAGCAACTGTGACAAATTCTATTTACTAAACAAACGCAGCCAGGGCGGTTTCTATCTGCTAATTTGACGTGGGTAGATTTTCCTGGCGGGGAGTCAAAATAATTGAGAAAAACGAGCCGGCGCGTAGTCCTATTAGGCTAATGTTAGTTAACGCGCCTTGGTAGGCAACATGTAGGGGAGCCAGTGACACCCAGCTAAACATAATACCAATACAAGCAATATACTTTGCTTACGCGTGTAAAAACCAATAGAACTAGAAATAATAAACACTTACGCGTTAGATAACTGATTAGGTATTTCTGAATAATTTTTCCTTCTTAATTAACTCTACGTGATTTTTATACGGTCCAACATTCAATAAGGGGGCACCCAGCACTCAGGGAAGGGGTCTAGTTATTATGTTGATGGTTGTAGTAGGATCGCAACTTGTTAAATAATCAATTATAAATTCGCCAAAAATCGGCACCAGTTGGCGTTTCTGCTCTAACTGCCAGCCACCTATTTCTAGTGGCAGTTGATTTTAGCCAACCGCCAGTTAGAAAAGACAACATTCCACAGAATGTTTCTTTTACTTAATGCAGATTGAAGGGCCCATAATTTGTCTTTTTCAGGTCATCCGTTCCAAACTTCCTCGTCCAGATATCATTTGGCAAGAATTTCTGCTCCCCGTTCCCTTCTTACATGGATAAGCCTACCTGCTTCCCGTTTTTACTGCAGTTCTATGCTTGATTGAATGTTAACATGATGTTAAGAAGCAATCAGCTAATATAATACCAATCTCAGCAACAATCGGATGAAGCTGATTAAGGGTGGATTTGTCATCGCTGATAATAATTTGGTAATGCTTGCAGAACAATTAATTGCATACTGGCTTGGTTAAAATAGCATTTGGAGTAGATGTATTCAGATTACTGAGCAATTTGGGGTAAATATGCAGGTGTACTGATGATAATAAAGCCTTAATTAAGTGAGTCTACAAGTATGGCAAACAGCTTCTTACATCTTGAAGAAAAATGCTCTATAAAATGAAAAGCAGTAGCCCCTGTAATAGCATTTTCTTGTTCAAAGAGTGGGAAACTTGATGCGCAGACGTCAAAAGCAATTTATGCTTCTAAGCAGAACTTAGTTCCTAAAGTCACCAGTTAGTTTTCGAAATTGACAAAGTCAGGACAGCATACAGGAGCATCGCACTCGCAAAGCTATGCATGAGATCTACATATTTTGTGACACAGTACATTATGAAACGTGTATTTTATCACATGTATAGATTCAGTAACGGGGGAAATTCAAACAAGTCACTAAAACTTGTAGGAAAAAAAATCCCTTTTCGGAATACCCCCAGACCTTCCTTCTTCAGTCTGGCAGTTCTGCTCAACAACAAGCACGGTTTAGTTTTGATTAAACTCCGTGAATTAGACGCACTTAACTTGTACAAAAGCGCGCTAGCCGAGTTCCCATTTGCGCCGAATTGTTCGCCAGCAAGAAGCAATTTGTAATTGGCCAATGGCCATCGGGAAAGCTTCGTTACCTTAGTTAGCCTGATTGAGCGCAATTCGTTATCAGTCGCTTCCCTAATGCAGCAGTCAGTAATGAAACCTGGACGGTTGATGAGTTAGGGAGAGTAATGGGGTCTAGAGGACGTCTCTATTAATGGATGCTGTGTACATCTAACGAGCCGAGTTCCAGTAATAACTCTAACAAACAAGTTAAGGCAGTAACTATGTGGCCTGGACTGATGAGAAGGAAGCCAGTTAGCCACACGGTGATTGTGCTGTCGTAGGGTGGGCAGAGAAGGAGGTGACTTCGATGCACGGTGCTGATGACTTAGGTAAGCATCTCGAAGACAGGAAAATTTTTTACAATATACAGTATTATACAGATGCTGCAGAAACCGTTATACTGCAGTGACATCATAGTTATTACTTTAACACAACTGACGTAAAATCGTATTGTCCAACTGGTCTTGTCTGATTTGGGGGCTGCAGCGATGGACTGCTAAATCAAGATTCTTTTCAAAATAGTCAAGATAGACATAAGTTTTGGGAATGGACTTTTACAATGAATAAGATCATTGAAAACAAAAATACTATATTCATTTCTTCATTAAAAACATCAGGGAAACGTTTCGAAGCCCTGCTAGCCTCGTCTTCAGAGGTAATGATTAACTCATTATCCAAAGTTTGAATAATATAAACATTCAAGTCAGAGAATTTTATTTATGATACTAACATTTGAAATTTAGTATTAATGGAAAAATTTTAATGTCATCGAGGAGCCAGTAGCATTCAGTGTTGGTTTTTCCTCTGTGAGAAGTAGATATCTGCAAATCAAGAGATCACTACGGTCTCTTCGAACCCACCAACACTTTAAAAACATTGTCAAAAGATGGGCAATGTAACACTGAGCTCAATCTATATAATACTTCAGATTTGGAAGTGTTGATGTGTTCGAAGAGCCATAATGACCTCTTGATTTGCGAATCAACGAGGAGAAACCACTGGACACTGTTGGCTCCTCGATCTCATCAATAAGTTTGAATGTTTGTATTCTAAATCCTTGACTTTAGCTAGTCATTGATCAACTGAAGATGAGACTAACATGGCGCTGAAACGTTTTGCTAATGTTTATTTCAACAAAGAAATTAATATAATCTTTTGTTGGTGATCTTATCAATATTCTTGTATGGCTACTCATTGGAAGATACAGTGGTCTCCTATGTGTTCGTCATGCTGCTGCTTTTCATATTTTTACACTGGACATTCCTAATTTCAGCACAACTGTTTATTAGTCCAGTTTTTTCTTTGGGTGTCTTTTTGTGGAAATTTTTATCCGAAATTGTTTCCTTGCTAACTAGAAGAACGTTAAATGTTGTAACCATATTTTGATATTGCTATTTTAGCTCCTTACTGAGTGGGTAGCTGGACTTGTTTGGGGCGATTATAAAAAAAACTGAAGCACGTCTACACATGTACAGTAGCTCTATAAAGAATACCTATTATTTAAGAATATTAATTTTTGAAAATTGTTGCTTGCAGATCTATGTTGTTATAGAGTAGACTGGTATAAAAGTTTATTCAAACTCCGGACATGAACGAATAAGTAAGGTACATATATAATAACAGATACAAAATTGGGCTGCACGACCAGCTAGCAAACATTCTTGTATTTTTTCCAAAAAAACAAACACACTTTCGAATGCAGACAGCAAGTGAAACACAGCACGAACAAGGCACTACATTTAAACACTCTTTTCTATCTCCTTACTCAAGTCAGCAGAAGTTCTAACTAGAACGAACCGCTACTGAATAGTCTGGTCGCCACATGCTCATTAATAGCGCTTAAATAAAAGAATAATCGTCTCTCGCCCTTAATTAGATGCATACAACACGCATTATGAGCGCTCGTTAATTAACGGTGCCTTCCAGGCTCGCCGCTAATTAGATGGGTTTGGGGTGCAGGCTCAGCCAGCCACTTTTCTTGAAAGAAAACTTACGTTTGAAGGCAAATGTGTGACGGGGAAAAAGCGCGCGTCAAGATTCTGAGCGCCGGCAATCTGGCTAATGGACTTTAATTACGTAAAAGGTCGGAATCGCGCAACCCACACCATTACTGTGGAGAGGGGTGCAACGTTTTACAAAATTCTCTTGAAAGCGTTGAAGCACTTATGAACAAAAATTACTAACTTTGTCCTGCCAATTGTTTATTTTAACACAAGATTTTATCACATAGCGATACACATTTTCACAATGGGCTAGCAGTGCCACAAAATTAATCATAATGTCGTCGCCATTATCGCTCCCATTGCTTTGTTATATTCGTAGTCGTCGCTGCTGCCACCGCTATCGTCATCGTCATCGGTTTACTACCTAGTGCAGCTGTTTCTGTTATTTATTATTGCTGGTGAATGTGATGATAGCAATGGCGCTGAGATAAACTTTAAAAAATTAACTCTCGCAACGTGGTACCTCAAAGCATATTCAACAAGAAATTAAAATAATTTTGAACACAGAATAGGTAAAAGGATATACACAGGATATACATCTCATTACCGATTCTGTCGTGTAAGCACAATTTGGCCGTATCTGAATTGGAGAGATAATATAATATTAAAAACTTCCATTTTAGGTCAAAACATAAAAAATATTAATAACAAAAATACAAGAACGTGGCACCTGTATCAGGAGTATGTGGATAAGCTCAGAGATCACAAAATCGCCCAAAATCACCCATATGTGAGGCCGCAAAATGTCAAAAATTATCTGCGAATTCCATAAAAACTCGGGGATATCTGGCTTCTAAACAACTTATTCAGTTTTTTTTACCAAAAAAACCAACAATGAGCCATTCTTAGATTACAAAAAGTGGAAGGTGTGTGTCAATTTTTGTCAATTTTCAACGAATAAAGTCCGCCAACAATCACTCCAAAGGACTTTTGATGTATGTTTGAGCTAAATCTTATGTTAATGTTGCACTTGTTGTTTTACGTTTAAGTTAATCCTGATGAATTCACTTTAAAACGTTAAAGTACTGATTAAATCCTTACTAGCGCTATATAAATAGTGTCGATTATGACAAAATTTCACTCCTGTGTTACTAGGTGGTCAGTTGCTTGTGTAACAGCCAGTATTCTCATCACAATCCCTATCACGCAAACAATGATAATGGAAATTAGAAAATAATAATTACGAGCCTAGCCCATTTATCATTACGAAGTCGAGCAATTAATATTAATTGCATTTACGACAAGGGAAATATACGCAAACATGAATCAACAACACCTGAAGGTTAGACGGAAATGAAGCCAAAAGCAATTATTACAAATTTACAATATTAGATCGCTCTGTCGCATATACAGGGTCTGTGGTAAACAAAAAAAGATGGATCCAGCACATAATGGATGAGTAGAAAAGCAAGAAAAGCAACTTAAGCAAGAACACGTGTAGCCTAAGTGCCGATCAATGTATCACATTTTAGGCCTTTAAGTGATGATAAACGCAATTATCACGCAGTGGCTAATGTACAACTGGGCTTCACTAGCGTGGGCAAATGGCAATCCAGTGTTGGAGAAACAACGCAAAGGTTTTCGAACTCTTTTACACGTTTAGCTAGAATAACACCGAAAATACAGCAATGTTAGAAGGACCAACAAAAGGAGTGCCGGGGAAAAGGATTTTTGACGGCATGTATATGCCCAGTATAGACAGATGATTCTTAAATAAGGTCAAACGTGTACAGTAATTGTTGTTTTGGGCAAAATTCGTCCAGTTTGAGCATTTATTTTTCACATAATGGAATATACTAAGTTTGAAAGAAAAAGAAATCGAGTAGCAAGATAAAGAAACAACGAAGAATGCGGGATAGGATGATAACAGAAACGAGTATACTATGACGGCAGTTACTCAGAGATAGCATCGCCATAGTGACATCATGTGTGACTGCAGCTGTGATAGCCTCACCATAAATAGTAGCAAACAGTAGTAACAGTAATAGCATAGACGTACAAACGCATACTAAAATCTTTCCAACAATTTGACCAAAACTTCCCAAACAAAATGTGACATGAAATTCAGAAACGTGAGAGAAAAGAGAATAACAAGCAAAATTAAAGCTTCCCAAAATCCAAACTTGATGTACTAGCAAAAAATTCCTATAGTATTAATAATTAGTTTCTGTAAAAGTAAAGGGCACTACGAGGTAACGGTGTTGAAATTGTTCTCAGTTACAACAGTAATAAACAAAGGCATTGAATATCTAAAACTTATTACAGTTGACGTATATAATTGCTTAACATAGTTGCAACCGTGAAATGGGATAATGGCAGTTACGTAAAAACATTAAACCTACAATCCTTCCTACAAATTCAACAAAGCCATACTGTAAACATTACATTAAAGTCTTATAAGCGTAAATACGGCTTCTAATACGTTTAACTGTATCAAGTGGCATAGCGCCCGCTATGAAGGTCGAAAACTTCATAGCATTCTCTAACACTGCTTCAGACGCTGAGAGGACTCACGTTGAGATTTCTTTACAGTCAGCAAGGTTCCAACAAAACCTTATGATCATGTCGTTGTTAATATAAGTGTTGTAACTAAACAAGAACAACGTATAAGTTGACCGTATTTATATGACTGAAATACCCTATGAGAAACCTTTGCAAGTAATTATATTTCTAGAGTCAGTGATGTAAAGATTTGCGTACGTATTTACGTGAACCAGCCTGCAGAATACTTTCATAGAGTCAGTGAATTTATGCACACGAATGAATAGCTGAAAGGCCTGGCAGCATCTCTTTCCTGAGCAGCAGAGTTACAAAATAGTTACTGAGGTATCTGAATTTACGTAATTTAAGTACGTTTGTGGTTTTGGAGATTTAATAAACTAAAAAAAAGTCATAACAGACACATTGACATACAACTCTTTGCCAGGAGATACGTGTTTTGGTTTAACTAAACACTTAAAAACGCACTATGAGCATAGATCAAGACGCAAGTCATACATACATGGTTTTTCTGCAAATGCTTGTCATCCTCTGCTTTGATGTAGTTTATAACGCAGGAGATATCAAACTACTCTAAGGCAGCTTGGATGATGTTGATGACTACAATAAGGAAAGCAAGAAGATAAATAGGTTTAATGATGATAATGAGAGTTGTCTACAGAGAATAGCGGTTCCTTTGTACACTCTACAATAATGTCAGTGGCACTATTCAAGGCACGGTTATCCGATCATTGTAATGTGCTGTCTTGGGACTGGACAGAGAGAATGTCGCAACGTTTGAACTACTAGACTAGAGGAAGGCACAGCAGTAAGCTCTGGTATAACATTAATAACCACCAATCTAATCATCATCAGTAAAATTGCTTATGGAGGCACCCACAGAGTCAAATTCAATAAAATTGAGTAGTACTAACAAACAAAAATCTTCGAGTGTTCAAAAAATTTCAAGTTCGAAACTCAAAACATCTCAAGGAACCATAAACTGTAAAAAACTTATTTGGTAATCCAGCTGAGTCAGTGCGTACATCTGAACAGAATAAGAGATATAAATGCACTCTGTATTTTAACCTTTCTAGGTATTCAAGTAGTTTTGATATGCTTTGATCTGTATACAGAATATTATGCACCACTCCGTTTACATAATTATTTTTACTTGGCTTTGCAGGGTAGGATAGCGCTGAAAATGACGTTCGTCATAAAAAACTATTTTGTCATTTTATTTCTGGCACTTGCGCATCAAGGTTACTGGAATAAGTTCATCTTTGAGTAGCGAATTTTTATCGCTTGGTTTTGCGTCTGCGTAAATTAGAAATGTAGCAGATCGACCGATAAGACCGTGGCTATACGTATATGAGTTTAACACATAAAGCCCCTTTTAGAAACATCCTGCATTGCCTTGTCTAACATTATTAAATACGTGTAGTGAGTGTAGTTGATCGATATACTAATAATGTACAAAAATTTGAATTTAAACAGTTGGGGCTAATTAGATGTTTTGTTTTCGCTATTTGTGAACGGAAAATTATTTGAATAATTTGCACGTACGGCAGATAAATCTATGTAGTTAGCACTACCTTCTGAAAAATTTTAAATCTGATACTCTGTTAGGCTCTAGTCCACAAGTGAGTAAAATTGGTCCAAATGAAAAGTGAATTTCCAGTTCCAATTCGACTACATTTATGAGTTTGCATAAACTTACCACGTGTACGGTTGTGGCGCCGAATTAGACCACTACACATGCTTTTATTGATTAACAAATAAATGGACGAAGTCACAAATGAATTGGTCAGGCAGTATTATAATGCTAATTCCTAACAAAACAGCCAAAAGTTTCTTCGTTTTTTGTATAAATAATGAAGTGCATTCATACACAATATACTACATTCAATCAGCTGCGGGATTGCTAACTGTGGATTGCGCCTGTTTGGCAGGAGTCTTTAAAATTGCCTCACTAGGTAACACTATGTGCTTTTTCTTCTTGCAGTTTCTATAATGAACTGCTATAAAATTAAATTATCCCCAAAGGGTCGCTTAGAAGCAATAAACACATGGCTATAAAGTTCGTAAGAGTTAAACATGGAATTAGTAAGAATTGGCATTGTTATAAGTCAGGTTTCAGCCTTCAAGATCCTACTATGCCAAAGGTTTTGCCAGTGCAGACCTTCCACTAGCTGATTATCCCCCGCCAGATGTTGTTACATCGGAAATTAGGCTCTCTTCAATCAACAGTAGTGGTCATTATGATTCGTTAAAGATGGCTAGTTTAATTAACGCCTCCCCTAGGTCACCATACCAGCGAGATCAATTACCCATGGCCAGTAAGCGGCGCTGCTTTGTTGCTATGTTTTTAGGTCTAATTAGCAACAGTAAAACTGCAGCCATGTGCAGACGATGAAAAACATGGAATGGCCAAAAGAGAAATGGAAAGGCAAATAACAACTGTTGTGAGCACCTTGCTTATTCTGTTACGTCCTCAGGGAAAGCAGTCACTAATTCATCATGGTATTCAAAAAGAATGGTTGCATCTTACGTTTACAATCAAGCCGCCTGATTTACCAGTACCGGGATTCACGGTGAAAAAAGACCTAGGCCAGGCCGACAGCAAGTAAAAATATTTTTTGCGCTGAGATTGCAAAAACAAGAATACGTATATGGCGCGTACACATTAACAAAGACCGAATCTAGAAAAGGCCTTTTGCATTAAGCAAATGTTACTTCCTCACTCCACCATTTATTTCATTTTTGCATCAGACCATGTCTAGAAAACGAAGAAATTACGCTGTTTACACGTGTTAGATTGGACAAGTCCGGACCAAGATAATTATTATCCTAACGACAAAAACTTGTGTGCGTCATCTGCAGAATAGCTTTGCCAGTGTGAAACAAATCTAGAACACAATTATTATGTGTAATGGATCTACTAAGTTATTTATAAAATACTTTCAATAGAAAATTGTTGTCTAAAAATCGTCTGAAATCTTTAGCAGAATACGCTGGCAAAGTATATGCAATGCAGCCTTTGAAAATCAGGCACAATCGTGACATTACACGTGCAATTATGCACAGACCCTAATCAGAGATACAGCACATACTATTTGTATCTATATGGTGGGAAACATCATAACAGGACTTGACCGCCCCGAGCCACCATCAGAGTAACTAACAGAATGCTAAATGTGAGGTCAGAAAAAAAGAGCGAAATAAAACCTAAAGTCACCGACCATTTGATTTTACACAACAGGAAAGATTGAATCCAAAGTGGACTTTTACTGGAAACTCGGCGGAAATTGCCAGCAGAAGGGAGGCAAACACAATTAAGTTCAGCTGTTCCAGGCTCCCCGCTGATTGCCCGCATTAATAAGCCACAATTTGCTGAGTTATGGCGCAACCATTTCCAATTAAAGTTTAAATTTAGTTTCTGTAATGATACGCTAGTAAGGGCGTACCCTAGCGGGGACTTGCGACACACCAACACACTCAGTTTTCGCATCTAAACGAATGTCGTCACACCTCATATAGCCTGAGTGTTTACCAGCTTTCTTGAAGTTCGTCGCAAATTTTGGTAGAAGCACTGAAAACACACTTTGAGCACGTGACTGCACAGGCAGTCAGGCCACACCTACAGAGAGCTCCCGGGAATGGCAACTGTCGTTAAAACCATTAAGACCATTAGGCAGAGTAAGTCGTCTTTTCATCAAATTTCAATAGTGTTGTCTGGAAAGACGATCTTTTAGCGCTCTATTCTATTAGCTTCTTTCAGAGTCTCACGACACAGCATTTTGCTAAGGTGTCTAGGACACAATCAGACACGTTGATGCGGCCCCCCAAACCCCCAGAGAACCGCACAAAGTGAATGTTTGGTTTCATTAGGACAAAAATTGTACTAGATGGAGGCTGGATAGTCATTAAAGTGCGTTAAGTAATGAAGAACAGTTGATGTAGGAAGAGGCTGTCAAAGCGCTAAGTGTGTAACAAATAAGTGCATCCGCGCCATCCAGAGCTTTTTAGCCATGTGCTAAAAGTTTTATCAGAGAAAGATGGCTTTCGAAGTAACGACGGAAAAGAAATCTCACTTCAAACAAACTACCTAACTACGTGCGTCGTGCAGTGATGTTATGACAGATTAGTTGATGAAAATTGAGCGGCGTTGAAGTGAAATACTGGTGTATCGCGCGTTTTTTAAATTGCAAAACGCACATTCTTCCGGCAATACAGTCTATAAAGCAGGATATAAAACATCAAACTATCAGCGAGTAAACTTTTGCACCTGAAAAGTTGTTGCTTTATTATGATAAACAGAAACAGTAGGTTGCAGACGACATTATAACAGGCATTAAGCAGACAATAAGCGAAAAATGTCAATGACAAAATCAGCATTGGATATAATAACTCCTGCGCTAACTACGCAGGAGTTAATGTTCTTGCAGCATTGACAACAGATGAAATTCAATCAAGTAAGTCTCTACTGAGCAATTACACCATGGGATGGGGGGGAGGGTGGTTAGTAAAGCCATTGAACGTATTGGTCGAAGAAACCTTGGTTGGCCATAATAACCAAATTACATTACAAGATAGTGTCAAATTTCGTTATACGATACAGTGTATCTCATAACTGGTATGTAACAAAACTGCTTGACGGATTATGTAAACGCCCATTTTTACAACCGCCCTATCATAGGAAATTAATGCAAGCCCCAATGTTGCGATTACAGCAAGTAGACAGATATAATGCATCAATTACCAGCAATATACGTATGTCTTGTGGACTGGACTCCACAATTTAGTACACTAATGAATTACATGGCTATTCAGGAAAATTAATGCAAGTCAAGCTACGTTCAGAAGCTAAAAATTAGGACTCAAACTCGACAATACTTGTTGCTACGGGATGGAATTACAAGCGACTCAATAGTACGGTTATCACATGCTTTAGAACAGGCACCTTACTTACAGCGTTAAGTTTGGTTGAAATGCTCTGACGAACCACAATGTATTACATGCAATAGTAGCGCACCTAAGAGTACATGAATATGTTGTTTTAATATATCTAAGAATGGACTTTAAATCACCTTTAACACGTTGTGGGTTTTTAGAGTCCCTTAACCTTGTCAGCAAATTTCTTTTGACGATAATATTTGTGATTCAAGCATACTCCAATCTTACCAGCTACTAAGCGCTAACAACTGAACATTAAATGTTGCATTACAAGCAAAAAGCAAGGCTAGTTCACCAACAAAAACCGTTCTGTAATTCAGTTACTTAACGTTGTATAAAATGGTGTGCCTAGAGGCATAGTTCTGGGTCCATTAAGTTATTTTCAATAGAAATAAATGCGTTTAACATGAATTTAGAGTTCAAAATACAGAAGGTTTACTTCATGAGTTCGTGCATGCTAATGATACATTGTAGAATTTTTGACGGTGAATCTGAAAGCAGCATTACGACGTCATACAATATATAAAAATCACTGTCAGTATTGCTAATGTGAATGCAGTTACTCACCGCACATAATCATTTTTACAGAGTATCATCCCGGCCTTAGCGAAACATGACCGTCCGATGTCTGCCAGGTTTGCTTGACAGCAGGAACACTTGAGACAGCCCGTGTGCCAATATCGGTCTAGCGAATGAAGAAGAAACCTGCAAATGGTACGACTGATGAAACGTTTCGTAACAGAATGCAAAACTTAATCACTGAAATTTTTTTCTCTTACCCGTTAGAGTGCTAAACTTAATAACAGATAATATCAATTATCAGATCGAATAACGCAATCATCGATATTTTAAAATATGTACAAAATAAAAAGTACCAACTCGTCCAACAGTCTGACAAAAATAAATAGCATTAAATAATAATTCTTGTTTAATAAAAATACTTGCCTGTCACATATTTTGCCACCACAGCCCGCACATGACTTGACGCTGTTGTTATTATTATTGTTGCTGTTTTGCTTTTGTTGCTGAGTACTCTGCTGTATGTTTGACACTGCTATGCTTTCTGTAAAATGGCAAAAAAAATTATCAATTTTGTATGTATTTTGAATAACAAAATTTGTTTACAAATTAGCCAAGATGGGTAGTGTTCACGTCTTTTTACACATACAACTCAAGTGGCATCTTTTGATAGAACATTCACTAATGTACTGGTTTTATTTTGAATGTGAAAGGACTTATAATAATCAAGAGCTTTATCTTTTAGGTAATTTGTTTAATATACCGTGCTCTACAACTGAAATGACCACATGGATTTAGAGTAGCCATTACAGGTGTCACTAATGACACCCTTGCTGACATATTAAAGACAACTATGGCTCTGATGATTATAAATGAAGCCAGAAAACCGTCATTTTGAACATTAGTCATCTGATCCTCTGTTTCCGGAGTGCGCATCTTAGGAAAGAAGAGAAAGTTAGAAGGAACGCAGTGAAGCCAAATTTTGCAAATTGAAACTACAACAACCTAAACATCTACGGGGAAATTACTGATAAAGCTCGCTGACGGCAAATGTCATCAAAATCTAATAATTCATCGCCGGTTGAAATATCGCCCAAATCATGAACGACCTGCGGCGAAGAGTGTGGTAGTCAAATTTCGATGTAGATATACATCTGGTGTTTGTCGATGCGATAAAGTGATCAGCTATGCCTTGGCTTGTGATAATCAGAAATTGGATAAGAAACTTGTTGCATAGGTAAAAGGGCAAAGCTGTTTTATTCTTAATATCCTTCTTATTCATTTTGCCTGTTCGTTTTGTAATTTCAGCTTGCCGCGTACATTAACCAGTGTTTGACGACTGAGCTAAAGAAAATTACAGAAACAGTTGCTTGGTCACGTGGCGTTCTGTTTTTTCTTCTTCATTTCTATCTTCCAATGATTAACTTTACCTTTATTCGCAAAAAATATTGGTCTGGATCATCAAGTCCAGAAGGTTCCGTAGAGGTGTGAGTTTTTTGTCAGAGCTTGAAAGCTTATGTAAACTGGCTTGCGGTTAAATAAACGAAAATGCCCTGCCAGATATTCTACGTCACCTCGCTTAAACAAAAGTACGTATAAAATAAGAAATATCAGCCATACAGTTGGAAGCAAGAACCTTTTTGGTGAATAAAACTGCGCTAATTAGGTAAGGTCTTATAACTGCGGAACAGAGACAGGTAGAGAATTGCAGTAAAACATTTCTAGCCTTACGAAATAAGCCCCATTAGGACATAACTTTTCTATAACATCTGCATCATAACGGGGCCTATTTTGAAAGGCAGGGTAGGCATTAGAATGCATCAGCGATATCATTTTCGTTTCTGTGGTAATCCTCCCGAAAAAGCAAGCCGATGGCCGAGTGTGCATTACAGCGTCCATTTTCATAATTAGAAAATGTGTCAGCAACTCAAAACTGGTTTGCTTGTTGCCTCCGGAGAAGGGGAGGAGGATAAATGACACAGGTGCACAGCCTAAGACTGGCGGCTCCAAGCACTATTAATCGTAAGAATATAGATGGGAACGACAAACATTAAGACATAACTTTGCGGTTTCATTAATTTAAATTACCAAATGTAATGTTAATTAGTAAAACTGACGATTTAGTAATTAATGTATCATCTTTATTGTGAGCACTGCTTGTCACCAAAACTGTAAGTTGCGGCACAGAGGCGTCGAAGAAACTCCCTCAATTATACATTGAATGGCAGTGAAAAGTCATTTATCTCGGAATCGCTTTGTATTCCAAATACTGGAGGGGAAGCACTGAGCGTTGTCGGCAACCTAGGTATAGGATTAGCGTGCAAGCAATTTAGCTTCAATATACATGTATTTTTAATGAGTACTACCAGTAAGTCGTACCGGCAATAAATATGGTTTTCTTTGTGCAGAAATGGGAAGGTGAGTCACAGAGTACAGTTGGCGCTGACAACTTGCTGACAAACTTTTGCTCGAAGTCAGAGCTTCCTCAGAAAACTTTGTCATAGTCCTACTGGCATGTACTACAATTAGGAACAGTCGTTACAAAATGTGACGCAGTAGGTCTCAATCTAATCTTCGATGCAGAGCGCAAAAAATCCAAAGATTAATCCAACATTAATTCACATCAGCAAATGCCACAGGTTAGTTTGCAGTTCTTTGATTTTTTTAAACTGTACTAGAACAAGTTTTGTTTTCAGTCTGATTTAAAATTAATACTATAAATAACCAAAACAAAATAGCAATACATTTCATGATAACATATCATGGTAATTTCCGAAACGCTTCCTTATTTTTGTCTCATTTTCACCTTATGATAGCCAAAACATCATTCATAACACTCGCAGCACTTCAGCACAATGACCATTGCGGGAGTTGAAGTTTCTGGATGTTGGCTAAATGTATACATCCTCGGCTGACAATAATCATGTTGATATTTTGTCACGTTTTCTCACGCTGTGGGATAAAGAGGCCTTGCTGTTACCCTTCTCATTATACCCTGTTTGTTTTTCTCTTATTCCCTGTGTCAACATGGCGCAAATAATTGGATGGTATGCAGGGATAATGCGATGCTTTTCAAGTTCAGCTACATTTTCAAGAGCTGATTCGACTAAAGAGAAGAACAATGGAGTGACAGAAGAATGACAAAAAGACATTCAATGGGAACAAAAAAAAACTAAAACAAGAAGTAAATACAATAAACAGGAGAGCAGAGAAGCGAGAAAAACAAGCGTGAAGCAAGAGCGAAAGGAAAATGATCAGAACGAGGGTTTTGGGGAGAATAAGAGGACATAAGAGAATAAGGCAACAGTAAAATGCAAAAAGAAGAAAACAATACGGAGTGGGCACGTAACAAATAGTAAAGGGGATATAAGAAACAATCAATCATTCTAAAGTACATTATTCGTCTTCTAGCGATATTGTCTGGAAACAACCATAAATGCAAACAAAAGATGCCCACAAGTTAACGCAGATGCCTACAAGTCAACGCAATAACGAGACTCGTAGGCAGCTGGGTATTGGATTCTAGACTAGAGACTAAAACACATGAATACGCCCATTTGATAGACAAGAAGTAGGCAAACGGAAAAAAAGAAGATATGGGAAAGTACAGAAAGACTGCTAGATAGAACTTTAGTCTCGATCCTAAAACAACAAATTGGGAAAACCTAACACATCAACCAAGTTCTTATTTCAGGGTTCAAAAATTATAGAAGTTTACAAAATCTGTAACATCTAGATAAGTTTTCTGTGATACAAGTGAACTGTGCAAGTTTGTAAACAGTTGCCTTCAAAAATTCAATTACAGGAAGAGGGTTGAAAATATTTACAACTATTCTATTAGTTTTTATTTATTAATATAACCTAAGTTTCCCTTAGAAATTCTATAAGTGGTATAAGCTTGAAAATATTTACAAGCGACTCCAGCGATTTACATATTCTGTACAAGTATACAAATGGTTGCCGCCTTCGGATGCGAGATTTTGTTGACGTGATAGTTCAAAATATTGTGCAAGTTTGCAAACAGTTAAAGATATTTACAGAACTCCCTCCAGTAGGTTACTTTTTAATACCTTATCAAATGACAAGCTCTAAAATTTAACCAGATGAGCTGAGTCAACAATTACTTTGCATTGAGGGAGGCGCCTGCGGAGGTAATCAGTAAAACAGAAAGATGACGATACATATTAATTTTTTATCATATTAATACTAGCAGTGGTTGATTTCATTAGTTTTAATTAGTATTGAAGTTACTGAATACAGGCATCACTAAAAACGTCTCTGTACATAAATGCTGAAGTAAACTGGCACTGAGGCAGCTGACTAATTTCAGTTGAAAGTTAAACTCCTAGTTAATCAATTTGATAAAAGTAGTTACATCATTGCACTCGGGATAATGGCCTCTCCCTCAGGACTTAATTAAGATAATTAGCCGATTAATTTAACGCGGAGTATGAACAAATACCACGTGGTTCTATAATTACGTGTTTCATTAGCCGCGCACTACGTATCCTCCCTGTTTAATTAAGTATATATACATTTATATACAAACTAAGGCATGTCTATCGGAGTGGAGAGCAAATGCTTTTTAGCTACATTGACAACTGATTTCAGCCTACCCATTATAACACTTTGCTCCGATATACTTTTTACAGGATTCAAAAAACTGAGCTTAGTGAGCAAATATACATGTGCAGGGGCACAACAATCTCATTAATAAAAATTTCCCATTTACGAACAACTAAATCTTTTGAATGCGCTGCAGGCGTAGTGACTTAGAAAAAACGGGTGCTACAGGTGAATAATATTGCAACTCAGTTGCTAATGGAACGGATCCACATCAAGGGGCCTGAAAGCGACATCGGCAAAATAGCTTTTAATACAAAACACAAATGTAGTGGGTTCTTACAAAGGTTTTCCTAGGCATAATCACATGATGGCGCACCAGTTAAGATGGGATCAGTCATGACGCTCTAAGTGGTATATGTTAATCCATGGCATGCCGCACCGTATTTGCCCGGCCCAAAGCCCCGGCTCTCCCCGGCCCAGAGTGGCTGCAACACGGTTCATTATGGAGAAAGGCCCTGGAGCGCCACGACAGCAGTCGACACTGTGTACACAAACTTCGAATGTGCATTAGTAGTTCAATAAAAGCGCATTGCTCAAGATTTTCTCCCGATGAAAGAGTCGCGCGTATTGTACAGTTGCGCGTCCGGAAAGGGTGCGGGATGGCTTGCTAGGCTAACAGTCATAAAGCCTGCATTAGTCTAATAACTCGCAATAACGTAATTGGGTTTTGCCTTTGGGGGCCGCTCAAACCATCGTGCTAATAACATAGATGGCGTTCAGGCTCCACAGAGAGAGAGATACAGTATAATATTAGATTCGTGGTGGTACTATATCTATCTATGGGGCAAACACCTGCTAGTATTAAATTCTCACCAGGGCGTTACTATTGCTAATAACAAGTTGATTGATCTTTGATCATACAGTACAGTTAGCAAGCCTAGATAGAAGACACCTGCATCCGGTAAGTATAAGGCCGGATTTTTTCTTCCGAATTATAATCGGTGACAAAATGACAGTAAACACACGCGTCCATAGCAGCTGAAATAGCAACCAACCTTCCAAGAAGCACCAGTCTCCCGAAACCAGATTCAGATAGTTATAACAGCTGTGTGACTTTTATTCACAAGGTATTTGTCATCGTATTCAGTTATTCACATATTTGCTCATATGTCATTCACGGTCACTAATGCACTAGTACTTTTACTGAGACAGAGGGGAAAAGTTGGAGGGAGGAAGAGAGAGAGAGACAGACAGACAGAAAGATTCGTTATAGTTCTCTTATTTATAAAATAAAATATTAATTATATATTAATATATATATATATATATATATATATATACAAAAGACCCCTCTACTTGCAGGGGAAGATGCGTTGCTAAAATAACTAGGTAAGCACCAGTACATTATGCACCATATATACATAAAGCTCAAGAATAAAAGGGCACATTAAAACATTTGCACGGAACAGATTTGCGCATACATACATACTAAACGTTGAGCACGAGCTAAAAATCACAATTTCATATAAAATATTATCATAAACGTGAAAAGGCCAAGTTGTGGGAAGTGGGAAAATCAAAACTGAAACAAAATTTAATGACTGCTGTGTTTGTTACAATATATAATCTACTTTTTTATGTGATGTAAGACTAAACTTACACAATGGAAATGTAAGCACAGTCAACTACGAAGTTAAGCATATTGTTATGACGTTGCCAAAAATGTATTACAGTCATTTAATTGTCGGTGTCTTTTATAGGTATGAATAACTGCTACAATTAAGTGTAAGTAATGCAATTTGAATAGCTAGGCTTACCTGCACCGGGTCCAACGTCCATATCGTAAAATTTCTCTCGCCAAGTATCAAACTTCGATGGTAATCTGCTTCCCACGCTACTACAAGTCAAGAGTTTACTCAAAATGAGTCACAAGCGCACTTCAAATTCGGATGTTTATGAAATTACACTCTAATACAGGAGATGTATAAATGTATTCATTATCGAGCTGCAGTCGTTAACAGTGCTCGGCTAGTCTTTGTACGTAACGTAACTTTCAGTTTCATTGTCATTGTACTCGTTGATAATACTTACATTAATACGGTGTATATAATCAATCAATATATCTATTCAGAGAGGCACTTTACCTTCTGTACAATCACACGTGATTCCCTTTATAGAGTACGCATCTGTTCTATTGCTGGTAACTTTGCTGCTGCTGCTAGCTGGTTTGTAGAATGTAACCAATCCGACGCGTAGCAATGAATGAGCAGTGATGTCACTTCGCGCTGCGCCATCATTGGTTGGAACGTACCATTCTTATTTAGGGGTGTATGAGTTATTTTCACCGGCAATTAAGGCTTGGAACATTTGGAAAATGTAAACCTAACTATTATGTTAAACTCTAAAGTGTTTTGCATGAAACATAACTAGGTATACTACAGAACCGTGAACAGCTATACTATGAAAAGCAGTTTTATGTAACCTTAACAACAAAAAAATTTCATGCAATTTCTGGTATCGTGCGGGGGTTGAAGAAATTTACTTTGATTTTCGGAAAAATACTATATATTTGCTATAAGTACAAAGTTAACACAAACGACTTGAAAATAAAAATATTGAGATAATCACGCTTTCTAATTTGCAAATAAAAGCGTAGATTTCTATTTTGTATTACGTCGATAATTTAGGTAGATAGACAAGCAGGTATATAGCTACGGGCAGGTCTATCAGTATATCTGCCTACTTACCTCGCTACCTTACCCATCTACCCACTACTTATGTAGCTGCTTATCTACCAGCCTCCTGGTGTAGATTTTTCTTAACTTACCTAACTGCTTATTTACTCATTCATTAACACACTCAGCACTTGCTGTCTTACACACTTTTGCACTGAATAATACAATAATTCTTGTTGTATATAGTACGCCACTGAACACTGCTCACAGTACTAGTGTCGCCACTGCAAAGATGGTTAGTGAACTAATAGAACCAAAAAAGATGGGTCAACTTCTCGACATGTCAGCTGTAGGTCTACATTGCGCATAAATTATATCTTATGGTAAAATTTCGTGCTGCATTAATCACATGGGATGCCTAATTTAACTTTATGCTAAGTTAAAAGTTTCTTTGACTATCGTAATTATTGTGCGGAGGAAATTCCATTTGCGTCCAATTTGCATAATGGTCGGAAGCTGCGCACTCTTCATCGACTGATGATGCTCTGAGAGAAAAACACACAGCTAAAATCATAATTCATAAATTGTCCCTTTACTTCCGGCTGGGTTTTCTTAAGTGCCTTAACTTCCGTTGATTTATAATATGCTGATTTATTTGAGCTTTCTGTGCATGCATTGGTAGATCGGTAATTTTCTTAGGGTGCATTCAACGTACAATTATAACTAAACGAACAAACGAACGAAAACTTTAAACGAATGAACGAACAAACGAATGAATGAATGAACGAATAGTATCTGTCCTCCCACTGGCACACCGAGCTTCTCACTGATAAATTGACAGTTTGAACTATACTTTTATGAGCTATGCCCCATACTTAACAGCATTTGCATTGCTGCCTGTCCTTCAATTTTAACGTGCTCCGGGGAAACGAAAAATGCTTATGGAGTTAAGAACAAACCTGCCACTAATAGCTAGTGCCATGCATCTTAAACTTAAATTAAGTTAATAATGATGTTTTACTAAGAAACATTTTTGTAAAATCCCTGAGTGAGTGTGGCACTTTGGCACTTTTGATTCCAACAGCATGGTCGCAGCTTGGCACTTTTGGCAGGGCCAGCTTGTTATAAAGTTCGTTAGTTTGTAAAGGGCAGTTTGGCAGCTTGGGGGTTTGACACGATGGTAATGTGGCAGCTTGGCATGTGCTGTGTAGAAATCAGAGAGAGAGAAAGAAAGAGAGAAAGAGAGAGAGAGAGAGAGAGAGAGAGAGAGAGAGAGAGAGAGAGAGAGAGAGAGAGAGAGAGAGAGAGAGAGAGAGAGAGAGAGAGAGAGAGAGAGAGAGAGAGAGAGAGAGAGACGATCGAGACATTGGTAGCCACTGAATGAGTTGGGTAAAGCGGGAATTACATTATAGACAACAATTTCATACATAAAATATTAATGCATTTTTCGCATTTGCGGACTAGTGATCTTTTACGTTTCTCAATTGTTAACATTATTAATTACAAAAATATTTAAAAAAATCGTGCACATTCGCACATTGTAAACTTAATCACAAACTCTAGTGGCTCAAACATAAATTTAATGCAACAAATGTTGCAAAAAAATCTCATCATAATAAAAACCATTGTATATATAATACAGTTGCTAAATTGCGAGCAGATTTAAAGGTGCGTTAGAAAATTGACCAATAACAAAAAAGAAAAGATACACATTTAGTAAGTTTACTATCAATGATTTCTTTATTACAAATTGGAAAACGCCGAAAAATTACTTTGGAAATCAGCATGCGCGTTGGAAATTTCGAAAGATTCCCAACAAAAAGTTTAAAGAGGACGCTAAGTAGATGTTATAAACCGGTTCAATTATTCATGATACGTAATGGAGACATTAAACTATTAGTATAAATTATTCTCTTTCTCTAGTCGATCGTCTTTCTTCCTCTTCTTTTGTTGTCCGTGTACCAGAGAGAAGCAGAGTAAAGAATTCTTACATAATTGATGAGGTTAATTAGATTCATTTTGGAATCCTTTGATGGAAATAGTAGTAGGAGGCAACATGATTCTGTCTGGGTAATTACATAGAGGAGACTCCATCAACGTTGTGCAAATATTGAGCCCTTTACTTATTGTTGAACTCAAATAAAGCATGCTATGCTGCAGAGTAAAAGTTTTACTTAGAGGTTTTCGTTGATAGTTTCATTTGACTGGGCGCAGTGCACACAGTGATTACGGGTCTATACTATAATATTACGTGAAATAAATTTTCAATAGGTTTACCACGTAGAACTAATATTAACATAATAGGAATTATAAGATTTAAAATAAGACTAACGATATCAGGAGACTTATAGGTAGTTTCTTTTCTATAAGCCATTCGTATCATTTTGCGCTTTGTCAACGTCACTCAAAGGGGTGTAAAGGGTCTAATTATAACGTAAAAATATAAACACATTTTAAGAGAAAGAGATTTCTTGCAACTAATTTGTTAATGGTACTAGGTATCTTTGAATTTTTTTTGAGTTAAAGGTATGGGGAAATTTTTTGGGCAAGGAAGCCCAGATTTATGTACTGCACTTACGACAGATTTCTTGTCTTAACTGGGCTTTAGGCGTGCGGAAATATTTTTTCTAATTCATCATATTCATCGTCTTATCTCCATAGTGGCACCCTGCTTTAGTTTCGTTGAACAAAGTAAGGATAGCAGTTTTTCTGCGATCGAGAAGGACTCTGTGAGATACATGTATAAACCACAAATCTCTCGAGCCTGAAAACTGGCTGGAAATTGAATTGCAGATCGATTTTCTACGTTTCAGAATTGCATTCTCCGTAGTCTTTTTTGTTACTTATATCAGGTGTTGCAAAATGTGCGGAAGTTTTGATCACGATATTATAAGAAAACAATGGAATTATTCAAAAATTGCCACACTGATGTTAAAAACGCCTATGAGTAAATACCAAAATTCTTATGTCATTCCTTTAGATGTTGCAAAAGATACCGAAGTTTTAAACCAATAAAGAGAAAAATAATAAAATACATAAATGCCAGAAAAAATTGTGTGTACCACTGGCTCACTATTGCTAAAATTTACGGCAAGTCGTCGATGTGTCTACCACTCTTACTGCAAATTAGACGAAGGCGTTTCTTTCAACAGATACCGTTTTTATTTGGTCTCAGTGCTTAACAATTTTTGCCTTTAATTCCTCTAAATTAAACTGCTCTGTGCGACCGTCCAACACTTTCTCTTTAGGGGAATTCCAGATATCCTAGCTCATAGAATTAAGCTCCATTTTTTTCTTGACAACAAACCATTATCAGATTTGCGGTGAAGACAATGACTTAAAAAAGCTGATTTTTTATTGTTTTGCTGCGCGTATCGAGTGCTTTGAATACGCCGACATGGCTATTTACAATTGAAAATTAGCTGACATTACTGCTAAAAGTATAAAGTCGTAACTTTCACAACCAAACGCTAATGAATTTTAGTATCATATTGTGGCATTTCAACTTTACAGAGCACCTGCTTCTAGTGCTATTTAGACTTTACCACATTTTTCGCGCCACCTGATTTATATTGTATATATATATATATATACATAGAAAAGTAATTTGAGTGCAAAAATTCATGCACATTTGTGCGGGAACCACATGCATTTAAAGAAGAATTCAATGTCATCTGAAGTACATTGTTCAATGTAGAAGTCAATAAGTGCTTTAGGTGAATGTGGTGGAATTTTTGTAATTCTATCTCACTTTATGCAATGATATGCAACATTCACATAATTACATCGCCAGCGCATTCATACTTTTGATATTTTTTGCAATTTAATGACGTCAAAAAAGCTAAAGATTAAAAATAATTACACAGGCCTACTAGAATTGTAGCACAGACGGTAATTGAATTTTGATTGAGCAAATTTTCCATCAATTTATATATAATCCTGATAATCAGACGCAACTGTTTGCGAACTTTCTTTTGTTAACACTTTTGACGAAGCCATTTGTGCAAGTTTGTTAATGCTGATGAAGCCAATTTTGCTTTCTTTGAATGTGTGTGCTTGTTTTGCAATTCAGTCGGTGTGTCATAGCAAAACACTTTCTTATGGCTTTATTTATACATTAAAATAGGCTTTCAAGTTCATTGTTTTCTTGTTTATTGCATGCATACTGAAACTTTTTGCCCTTTGAATCTGAACCTCTCACCCCTTTTCGAAGTAGAACCAGCCAACGCGAAACTAATTACATTGCTTGAATTCAATTATCTGCTGTTTATATAAGCTAGACGATCTATGCAATATCGAGCAAACTGCAACTTGTCATAACCAGACTCAAATTGCCACTGATTAAAAACCGTTTTATAAATTAGATTTTGGCTGAGATAAGTCTGGCTGTGGGTAATTGTATTGCTGTATGAAGAGATGTTATCATGCACTTTTATATTGCTTGAAGAAAGCCGCACTTGACATTGTTCACCGGCAATCAGTTTGCCGAATAAACTGACATTTAAAGGCCATTAACAAATAAAAAATATAATAATTTAACTTTCAGCTACTTGCTTATATAACATGAATGCGTTGTATTTATTCCGAGAAAAGAATGGAATATCCCGATTTACATTTTATGACAAATTAACAATTTTGTACTAAAGTAACAAAGTGTATAACGAGACAAATGCTTAAAACGTTATTGCAAGCGTTATCTTTGTTTTGCACAGTAATTTTTTATTTACTTTAACTTATTTTTATTTGTCGACATTTATACATGAATAAAATCACTATAAAAGAAGGCAGCAGGCGCAAGCACACTTAGGCTTGATAAATGGCGCTCAAAGTAACACAAGCAATAAGTTAAAATAGGACTTAGCAACTTTAATATATTTAGTTAAATGTATTCTACGTAAAACATTATGCACCGAGTAAACCAATTAGCCCAATTACTTCCTCGGAGCAAGAAGTAGTTTCCACTCGAGTACTAGAAATCACAATGTTATTTCTTTTTTGTTATTTTTACTTTTATTGTAGTTACTGTATAACTTGTAGATGCACCAATTTGGATGGAGACTTTAGGAATCTAAGGAATGTTACCAAGAATTCAAACTCTGATTCAAGTAGTAATATTAAAAATACTATTGTAAGTTTTGTAAGTGTTTTGCTTTAAAATAAATGCATGCATACATTATGTACAACAGTAAAAAATAAAAATATGAAAAGCCATTAAAAATACAAAAACGTGTGTTATATTTTGATCGAGAAACTATTTGTCGAGAAACTAAAATCCCTGTTTTATGTGCTGTTTTAATACAGTTCAAGTTTAGACCTATCGAGTAAGTATCACGATAAATGATAGTTTTTCACGCAGTAAGGAGCCAGTTTAGTAAATTAGCTGATACGTCTGCAGCTTTCTTTACGAATCAAAATATACAACACTATCATCATCACCATTATCATCATTATCATGATCATCACGAATGATTCTTTATAATTGTCAATCCCTATCAGTGTCTTGAGTGTCCTCATCTTCATCCCTGCACCGTCCTCATCATCATCACTGCAACTACCAATGCCACCTCCATTCCCACATCTTGATCACCGGTACGTACCTGCCGTTATCATTACGCAGTGACACATTGCAAGGAGTGCAAAAGTTTTCCTTGAACTCAGACAAGCTGCTAATAGCTGATCATTAATAACAAATACCGAAGCGTGCCACTATGCATAATGTAAACGTTCAAATGGCTTTTAGTGCACGTGACTATTGGATAGCTACTGGACATCACTTATGCATGCATTAGAACTGATGCGGATATATCATTATTGTCCATTGTCCAAGTGAACTTGGTCCATTAGAAGAAATTAAGAGCTTTTGTGATTTAGCAGTTAAGAAATCGTAGCAAGATAGATGCTGGAGGTGGGGTGACAGACGAGTATTTAATGTAATGGGAGTAATCGCCAATGGCTCAGTAGATTCTTGATGTACAATACACGATGGTGAAGTTTGACTTTCTATCACAGATTGCGTGTATACCTGAAAATAGTTTAGTTTTATCAGTTATGCATTTCAACAGTCAGAAAATCTTTGGCGTCTGAGGGAACTCTGCGGAGCAGAATAACTATAAGTTTTGTCTTTTCCTCGAAAAATTTTGACTTGACTTAATTTTTTGTAGTCTTTATTTTAAGAATTACTGATTAATTATGATATAAACCCACAAGTTCGAAAGCAAACTTTGTGGCGATTACTCTAGCTTGAAAAAGTTAACATTTGGAAATGTTGGTATTTGTTGGAGAGGCTAGTGCGCTAGTAGTCATTGTGTTTGACTTGTAATCCAAAGGTTCCTAGTTCAAATGCAGGCTCAGTCACTCTCATTCTACATGTTTTTCCGTTCAGTCACTGATGATCAGGTTTAGTTTAAAAAAATTAATTCTATCACTCTAGAGTTATGTCCTTAAGAGGTGATTATATACATAACATTTGTTTATGCCTAATCGTTGTTCCAAATGATGTTCTATAATTTTCTCAAAAAACAACTCGTCCTGTCGTTTACTTATAGCTAAATATTTATTTTTAAAATCCACGTACATATAACCATACTGGTATCTGGTAATGTTATTCGAAGAGATATTACTTTGTAAATAGTAAACTGACCTCCTTTTCATTTTAGTGGCATTAGACTCATGTTGCGGTAAGAAGGTAATACTGTCATTGCATGAAGCAATGTTAAAATGGGCGTGCCTTGAACGATATGCTAAACGATACATGTCAGTCGTGCACCGTCCGGGAAGCCAAGTAAGGCAAAAAACATAAGGACCATACTAGGTCATAATAGACTCGTAGCGTAATACAGTAAACTTGAAAATCATGAATACACTTTTCTGACAATATTGAAGAACGAGTATTTCGCGTTCTTGGATAACTCTAGGAATTCACATTAAACACGGACTTTGTACGTTCCATAGATACGCCTTGAAAGTCGTGCCAAACAGTCAAACGTAAGCGAAAGAAGCCATATGTTACACTGTGGACGATGCATTAGCTGATTTGGCAACACAAAGCTGTGCCGAGCTCAGGATGACAGATAAATTGCAGGATTTATTACATATCGTTAGCATTCTAATGCAGAATGAGTTCAGTAAATGTTTTACCTTGCTAAAGGTAAGACCTTTTAAACGGTTCCCGATAAGAATGAAAACTGTTGACCTAGATTATATTGTAGACCTAATACAGGTAACATGTACTACGTAATAGATAAAAATTTCGCTTCTTTGAGTCTTTATTCTTGTTTTCTTCCAAAATAGTCTTCCCCTGAATCTCTAATGCTCGACAAAACCCGTATACATTGTAGCCTATGTAGCTTTTACCGTCATCCATTCAGAAGCATTTTTGTTTACATTTTTAAAAATCTTTTTTACGATTTCTTAACGCCTTACTGCAAGTCATTTATTGCCTTCTTTATTTACATACGGTAGAAAGGATAATTGTTTTAGTTTCAAACGATAACTTTCATAATGCAGACCATTTAAATCCAACATTTAATGAACAGTAATTTTAACAGTTTTTGCTAATAGTAGCGCAGTAAATCACAGTAATTACTGAGTTACATGCTCTGTAGTTTTATCACTTTTGTTAATGACACCGTAATTAGCAAAACTAATTGCCTTTGTGTACATTTAACTCTATATTGTTACAGTTAGGGTATGTTTAAAGTCTCACGGTATAAAATATTTAAATTGAACTATATTTAACCTTTTTAATCGCCAAAGTTTATTAGCTTTTAATGACAGCATAGAAGTTAGCGGCTGACGAATATGAATTGGTGAGAATTGAAAATTACGTGGAGTAATACTTCTGACGCTCCATTTGTCAAGGTTGCAGGCACTCAAGAATGTGAGCACCGAGATTTCAGGTAAGCTAATGAGTTTAGAGGAGTTGAGTTTGAAGGTACGCTGGCACTCGAGTGCCTAAATCGATCGTTTATACACGTAACGTTTAATAGAATACATACGATATACATAACTTAATTTCCCACACAACTGCTTATTTTTTATTTCATATATCATTTCCAGTAATTATTAGTACAGATAGTTTCCATTCAAGTTTACTGATTACTGCAAATTTGAACAAATTGCAAACTGACACAATGAAGTAACACGTCAAACCGTAGTTTTTACTAAATCGCATTTACATGTTGTCTTCAGAACTTCACATGACGTTTTAATTTTTTTCAAATGGTTAAAACAGTTGTGCAGCATTGTCCTTTTCATGTTTGAACGGCTAAAAAAGTAGAAAACTCGAGCTTCAACGATAGATTTTTTTTTCTTCTTCAGTAGGCGCAGCAAAGCTGGGCATACAACATTTAATTTGGAGATTTTTGAAATCCTTAAAAGTAAACTTAAACCAAGAATTTTATTATTTTTGGATTTATCACAAGTAATTAGACTTCCTGTGGCGCGTATTTTCCTGTAGTTGTTTGCACTGATGAGTACTAATACTAAAATGCACGGCTACTAATTTCAGCGTACATAATTTATCGCTTTGCTACTGCCTGGTTGAGCTTGCATGCATCATAATGACCGGAAAATGTGTGCACTGGAGCCCTCATTTTTTATTGTACTGTACCTAAATGACTATAAAGAACAAACTGTGGTGAAATCGTGTAGACTTAGATGATGAACCATTCTGCACAGCTTGTCATGGAAAATAGGGGATAAACGTACACGTGTACTGCCATTGTACATGTACGACTTTGTTACGCCCAGCCCACAGTTAAAATCACGTCGAGTTTCTTGCAGCTGCTCACGTGTCGAGCTTGGTTAATTTATTTTACACAAAATTAACATTTAATCTATCGCAACTAATGACAAAGGGTCATTTACTAGCGTCAGTGTAAGTAACGCGCATGCGCACTGGGCAAGTGAACAAAGCGGTTAGGATAAATCCATTATGCGACCAATCTAATTTACGTCTGCTTTTTGTAGATGGCAAACGGTTTAATTGATGTAATTACTTCCGATAATTAATCTGTTTCAGATGGAGCATTCGGCAAATTAAACTACGTGTAAGAATGAATCACGCCTGAACGTACAGCATAAGCTGGAAATTAAGTGCTGCACAGAGCTATACAGTGTCAACCTACCAGTCTACCACTAAAACAATTCAATTATTGGGTTATCTGATTAGCAAACAAGGTTCATAATAATCATACTTACAAGATCTGCTTCTGTGTGGTACTCTTTGCCAATGCTGCTGCTTTCGACTGGATTGAATTTCTATTCTAAACTAAACAATAACATTAACAAGAGAAAGAGATCCAACTGTAGAACTCTCTAGGTAATATTATTACGTAATTCAACTTATTCTTTCCTCAATTCGTTGCACTGCAGATAATAAAAAAGATGCACATGTACTTAACATTGTACAAAAGCTGTACCAGATGAGCAGTGAATGGGTAACACTAGTGCACTAAGATTATTCACTGTGTAGAAACTCTCATTATCATTCACTGTCACTGTGACACAGCAATCCTGCACATCTTTGGTTTCACAAACACATGCAGAAGTTTTACCAGTTTTATTTTTCACATGTCAGTCACAAATATATGCTAAAGACACAGACACTTTTATTTTTCATATGTTAGTTAAGTTTCTAAGCAAATGTTGAAATATAAAAAAACATTTTGGCAATTGCTATCGCTAATAAAATGTAAACGAGTGAAACACAATGTGGCCCAAAAATTATCATGTTTTTCTTTAATGACGTTCAGTAGGCCTAATTAAAGCCCATGAAATCGCCTTCCACACCACTGTTTTTATTCGTCTCTTTATGATAGTAATAACTTCCGGTTACATCAGATGCTTGCATTTTTATCCCATTTAAAACTGATTTTAATATTTAAAGCAAAACTATACATAGTTATGTTAACATGCAAAATATAGGCCTTTTATTTGCTATTGCAACATTTTCACATAGAACAAGTACATAAACACTGTTTAGCATTTTCAAATCATGATAAAATGTCATAATTCACAGAAGTATGCGTATACACAATTATTTACAAGATTGCTGTAAACTATGAAACAAGCAAAAAAATTAAATAAAAACAATAGTCCATTTCATTCTGGATGTTTGCCAAAATCTAAATTACAAAATTCACACCTTTAATTTATGTATTTACTAGATAATAATTATGAATTAATTGCAAGTGGAGCCAATTTAGCATTATGTATATTACAATCTATTGAAGTTACATAATTATAAGTTAACTGTTACATATAAAAACAATTACACGATAATTATTAAATTTTATACTGCATTATATACATTAATGTAAGCAAAAATAGTCTTTGGTGTAAATAACATAATAATTACTATACGATCATGTGTACAATACGACCACAAAGCCCTGTTAGAGCACAAAATTACACTAGTCACTGTACAATATTTCTACACCCATAAGTGTCCTTAAACAATCATCTAAAAGTACAAAACTATCATCGTTGCTTTCCTGTGGATTGGTGTTTTCATCAACAGGCTTGTGTAAGCAGTGGGAATTGATTTCATCGATGGATATTTGTTTTATGCAAACATTGTGATGCAAATCCATCAGCTGCTCTTTCGTCAAGCTGTACGTTTTCAGTAAGTCTTCCAGCTGCAGGTACCGGACAGGTCTGAAAATTTAACGAGACATCTCGAAAAAATTCTTACAAATTATTTAGGAGTAGAACTCACGTTTTTTTCTAAAATTGCCAGAAGTGTAATTTTATTTGAATCAAAATCTAAGCATACACTACCCCATAAATACACAAATGAAACATCCAAAATACGTACATGGTAAGCTTGCGCATTGTGAGCACTGGTCTGAGGCTCACAATGCGACACAATAGCTCCACCTGATGACTAAAATGTAATTTAAATGTAGTAAGCGCGTACGTTACAGTACATTACGGTGTATGTCTTGGGCATTATTAAAGTTAATAACAAAAATGCAGAAAGTACAATCATGCAACTATTTAATGTAATTAATGCATGGGGTAGTCCTACACTCAGTACGTTGCCCATAAAGGCATGCAATAAAGTACTTAAGCATTTTGCATTGTGATTTGATAAATAGTAATTAATATCTCTCAAATTCTCATTCTAGCATACAAGTCAAGCTAAGGAAGAAACTTGACAGAAACATTGACCTATCAGCCCAATCACGTGCAGCCAGCTGATGCTAGAGAAGCATAGTTACTGAATGAAGCACCGTAGCTATTGCATAATGTTTTCGATGACAGTTTCGGAGGAACAAATTATATGCAGATAGTGTCCAAAAATAAGATCAACTGGACAAAATCAATTGTTTTTGGAATTGTTTTCTGGCTAGTAGTGATGTAACTGCAATAAAAACTGGGGATCACAAGTAGTGACAGATAAACAAAGTAATATCGATAAGAAAACAGATGCTCAAAGCAGTTATTTGTACCATTTTTCAATATGTATTGTTTACATCATTGCTCACATTTCAGCTGCAAGAATTGCAAGAGATACAGGCAGTGAGACAATGCAAAACATTCTCTCATTCTGGAAGCATGAATGACATTGATCGCAAGATCTAAAAAAGTTGCCCTTTGTTGGTAAGAGTAAACTTACTGTTCAGCTTCCTCGTGCTGTATGGAATAGATTTTTGGAAATGTCTTAGAACTGAGATAGATGGGCAGCTTTGATCCTTGTACAATGGTTTCCATGCCAAAAATGGCTCCATCTTCATCTTTGTCATCTGTTGGAAGATCACCAAAAATGTTGCACCCAATCCCTGGGCTATTATCTACCTGTGTTCCAGCAATTTCCCATGGATGGGTATCAGTCTGGTGCTCCTGACTACCAGAATCAGCAAAATAACCTAGAAACAAGGTCACAATTATATAACACTTGTTGATATTGTTTCACTTACATTTTTATGTATATATGCACCATGTATGTAATTCCATATATAAATATCGGGCAGTGCAGAAAAACGTGCCAAAATTTAGACTGTAATGCATTTGAAGCAACTTGCTTACAAAGTTTAAATTTTGCAACATGGCATTACAGTGCATTTACTGTTAGCTGTGAAAGTCACAAGTTTACAGTCTTAGTGGTTTTTAAGTTATGACCGAAAAGCTTTTCAGTATGGAAAATTTCAAGTGATTCCGTTATTTTCTTGTTATAACATCATGATCGAAACTTTGCTACATTTTTTGTGCCACCTGATATACATAAAGGCATTTCAGTGAAACTAATAGTCTTTGTACTTATTCAAAACTGATTAATTTTGAACAAAGTTTTACATTAAAATTAAGATGAACGGATGATTAACACATAAAAAAGAAAAAAATATTCATTTCTCCTAATATGGGTCACTGAGAGATAAATGCATAACAGAAGGCTACTACTTTTTGTTTGCCAGCTCTGCTGTAATTCAAACAGGTTCATGGCTTAAGCTTGCCTATAAAAGGTGGGTGGGTGATTGATGTAAGCAACTACACTCATGACCCATTTCAGTGAGAGAGATTTCTACATTTCAGTGAGAGTGGATGCATACAAATCTGAACATGGTTAAAAGTTGCTCTAGCATGAATGATTACTATTGATAATTAGCTAGATTCCAGTCCTATCACAATCATTTAATATTAGTAGCTAGGATCTACATTAAGTGCTGTCTGCTTACTAACAGTATAGAAAAATAAAAATAGTAACAGCCTATCTATTTGAATACCTCAAATAAATGATGTAGGGTGTATCAAAAGTTAGTATACACTTTTCACTTTCTGTATTTTTTAACAACAAAGCAAATATTAGTAATACAGATGAACTAAAATACAGGGCAATTCTTTTAGTCAAAGAAAACAAAAATCTGAAAAGAACTATGTACTGCAATAGTAGGTGATCGAAAGATTTCATGCCAGATTGATCTTGCACCTCATTTCTAATGTTACTGTCATTGTCATAGCAATGTGTCAAGCAAAATAAAGGAAAAGAATTGCCAAAGGCCACTTTTGATTCAGGTAAGAGCTTGCTGAAATTGGAGCACAATTTAAAAAGAAAATTAGAAGTCAAGTGCATAGCGACTTTTGTGACATCCTATACACACACGCACACACGTACCCATGCACGCACGCACGCACGCACGCACACACACACACACACATGTATATGTAAGATGTGTATATATATGTATATATACACATATATACGCATCAAGTAGAGAGTTTACACAGCTCAACCAAAAAGACAACTATTACCGACATCATTTTTTGATATATTATATAAAAAGTTGTTAGTAATAGTTATGAATTTTTTGTAGAGCTGTGTAAACCGTGTTTCACCTTTCTAGCTAAACTGAAGTTTCCAAACCTTAGCTTTTTATATAAATTATATTAGTAGCGAGTCTTTTGCAGGTAATTACCTTCAAGAAACCGTTTCATTTTTAAACTACGTGCAATTTTGAGCAAAGTGCGGCCTGAATAAGTAGCAAGTGTCGGGTCTGCTCCGTACGAAAGCAGCAAACGAACAACTTCTATATGGTCATTCTCTACTCCATCATGAATAGGCCTAAATATAAACATGTACACATTATTACAAACTGAAGATTTTGCAAAAAAAGACAAGAATAATAATGTGAAAATCAATATGAACATACTGCACCTAGAAACTACATTACAGTTTACTAAAAAACGTTTGCAACTAAAACAAGGTATTTTAACATTTAGTGTACATACTAAGCCATGATTCTAGAAATTTTTGTTAGTCAAGATAGTTATAAACATATTCATTGAACAAGTAAGCAGGATTTCAAATTCTTCGTTTAGGCATAGTAATTCAAGATTATTTTCAAGATCAATGACTACTAGAAAACATTAACACAACTAAGAAAAAAAATCAGTAAAATTAATATTGATAACTATTAAATAACAATTACGATCAAAGAAGAAAGGGTTTATAACAGCGATGATACCTTGTACCATCAAGTGAGCTGCAGTTGACATCAGCACCATATAGAAGAAGGTGTTGGGCAATTTCTAGATTGCCTTTAACACAAGCTTCATGTAATGGCCGATATCCAGCGTTGTCTCGGACGTTGGGATCTAGCATTCGGGTTTCCAAGCAGTACAACACCACATCCTGAAAACAAGTAGTCAAATTGCAATAGTAAAATACCAGGGAGTGATCATGTTAATGTCAATACTTAGCAATCTAGAGTTTTTAAGCAATTTTTAGAAATCATTAGAGTTATAGAACATACTGTCCAAGAAAACCGCCTGTATCAGAATTTAACAATTAAGCTTACAGCAAATACTTCCTGATATAAAAAATGTTTAGTGTTTCAGTTTTGTGGAGATGCAGTTTTTGAAACAAGCGAACATACCAGATATCCCTGCCTAGCAGCTCGATGAAGGAGTGTTTCACCTAAGGCTTTGTTAATCATCAATCGTTTTGCTTCTGGTGGCATGGGAACAGAGTCACTTTTTTGAGGGCGCGCTAGAGTACCGTCTTCACATTCAGTCTGCTGCTGGTATTCACAAACAGGAAGAAGCTAAAAATATATTGAATGCAATTTACTAGAATTTTACAGGTATGGGCATGTTTTTAGTATTATAAAAAGCGACAGAAAAAGCGAGATGTACCATTTTGTACATCACTAATCCTCTGTGGAATCACATACTTTATTATACAAAACAATTTTGTGTTAACAGGACAATAAGATTTGCATCCAAATAATACTAGTCATATCGTGCAAAAAACCTACTACATGCATGTTGCCTACTGCTAATCATATGCATTGTTCTGCTAATGACCTAAGAAAGATACTTATTGGGTTTTAAGATACCTTGTAATAAGAAAATGGATTGTAAATTTATTCAGGTAAATGAAAGTGGACAGCACAAACAGCACAAACTCTGTCTTCCAATCCTATAACTGAACCATTTTACTCGACTTCAGATTTGCTATTGAACTTAAAAACTTGTTGTGGGGCCTTTACTTACATCAAGTGGTGGTAGATCTTCATCGCTGTCGGCATTTTCGTCCTTGTACTGATTAGCAAGACGATCAGTTCTAACTAAAGTTGGCATCATAAATGGTTCTTCACCATCCGAAGAATCATCTGCTTTACGTAAACGACGATACTTGCGCGGCGCCCATTTGCGACGGATTGGCCTCTTTTCTTGTTCTTTTTTTGCAGAGTTTAACTTTATGCGCATCAACAATCGATGGCGATTTGGTGAATATGGCGGGGGTGCACTGTCGCTACCATCACTAGTATACTCGTAGACATCCGTCTCTTCACCATCACAAACTGCTGGCTTGCTTTCTGGAATTTGGATTCGTTGGGACACCCGACGGCTACTTAAACGCTGTTCATCCTTTTGAAGAGCTTTTTCATAAGCAGCATTCCTGTTATATGATGATCGTCGACTAACATTTTTTTTCCTAGCTGGAAAAGACACAAACATAGATTTAAACTTGTAGCAAAAATGTCAAGAGCAAAAACTCATCAAATTAGCAATGCTAATTCTTTGACAGAGCAAAAAACACGGATGAAAATGTAAAATCCACTCAGTAGAATTTGTCTAAGTGGATTTTTTCTAGCCAAAATAGAAGGAAAAGGAAATATTGCTAAATGTATTTAAGAAATAATCTAATTAGGTACAGTTAACAGTAAGCTCTGAGCTTATAAAGCATCATGTACTAAGAATGACAGAAAAGATAATCTCACCAGCCTGGGCTCGAGTACGAGATTCTAATATTTCTGGTTGAAAATCCACAAACCGTGCCTGGTTGTTTGTTTGATGCCTAAGCCCTAGTCCTGCTGCTCGTCTTTTTAATGCTTCAGTCTGAAAACGTGCAAAGAGAAGAGTGGGGCTTTTACAAGTATTTCCAAACTGTTAAAAATGACTCACTTTAGCTTTATTTAAACTGCAGTCAGTTTATATAACTTTGTTATCACTTACACCTTGCTGCAAATAGATGCAAAAAATACATTATCACAGTTTAAAGGTAGGAATCTATGAACATGTAAAGCGTGATGTGTGAAGCCTAGTATGTATACAATAATTTGCATTTAAACACGTGGAAGTGTTTCCATGTGTACGTAATGTGCAGTGCATTAAGTGTGATCCGTATTGCTATTGTCAATGTGATTGCTACTGTCCGAATACACATTACGCAGCAACACACACACGAGAAACTGCTATTGCTCAAGTGATTTAGGGACTTTTCCAGTTTCTGGTGACCATTTTCGCTGATTTGATTCCTGATCAGCTGAGTTTTGGTCACTTCAGGACCACCAATATGCAGTAATATTTCTTCCATTAGAGTTTTTGAGAAGTGGAAGAAGCTCATAATTGTTATTCTGCATCTAGTTGCAGTTCCTCCACTAAGCAGTCATACATGCAGTATTGCTTCTCCCATGCAATGCACTCAAAACATTTGCTTTCTTTTGAATTCTTCCATCTCATAGTACAACGATAAGCTAATACCATCAATGTAATTATTTCTTGATCACTGTTGCACTGAAATTTCGAAACATGGCTTTCAAAAATTATTTCTGCTAATTTTCACGAACAGCAATTAAAAATGTTGGAAAGCACTGTCAGCTTTGTTAATACAAATAGCATTCAAGGACAAATGGAAACAGTCAATGCACATTACGCACACATGGAATCTTACATTAACTTTAATTTCGGGATCTAGTACTCCTATATTGATTGTGGTGCTATATGGTTTATATATACATATCATTTCACTAGCTAGGGCTCAAGTGTTTAGCCATTCCTAACAGCTCCTACATCAAATAATGTGTCTCAAACTGTCTTGATGCTTTAGATTGCATATTAAGATAAGTAGAAGGAACTAGAAGTGAAAAGTCCCCGTTGACGGTTGGATAGTCCTTTTAATAAAGTTTAGCAGAACTATTTCTGGCTACTACAGATAGGCGGTTCTGACTGAGTGTATACAGACTAGTTTGAGAATTCAGACCTGTCTTGGCCATTTGGACTGATAGCTTTCTAGTAAGTTCAAATGGTCTGACACCACAAGATCTGAATTGGAATCCTGGTTCTCAGTTTTTCCTCCTTCAGAATTTAACTGCTGATGATGTATATTTAAGCTCGGTTTCGACACGTTTAGACCAAGAATAGAAAGTGCACACTATTGCTTTTTTATGTCATCAATTATTCTCTGTGGCAAAGCTGCTCACTGTGTGTTGGCTTATAAGTGATCTAGCTGGCTCAAAATATTAGACACTGAGTATAATCAATAGTAACATGCTCACTATTGACTATAGCTGCAGTTTCTATTTGATTCCTGATTAAGTACTACAATCCTGATTAGGTGATGCAGAAATTCCTTGATTATCAAATAGAATTTTAAAAAACCCATTGAATTTCATTTTCACCATCACATTGTAATACTAATTATTTATACCTTTTTGTAAGCAAAACTGTTTTTGCGCAAAACAGCATGTTGCTTTGCTGTGTTTTGATTAAATACTTTTCTCTGATGGCATTGTTTCAGAATCTCATTTCTTCCAGTCTGTAAAAGAAGTTAATAAATGATTTGTTGGGTCTGTTTGATTTGTTGGAAGGGAATACAGGTATACTAGTTTTAAAAGAGTCAAACAACGGTGCATAAATCATGATTAATGACAGAAATGTTTCAAACAAAAATTTGGAACAACAGACAATAAAATTCCATTGAATTATTATCGGTTTAAAATAATAATGAAAAAATATGCTTTATCCTTGTACACAGTTTACAATTACCAACTTAAATATTTGTTTATAAAATTTCATTTTACACTAATATTTACTGCTTAGTAATAATTTTTACTTACTACTTTTTCCGTACTAGTTGTTCTAAAGTGCAGTTTGCGTAATGTAATTCCACTGTTTTTTACTTTTCCACTTTTTTTAGATGAGGAATTTGAAATGAAGGCAGCTTGTTTCGTTTCCTTATGCGTATTCGTTCTTCGATTTTGTCCATTACTGGAAAGAGGCTTTTCATAAAAGCAGTTTTTTATTCTCTGTATTTTTAATTCTTCAGGTTTTTTAGCACATCTTGCAACACTCTCAGTTTTTCTATTAAGTGCACTTGAAGAAGGCAGATGACATTTTGAAGGTATCTGGTATTGACCAGATTTTATAAAATTATGTCGCATATTCTTTGAAGCAACGAAACTTGAAGTTTGGTTGGACTGTGAAGTTACTGGCAGGTCACTTGTAGAAGATGGTGGTTGACTCGCATCATTACACGAGTTAATCTCCATTTTCTTAGTAAATTCATTACCTTTTGAATGTGAATCATCCTTTATTTCAGATGATGAATATGAATCCAAAGAAAGTTTGCTGTCAGCACGTTTTACCTCATTACTATTCTCAAACGCATATTTTCTGTTCGTTTTCTGTTCTTCAACAGATGGAGACATTCTGGCACAATGACTAGAATCAGAATTATGTTTAGTAAAGTTTACTTCTGCATATTTATATTTTGTCCACGCCTTTTTAGCGGGTAATAAAGGAATCGTATAGGTTTCATACTTTGGCATTTTGAAAGGTGATTCAACGGATGACAGTGGCTGCATCTTTGATGCAGAGGACAATACTGATGAGACACCCCTTTCTGAAACAGCAACTGGTACAGATTGGCACAAATTTTCAAAGTTGTCATTTTGCTCGAGTTTGCCAAGCTTGTTATTACAAGACACATCAACAGGAGGCACTGTATCTTCATTTTTTATCCATGGTAAAACTGAATTATTTGTTAAAGATTGATTCAGTGTTATTTTTGTATGTGGATGTAAAGGCTGCTGGCCAAGCCTTTCTGACTTATCATGTGTATGCCGTTTCTCCTTGGATTCTTTGTTTGCCAATTTCCTTTTAATATCACAGACTGTTTGCTCTAAACTAAGTTCATCTTCATTTTCTTGCTTTATCACTTTATCACTAACAGAATCTCTATTGATACTGGCATACTGTGATTTTACAGATTCCTGATTATAGCACTCATCTTGAGACAAAAGTTTGTGAATTTTTCTACTCACAGATTCAGCTGAGAAAGACTGAAAGGGTCGCACAGGCTCTGTTTTAACATTAGTGTCAGATGTCTTCCCTATATTAAAAGTCTTCACAAGCTTGTTTGCCAATCCAAGTTTTCTTGCAATTTGTCGGCATTGCTCTGCAAAATTAACTGCAGTTTCAGTTCTTTCTTTATCACTTCTTTTGGGAAAATCAGCAGTGTGATGGTCAGATGGCGACTCTGCTATATCTATTACTTCCTTATTGATAGAACTGTCTTTGGCTCTAGAAATATTACATTGCAGAAGTTGACTTCTTTCCCTTTTAACTGGAAGCGAATTTTTCTGTGGCAGAGTTAATTTTATTTTGGAACTCACAGTTTCTAGTGTATCACAATTGGTACTTTTTGAAGGACAGTCATCTTTGCTTTCAGGATAAGGTTTCCTAAGTTCACGTTCAATTATTCGCAGATCAGGTTGTAGAAAGAGACGCCTTTCACCAACTGCTGGTAAATTGTCTTTGGGAACATTAGCTGATACATAAACAAAGTCTGTTGATTCAGCTGATATTGCATCTGACATTACTTCAGGCTCTTTTGCTACTAGAATCTCTGGTCGACTAGAATGCATTTGCTTAGTGTTGTTTAAACTAAATGGACCTCCTCCTCCTGTATGGTCATCTTGTAACTTAGGAGTCTCAAAACCCAAATGCTTGCTGTTTCGAGGTGACTTTGATCTTGCAATTTGGTGTCGTTTATATTTGTATAGGCCAGTATTCAGCACATGAGATTCATTAACAGGTATTCGTGTCTGGTGCAAGGATTTCAAATTTTGAAGATTACTATTGCTATTACTTGAAACTATTTCTGGAATGTCAGCATGGATGGGCATGCTTTCAGTGATGGGATTTGTTAATGGTAGCATTGATGAGGAACAGAGTTGCTCTGAATTCTTTGCTTCATGTTCATTCTTCAATTTCATTAATGAGCGTTCGTAATCTTTCAATGACTTTTCTTGATCACGTATAATCTTTGCCTGAATGTCAAATGTTGGTAAATTTGAATGAGGTGCAGCCATAAGATTTTTACCGGGAGCTTCAAGCTTATTTAACAACATATCTTGTTGTGATTGTCGATCATCTTGCACATGTGAGGGATGTGTACCACGGGATGAGCTAGGTAACATTTGTGTTTTGGCTGGCAGAGGTATGTATGGAATATTTCCTGATACTCTTGAATAAGTGCCATGGCCTGCAGCAGGAACTAAGGAAATTTGGCCCGGATACAAAGAGGCATAAAGACTATAATAATCAAATGGGTAACTGTAACCACCTTGGAAATCATGCACACACCTGTCAGGTACTAAATGTTGTTTTTTACTCGCATCAGGCACAACAGATTCATATTGTAATAGAGGATACCGAAAACTTGGTAGTACAGTGCTTCCTTTTGGTAAAGTGTGATTAGGATCGCCTCTGAGTGGAAGAGAGGATGCATTACTAAGTGCTGGAGAACGATGTATTACTGGACCTCTGTCGGCTGTAGCATATTGCTGAATATACCGAAAACTTTCTAACAAGCTTTCCGTAACAGCTGGCACATGGGAAGAAATATCTCCAGAATATTTTTGATGTGAAAATTGTTTGGCATTCTGTCTACATGATTTCTGTTCATACTGTGAATATTCAATTGCTTTTTCATTACTTATTGGATTTCTATAGTTCACGTATTTAGAACTGGCAGAGTCTGTATAACGAGCTCGTTTAGAATCTATTGCACTATCATATAAATGCTCAGTGTATCTGTCTTCTAATTCATTACTCTGTAGTTTTGCACTGACTTCAAGTGAATGTTGATGCAGCCTCTGGATATCTTCTGGTACAGTGGTATAGGTTGAACTTTTCTTACTTGTTTCATGTTTGGCAAGGTAGCTGTTTCCTACCAAAGCACGTTTCAAAAATTTGGCAGAATCACTGCTTTTATCTTCAATGACAATTACATCATCATCTTCAGTACTATCAGGAGTACGTCTCATGCTTTTTGTAGACAAATCTAAAGGAGCATCTGTGATTTCACTGCTTTGAGCATGGGCTTTGGTGTGGCCAGTCTTCAAATCATTTAAATAACCCTTATTTATGTTTCCAGACGAAGAATAAGAATTCTGAAAAGAAGGCACTGCCTGACTGGCACCATCAAAATGCACAGAACTTTGTGCGTATGTCACATTGTTTTTAGCTGTAATACTATCTGAATGTCTTGAAGAGTTTGCCGTAGACCCTAATAAAAATTCAGCTTGTTGAATGTATGGAACATATTGTTGCTGCAGATCTAATAATTGTTGTTGATACTCTAAAGTGAGGCGCTGATGTTCAGCGAAATCATAGCCATGTGGTAGTCGTGTTCTAACTTCTTTATTGTAAGTATCTCTAAGATGTGGCAGCTTGTCAGACTCTCTAGTCCCACTCAGTGATGCATATGAACTGGACAGGGAGCTTCCATCAAGACGAGACATTCTCAACTTTGACTGACTATTCAGATTTTTCTGCTGAGTACATACTGGTATCCGCTAAAAAACAAAACACCATAACTAGAATCAGAAGTCGGTAAAACACATTACTCTATTTTATTTTTTCACAGCTGTAGTTTTTCAGCCCTCATCAGAAGTAGTGTGACCCACTTATAAAAGAATATATTTCACCTATACATCGGCATTTCAAAATCTGCAAAAATATATGTAACAGTTTAAATCACTGAAGCTGTAAATTATGGCTGCATAGCAAGTCATCAGTTTACTCATGGATGTTCTGGTTGAATGACAGACATGTAAATTGGCAATGCAGAGTAAGATGTGTGTCAAGTAATATAAATGTCACATAACTGTTGTCACATTCCGGCAAAAAGGAGCCGTAAATCAGAAATATTTTGAAAACTAGTGGTATATGGCACATTAGGTTTACTATACAGGATTTTCTTTTTTGTTATACGGATTAAGAATATATTGCCTTCACATTTAATTAAAAAGACCCAATAATCCACATTTTAATTTTAAAGCATACATTGTTTGTTGGTGGACAGCGTAAAGTGGATGCTCCAGTATGGTTTTGTAAAAAGTATCCAGGTCTTCCGGGTGACTGCTTTCCTTCTAAGAGGTAACCAGCTTTTCTAAAGTCTAGTTGTCCAGTAAGTGCTTGATAAAGAGTGGGACTTTCTTCAAATACTGATCTGCAATAAATAAATAGAAATCAATACTGTTACAGATGATCAAACACAGGAATTTCCTTTTTAAAGCAAAGGTTTTGTCCACTCATTGACAATTACATGTAATGTATCTCAGTACAACAATATAAAACTGCACTGTTATATCATTTACATAAACTAATTTGTCAATAAACTTTGTCATTTAGGATTATCTCCTTGTTATGAAGCTAAATTCAACGATAAACTAAATTCAACAATTCTTGTCCAAACTCAATTTACTCATTTCTCAGCAATAATCTGTAGACACAAGTGAAAGTTTCAATGCTAAAACCACTAATGAATGTAAAATCAAACCACTAAATGAATGTAAAATCAAACCACAAATCTAAAACATAACTTTTCATATTTGTTATTTAATCATTAAATGCATGATTTTTTCAAAAACATCAAAAACTTCTTACTATTGCTATTTATAGCATAGGTTCCAGAAATTACAAGGAAAATTGCGTATGAATTTTCTGGAATTAGATTTTTTGAAAAAATCAAATACAAACTGTACGTTACAAATACACACACTGTACGTTACAACATGGTTTTGTTGTAATTTATACAATTTTTGTTTTGTATCTGCAATTGTGTGAATAAAAAAACAATTGTTTCACTGATTTTCACACCAGATGGATGCTGTCACGACACTAAAATTAATGAGAATTAATAAAGGCTTCCATTATTGGATATTTTAAGAGCCATTTTAAGTTGTGACCAAATATTTTTTGATTGGAATGTATAAAATGTGTTTGGTATAGATCTTTGATGGGATTTGATGTAAAAGAATTTAAAAGAACACATAAACAACAATAGAAGCAATTTTCAGGTATTCACGTGTAGTGCATTAACAATAATTAATTAATTACTAAATAAGTAACAATTGTGAATAACAATTTGACAAAATCACATTGAAGACTAAATCATAAATAGGAATACTAGTCACTGCTTGGGCATTGCTAACACTTTCAAGCACTTGTGATGAAACGTCTATCAACTGTAATAGGTTGTTTGTTTTCAGTTGTTGCATTTAGCAGAAAACTTCTGTAATTTTACACTAGCCATTATATACAAGACTCATAACGTCGTTTGCAGTGTCTATGATTTGTTGTTCTTCGTCTTCATTTATACTGGTATCAGCTGGGATATTCCTGCAAGCAACATGGTTTGTGTTTTCAACTATTGTTAAGTGATTTATCGGGATAGTGAAAAGCAGAATGGTCAGCAGAGGCATTCACAATGCTAAAAGATTTTCGTTTATGTTTTGGTTTGGAAAAGATTTCATCTTTGCAGTTGTCATCAGATGAACTTGTGATAAAGCCACCTCTGGAAATTCTCTGTAGCCCTTGCTAATCAGAGTCGAAACAGTCAATAACTTTACTATCTCAGCCACGCAAGCCACTGATACGAACTTCCTCCGTGGTTATTTTTTGCTTGCCATTATCTCATACAGAATTTCTGCAAATATAGCACATGATATTACTGTTACACCACATCTATAACTACCACTACTACTGCAGTTACTTTTAACATTATCTAGTGCCATACTTCTCAAATGACTACAAGAATGACAGCAAATATTAAGGAGACATAATATGTTACAAATATTTACGCAACATATTACTCTGTCCAAAAAGTTACTTCATTAGAATTTTCTTCTTTATGTAATAGTTTAGTTTATTGAGCATATATTTAAGACACAGTGTGTACAACATAAATAACATTCATTCTATATATAGGATGGAACGGCTCAACAGCAGTAGAAACGTTAATAACAAAAGCACAATAATAACAGAAAAAACAACAATCTATGAATACATTTTGTAGGTAGCGCCGGGGTAAGTTGTGTAGCTGACGCGAGATAGTGCTGCTCACATAACTGTCAAACCAGCAGTATAATTGGTACAGAACAAAACATCATGTTTTAATGGAGAAAAAATATACATTGTACGGTAAATATGGGATAACTCTGTAAATTATAAAGTTATTTGCTATCCTGTTTCTCTTCTTTTTTCTTAGTTTTGTTTAAACTTTATTTATTTATAGTAGATTTACAAAACAGACAGAGTCTGATACAGGTATCTCCACGGTGCAAGTACTGAATGCAAAGTTCTAATAAAATAATAATGGGCATCACAATTGACAATTATCACACTCGAGCCAATAAAATATTTGATTCAATTACAATCAGCAGATGGTAATTAAACTTACATACAAGATCTATATAAACACAATATTTATACAACAACAGTAATAATAATAATACAATTACAAAGTAAGGTGGCTGATTAATCATTTAACATTAAATTCTATTCTGTGGTGAAGCGAAAGGTTGATTTAATAAACTGCGGTAATAAACTGTGGATAATAAAGCAAGATGGGTGACCAGTTTTGAATTTTTCGAATATGTTTCTGTATAATACTACAGGATGAGTAGTCTTTTTTCTTGCTGATGTCACATATAAAGTTAATTAGTTTATATATAAACTATATATAGTATATAGAAAAAAGACTACTGATCCTGTAGTATTATACAGAAACATATTCGAAAAATTCAAATATATATATATATATATATATAGTCAATTAGGATTAACAAACTACTAGCTACAAAATAATGCCTGCATATTGCGGAGGTCACTCAACTCACAGGAAAAGACGAATTGAAAGTAACTTCAACAACATTGCAATTCAGTTTTAGGGGGTTTATAGGCAGATCAAGCTGGCATTTTCTGCATCTAACGCTTAACCTGATTAGGCAAACCTCGTTTTTGATATTGAACACTACCTTGTAAATTATTTTTAACGTGTGCACCACCCACATGTGATTAACAATTTGACAAAATATCACTGAGGGCCAAATCAGTTTTTTGCATTTTGCATTTTTTTGTAAATATACACACAATTTGGGCAACCTTGGTTAATCAGTTCTGACAAATTGCGGTTTACAGTAGATTGGTATCTAGAAATTGTTTACTTTATTACACTCCCCATAGCCGGCCCTATCTACATGCTGACGATAGTAGAAGCATGTTGAAAGCGTGTCATCGATGAAATTAGGAGTTCATGCCACCTGGAAGAGAACTGCTTCAACAACACGGACATTATTAATGACATTATATGAGTGTATTCAAATTACACGTGGAAATGCAATAACAACCAGCGGGATAGGACACGAACAAAAATGCGACAATGCATATAAATATTGGTTGAAAATGCTGACAGTTAAAAGAACAATAACTTCTAGTAGTACAGTATTACAACAAACGGTGACACAGTTGCCGTAAACACTTTGCGAAAATTTATCTTCTAAGAGCACGTAGTGCCTTTCCCCGACGAAGAAGAAGTACACCTTGCACGAGTTTCCTTTGAGTTTGCGTTGCGTAACAGCCAGTCGATCGCAACTAGTAAAGCAGAAGTTTGCCTTGAAGCACATTAGCTAATCTACGCAGCTATCGTTTTACGTTTTGTAAAACAGCAGCTTCCTGCTGAATGTGAAAGAAGGAAGAAACTGCAGCTGTGGTAGCTCGCCGCGGCTACCATAGCTGCGTCGTTTAATGCCATTTTGTCAATAAGCCATGCTGATATTAAATTCTTTACATTCTAAACTTCGGTGGTTTTGCTTAGCACCGCGGCGCGTGTTGGGTTTTCAGGGCAGGACCATTGCCATTAGTGAAGAATAGAACATAGCAACAAGGCACAAAAGTAATTCACATTATTTTACTCCACATAATATTAAATTATATTATCTGAAGAGACGCAAACATTTAAACAGTCGAAATTTAGAATTGTTAGATACGGTTTTCACAGACACCGGAAGCCAGTCATTCAGGTTTAAAAAAGTAAGGTCGTCACTTTATGCCTGAAAATTTCTAACCTGAACAAAACAGTACAGTGACGTGTATGATGCATCTCGTATGTTCTCTCTGCTAAAACATTTTTGGCAATATCAACTACACTCGACATCAGCTATTAATGTCTTCCACAAACCGGAAATTCCGGATGCTGAAAACGTATGTTAAAACAAAACCAGAGCTCCGACAATTCGATGTACGTGGAGACTACTGCAAAAACGTATTTTCCGCATTGACACGGTTAAAAGGGAAGGAAGAGCAACTTTAAAATATGTCCCAAAAACTTTTCCATACGAATTGTTTTACTTACCATTACGCTTACCTGTTAGAAAGACTAATGCAAATATAAAGGAAAATTTAGTAATTTAAAATGTTCGCACCAATTGGCAAAATATCACTAACTCACCTTCCTAGCGTGCACCGCTACAAGAGGAAGTAATTTATACTTTTGCTTAGTCAGCCAAGTGTGTGCTATGAATAATTATTTTTTCAAACCTCTCAATATTACCTAAACTTGTTTCAAACCATCATCTTAATAGAGAGTACCATACATATATATTTGAAGTCAGATCCAAAGATATACTCGAAACTTTTTTAGCATTGACATGGAATGTCTTTCTTAAAATAACATTATACTAAATGTCCGTGAAGAAACAGAGCCACCGTCATAACGTCTGGTTTAACATATATTATTAATAACATTGTTGTTACCTGATAGGCCTACCTGCTAATGAATCATATTTCATTTAGCAGTTACTGGTATCAATCGCTTACACTTGAACGGGCATATATATTATTGTATGTGCCCCGAATGAAATAGGAAAATGTAGAATTATCGGTTGTCTGTCTATCTAACTCCATTTGTCGCCAATTTTTCTTGCCCCTGGAGTAATGTAGGAAATTGATACCTCCCACAGAAGTAGGGCATCGTTCAAGCTCGAAGCCTTCCAATTTTTACATCAAACGGCACAGATTTGAGTATTTTACAATTTCTAAAGATCTGGGTAAATTTGAAATTTTATCTAAAAACCTGCAGAATTTTAGTACAACGCACTGAATTTCGTAGTACTGTACAATTTTCGCTTTACAAACACGTGCAACACGCTCATGGACTGCCTTTGCTGTTGAAAATTATGACGTAGTTGGGCTCACCCGACGTTAACTAAGATTTTAACCTAATATTTAAAAGAAGACAGGATGATTTTTCATATACTACCGCATTTTCAAGTCCGATAAAAAGTATACATTTTAATACAATTAACACTGTAAAAGCGTTTCTGATAATTAAATAATAGATTATCCATGAGCGCGAAAAAAACGGATTTGCGAAAGCGAAAATTCAAGTACAGCGCTACTGTAAGACATTCAGTGTGTTGTACTAAAACTAGGCAAGTTTTAAGATAAAAAATTGATATTTCAAATTTGCTGCTGTGCTCACGTGTGAGCTTTCGAACATGTGTAGTTCGTCAGACACTAACACATCTGAACTGAGAGGTACAGCACCTGTTTTTGGTGCAATGCGTTTCCGAAATGCAGGCGCTAGTGCCCGTCTAACTAGCGAATGGCGAAATGCATGTTACAGCGAAGAACTAGTGGCACGAACGTGAAATTGAGTATGTGTCGTAATAATTCTTTCACGTAAGTTATTTTTGAAAAAATAATATATTTCCTTTCAATATTTTAAAGGGTAGATTGTTTTGAACTACAGTTCAAGATTGAGTCCGGTTTTGCATTAATTATCAGAAACGCTTTCTCAGTATTATTGGTGTTAAAATGTATACTTTTACCGTACTTGACAGTGGGTAGTATATGAAAAATCATCCTATCTTTCATATACGCAGAAAATAATCTTTGGGGTAACTAGTTTCGAGGTATGTCGATCTCATTGCGGCAGCGATGTCCTCGACCAAGGGTTCCCTAGCTATATAATATAACTTTTTATACGCATTTTCAAAATATTGTCAAAATTCAAATCTGCGCCGCTTAATCCAAAAATTAATAGGTTTCAACTTTGACGCACATCCTATCCGTATGCCAAGTATCTAAATTGCTCAACTTCCGAGAAAGAGCCGCGAAAGACAGAAGGGGGTTACGGACAGACTGACAGACAGACTACGACAGTTCTATGTTGCCCACTTCGCTAAGGCATTGATAACTATAATAACTAGTTATTTAATACCTTTTTATGACTAACGTGTCACAAGTGCTCTCTGCACAGTGCCGTATAATATCGACAATTGTATTCTAACATACTCGAAAACAAACAACAACTCCTACATTTCCAATAGGTGGTGCAATCGCTTACGAAATCAAATAAAACTGGTAGTCGCAGCAACAAATGATTCGTTGAACCATGAGTTATAATGTGCATCGGTTGATCTGAACTTTTGCGCATCTGAGAGGCTAATTGAAACATTAGCTGTCAGTTTTTTAACAAGGCAGACAATTTTCGTAACTTTTTATTCAGATTCGGATATACAGATAATGGACTTTGTGTCTGTGGCATGATGATGGAGCAGCAAACAGTTAAACATTTATTACTGCTCTGTGACTTCGTAAGACAAGAAAAGAGACTAAAGTCCCGAAAAGAATTAGCAGACGGCATTACTTACCGACATCTATATACTAAGAAAGAAATCTTATTTGACGCCTTTGTAAACCATAAAAGAAAATTTTATTTTTGTCATTATGTTGTAGTATTTAAATGTTTAATAGAATTGCAAAATTTAGTTCATCTTATTACTGACATTTTCAATGATATACCTCATATACAAGCTAGTCATAGCCGTGCTCGCACGGATGAAAATGTTCTCTATAATCGTTATGAATTCAAAGTTAATTAGCGATTTTGCATATTGCGCAATAATTTTAATAGCATTAACGTACTTTTCTGGGTATAATTTTTGAGAATCTTAGTAACATCGTATTAGCTATAGATATCACTGAGGACTCATACTTAAGTTAAAACTTTGCCTGCAACTACAGACATATAAATACAAATAAGTATTTTATTTTAAAATAAATGATTAAGCGTCATCATTGCACATTAGCGTCGTAGGTTAATACGAATGCAGCTTTAACAAGTTTCAATAGTTGCTGAAAGATTAAAACAAGACGAATACCGACGTTTATTATTATTAGGAGGAGTTATTTGTTTTGTTTTACTTTTGCGATATTTATCCATGCAGAGGTGATGGTTTTTGTTGAATGAGTAAATCCTGTGCGTTGTACACGAGTTTGATTAAATTAAGCATCTTCTGGGTCAGTCAAATCAAAAAATGAGATTTGAATGAACAAATCTTAATAAATTTAGAACGCTTAAAGCCGATTGCAAAGTAAAGTGAGGCGATAACGTCCGATTTTCTTCATCCATTCAGGCATTTACTGGCTTTACAGACCAATTGCATGGTACGATTAAGACTGCAAGCACGCAGGTGTTCGTGGAGGTTGATGGATAAATGAATTTAGTAAGACGTCTCGTGGCTGAATTAAATGAAATTTCTAAAATGAAGACAAACTGAATTATTTGCAAGTAGAGTATCCAAAAGAAATTTTCATAAAATTATGGACTTCGTCTCTGCTTATCACGGTACAAGTAACTTCTAGCGGTTTAGCGTATCATCTACCCAAACCATCTCATATCATTGACATCAGTTTCGGTCCCGAAACAACCATTCACATTAAGTGGTTGGATTTCGGATTTCAAAGCGCCGAACGGCATAAGTGCGCAAGACCTTCTTTCCATATTGAAAATAAAATATTTAAAGAAATGGCGAGAAAATGAAGTCACAAAAATTCAGTTACAATCAGAAGCAGACGCTCAGTTAACTGCCTCACCAAGAACAATACGTGGCTCTTTCTATTAATTATCCTGTATAAAAGTGGTTTGCAAGTCCGTGTTTTTCAAATTTGAACTGCGGCATAATTTTTCTTATTACCGCCACGAATACATTCTAATTTAAATTTAGTTGTTCAAAAGTAGTTTTAATTTAGGAGAGCTTAATAGTGCAAACCTGCAAACCTCATTATATTCTTTGAAATGTTGAAGATTATGACGGCAACGGATCGAGTTACGTAAACAGCACTAAAGGTAATGACACCGTAACTGCAACAACATGTATTCATTAGATGTGCAGATATCAAGTCTCGGAATTTCCCAGTAGAAAAGGAAAACGGCTACGCGGCAGAGTAAAACTCCCCGTCGATATTGATTAACACTAAGAAACGAGACCCAGCCTAAGCACCAGAATGTAGCACGAGATGTGATGCGATGTTCTTGGGGAGAAGCGTCCGGAGACCTATATTTCACTCAACATCGTAGGAATGGGAACAGCAGTAAAAAATGGAGGCGCCACAAGAACTACTTGTTTAAAACATCGAGTAGTATCTAGTAAATTAGTTGGCGTACTAGAACAATGCGGATCATGCAGGAACTTATTGCAGTTTTCACACTTTCAGACTGCACACTTTCACGCTACAATTAAAAGTAGAATCTGTATACGCATGTATATTCGAAATATAAGATCATCAATTTTTATACTAAATAACCAACAGTTAGTCTATTACCAAATTTTTCTCGGAAATTAAAGGTAGTGGTGTCACAATAAAAAGCTATAAACCCAAAATTATAGATAGAATTTCATTCATTATCAAACAAACGACAAATTCCTCAAATATTGATATTAAACTATGACAAGAAACAAAATCTGATTTAGGACCATTTCACGCAAAAGGCGTGCGGCATTACTCCTCCAAGAAATGTTCTTTGCGATACTGTTTACGAAAATGGAATACTACTTTCTACACATGGCATTTCAATTTCACACAGACGTCTCATGGTTTAGATAAGTCTATTTATTAAAACGATTAAATATAATTGTAAACTGCAATCAGTAAAGGCATTGAATGCTGACGAGAGTAAATTCTGATTTCGAAAGGTGCTCATCGTAAAACAAGATGCTCTTCGCTGTTATCACAATCTGCCGCACACTTGGAACAGTCGCCGATTTTACACTTTGGCTTATATTTTTTCGGCTAAGCCAATAAGTTACCAAAACAAGATTTGCTAGTACGGCCCAGAAAGTACTTCGGTAATAACTGGCGGTAACAATCGTTCTTATTTGCTGATCTACGAAACCCGATCGATATAATCGTCTACGGCACATGCGCACTAGGAGCGCCACCCGAGTAACGAAAGTGAATGTCGAAAGATTCGCTCGAATGAGAGAATTCAAGGCTTTTGCTGACATTGCACAAACACATACCAAATATTAATGAAAAGCAAAACACGAACGCGAAAATTTTAATAAATGTGCAACAGTACAACTGCAAGCGTATTGGTGCTCTTAATATCAAGGGTTCTGCCCGCTAGGCACATTTCCAATTAACCGCACCATTAAAAATCAAAACTAGAAATTAACTTTGGACCTTGGACGAAAGAACCGCATCAGCGCTATGTGCTATGTGAAATACTGCTTAAATTGTATTATTTAGTGTTGTAATTTACAAATAAAATAGGCATTACATAACGTCTTACATTATTGTATATTATCATCATAATTAATCGAGATTTCAAACAACCCGGAAATACCGCATTTATCGAATGACTAAAAATGCCATACAAGTTTTAAAATGGTCCCAGAGAAAACAGCAAAAGGTTTATTGTTTTGTTGTGCACATTGCTATATCATATTTAAGAAAATGTTGTTATGATTAGGTCAATATAAGATTGGGACATTTCATTAAAAAGAAGCATACGTGTGGTTTTTAGAACTCGCCTCACTGTCTCTGTCATTACTTGCGCGTATTATCCCTGTAGTTCTCTCAAGCATGATGTTCGTTGGCTAGAAGGTGTTTTGTCACAGTTTTGATCAGAAATTTCGATCAGATAAACTTAATGATGGTAATTTGGTTGGCACATACGATGTAGTAAATGCTTGACTTCAACGATCATTCAGCAGGAAGCGCGTAGCTCGCACAACGTCCTATGCCTTCAGCTGACAGCTTAGTGAAGCCACTGAATAAAGGAAAGGTCAAGTCACTTAGTATATTTTACTGTTAGCACTTAAACGTAGAGAAATATAATAAAGAAATTTGAAAAAAATCCATAAAGCATAAAGTTAAGCTACACTACCGCTGTACAGATACTTTCAGGGGCAGTGGTAGCCGCTATTCATTTGAAAATTATGAGGTAACTGCTGGACTTCGTGACTATTCGTAAGCGCATCGTAGCATCCTTGGCGCTGCTTAAACTAATTCAAACTTCTGCAGCTAACCCAATGTTCAAAATGTCAGAAAATCTAATTTTTTGTACAAAATTACTACATGTATATGTTTGACAGAAATTGACAGTGCTCAGCTTTTCTATAGCCGAGGGAACTGGCTAAAGGTAATTGGTGGAAGAATGATCGCGACTTTAAAGTGATTTTACTAGTTACACGAAGCGTTTTTTGCACTGTTATTACTGTACATTAATTCACCAAACGTTATTCGAAAATACTGAAATTAATCCAACTTCCCAGAATGTTTGGCCTTTCCTTTAAAGAGTAACACGAAATATACTCCATAAGCAGGTTTATCTAAACTGATTTGTGAATTCTGAATGTGGAAGAACACGGTTAATTGCCAGAAAAAGTTAAAAAACAGAAGATTTTTAAAAGTTTGGTGGAGCGTCCCTCCAGAAACTTAGTTGGCTTTCTTTTTACCACTCTTGTTTTAGTAGCTTGCGCACAGGATTCACAGGAATTAGTCAAGACACAAAAAGTGAGCGCATTCAACAGTTTCAGGGATGTTTAACTGTAATAATGGCACGGAAGTTATAATATATAATATATAGTTTTTTTACCGAAAAATAAACAGCTAACCAAGCGGCCATGTTTGCGCAAAGGGTAATCTCGTCCTGACATCGGCGCATGCTGTGCGAGAGTACGTAAAGAGCTGATCAGAACTGCACGTTTTGAGTCGTTCGTACACAATTTGAACAAATTCTTTCCATTTTTTGTATGACTTATAAGGCTAAATTATGTTTTCGTTGTTTTGTAATTTACAATATTGTCTCAGCCTTGAAATATTTACAAGTTCGATTCTATGGTTAACTATGTGTCAACTGATGGCCTGAAATAATCGTGTAGTAGTCTTAAATGCAAGGTGCAGTTAATGTACTCTGTTTCTGTAGTTTGTGTAGAACAAGCGTGCATTACTTTTGCTGTTGTTGGAATTTTCTTTGCTAGTCTGTGAAATGCAAAAGTTATTCGCTAATGAATGTAATCATCTGCTTATTATCATAGACGTGAGTAAGCGATGCAGTCAACCACGTAGTCAGATCTATATAAACTGTCCAATAAATAGGTCACAGATATCTGTTGGCAGTCAGTCAGCTTCCAATTTCTAGCAAGTACACATATCTGAACAAGTGAACTCGAGATCATAAAATCGAGAAAAAATTTGGATATCGGTGCGAAAAAATGTAACAGTATTTTTACCAGCAATTACAAACAGTTTGGATGAATTTTCGCTTAATTAAATGATTTATCATTTAGCACCAGCCTGCTACTTTTGCTTAGAAATTTAGAGCTCACGTAAAAGCAAAAGCAGCGTTGTGATGGGAGGCAGAGGAGTCATGGCCCCACTTGCAATAGGAAGAAATGAAGACGGGACAAAAATTAAGAAAGCAAAAATGTCCAGAAAATGCAAATTTTTAGCTATTTGTACTGTTTTTACATTAAACTTCTGTAATGTCGATTCTACAGTACAAGTACTTTGTACAGTACTTTTACACCCTTTGCCCCCTCCGTGTAAACCCTTTCACAACGCCACTGAAAAGCAACAAAATGAGTTAAGAGCAACAGCATAAAGCCAGAAGAATCATCATTGTACGTTTAACAATTTTCAGTTATTTTATGCCAGTAAGCTCGAGTTAAAAAAGACTATTATTCGCCATTTTTTAAAATTTCGAGTCACACGTTTATGACTGATTTTAAAATTCAATGATCACATTTTATTTTCTTGAGAATAAATGAATATTGGGCAGCCGGCCAATACTATTTTCTGTTATGCATGAACCTGGGAACTGGTATGCCGAGAGTAATGTAATTCTTGCATAACTGGCTTTATGAATTTCACCTAATAAACGCTGCTAAATACGGCTGACATTTTGTGCAAGAGCAATTTGTGTACAGAGATAAAAAATTGCCAGAATGTCGTTAGCTAGAGGCCAAGTTTTAACAGCTACGACGGGAAAAGTACGTGAAAAATGTGAGAAAATCAAAGATTTACAGGTCCATTGTTTAAAAATTAGTATTACTTTATATCTTCAAGCTGTTAAAGCGGGAATTTTTGAATATAAAAATTTGTCTTTAGGAGAATAGGAGTTCATGAAGCGTATCGCTTGAAAATTTTTGATGAAATCGCTTTAAACAGACACAGGAAATGTTATTATGTTGTTTCGCGTTGTTATACAGTTTAGTATCTCTTTTGGGACACAATTAGTAGATATTTCAGGGGCGGTTTTAAGCCAATTAGACAGATTTATTCAAATTGGGCCCCGCGCATACGCTCGTGCGGATGGCATGATGAATTAATGAGTGTCCACGTGTATGAAGTTTCTTGATAGTGTGAAGGCAGTGAAACTATTCACTCTGTCCTCGTATGTTTCCGTGTTTTTGTGCTGATCGTTTGTTTGTTTTGTAATTTTAGTTTTGTAATTTTTGTAACTTTTTGAGAACGCTAATTGGCAAGCCTTATATGTAGTTGGTAGATTGTTAATTTTACTGATTTTACAATTACAAACTCTCAACGCAGATTAAAACATACCTATCATCAAGAGGCTCACAAGAGAGGCTAAATAAATAAAAATGACACGACAAACACCCATGACATTGAAATTATTTTTAAAGATTTCTCGGATAAAAACAGAAAAAAGTCTGTTTTTAGAAGGCCTATGCACAAATTACTATATCAGTAATTATCATGACTTATAATAAAACGTTAAAATTTCCATATAGGCTTTTATTTTTAGTATATCATTGTGGCTAATGGTGAAGTCTCAAGCCCTGAACGCTTTTTGGCTGAGACGGGCTACCACATGAAGCATAAAACATCAATCTTTAACTTAACTTTCGTAGGGTAAGGGGCTCCACCAACAATTCTGTAACTGGGCCCCGCATAGCGGGTGGTTGGTCAAAATTTGTGACGTTTGTGCATGGTTGTGATACTTTAAAAATGCTTTTTTATTCAAAAAACGTTTTGACGACATAGTAATTCAAGTGCTTATTTAATACTACACAAGTAGGAATGTTTGGTCTGTAAAGCTCGAAATGTGCTTTTTGTGCGTACATTAATAGATTACTCAAATAATTACTTTAGTTATATTTAATATTATCTAGAATATCAGGTAAATGGTACTGTTACTGTGGCGATCTCTGCGTGGCATTTTGTTCATTAAACCTAGTGCGCCATTTGGGGGAGTGGTAGTGACTTAAACTGACGTTAGTCTTAAACTCTCCCGGGGTCATTCTCGTTGTTATAGTAGACCACATTTGGGGGTATGCTGCAACATGAAGACGTACATATAGTATGCACCATTTTAGCCCTCATATCAGGGCGAGAGTGCCAGAGTGGTCACCTAACCTGACATTAGTCTAAAATCTTGCAGGCGTCATGTTGATTATTATGGTACATCTTTAACGAGTACATATAGCAGAATGTCTTAAACTCACATTAATCTAAAATTTTTCCGAAACCATATTGGTCGTTACGGAACCTGAAATTTAGGGGTGTGCTACAGCACGCAGACATGCGTAAAGGATGCGACATTTTGGTGGTCATATTGGGAGGATGGTCGCCGTATTGACATCAGCCCAAAAGCTTTCTGGGACCTCGCTGATTGTTATGGTACACCACGAACGTTAATATTTAGCAAAATGCCCTAAAAAGAGCTGTATTGGACGCCATTTTGGATGCCATATTTGTGGGGTGACCTAAATAGACGTAGCCTAAAACTTTCCTGGGGCAGTGGTGGCTCTTTACACCATACCTCTTCAGCATGTGGGCATGCATAAAGGACGGACAGTAAAAATGGCACAGGAAAAAATGGCACGATAAAAATGCCACCGGAAAAAATGGCACACAGAAAATATGGCACAAGAAAAAATTGTAGAGGAAAAAATGACACAGGTAGAGGTAAAAATGGCACAGGAAAAACGGCACAAATAGAAAAGTAGGTAAAAATGATTTCTGTAATAAACCTAGAATGCGCTCAGTAGGAATCAGATATCTGCCAAAGCTGAACAATCCTAATCTTATTCGTCTAATTCTTTTGATTCAAAAAATTTAACACAGATATAAACAAACAAACTTACAAAAATGTACAAGTATTGGTATTAATTAGACTTGCAAAAGACTCGCAAAATATTTGTCCATTAAATGGATTTATAATCAGTAATGCAAGATTGTTCCACATAGTGTTTATCTACCTTTTTAACCATTTATTTTGGCGGTGGTAAAAGACTGACAAATATATATATATATATGCACCAAGTCACCTTGTAAAGCTATATGCATTAAAAAGCATGTCTGTATTACAGACAGCGTTACACAATTTTTCCAACCAAGATTTTCTCGAAATGGAACCTGGAGCTAACTCGTAAAAATAGTTAAGATAATTATGCTCTACTGTAACCCTAATCCTAAGCACATATATTACAAAGTGTGCCATTTTACCTATATATATATAATTCACAAGGTAAAGAAACCTACAATTAGTATAGTGTAAATTGCCTTATTATTGTACTAGTTATGTAATATATCTCACAGTGCCTGCAGACGCCGCATACGATACGAGTTTCATGGGTGTTGATAAATTTCTGTATTACTATAGAATATGACGTAAATAACTATTGTAATTATGTAACACGGGATGTAGCCGAATAAAGCAATCACCTCTGAAATAAAATACATGCTTATGATATAGCTGTGCTTTGCGTTTACTTTACTTCTAATTTGCCACATCAGGTGTGTCGTATACGGGGAAAATGGCACGCAATCGAGCCAGGTGCGCTAACTATGATTAATTTCGTAGAAGCAGGAAGTAATATAAGTAAACCCATGTTTTGGGACAGTTTAATGCGGCAATGTATATCACTAGCTTAGCTTCAACTATTAGATTCCAATAACATCAGTAAGGTATCGCGCACATATAGAAGTTGCAGTGCGGTGGTAACGGCAACAATAGCCTTCCCAGCAATCGAAATGATTAACGAGTCTGACAGTTGAAACGTAACCCATCGTGTAAATATGTTTTTAAAGCTACATATTTATTGTTTAACTGAATTTAGAGTCGTTGATGCTGTAGGTTTCCCGACCCTTATGCTTCACACATTCAGGATCTTAACGTTTGAAATAAGATCATTTTTTAGTTTCACAACAAATTAGATTCACAAATTCCCATAGGCAATAAAGACATGAGCAAATAATACTAATTCCAGGGAGGGGGGTAGGTAGGGTCCAGGAAGACGGATATAGTGGGAGAATACATCATTACAGTGTTAAGGAATTAGAGCGACCTCTCACGCATTGATAATTCGACATTCACAAAATCATTCCATCCCCCCAGGGTTGACGGCAGATCTAAGATTCAAATAATTGCAACTATATAGTTCTAAAGGCAAGTTTTGTCCTTCAAAATCTCAAGTATACATTGACGAAAGTCTTTTAACCCACTCCCAGTTGGTAGAGTGGATCCAGGATTTTGGACAATTATAGCTCAAGTGCAATTATAGTGTTGTAAAGGCAGATTTTCTTCCTCAAAATGTCAACTGTAGATACACATGTATTAGGCAATGAGTGACAGTTTTCAGGGGATGGTTGGCAATCCCGGAAGTGGAGGGGGAACGGAGGATCCATGATAGAGGGTACAGACATCCAAAATTGATGAAAATATTTTAGCCTTTCCCTGGGGGAGGGAGGGCACATCTAGGTTTCCAACAATTGCAGCTGTAACATTATAAACAGTGGTTTTGCCCTGCAGAATATCAATGTAGACTTTAGATGATGAGTGACACTTTTGGGCGATGGCCTGCACCAGTGACACTCCCTCTTCCAAAGGTTCTAGGATATTGAGTTTAAACTGTGTTAGCTTAAGAGTGATGTGTCACCTAGTGAGAACCCAGCTATGACAAAAATATTTTATCGCCTCCCCGACCCTCAAGGAGGGAGAATCCAGGATTCGAACAATTGCAACAGTATACTATTATAAAGGCAGGCTTTGTCCGCAAAAATATCAGGTGTAGGTCCTAGATGATAAGTGGGAATTTTTTGGTCATGCATTCATTGACCCTGGAACAAAGGTAAAAATTACCCAATGTTGCCAACAACGTCAGTTATACAAAACTTGCTGAACGAAATTCAAACATTTGTCTATCTGGGATTGTCAGTAGGTGACAGGCCATTCTAAGTGAGCCTTGCAGTGAACTGACTCGAGAGAGAGAGAGAGAGAGAGAGAGAGAGAGAGAGAGAGAGAGAGAGAGAGAGAGAGAGAGAGAGAGAGAGAGAGAGAGAGAGAGAGAGAGAGAGGAGAGAGAGAGAGAGAGAGAGAGAGAGAGAGAGAGAGAGAGAGAGAGAGAGAGAGAGAGAGAGAGAGAAGAGAGGAGAGAGAGAGAGAGAGAGAGAGAGAGAGAGAGAGAGAGAGAGAGAGAGAGAGAGAGAGAGAGAGAGAGAGAGAGAGAGAGAGAGAGAGAGAGAGAGAGAGAGAGAGAGAGAGAGAGAGAGAGAGAGAGAGAGAGAGAGAGAGAGAGAGAGAGAGAGAGAGAGAGAGAGAGAGAGAGAGAGAGAGAGAGAGAGAGAGAGAGAGAGAGTCTATTTGCAGGGTAAACCTACAAAATAGAGAGACAGGGGTTGGGGCAGGCAGAGATAGAAAACGACAATGATTGAAGGTCAGAGTGCACTAGCAAGGAATGTCTAACATTTAGGCTGTGAGCCTACACGAAAATATAAAAGGTCATTAATGCTTAATACTAACAAGTTGAACTCGAACTATTGGTCGAGGGACTCTCTGAACTCGAGGTAGTGGATCAAAAATCTGACCCCACCTACAGATATAAAATTTATTCTAGATATCTTTCGAAGATTTAAGTTTACGAGCAGATTTTTAGGTTTTTCTACAAACGCCGACATCTTGAATTCATAATGGCAAATCAAAAAATCTGAAGTTTCATGCGATCCAATGCAATTCAAGAAGCCTTAGGCTTTTTTAAAATTTCAAAGCTTTCATCCTCCTTTCAGATGGCTAAGACCTAGGTGGGTCTTGCGTGTTTCAATGCAATTCTATATTATTTATTCTATATTGATCTAAATATTTTGAGATCGAAAAAATGATTTTTGAAGTTTGTGCATTATGCGCAATGTTTGGGGTTTGATGGATTCAATCATTAAAATCATTTTAATGAATAACGTCTTTGAAAATTTGACAAATCGAAAACTATGCTGGTGTTATAACATGAATTGTTTTTATTCGAAGAGAGTTGAATGGCCTCGCCGTTGAGAGTAAAAATTGGTTTGAAGCACATGTCTTTCGTATTATAAAGTTCTGAGATGCAATAACTGTTACAGGAAGTTTGTTTTGTATGTTGGTGATGAGCGTTCCAGCGAGAAGAATGTCTGTAACGCTTCTTTCTGAAGATTATTTCTGAAATTCTATTTGTTTGCACTCCTCTGTTTTGGAAGACTGGGTTACCACCATTTACTGAACTCCGCAAAACATATACATGTCAATTTGCTAGCAGCTATAGAAGATGCTGTCACTGTACGCTATACCATCCAGAAGATTTTACAAGCTGTCTCGTATGGAAAAAACGATATGCACGTGAATTATGGTAGTTTTCACCCAGTCATTGTATATAGGCTGGACACCAATTTTGGCTATTGTGGCAAAGGAAGCAGTAGCAGTTGCTGTACAGGCTAAAACCATACCAGAATACCAGATTCTCGGAATACCAGATTCAGCAACAGGTTGACTGGGTGAGTTATTAATGTCTAACTTAGAGAGAATATCTTTGGACTAGCAGTATCTTTGGAAAAATACTAGTAGCAAAGAGAAAAAATCATGTAATAAATTTCTGTTAGACGGCCTCATCTTTTATATAGGAAAATTACACCCATAGATGGTGTAAGTCCACGTGTGGCCCATTAGAATAAATAAGTCGCATTCACATAAGATTGAATGCACTTTCTCTGTACCAGTCGCAAAAAGAGTCTCAAGCGTTTACTTTCAAGGCAAATTAACCCTTGATCAACAATCAACATTTATTGCATTTTAATACGCACTGAAATATATTGAAATTACAACATAACATACACGCATAAAACGCCTTGCTTAAAAATGCAAAGGAAATTTAAATCATTCATATGTCCTACCAAACGAACCTCGCTGCGGTGAAAAAAACTGAAAAAATGACGTAAGCCGGTGGACAGCACGAAGGTAGCATAACAAGGCTCTGCCGTTCACTCAGAGATTCCGCTGCTGACTAAAACTTTGTGTTTAACTGAGTTTATGTAAGAATTAGTCATCGGATCAATTTACAATAACTTTAAAGAGCTCACAAAACGTTAATCCACAGAATTACACCTCAAGATGAGTAAGTATATTGTACTACAAAATATAATTACAGATAAGTATTGGTGACGCCATACGCCATTTTTTGGTCAAAACGAGCAAAATTTGAAGTGATTGCGACTTTAAACTGATTTTACTAATTATCCAAGGTAGTTATCACAATTTTGTTGCTGAAACTTTTTAACGCGTTTCTCAAATATTAATATATAAGTTTAACTTTCCAAGAGATTTGACTTTTGCTTTCATGCGATGCAGCCATATATAGTTAATAAAATCTCAACAAAAATATTTTATCACAAAATTTAAGCTATGAATAGCTTGGGTTAAGCTTCCCACTTTTCTCAACAACTCAAAAACATGAAATAAACGTCGTTTTTCAAATATCATAAACTTAAACTTCTGGGAGTTTTTATTTTTATCTTTTTGCCAAAATCCATTCCCAGCAAAGTACAGATTTCTTGTAGAAGTTTGCCTCGACGCCCTTTACTTGACCTTGTAAAAATTTTACGTGGCAAATTTAAAAATTGTGCCGAACTTCGATGGATCGATTTCAAATCTCTTTATCGGCTGTAACTGTTAAAGGACAATTTTTAAAGAACCAAGTACCTAATTTTTGCGGAGAGGGTTCCTGAGCAAAGTATAATCTAACTTTACTCAAGCTTAAAGAAACTCTGTGCTATAAAGAATTATATACAAATAGGGATAACATTAATTATATGCATTTATGTTTGGTAGGGTTAGAGTGGATTTTACAGCAAACTAAATTACTTATAAGTACCAGATCAAGTTATTAATTATACTTTTTCTCTGTAAATGAGTTGTCCTTAGCATCTGTTTTTCTCTAATAGCTCTAACAGACCAGTCACTTATGAGCGCATTGGGGCAGTTTGAATGTTGTGAAAAAATATTTAGATGCACAAAAAACACATGGATCAGCTAAATTTATTTTCAGGGTTTACTTGCTGGCTTAAGTAGTATGAATAAATGAAAAGCGGCCAAATAATTAATGAGAATTTTGCAGTCTTAAATACTTAAGTCAGGTATTTGAACAACTTGCTGTCATTTCTACAAAAACTTCTAATGTTAAAGTTACAAATTAAGGCTAAAACTTTTAATACAAAAGTAATAACGAAGCTTAGCAGAGTAGGGCATATACTATACATAAACGACAATCACTTATTACTTCGATTACTGCAAAATCAGGAGTTCCGAGTTTGCACAAAAAAAAATACACCAACGACGTGGCCTTCCAAAATTATAATACGCAGCAACTGTCATTCGTTGGCTTTTAGCAGTGTGAACACTCGAACAACCATTTTATTGAAAAAATATATCCTTGATCTGCCGTTGATGACTACGAGTTATATATAACTTGTAGAAATTATTCCACAGTATAGACTAAGTCTTAAAATATTTAAACTTATAGAGGTAAAAATATTTCATTGAAAATGAAAATGTAAACATTTTGCAAATTACTCGTAACGCTGAAGAGAGTCGTAGAATCACCAGGTTAGCAGAATAACTATTTAATAGGCTATGTTATAACTGGATGTAACTCGTCAATATTCCTGTCTTTCCAATAATTCACCTGTTAATAAGGAAAAAGTTACTTAAATTATTAGTGAACAGCATACATAACTGTCTGCAACTGAATTGAAATTAGGCCTAATTGCGCCATAAATTAATGTGTAATACAACGAAGTGATACATTCAGTTTATGACAAGGAACAAGCTTGTGGTACGCTTTAATTAACGTGCCTGTTTGCGGTCGTAATTTACATATATATATATATATATATATATATATATATATATATATATACTTGGAATAACACCCTCATGGAATGTTTCTATGTTGAAAATTATGATAGCTAGTGATGTCTTCACTGGTGGGCTCGCGCGCTGTTAATTAAGATTTTAATCTATTATTTAATTATCAGAAACGCGTTTGCAGTATTATTCATGTTAAATGCATACTTTTTACCGTACTTGAAAATGGTGTAGGATATGAAAAATCATCCTGGCTTCCTTTAACTAAAATATGCTAACCGCATTTAAAATGATTAGTGATTGTTGTAGGCCTACCAGGATTTAGTTGTTTCGTATCAGTACTTTTTTGGATATTGTGGCAATTTTTACCATAGTATAGTAAAATCGGGTATACAAGATAAAGCTGAATAATTTTTTGGCAAACTGTCAGGACAGTCCCCTAAGCGAAATTATCTTAACATGCTTCTGTTCCCCACCCAGTGACTTTTATACTACCTATGCTAGACTATATTTGTACCATTAGTTATTTGCATCGATGAATAATATTTATGTGCTTAGCCTTAAACAACCTTCTAATAGAAATCTCTGTACTTGTCTAAATGGCAATTATTTTAATTATTATGAATTTTTCTTACAAATTTGCAAAAGTATGCTCAAGTAGTCATGCAGTCAGTTCCTATTCATTGAAGCACCTAACGGAAAATGAATTGATTTGGCCGCACAGTAAGCCGGCAATGATGAGCACGAAAAAAATAGTTAAGTAAAACTCTATTAGAAAACCTCCTGCACTTCTCTCCCATTTATTGTTTTACAAAAAACTTGCTATAATTATATAGTTGGTTATAGGTATTATTACAGCAACAAAACAGTGCTTTAGGCCTTACTGTAAAATCATCAGGTAAAATCAGATTTTATAAAAACGCCATGCAGGGCCAGGCCTCACTTGTCCTTGTCTGACTGTTTGCGCTGAAAAAGTGTGATAAATGACTGCTTTCGCATTAGCCGTGAAAAGCTAAGAAAAAGTTAACCCTTTATAGGCTACTATTATCCGCACAGCTATTGCATATACTACATCATTTCACCATTGTAATTCGCGTGTGGGAACAGTGTGGCTCTAATGCAACCAATAAAATAATTAAAATGCAAAATGCAATGCTCCTCATTCCTCACCCAGCGAGTTACGTTCATCTAGCTCGTCTGAGTCATCATCCATCTTAAGCACTTCAAATATTATAACTACGTGTTCATTTTTGGTCATATATTGTGAGTACTAAAATCACTCTGCCACATTATCAGTAACACGATTTTCATCATCTTGTCTGCATTATGAGTAAGTTAGAAGTATTTCCTCAGCTGATTGATCAGCACACCAGATTTTCAAGCTGGAAGATTTTAAATAGCAAGACGTTTAAATGACCCTACGCATGAGTCCTGTACAGGGCCTATTTCAGCCTAAGCGAGGCCCGGGGAAGTGGCGGGTGTGAGGCCATGGTTGGTGCCCAGAAAATTTTTGAACTGCTAGAACGCCGGAGAAGCATTTTCGAAGAGAAAATATGGAGTTATACAGTTGTTAAAGGAAAGAACAATTGAAAGAAAAACTGCTTTATTCTCAAGACCAGTCCTTAATACTTGCCAAATATTCAAATCAAAAACAACATCTTTGCAATATGTAATACCGCACTCTCACTTCCGTACAAGCCATCTTTTGACTTTTTGTTTCGCAAAGTTATCAATTAACTCACGGCAAGAGAGAGAGCGGGAGAGACGAGGCAGTATGTTCGCATAAAGCAAAAAAAAAGTTACATAGGCGCGAGGCCCCCTTGGAGGGTGAGGCCCCGTGGAAGTATCCCCACTTCCCCCCCCCCCCTTGAAATAGGGCCTGGTCCTGTATATCGCCTTAGCCTTGGCATGCTTAAGCTAATTCAGGAGTAATTAAATTAATCCTTAAGGTCTACAAGCCAGTAAATAAAAGGCAAGTTACAGCCTACCCGTTTCTCCAATAGATTCCCGTTCCCAGAGATTAAAATATCACTTGCTCAACATTGATAAACTTCCTACATGTCTACGCGATTACTATTCTCAAACGAAAATCGTATATGCACGTATAATAATTCTCGGCAACTGGTTAGTCAATCAACCTGTTTCGTCAATAAAGAATTCGTTCGTCACATATAAAAATTTTAAAGAAAATAATAACAATGTTACTATAATAGAAAGTTAGAGAGTTATTGTAGAGAGTGTAGAGAGTTACTTGAATTTAATGAATATACGATGAACAACCGGAAATATATGAACTAAAAATGTCGTTCTCATGAACGTATGATAAACTACAAATCTCATTAACGTTGTCTTTGCAAACGAACGACTGTCATCTTAACAAGAAATATATGAACAGAAAATATTAGATAATCATTCAGTTATTGTTACTTTATGGAGCGATCATAATACCAGAATATGAAAAAACAAACCTAACAGTCAGTTACATTCTTTAATATTTGTTTCTTCTCAAATTATTATTCAAACTCTCTTAATCACTTGCGATAAATGTGTTTGCAATATTCATTCTGTTTTGCCTATTAACAAATAAGCCTAATCTGCCGAAGTAAAATATTGTTAGAAGAATCTAATTGTAATCAAAATCAATGTAAATTTTTTTCACCTGAACTGCCCACGTCATGAAGTCAGTTTACAAAGTGCTATCCAGTCAATGAACAAACACACATAAACAAATGATTTTTCGAAATTAACACTACCCAACCCAGTTTCAATAATTCACTGTGTGTTTGACATTAGCTGCTCATTTCAAGCCTGATTTCGGAACACTATCCGGAGCAACCTGCATCGACGCACACACAGACTACGCGTATTCGTATTTGCACCACTCGGTATTCAACAAAATGTCGGCAGCTCGGAGAGTCTATCTCGCTAGCTCGCTCGCGTGATAACCTGGGGCGGACGCAAACAAGTATCTGGGCAGCTTATCAATATAAACTCTTAGGAGCATTTCCAACGCACCTTGCTTTACAGTTTAGACATACTAGACTACTGTTCACATTAAAATTCACTTAAACACTGTTACCATTGTCGGCAATTAGCGCAATCGATACTAAGACTGAGCTTGCTTATGGTTTTACATTGACACATTCTGGGTCACACACTTTTTGAATGCTGTCGGGAGGCAGCTGACAGCGTGTAGTCTGGAAACGTCTTCTTAGTTCGACTTCGATTCTCGAGGCCACTGCGACATTGAATCACCAATCTTTGGAGAGACTTCACTGTACGGTACAAGCTCTCTTTCTCTATCTCTATCTCTCACTCACTCATTCACTCTCCCCCTCTCTTCCTTTCTCCCCCTCTCTCTCTCCCTCCCTCCCTCGTTCTTTCACTCTACTCCTAAAGTTCTTCACCTTAAAGCATGACAGTGAAAGTCTTTCATAACAATAAATACACAGGGAATCAAAATATGTACCTAATTATTTATAAAACAGAACATCGTTGCATTACAATGCAAAATCGGTAAACAAGTTGATGAGGTGTAAAGACAGTAGCATCTGAGCCGAGTTGCGAAGTAGACCAGTTACAAGCGATTCGCAAAAGCAGTGTATCCCAGATATGCAAACCTAACTCAGTTTTGCAAACTGCTTTACGAAGATCAGTTTATCGTTAAACTCGCTACAAAGTTTAAAAGAAATCTATGTGGACTTAAGTTTACTTATGGTGGAAGAAGAGTAAGCTTTACGATCCTGGAGGTGATACTGTTCATTGTTCATTTAATTAGCCGTCGGCGCGCATAAAAATTAACAGTTTTTCTTTATCTATATAAGCGAAATTACCAGCTAATAATTTGTAACAAATGGTTAGCATAGCTAGAATATGTATCGATTTTTTCATTACCACTTGCAAAACGTTAGCTGAACTGTAAGCGTATATTAAATCCATTATTTCGTAAACTACAATGACAACTCACTCTACTTCAATTGAACTAACATATAATAAGGCACGAAAATATACCTGCAACTCCGTTTTAGATTAGTATAATTATAGACAAAAATCTGCCTAGCACCTTTCAAGACAAAATCAACATCGATTCTTTCATGCCATATATAAGAGTTAAATAATATAAAAAAAAATCTATTTCGTAACATATTTGGCCTATAATGATAGCAAATATTACGTACTGTTAGTGGCAAGGTTACGTCGGTTTTTCAATGTCGGTGCGGCATGCAAAGTAAATGAAAGATATGCACATTTCACCTACATATTTTGAAGTCACAATTGCACACGCAACACACGTAAACAACGTTCGACACCAGAAGATCGTATTTCCGCCTTGTACAAAGAATCGACGATGTTTAGTAGGCAGCGCTACGAGCACGAGGTTTCAGCTAGCGACCCCTGGCGCCCGTGTATTTATCCTCTCGTACGCGCCATATGCTTACTGTGCATACATAAACCTGTCCGTTGACTTCCCTGAACCTACACAAGTGCACAGCCGACGGCTGAAACGGAAATACAAGCGAGGCAGTGAAATACGCGTACCACGTACTGTACTGCATATATCTAGGGTAAAGCTACACCGCAAACTAGTTCTCGAGAAAAGAGCGAGTTCCATTAATTAGAACGCCGATGCATCAGAAAGAAATACCGGTGAACCTATGAGCTGCCATAATTATTGCTTTTTTATGGCGCATATGAGGCGAAAATACCTATCTCATATTCTTGCACACTTCCCATGGGAATCCTTTCCTTGACAAAGCCGAAGATTGTTAAAAACACAGAACAAACTGAACTAACAAAGTCGACATGAACCACACAAAAATTGACTAGAATGAAACAGATGCAGTTCGTTACTTTCTTCGTTTTCCTCCGCTAATTTTATTTCTAAACAGCACGACACACGTTTTAGGTAATCTTTCAAAATGTGTACTGATCGAATGTGTACTTCCACTAGGCTGGCGGAGGTAATATTATGCAAGGTTGGGCCAATGTCCAACGTTTTTTGTGTGTTCAATGAAAAATCTGCGAGGCAGTGCGTGTGATCCTTAACAGTCACACTGATAACGTTTGTAACAAAAACAAAAAATTCTTATGTATAAGCAGGCACTTTATCATAATCTAATAATTTGTTTAACGCAAAGCATTATTTTGTCACGTGTAGCAAGCATTTTTACATTTGGTCTTTAAAGAACATTTAAGGATGATAGTTTTTACGTATTTGAGAATTATAGTAATCTGGTTACAAATCTCCATTTCGTTACACATCAGCCATCCAACTAAAAAATTATCAGAACGTCCTGGTATCATGTAAACAAGCTAAATGTTCTGTTAATAAATTTGATCCTACTTAAGCAACCTAAATGTTTCAATATTTCGTTGTCTTACGCACTCATTTTTTTGCTCATTAGGGCCTTAGTGGTTTAGGTCAATTAATGAATGATGTCAGGTCAAGCAAACAAGCCGTTATCCAAAAATGCTAATGCAAAAAAACAAGTTTAAAAACCAAAGCAACACGCACGTTTTACAAAATTATAGCCTTATTTCAAAAAAACTACTAGTAATGCAAAATATGAACGATGACATCCGAACTCAACGATTCTACTGCAAAACTGTTATAAGAGTAACTCGCATATTCGCACATTAGTTTCAACTACGATAACTCATTGAATTATAGATTTAATTCACCTCGATAACGCCATGCTGTAGACATAAGAGCGAACATTCTAGTTGAGCTAATTCGCTCTGGGCAGTGTAGTCGAGGAGATGAGAGGAATGCCGACTCATACGCAACGTGCGTTCTATATCTTTACGAGCGAGGTCACATAATATAGCAGCCTAGGTAATTATTGCACACTAGCAAAATATCGACCACATTATTCTGCCATAATATTTTATCGAGACGAAGTGAATGAGAGCAAAGATAACTTAGATATTTAGCTGGCTTAAATAGAACATAGATACTAGACAGACAGACGGCAAATAGATAAACAGATAGAAAGTCATGTAGATAGACGGATAAGGCAGGGAAAAGAGAGAGAGGAAGAAAGAGAAATACGGACGGATGGACGGACAGAGGTAGGCGAATAGATAGACAGATAGACACACAGATAGATAAGCAGACGAGCAGGTAGATAAGCAGGCAGGCAGGCAGCCAGGTATACAGAGAGGCAGACAAATGCAGACTGATATCGTGGTTGAAACTGACGTGTAAATATGCGAGTTACTTTTATAACAGTTTTGCAGTAGAGTCGCTAGGTTCAGGCGTAATCGTTTTACATTTTACTCCTATACTAATGCTAATACTGCGACAAATTGCGCTGACAAACATATCATGATGAAACTACTGTAACAGATATAGGCAGGGTGAGTGATATGAAAAAGAAAGAGAGAAAGAGAAAGTCGAGAGAGAGAGGGAGAGTGTGTGTGTGTGTGAGAGAGAGAGAGAGAGAGAGAGAGAGAGAGAGAGAGAGAGAGAGAGAGGGAGAGAGAGAGAGAGAGAGAGAGAGAGAGAGAGAGAGATGGCAAACATAAAAAGACAAATGACAGGCATTACCGCTCTATGAAAAATCGATATAGGAATATAAAGCAGTTGCTCCACAAACACGACATCATTCATCATCCAAGTAACTATTTAATTACTCCCTGCGACACGCTGAAACTACTGTTATTTATACCTGCTAAACGCACTTACCACACAAACTACAAAAGTTTTGTTACAAAATCAAATGGTTGGATTGTAGAGTGTGATTGTTTGTCGAAGTCAATGCAATGGCTCAATACTGCAGGGCCTCATGAAGCCGTTGGGCTGTCGGCATAACGGCAACATTCCGTGGCAATTACATCAACCACAGCATGCAGCGAAACAACGAACATACGTACTACAATAAGATGCATCTCAAAACAAACTTATAGTATTAGTAAAATATGGATTCAAGTAGTCAGTCGATTTTTCAGAGCGACAACACTTCTCACTCGTCTCTCTCTCTCTCTCTCTCTCTCTCTCTCTCTCTCTCTCTCTCTCTCTCTCTCTCTCTCTCTCTCTCTCTCTCTCTCTCTCTCTTTCTCTTTCTCTCTCTCTCTCTCTTTCCTTCTTTCTTTCTCTCTCATTATTACGATAACGCACTATGTTTACTACATGTTAACTTGTCAGCAGCACCGATTTGTTCTGGTGCAGTTCAAAGATGTGATACTGTTAAAGTTTTGGAAGGGGGTGGTTTTAACCCTCTGTCAGTTCGTTTCCAGTGCCGTTATTTATGCTTATTATTCAAAATTACAAATCAATTATCGCTATCTTACTTACATTCACTACCACCACCGCGGGCGATTAACACTTTAGCCTGTTCGCAACAATAGAAATATAATGTTGGCAACAACAAACTATAGAAACTTCGTTCTGTAGCACTTGAAAGATCTTTTTTTTGTTTCATCTATAAATTGTTGGAATTCTCTTCCGCAATGGTTACGTGAAGTATCATATTCAAGGGTATTCAAACGGGAATTAAAAACAATTCTGAAGTTTAACTTTAATCGTAAGTATTATTTATAGTGCAGGAGACCGACTCTGTCCGTCACGCACGCATGCGATTTGGCTTTAGTCAGTTAAAGGGTGATTTGTTTTTGAAAGGCCCTAATGGTCTACTTGTATTTCCAAACTCTATTTGTGGTTATTACTTGAAAACTCAGAACGTTTCTTCCTGGAATGCCCTCATTATTAACAAGCCAGAGCTGCTATGTTCAATCAATTAAATATTTTTGCCATTAAATATCAACATTTTACAATATAATAATATCGAATTGCTGTCATTGTATCTTTGTGGAAGCGATGATCTTACTGGTGATGCTTACAGTGATGCTTTACTGCATTCAAAATTACATTAGGAGAAATAAACGTTTTAACGTGATCAGACTTTAGGATTCCTTTTCTCTATTTACGGTAAATTTTAGGACACATAGTGACAGTTTTTCAATTATTTATCTTATACACCGTGTCGCTAACTTTGTAAGTATGTCTTTGTGTTTGTTTGTATTTATACATTACTTTAATTTATCTGTACTTCATACACTTACACGGTGATGATTCGTGTATCAGTTTTAAAAACTGTCTAATCTAAATCAAGTAAACCACGTTTAAACTAAACTAAGTAGTCAGTTAGTTGGTCAATCAGTCATATAGCCACTCAGTCACACAGCCAAGCGGGATGATTTGTCAGTCACAGTAAAATCATTCTACCGTTACAATTAGTTTAGAGAGCCAGTTGTGGTTGATTCTGGGATAATTAGGCATAGGCGTTAGGATGCAAAATTAACTTAATAAAAAATATATAGACAGAAATATAAAGATGTTGTTTTCAAACACGTATCTAATCGTTCAAAAAATAAAACCTTCAAATTGTGCTCTTCCCTGAGTATCAACACCCAAACTGATCTATGAGTATCAACAGCCAAATTGACCAGTATCAACTGTTAAAAAAAGTAGTTGCAGTTATACAGCTCACTGCAAATTTATCATGATTAAGATTTTCAGTTTATATCCCAGGTACGATTTCCCCAATAAAGCTGCTCAAGTTTAGGGAAACCAAGCGTTTAGTAAGTTGTTCAAAGACAACATCAGGATCAGAATAGACTACTTTGAGATTCGAGCTTGCAACTTTTAGGATGATAATTAAAACCTAAACGGCTAAACAAATAGGATATTTTGCGGCCCTTAAGCTCTTTGACTGGAACTTCCAATGGGCTAACCTCCCGAAACCCTCCGTGACTGCGTGACTTGTTACACACACGATTTGTTACACTTCATGATCAAAATATAAACTGTTTAACAAAAATAAACTTTTAATTATAAAAAAGCTGCTTAAAGATGCACCCAAATGCGTTAGATACCTAACTAAGCGACTGGCGGCCGGCGAGATAATTTTGCTATGTTCTTACAATTGTGCATTTGTTTGTATTTAAAGGAAGACAGGATGACTTTTCAAATACTACCCCATTTTCAAGTCCGATAAAAAGTATATATTTTAACACAACTAGTACTGCAAAAATGTTTCTGATAATTAAATAATAAATTAAAATCTTAATTAAGGGCGGGCGAGCCGAACTATTGATGACATCACTAACGAACATAATTTTTAACAGCAAAAATATTCCACGAGCGTGTTGCACGTGTTTCGAAAGCGAAAATTGAAGTTCAGTGCTACTGTAAGATATTCAGTGTGTTGTAAAACTAGGCAAGTCCTAAGATAAAAATTTAAATTTCAAATAATGTTTTCTTTCAATATTTTAAAGAGTAGGTTATTTTGACCTACAGTTTAAGACTGGGCCCGACTTTGCTTTAAAGCATTAAGCACCATCAACCCGGCTAGTCTGTAGGACCATATAAAAATCGTAAATTAAATCAAGCAAATCAGAGCCCGAAATCCTTTAAGTTGCACAGTCTATAAACGTATTTGAGATCAGTTGGGCATCCATTACGTTAAGTGTGCCAAGTTTACTGTGCGTGGCATTCCGAATTTGCTATTTTGCAGTTATTTTGCTCGGTCAAATCTCGTGTACAGTCTAGTAGTCTCACGTAAACCCAGCAAATTCCATAACCGCCAGAACCCGCCAACTGCGTCGATATCGACAGCTCAAATTTTAAACATGTTTGTTTACAAAAACATCGTCTGAACACTACTGAGAGAACCACACTTTTCGAAACATGATAAGAAATTCTACAACGTTTACGGCGTTATACGGTATAAATAATAGCATTGCTAGTGACGCGAGCTGAACAGTTTATAAAACACACATAAAACTTTTTGTGCGCTAAGAAGAAATAATTAGTATGTTCAAGTTTGGCAACTTTTGTGGTTGACAGCAAGATTATTAAGCACCATAAACACTGGCAAGCTTATACCGCTGTGGCAAAACTTATTTCATATACTCCTATGTGGCTCTATGTACAATTACCACAGATACCGATTTCGTGGGTTGTCCTGGGTTGGGTGGCCGAATGTTCTAGATTTCGACTGCAACCACGCAGTCTTTTCTTGAGCGTGTCTAGCCGCTGCAGAGGCCAGGGCATATACCCAAAGTGTAAGTAACCGTTATTGCTAATGTTGTCTGTTAAACGAGCGACGCTAAATAAATATTGTCGTTATTCTTTCTTTAACTTCATGCGGCGTCAGTAAGCGACTACATTCTCTGTGTGATATGGGCCTAATCAGGCCGTAGTCATGAAAAATAAAAAAATCTGTGTACACGACTAAGATTGAATAAAAACTTAATTTTGTAGTGAAATGCATTAATTGTTGTTTGCTAAATAAGAAAGAAGTATTAAGCAGTTAAATTTGAACGTAAAGAATTTCGCATGCTGAATTGAATATTGGATTTTGCGAAGCGGCACAAATCCCATGCAAAAGACGCATAGCTTGTGTAGCAGTCAGCAGAATTCATAGAGGAATGCGCGTCGTCAGGTGTCTGTATTAAACGCCCCGTGTTTTTCATCTTGCAACAAAGCATTTTTCCTCAAGAAATTTTGCTTGCACGTCTTCTGTGTGAAATGGTCGTATATACGTCGCCGAAGTGTAACTTGCTGATTTGACCTTTGATACAAATTTTATTTAGACTTTACGATACACACATGTATTATAAATATGTCTATTTATTAGAAAGATGCCAATCAATTTTATAAGATGAATACATTTATCTGCAGCGAGTTCAAAGCAACTCATCGATTAGCAGGGGAACTCACTGCAGTTGCATTGTTCACACGCTAGCGTTTGAAACTTCGGTTCAAAAAATGAGAAATTATATAAAAAATTGTGCAGTTTTCATGTGTAGCAAGCTTATTGATTTGGGTGACTTAAACCCACACATGTTAAGTATGTAACAGTACTTAAAAGCAGCTTCGGCACAGATAATTATTAAGTGAACAATGTTATGCATAAATAGCCTTGCTATATTAGTTAAAAGTTACGAATTGCACGAGGTTAGCGTTGAGGGAGGGGTGACAAATGCCGGATTTATTGGTCAAAATACAAGGAACATAAGGGGAAAATTTGCGAGTTACTGATAGACTTGGGGTCGGGGAGCACAGCTTCTGAGAGCCCAGCATGGTTAAGAATAGCATTCAATTACATTGGCCATTGATGAATGCGAGTTGAAGGCATAGAGCTGCGCCGCTTTTTGTCTAACTTTTTTTACACTGAAGGTGACAAACCTTTAATGTAAAAAAATCTCGACTCCACAGTTGGATGTTGCCCAAAATGACTGAAAAATTTAATTAAAGAAATTAGAATATTTTCGTATGAGGAGACATGAATGGAAAAGAAATGACAAGAATAAAATAATTTTTCGCTATTGGTCGTATGCAAGCCATATAACTTTAAACAACATTATAAGTTACCCGAATTATACAAGCAATGATGTAGCTTTAAACAATATTATAAGTTACCCAAATAAATTTTGTGAATAACAATTAAGAAGTTTGCATGGAACCAAATATTGGGCAGTCAACCTTAATAAACATTAATGTTATTTTGTGCTGTTGAGTTTTAAGCCAGTAGATCTAGATTCTACACTTGCATGTGCTATATATGGTCTATCTGTATAGTGGGTTTGTATTTTAATGTAAGCCTTCATCATTAAATATTTTGTATGTATGTGCCATTTGTCAACTATGGATGCCTGATCTCGTGTTTGATCACGTAAATTAACAGTTTTACCTTTATTATATTAGATTGTGCCGTGTCCATGATTTTTATAATATTTCTTATGATATTTAAATATTTTTTTCTTTTTCATATGCGCGTATATGTATAGTTACCGTCATGGTTTAATGATTGAAATAAAATATGTGAATTGAAAATTAACTTAAATTGAATATATTGGGCAAAAATACATAAATCGGCAAACGCAAATCATCCAGCGGTGGTCAGCTTGAGAGACAACATGAGCTGAACCTTTCAAATTAACAAAGACCCTGTCCCTACTAATTAGTTTCCATTTTTGAATTTAAGTTTTTATGCTGTTTTAAGTCTATTGTTGGGTATATGTGAGACTGGCATGCAGACTGCTACCCTTTTATGTACTACACTTTTTATGAAGTCCATGTACAAAAAGCGATTGGCAATAATACTCTACAACACAAAATAGCATTAAGGTTGAATGTCCAGCCTATTTGGTAAATTCCAGGCAGACTTAATTATTATCCACAAAGTTTATTTGGGTAACTTATAATGTTGTTTAAAGGCCATAGTATTTATTACAACAATCTTTTAGACTGTCCTTGAGTGAAATAATTGAGCCGTTTTTATAATCATTTGCTTGGCAATTTCTTCTACGCTGGTAAGTATTTTCTGGAATAATTGAAAAATTGCCACCTGCACGCATTCCGGCTCCGGTTTGTCTAAAGATTTTACGTTGTGGCCGCTGTCAGTGAGCAAGGGTTTATGAGAATGGCCCCCTAGGCTAGGCGTAGCTTAGCCCGTGCTGCGGATATGTATAGTACTAAAGCGAAGTCCATACAGACACTAAAAGAGACCCTAATCTAAGTACGGTACATTGACACAGTCGTGCACTCCTCATCTTAAGTTAACAAGACAGCAAATATGACATAATACAGTAAATACATACGTTCTGCCTAAGAGGCAGCACAATTCCTCAAATTTTCAAAACCGACGTCATCTCCTGAATTAACTATTGTGTTTTTTTCTAAAATAGACATTTTCGAAGTTTTCTTCCGAAAACATTTTGGGAAACCGGAAGCCTGAACTACGGTCTACACGTATCCCTGCATTCACAGTGCTGACTAGTCAGTGTTGATTGTTACCCCTGCCTCTTTGACTTGACCCGCAGCTATGATACGTTTTAAGCTAAATATTTCGATTATCAAAGTTAATCAAATTTTCATTAAATCTGCGTTGGTAAAAATTGTGGGAGGAAGACAGCCTGGTTAATACACTTACTAGAAACCTTTAGCATTTATGTCAGAATATTAATTAATCAATATATTATCATGTTGAAATATGAGGCTTTTAGCGACTGGCAACACTAATTTGCACGATAGTTCGCTCAAAGGACATGCAACTTGTGTAGATTTTTATGCCAAATATAGCACTAATCTAGGTATTAATGCATAGGTAAGAATTTTTTCCTAAAGTTTACAATTCCCATACAAAAAGAAATTACTTCTTAAAACGGATTAAAGCCCCGCGCAGACATGAAATTTTCAGTTACGCAATTAAAAGTTGCAATAATTTTACTGAACTACCAAAATCGGGCGGGCAGACATGCAATTTTAAGGTGCGCAACTGCCGCTATAGAGACTGAAGAGGCCGCGCGTATATACGTTTGCATTATTAATTCATAAAAAAACAAATAGACACCGGTAAAGTTGGGCTTATCCAATAATTAGCCAGGGATTAGTGAAAGAGTAATTTTGTAAGCTCTACTATGACGACTTACTGGCTGATCCGCGTAAATTCTTTGGTTATTATCGGATGAATCCAAATTACCTACCCTGAGAGAAACAACTTTTATCAACTTTTATCATTATATGTAAGTTTTCACACGCATATTTTACAACATAATCGATGCAAAATTTAAGGTCAGTCGTGTAGCAGCTGCAATGTACTGACATACACTACCTTAAGAACAAAAATTGCTTAAAAGTGAATGAATGGAAACGCCATGCGGTTAACTTAACGGAAGACAGGAGGATTTTTCATATACTATCCCATTTTCAAGTCCGATAAAAAGTATACAGTTTAACACAATTAATACTGCAAACGCGTTTCTGATAAATAATAATTGACTAAAATCTTAATTAACTGCGGGCGAGCCCAACTATTGATGACATCACAAACTAGCATAATTTTCAACAGCAAAAATATTCTACGAGCGTATTGCACTTGTTTGCGAAAGCGAAAACTAAAGTACAGTGCCACTGTAAGATATTCAGTGTGTTGTGCTAAAACTAAGGCAAGATTTAAGATAAAAATTCAAATAATTTATCGTTGTCCTCACGCATGAGCTGTCAAACGTGTGTAGTTCGTCAAAAACTAGTACATCTGAATTGAGAAGTACAGCACCTGTTTTTGTGTAATGCGTTTCCGAGATGCAGGCACTAGTGCCCGTCTAACTAGCAAATGGCGAAATGCATGTAACAGTTAAGAACTAGTGGCACGAAAATTGTATTTATATGGTAATAATTCTTTCAGGTAAGTCATTTTTGAAAAAAAATAGTATGTTCCCTTTCGATGTTTTAATGAGTAGATTGTTTTTGACCTACAGTGTAACATTGGGTCCGGTTTTGCTTGAGAAAACTCGAAATCCAAATACGAATGTTGTTCATATGATGTGATATCAACTCGTACGAAATGGTTAAATCATTTTGTCCTGCTAATTTTATACAATTTACAGTTCATATATTTCAAATACGGAAACTTGAATGATCGACCAGGAATATAATTTGAAGCCCGTATCGTAAAAGGCCGAAGCAGTAGGAAAAAATCAGCAGTGCACAGCAGAAACGTCTTAATTCTATAGAACGTGGTCGCATCTGCACGGTCGCGTCTGATATTAAAGTATCACGCAACATATTCGTTTTATCTAAATATCTGCATTTTTATACTGCTATTCTTTTGATGCTTCTTTACATTTTTGTCTGAACGTAGTATATCTCAACGTTCACTTTCAAGATTTCACATTTTGGTCTCCACAGTTTCTGAATTTGTAATCGGTCTCCAGTATAAAACAAAGACAGTAAAAATGATTTATGTTCATTAATTTGTATTTCTAATCTTTCGTTTGCATGCCTCTTCATAAAATACTGCCATCTTTTTACGCTTAACTATTGTGTTTAGTTAAAAGTTTCGGACTCTCGTTTTTGTTTATCGTTCTTTCTCTCTCCTCATATTCCTCCTTCTCTCTTTGCCAAGCTATCTCTGTTTTTCTCTATTTACAGACCGTCAACCTGCCGACCTGTCGGTTCGTTTCTCTCACATCCGGTCAGGGTAGATAGGGTAACCAGAGCAGTTTTAAAACTGTTTCAAAATAAAGCACCTGCGAATGTAAGGAAATGAAATTTAGGTGACACATCAATTAAACCCGACGCAGAAATAAAATTTAAAGACTTCGCAGAGACCGTCCCTTCCTAAGCACCATTAAGTCACGCATGCGCACTTTAACTGGCTATCGATCAAAAGCAGCAGTCTCGCTGAAACGTAAATATCGCACCGCCACAGACCGCCACACCCGATTTCAGCGAAATAATTGATCAGTCTCGAATGTTGACGAACAGCTAACTTGAGAAGAGTGTAAGAGATTACCTGATGTTTTACGTTACATAATGTTACTAAGCTTGAAGTTGTTTAGGTAGTTCAACGCGCTGAAAAATCCCGTGATTAAAATTAGACGCCTAAAGTTTGCCAAGGTAGTTAGCGAAAGAACGAATGGGATAAGCGTGCTATGTAAGAAATTAGTTTTTGGAAACTAACGGACAACAGATCGAACAACAAAGTTTAATAATTAAAATTGTACACATCTAGGCGCTGTTAAGAGGAATTACAGGAAAAGATACATACGTTCTCGGTAGCTCGGGTGCTGAACCACATAAAAGATATACTTGCCAATAAAAATCAAATCTATAATAGTCAATAAATTTTAACATTCAGAACAGCTTCCAACAGTTCTGCAAAATCTTTTTAAATGAAACAGCGGTTTGAAAAGTCTTGCAATAGAGTAAGTGAAACGGAATTACTTCCAAAGTACAGCTACATGACCTGCAAAGTGCATACCACTGAGAAATGGCATAAGATCTGTGCTACATTTGTATCAAAACTTACGAAGAAATTTTTTAAGTGGTGTTTATCGAGTGTTCTTACGCAGCTTTACGAAATTTTAGGAAAATTATGAAGCTTGACAAATACCGCGTATTCAGCGATCCTCTTACAAACAAAAGCGTTCGTAAAATCATTGGCAAATCTGCCCTCTATACTACACAAAGGGGACTAGTCCTGCCCGAATATGTGTGGTCCTTCTGAGACCACAAAATCACTGTAATAGATCTATGTCTTGGATTTCTGTCTGGTGTTAGGGAAAAACGTGTCATTTGTGCTTTCTAAGTTTAACTCCAGACTCATTCTCATAATATTCCAAACCCGACCTATCGACTGACTGACCGACCAGCTATAATTTCACCCTATCACTCATCCATATTCCGTACTCCTTGTCAGCCAAAGCTAGAATGTGTAATTTTATCGATACCGTCAATGATTTCCGCTGCCTGCCCGTTCACACTCAAAAGAGCGCTTGGTATTACAGGTCTATAGAAATTCAAGGCTGTTACGGTGGCGCCGCCTGATGTGGATATTAAGACTTATATAATGCACTATTGCAAAATAAGAGGTAATCTGCAACAAAACTTTAGCTGGTTAATGTTGAGGAAACGCACGAAAATGGTGTTTCCTTAAGACACTTGGTTGGGAAGAAAAGCGACATTTCAACAGTATTTCAAGTAAATTGAAACACAGTTCTCTCATACAGTGACTTTTTTCATCTAAACCAATAAAAGAAATATGAAAAAGACACATCAACTCAATGGTTCTGCTTCTCAACTTTTTATGCAATGAATCGCTGGCTGATGTTTGATTAAATTTCGCAAGCGTTACAAAAGCTATATCACAGCTGAAGATGAAAAAATAAAATTTCTAATAATTTTTTGTTCCAATAGAAGGACGATGTACTGTTACTGAACAAACTGAGCGAAAAACAATAAGGTTCCTTGGTGGTAAACTTCCCCTAAAATTAATCTTTATAACCCAGTGTACAAAATGCTAGAGAAGGGTATATGTTCATTTGCCCGATCAATGTTCATAAAGCCCCGTAGTGCCAAATTCTCTTTCAATTTAAAATAATACATAAAATTCAGATGATGTTCATGCATCGTGATATAGGATAGATCTAAGTTCTGTTTCCCTATGATTTATAGGTTTTTCAGAAACTATTTATTAGACTTTTAATGAAAACGAAGAAGAACGTATTGCTCCACAATTTTCATCATAATTGTAAGACAAATGTGTATGTGCAAAAAGTTTCACCTTCCTCCTGCCAATACTGCTGCTGTAGAGTAATGCAGCTGCTAGAGTTGTTCCACAATATTCATCGTAATTGTAATACAAATGTGTATGTGCAAAGAGTTTCACCTTCCTACTCCCAACACTGCAGTTGTAGAGATAATGCAGCTGCTAGTGCTGACACCCCCGCGTTCTATCACTGCTTTTTAGCACACAAATCCTGCTTCCCTATTTCAGTTTCACTTTTAAAGGCATACCTGAAAATGCTACCAGTAATGTGATATTTCCCGACGAATTGGTGCATTCAGTTTACTAGTATCTTCAAGTGAACGTTAAGTAAAATTCAGTTTAAGTGACGAAAGTTCGTTCGATTATAGGACTTACTTTTGTCTTGATTTGGATTTATCTTTTTTCGGATTACTTCCTCCAGATGTTAATTGCAAGGGCCTTGACGAATCCTCCTGCTGATCCTGCAAATTAAAAAAAAACTTTCACCGTTTTTGCTCTTTTAAGAAATTTTTAAGCTTTAGAGGCCGTGCAAGCTTCTGAAGCCAACTTGCTGAGGTATTTAAAATATACCACAAAAGTGAAATTGCGATTAATGAATCGAAACAGGCGTACTAAGGGATTAATATCAACTTGATATAACTACAGTTCAAGAAAATTTACTTAGATAACCTTAGATTAGATTACTTAGGTAAATTATACGTCTGGTATTAAAGCATAATGCAATATATTCGTTTTATCTAAATATCTGCATTTTTATACCGTTATTGTTATGTTGCTTCTTTACATTTTTCCCTGAAAGTAGTATATCCCAAAGTTTTACAGACAAGAAAGTGAAAAATGGAACAAGGTCAAGCAATTCCCTAATAATTATCTGGATAAACTGATAAAACTGTAATCTTGTCTGGCACGCGTAAGATTATCTAATCGAAAATGAGTTATTCGCGGGTTTGGTCAGTATGTTACAAAAATTCATATAGAAAAATTAAAAATGGGTAACAACTGAGAAGTCTCGAAAATTATACGAAATAAAGCGCAAAATTGTACATATTCAATCTAATTTGATTTACGAGCACGTAAACGTTATATTTACAGAAAAATGTGTATTTTCAGCCCATTTCGTAGTGAGGACGAGCAGCACATTTTACACAGACGCTTCGTGAGTCACGAGAAATTTTCCTGGTGGAATTTCTCATGAAGAATTCTGCTGCCAGGTAGAAGCTATACGTCCTCCTCACGAGGAAATTTGCCACATGATAGAAATACTGCAGCATGTTTCCATTTTCGTAAGGATTTCTCCCTTCTTTTTAATTTAACGAACAATATTCAACATTATTCAGCTTTAAAATTAACTTTATAAGTTTAAAATTATAATCTTTCTTTTAGTATACAGACGATTCTTTGTTTTATTAATGCAAGAGCAATGGCTATATTAGCGAAAAAGAAAACACACACACACACACGCACACGCACACACACACACACACATACACGCACACACGCACGCACGCACGCACACACACACACACACACAGGATTTTATAAACCTATATTATCAAATTTTGAAATGGTAAAATCAACAGGCCAAACATTACACTGACTAACATTATTATATGTACTTTCAATTTGTATATGACAATTGTGACTTGTAATTTAATTTATTGGTGCGATTATATCAAACTGCAAAGCTGTCTTTTTCTTGCCATGGTTAAGCACCTGTAGGATATAAAAAAGTACATGAAGCCATTTTTGATGACAATCGCTGTACGGACTGGCCTTTGTTTGGCAAATTAATGCCATCGTTTATAAAAAGCGAATCCAGAACACAGGGTTCATTTTATGTTTCAGCACTTTTATAAATTGTCCGTATTTTCCATCGCCTCGAAAACATAGGCCTATGTAGGGTAGGTGACATTTGTGCACGGGACTTTAGGAATGACAGACTCGTTTCCCACCTATTTCTTAGAAAAATTTTTACCAGAGAAAAAAATTCACACAAAACTTTTTTGCCAGAAAAAATACTTTCCAAAAAAGTTATTTACAAATTTCTCTAGTTTGTAAAGCCTTGGTATTTTCATTTTCTATATTATTTATTAAACCTCATTTCAAATCCTGTGAAAAATTATCGTATTCGAAGTGATTACACGCAGCAAATGATGCAATGCGAATTACTTTGAGAAAGCAGCTTCATCTTAAAAAACAATTCAAAATTGTAACAAAGAAAGTTTCAAAATAAAATATTTTTCTAAAACAAAATTAAAAAACAAAGTTTACCCTTTAAATATTGCGTCTTTTAAAATGATTCTGATTTCTGACAGTTATTACTCAAAGAATGATAAATAATTAAAAAACAGACAGAGAATGAGAGAAAAAGAAAGAGGAGGCGAGAGAGAGAGAACGAGAAGGGAAAGCGAGGGAAGAGGGAGGGAGAGAGGGAAAGTAGAAGGAATGAGAAGGAGAGCGAGAGCAGAGAATGAGAGGGAGAGAAAGAAGATGAGAGAGAGAAAGAGAGAAAAGGAGAAAGAAAGAAAGAGAGAGAGAGAGAGAGAGAGAGAGAGAGAGAGAGAGAGAGAGAGAGAGAGAGAGCGCACGGCAGAGACAGGGGCAACGGGAAGGAGAGAGGGGAAGGGAGAGACAGAACAAGAGGAGTGAGACAAAGATGAGTGAAGAAAGGGATAAGTAGAGAGAGAAAAGGGAGAGAAAGAGATAAAGAGAGTTCTGGAAAAAACTTCCACGATCCTGCTTCTTGAATCCATGATTAACGAACGCAAGATCCATGATTAACCTTGGCGATTGCTAAAATTAATCCCGGGATTGGATAATCCCTACAGACCCTGGGCAGACAAGTGAAAGAACAAATGATTTGCAATATTTTGCGCTATATAAAAACAAAAATTTATAGAGAGCATCCTGATTTTTACATCGGTCATTAATTGGGCCTTAAGTGATAATCTCATAATTTGTAAAATACGCTCAACATACTAAAGTGTAATAAAACAAACCTATTCAAGCAAGCTCAGCGAATCGACGCTGCCTTCTCTGTCTCATGTTTATTTTAATCTGTTATCTTTACATAGGGCGGACTAGGAGATATGAAAATACCTATTAAAGAGTCAAGGCCAGTGTGAAAGAGTATATTGACGTAATATGTATCTTAAATCATTAATTTAACGTTGACACTCAACTTCAATGTAATGACTGTACACCGTTGCATACGATAGCTACAACAATAAAAACGGGAAAAACTTAGATCTTTCTGTTTAAAACTAAAGTTATTACAGATCCTTGGCAATGTAAGCTCATTATATGAAGAAGAAATTTTCCGGTTCAACCATAAGACACGTCGAGTACTTTGTTGTTTGTTTTAAAAAGATGCCTGTCTGCATTTTTAGGGTGAAGGTCGCAGAAGTTTCTTGATTCTCGCACGACAAAGGGCAACTCTTACAGCTTCTGTGCGGTTTAAAGAGTTGGCCGAGTACAGCATTTCTAATTTGTTATCGTTCTAAAATGGAGTAGAGTGCTTGGCACATGTAAGACGAGGACGACGACGACAACAACAATATTAACAGTAGCAAAATCAGCATAATGATGAAAAGAACAACAATAGCAAAGACGCCAACAAAGGGCGCCAATAAAGGCATTGTCTCAAGTCACAATGCTGTTGAACATCTTCATCATCATCACCATTACCAATGGCAAGGGTGACAAAAACCCTGTCAACCCATGAATTAAAATACTTTTTTTCAAAACAAAACGACTAAACTTTTTCGGTTAGCTTGATTTTATTATTTTGTTCCAAACTTTTCTGGGTCAACTGTTTATTTCTTTTGATCTATAGCAATTGTTCTATGCATTCAGCAGCAACTCGCTGGCGTGAAACACAAAGGTACTTGTTTAAACACCGAAGACTAGATCTGTCCTTGAAATATCTTCAAGAAACTTTTTTGATAAGTAATGGCGCTGCCGCAGATGGGAATTCGTGCGGGAGAACAAGGGAAGGGTGCGAAACAGGAAGCAAAAATGAGAAATAGACCACATATTTAATTTAATCCGTAAATGAAATATATATATATATATTCACTCATTCAAAAATGGCGTGCGCATAGTTAAAGAGTTATTGCCTCGGACGTCTTAGTTTTTCTTTCTCGCAGACTTCCAATCGTATACATTAAGTCAGATGGGGCAATAAGGTTGCACAAAAAGTGGTCGCCGCACGGATCAGCTGATACAAACTAGTCATGACATCAGCGCAGCGAAGTTACGTGAAACCATGAATTAATTATACAGCAGCAACTTATATTATACAGCAGCAACTGAAACATGCCAACCCTTATATTGGTAAAATTATTGAAAAAAAACAAACCGGAGATTGAATAACTTGCGATACGAAGCCAGTTTTTAGGAGGAGGGACTTGTGAAAAGCCTTGTATAGCACCATCCTACCATCATTTGAATACAGGAATATAAATATAAATTATAATTTAGGTTGAATGCCAAGACTACAATTTGCAATTGTTAGAAAATGTACAGTTAAGTGCTGCTAGAATTTGTTGAGATGCCACGCTTAAGTGGCGTCTACGTAGCATCCGCTTCCACCTGCGGAATAGCTGCGATAAAAATCAATAGGAAATAGCTGCAGAAAAAGAATATCACATATGCAGGCTGCATAAACGGGTGCATTGAAAACAATATAAACCGATTTTATCTATGCCACACTCCCAAAACGCATACGCATCTGGATGCTACGTAAACGCCCTTAAAATCACCGTCGGAATTGTGGTCAAAGGTTGTGGTGTTACTTTATTAAAATACGTATTGAAATTTCATAGTTTGTGTACGTTTTTTAAAATGATTAATAATTTTGCTCCTTTTTATTCATGTAGAATGCTACTGTTACAAACGAGAAAACTTGCGGCTAATCCCACGCATACGCAATCTTGAAAATTACAGGAATTTTGACTTCAACACTGTGGCTTTTAAAAAAATCTTTATTATATCGGCTGATAACAAAGTTCCCACAACTAACATGTGAAACGAGATCTTTACCGACATTTACACTAGAACTAAGAAGCACTCAGATTTTAACCCTCATTTGATGAATGAAATAGTGTCTTAACGTGTTTGATGAGCATATACATCCTCCTTCAACGATATAAATACCGTAGGTGATACGGCAGGCGAAACCACCAAGAAACAATGTAGGGTGGTTACAGGTTAGTAATCATTTACTGAGTATATTTGCTACAGTAGAAGTGTACTTAACTTCGAAACACGCTCTGTGGTGATTGAGCTACAGTACTTTCCTCGCTCAAAGTTTTTATTTTTAACTCATCCAGATAATGGTGCAAGCTCATAGACTTACGTCACTTTTAGTTTTCGGGATGGATCGGTGGGATGGACTCATGCAGCGACGATTGCGCAATCTACTGGCGTCCTTGACACTGACAGCACTGCTGACCCCACACACGCAGTGCACACGCTCTAACCTGCGGCTGCAGCAATTCATAGAAAATCGATGTTAGAGAGCTCTGCACTAACTTCTGGCGAAAGCTGGCGCTCCGTCGCAGGCGCATGTGGCCTTGACTCTATATTAATGTAATAGGGAAAATGTCGAATGTACAGCCACGATAATTACCTCCAAACGGCTGAGCTTATAATGTACTTAAATCGCTAATATATGTACCAAAATAATAATATTCTGGTTTTTCTAGTTCCATTGACAGAGTTTATTACTTTATTTTGCATAAAAGTAGAAAACATTTTGTTCGCTAACGTCTGTTTAGTGCACTGTGTTGGTTAACCTATACTGCCACCGAAACCGCAAAAAACTTAATCCAAATAACAATATTACTACACTTGTTATATTATTTTAACTCATATAACTCTTGTTTGGTTTCAACAATGTGCTGATACTGCAATTAGGATATTTACGAATATGCTCTGGTAATCATCATACTTGCAAAGGCAAATAATATAATATCAAAAGTCGAACCATAATATACAATGCATAGTTCAACAGCCGCAAGGTTGCAGGAAGGAGTGGTGCAGGAATGATTCTCGTTTTTCTGTCGTTTACGCTTCGATGAGAGAGAGAGAGAGTCGATGAATGCAGGGGCTGACAGGCTGACATTTACGAAAAAAGGAGCTCTCGTGACTAAAAAACAAAAAAAAAACAACGAAAAAATGCCTGACAATCCGGTCGCGATACTTGACAAAGGTAATAATTACCGATATTATAACAGAGTAAGAAGATATTATAACAGATATAATAACAGAAAACATCGACGAAGAAGCCACCGTCACCCAACAAGACATCTCTATACTGGAGTCCTCTGTTAGCTGCTCAAAGTTGATAATTTAGTATCATCAAATAAACGACATTTAAATTTACGTTACACATTACAACAAGGGCATAGAGGCTCCAACTGAGCGTAAATCAATCAAAGACACAATGATTAATGGGTTTAATGTCTTCACTGCCTGGGAAATTATGATCACCAGAGAAAAATCTAGGCCAAAGACATGTATGCCTGTCCAGGCCAGGGCTTTCTGTTAATCATCACATACTAACGTATTGTGAAGAATTCAAAATATACATGGATTGGCACTATGCTTTGTTTAATAGTTAATAATGATCATAGCATTACCGGAAATTACTGATTGTTTAATGGTGATGAATAAAATAGAAGTCGACATTGTGAATGAACAAAAAATATATGAATTGACACCATGCTTTGCCCTATAGTTTAATACGTATCATAATTTTATCACAAATTACTGATTGTTTATGGTGATAAACTGGATTAATGGTGATAAATAAAACAAAAGCGAACACTGTGAATGAACCAACGAACGGCTGAAACCGTGAGTAGGCCAATTACAGTTATATGGTACGGTGATATATTAAAACAAGCCGATTAGAAACAACGTTAAATAATAGCCCGGACATGGCTAATAAGAACACTGAACACAAAAAAACTTTTAGTTCTTTGCAAAACTTGTCAGTAACAGCGCAACCTCTGAGTGCATGGACAGTTTACTTACCCAAAGAAAGTTGTAAATTAGGTCTATAAAGAACTGTTTGTAGCTTACAAATTTACATTAATTCTGAATAAACAAACGAGGTAGCAATGAAGTGCTAAATCGGAAGTGTGAAACTACTCGACTATCCTGTTAAGTTATAATTATGCAGGGCCAACATACCCCTATATAATGCACCACATGCAAGGGATAGTAATAGCATATTTGTATAACCTTGGAATGACATTGTCATGCGCAGAAAACGTCTCCCGCGTTGTTAACCTATAAATACTGAATTCTTGGCCGACTGGAATTGATTACATTTGCAGTTAAACTCGTAACAATTCTCCATAGGAATAATATTACGAATTATTTTTATTCACGGTTAACCCTTTACAAGCAAGGGTAAATGCAAAGTTGTAGGGGCCAACCTCAGCTGTCAACATGTAGGGCGTTTCACCTACATAAGGTTATATCTTTTGACCAATATCCAACTATCTTAACTATCGATTTCACATTTGTTATAATAGCAATAGAATAATAAATAATTATCATAAGTTTGATCTGTCAACTGAAAATTATTGCGGATAGAAGTTCATGGTACTTAGACCCACAGGCCACAGGCCCAGGCTTGTAACAGTGGTATGCCACAGGTCCACATTTTATGTTGCTACCATGTTAGGATAATAACATCTTGCTGTTTATTTTATGTCCTTACCATGTTAATCGCTTACCACCTTAACAGCTTACTCTTTCGAAAAGCGAAAAACAAATCTAAAGATAACATGGCGGCTGACCTGATCTAGATCTCTAAGTTTGTGTGGATATTAGACAATTTATTTTACCTTACTTCAAGAATGAAAGAACGACATACTTTATGATTTTGCAAAATACCACACAATAAACGATACCAGGTACCCTATCGTTTAAATTATAATGCCACAAATGGTATTTTAGTATATAAAACATTTTCTAAATTACACGTGAAATTTACTACATTTCATTATTGTTATCACATGTCGCTCTAAAATTAATAAACAATATTACGACGTGCACGGTTAGCTAGCTAACACGGCGCTATAAGTGACTGCCCGCCATTAATAGCCGGCCTTGAAAAGGCAGACACGTGTAACAACAACAAAAGGCAGAAGCACCTGAAGAAACCTACCTGCATTATGTCGTAGTCCACAGTTCTTCTAATATTTGATGAAACGCATCAAAAACTGTTCATCTCACTATATTAAACAGTCGTGTTGTGTACGTTGATTATAGTACAGCGTGTCCTTGACTCACGACGACTCGGCGGCTAGTAAACGCGCAGGCTCTGTAAGGAAACAAACGACCTTGAGAACGGGCGCCGTTGTCTGATACAAGCGCAGCGAACAGGGAAAAACCGGGAGTACGTGTTTTAGCGGGGCGGCTTTAATATGCGAGGGAAAGCGGAGGTTGGTAGGGGCTGATTACAACACGGGCCTAAGGTTGTCACCAAATGAATGGCCAAAATGTATGGGTGATACACAGCAATAATATTAAGTTGTGCTCTACTGTTGTCTGCTGATTCCTAAAATTTATTCATACGGGATATTTTAGCTCAAAATTGTATTTATATGGTTAAATGTTAAAAATGAAATATCATACTTATGCAAGGGTCAAATTGCCATCAAACTTAAAAAATATTATAGTTCTTTAGTTTTTGTATACACATATCAACAGCGTTTGTCGTCATTCGTGATGAATGGGAATGATTTATTTGTTTTGCTTCTTCGCCTGGGTTAAGCAAAAGGCATTTAGAGTTTCTGTTCGTCTTTGAGGCTACCTCTGATAAAGACTCTAAAAACGTTGGATGATGAGAAATAAGCTGCACGAATGTAGGTAAAAATAGCACAGGCAAAAATAGTCACAGGAAAATGGTAGCCTACGGTAAAAATGGCACAGAAAAAATGGTACAAATGGAAACATGGGAAGGCCTACATATGTTAGTTCTGATGCAAATAATTTCTATAATAAAACTAGAACACTCTCAGTAGGCAGCAGATCTCTGCCAATGTCGAAAAATCTTAAATATGCCCAATCTGGTTCTTTTGGTTGAAAAAAAACATAAAATAGATAAACAAGCAAAAACACAAAAATATACCGGCATTGGTATTATATAGACTAGGCAAAGTACTCACAACAAATTTTATTCATTAAATAAAGCACGAACATCCACGTAGTGTTATCTACATTTTTAACCATTTTACGATGGTAATAGCCTGACAAATACACGTGTTTACATACTGAATCAGTCTATAAGGCTGAATACACGAACAAGCAAAGGTTATAGAAAGCGTTAGATAATTTTCTAAGCGAAAATTTCTCAAAATAGAACCCGAAACACACTCGCTGTTGTTTGCCATGGTTGAGATAATAAAAATTAAGTACCCTGTCTTGTACCAAGTCCTCCTATTTCTAAGGAACTATAACATTGCCTCTGAGACCTCCACGAAGTGCTTCAGGAATCAGGAATGTTTTTGTACGTGATTTTCGGTAAAATTTGTGAAAACAGACTGGGGAAAACGCTTATTTCACTCTCTCTCCCTGTCCAGGAATCTGCGTCAAAATGCATTTTTCTTGCCCCTTACCCACCTTCTCCACAAGTTTCGTAACAGGCTTACTGCCATGACGGACAAAAAACAAGCCAGTAGTGTTGAAGCATCACTTCTTTGGCAGAGGCAAATATAGCTAAAATAATGATCCCCTACAGTAACCCTGATCCTAACTCCTATTTTACAAGAGTGCGGTTTTTTCCTATTTCTCCATTTGTGTCCTTTTTTCCCGTGCCATTTCCAAATGACCTGTGTGTCTGAAACAAACAATGCCCAGTATGCCTATGTAGCCAAGACTACCTGAATCCAAATATTTTGTGGCAAAGCATCATGTATCCAACAGTGTGGGTCAATAGTAAAAAATGAAATGTTTTATGTACAATATAAACTCGCTCAAGTATATACTTTGGCCTACTTGTAATGCAAAAAGAAAATACAACAAACATACTTCTCTTTAACATGCTCAGTTTAAATTTAAACTGAGTTTCAAACTTATTTGCTAAACAGCATTGTCTCTGTTTAACTTATTGGTCACAGGACTCCGATTCTCTTACACAATTCTCTATTATTTATTGATGTTGTTTTCTAAATGATTAAATGTTTCGTAAATCGTTAAAACAACGAATTTACATACTCTCCAGAGCATACAATCTGTGTGTTTTTATACATGGATTTGGTCGATAGTTGTGTACTTTGAAAATACTCACAGTCACAGAGACGTTTTCGATTATGAGAAGTGATCTGCAACCAACTTCAGACGCTACGAGATGTACTGTAACAGAAAAACCAATTTCTTGGAGGTCACTAATTAATGCAGCTTTATTATTTATCTGTTTTATATTGGTGATTATTACTAATGTTTGTTTCAATGGTACAGTGAGCTCAAAATGTACTATTGTTTTGGACTGTTCTGTCGATAACCGTATGTTAAATAAGATCTGCCCGAAGTTGACAATAGGTTGCATCGCACGAAATTCTTCTAATGGGATATAGCCGTTGGCATAATTTGAAATACAGTTTTTCTCTTCAGCGAACTGTCAGTAAAGGGTCTATGTAAATTCAACAGATATTGATGTTTTTTTAACGCATTATTATGATTACACAAAGAATTCATAGTTATTGACTTATTGTTAAACAAAAGAGACTTATCAATTAAAAAAACTTGCCTTCTTATGGCGAATTTTGAACAAGTGCATTGCCATAGCGTCTTTGGTGCGAGTGAGCGAGAATGATGTATGACGCACAGCAAACGTCTTTGGTTACCCATGTTTGTTTGACCTCGTGGTGACCTCGTTATGGGCCTAGGTTAGTAAGCATAGGAATTGACGTCAATGTCAATCATAATGTCAATCATTTTCGTTGATTGCTCAATCAACGTGCAAGCTATTTTTTTATTTTATTACGAAAACACCAAACAACAGTACAATATAGCAAAATACATTGTGATAACATGGTATACATAGTTACATTAATTTCAAAATAAAATTGACCTGGCAAAATATCTATATAAATTGTTGCTTGCATTATAGTCAGAAGCATTATTTGTGTGACTATAATGGCTGACTCTATTTCGCACCCCTGCTGAGCTTAATTAACGCAGGTACATTCGGGACATTTAGCTACAGCTGCGTCTAATATTGCTATGAAAAATGCTCAACTTTTCATTAGTTAGCGGGAGAAATATTGGCCTGGCTCTAGATTTTATTATTGTCAATTGAAATTGCAAGTGTATTAGTGGAAATATATAGTCTAGTTTCGTTTAAAGGAAGAAATGCACAACGCTTAGGTCTACGAGTTGCTGGTTAAACAATTACGCAGTTCAGTTTAGTTTATGGTTTTGCAAGTTAGACAAAACAACTATTTGGTAAACTTTAAATAAGGGAAAAACATAATGCTTTCTTCTCTGGCCAGTTTTTATAAACCTTAATGAGATCTTCACAGTCAAAATTAATTCAAATGTGGTCAAAACTTATATTATACATCAATGTAATATTAGTTAATTTTACACTATTTTTCGGTTATAATCACGGTAAAAATACCTTTGGTACTTATGTGACCCGAGGATTCAATATAAGGGTCGTCTGTGGAATGGAACTATCAAATTTATTCCATTTCCGCAGCCTGACAAACGGAAAAATACAAAAACTAAATAAATATTGCAGACGAGCTCATGGTCAGTTAATATAGAAAAATAGATCGCAGACATGATGTTCGTATGTTTAAAGGCAAGAGAGACTTAATATTTGTGTTGGTCATTTATTGTAAAGCAAGGCAAAATGGCTTAGTTTCTTTATTATACTTATGTCTCTGTATTTTGTAGTGCTTTGAAATTTCATCTCTACATTCTGCTTAAATTGAAAAGTCATTTTTTGGCTACTTGAAGTGTTAATTTCGTGTAAAATAGCTGCTGCTCTGCAATTTGTGTTTATGAAAAAGTGCAATCAGTTTATCTGCTGATTAGACATTAGTTGTGACTGTCGTGAAGTTTAGTTCAGTTCAGTTCAGTTCAGTTCAGTTCAGTTCAGTTCAGTTCAGTTCAGTTCAGTTCAGTTCAGTTCAGCTCACCTCAGCTCACCTCAGCTCAGCTCACCTCAGCTCAGCTCAGCTCAGCTCAGCTCAGCTCAGCTCAGCTCAGCTCAGTTCAGTTCAGTTTAGCGTAGTGTAGTGTAGTGTAGCGGAGCGATAGACCAATATGTTTGACGTCAACTGCTAACTTGTAAGGAAGGAACGCTACACAGTTAATCATTTCTGCAAAAATCTTAGCCGAAAAAGCTATAACTTCAAGTTCATATTCAATTATTCTATTACTGCTTGATATGAGCAAGGCTTTTGATACTGTTGATAGAGAAATACTATCTGACGATTTAACATCAGTTTCAGAACCAGAGGAATTACAGATGGTAATAATCCTACTTAAAGATGTCAGGGCTTCACGTAAACCTATGCAACAATATAAAAAGAACTTTCAAAACTAATATCGGTGTTCCTTAAGGTAACTGCCTCAGCCCAGTGCTTTTTACGTGGTGCCTAGCCAATTATCAATGCACTCCAAAACGAAGATGTTACGATGCTTCTCTAGAAAATCTCCCTTTCCACATGGTTGATCACACTTATCCTGCACCAGCTTCCTACAAGCCATTCCTAATAGACCAACAATATGCTGACTACATTGGATGGATTAGCATTTCAAAATTTTGCAACAAATACTGTTATTAAAGTATTCCAAAATTACTAGAAAAAAGAAATCTCAAAGTTAACAACACGAAAACTGAAGAATTTTACAGATCACGGGATAGAGGCCAATCCTGGAAACGTTGCAAATATATGGGATCACTACTTGACACAGAAGATGATATCAAAAATGAGAATCAACGGGCAATGTACGGTGATTTCCAAAATAAATCAATTCTAACCAGCAAGAAACTATCTCTCAAAACAAAGTTGTGACTCTTCAATGCATATGTAACTAGTATCTTCAAGAAAAAACAGTGAATATAGCCATAGTGAATAGTATAGCTAAGACTCCTCTGCCGGTATTTACTCTATCTTATCTTAAAGGATATCCCGCTTAGGCCTAGGGTGCACTAGGGTACATTAATTATACGCCCGCAGTGCAGCTTTAGTGGCTTGTTAGCTCCCCAATGCTTCAACAGATTTCGTGTAAGCCAAAATGTCTTCATTGCCGACGGCGGTGTTCCGTTTTCCTTTGCCTTGCTACTTCCAGTTCTAATCCATCTTCTTCTAGGGGTTTCTTTTCTTTAGGTAAAACCTTCAAGACAGCCTAAGACCATCCGCCTTGAGGTGGTCTTCTTGAAGCTGGAAACAATCTTCATGGAATTTCAGCTGGTTTGCGTTGAAACAATTGTCTTGACTTCTGCCATTGCTGTTCCTCATCATTACTGCCTTCAGAGACATTCCTTGCCATAGACCATGGTGTGTTCCATTATTAGTCCTTTGGCAACCCCCCCCCCCCCACACACACACACACCGAGCAATTCGACTAAAGGAAACTTTTGCTTAGGTAATTTTGTCCATAGATTTTCCACTTCAAAAAAGTTGCCTAGATTAGCTTTTCCGCAAAATGGAAATATCACGTTTAAGACGGAGACCGCCTGACCATTTAGGATGCACTAAAAGGCCTACATGATTCCAGCCTAGATGGCTAGGTTGGCTTATTCTGACTATTCACTTGATGAACATAGTGATGTAGGTGACGATGATTATTGTGATACTCGGTCATCCCGCTGTCCAGATCCCGCCCATGTTCTCTGTCCAAGCTTCTCTGTGTCCAAAATTACTTGTAGGCAAACTTGTTTGTATATATCTAAATATCCTGTTGTATTCTGCCCAAACTTAGCTGTGTCTAAACTTTCCCATGTTTTAACATCCAGCATTTAAACATACTTGTGCTTAAAGTAACCTGTCGAAATATCCATGTATCCGATGCACGCCTGTAACAATCCATTATGTACTAATCGACCCATTGTGTAACACGTGCCCTTTATGTTACAAAATCGACTCATTACACAATAAGTTAACATGCCTAAAATGTAACAAAAATTGTTCCACCATGTAACAACCTGATGTGCCAATTACGTAATATAATATTTGCCCATTTTATAATAACCTTTTCAGCGATCATTTGTGTCTTCAACGTATCCTTTGTTTGGAAGTGTTGTTGTTGTTGTTGTCGCCATTAATTCTACGTATCAACATTGTTTTTATAGCTCATTAGCATGTATTACGGAATTTTGCCATACCGCGGCAGAAGATGACAGTATGCATGACAGAATTTGACCCAGTTACCACTATGTTTTTAGCATCGTTATAAATAAAACATGATGAGAGTCAGTGTACACTGCACAGCGGGAATGAGGTACTGTCGTGCGCAAACAAACAACACACTAATTAAGCTAAAACGCGCTTGCCAAACAATTCTAACTTAGGAGCATTTCATAGCTTCATCGCTTGAATTATGAGAGCCAAAGAACAAAAGCTAACAAGGATTATTTAATACTCCATCTACCAAGCAGAATGTTGCACCACCACCCCCATTAGAATGCAGTTCCACTAAATGCAAAAGTCTCCATCAAAATGTATGTGGAGAGACCTTCAGGTGTCTGCTCAATGGGTTAATAGATTTCAAAGCTTGCCTGCAAAGTCATCTAGATTCTAGATCAAACTTCTAACGATGTTAAAAAAATATTTTGCCTTTTCAAAGCAAAAAATTATTATGTTGTTATAGTACTGATAACAGTGACATCATTAATCAAGAAAATTCACTGACGAGACTATCCTTGCATTCCACGGCTTAAAGGAAAGAAAATTAGCGCCTCGCGTACTTAGTAAAACCATTTTAAAGTCGAGATCATTTCACGCTGGGCGCTCTCATTTTGAAAGCCAGTCCTTCCACTAATGACGCCGTTCACAGACTGAAAAAAAGCAGCGCATCGTCAATTTTTGTCAAAGTATAAGAAGTTTTTACAGAAATAGAAAATTAGATTCTTTATATTACTGCATGAGCATTAGGTAAGCTGCAGAAGTTTAATCGTTTGAGCAGCGCGCGCTTACTGAAAGCCACGATGCCTTCAGGAAGTCACGAAGTTCATAAGCAACGTCATAATTTTCAAGTGAATGGCGGTTACCATCGCGCCTGAAAATTTCTACACACTTATAGTATAAATTAGCATTATATTTTAAGCAGTCTTTTATAAATTTCTTTGTCATACAAATAGAGGGCAGCACTTGTACATACTAGTATCTGATTTGTGTGTAAGTAAATGACTTATAAAAATTTGCCATTTTTTATAAATTTAGATGATAACAGTAAAATAAACCCAACATGCTAAGCAACTCATCCTATCTTTTAGAAAAGGTGCTATATAATGGGCAATTTTTTTATTACATAATGGGTACATTATTATTGGGCATTTTTATTTACGTAATGAATATACATTACAGACTGGGTAGTTATCGCTTAAAGGTCTTAAGACTCTTAATAGACGCCACTATGATAGATACAGTTATAAACGTTACACTAAACGCAACTTTAAATAAAGAAGGTAATTAAGGGTCAGTCAGCAGGTCGCATATTAACAGTCAGCAGGTCGCATATTTTGCGGGAAAATTGACCTACGCAAAATAGTTTGGAGGGGAAAATTCAGATACCGAATTTTCCTGAGGCCATTCCTAGAACCGAATCTGCATGGGGTCGAATTGATCGGCGGCCAAATTTTTTTGATGTGAAATGTTGAGGGACCAAGTATCCCTTGGCCAAATACTGCTTGGCTGAACTGACTGCCATCATCATTTTTAATAACACAAGCATTCCATGAGCGTGTTGCACGTGTTTACAAAAGTAAAAATTGAAATACAGTGTTACTGTGCAGCAATCAGTGTGATATACAAAAACTCGGTAAATTTCAAATTTACAATTCAAATTTCAACTTTACCGCCGTGCTCATGCATGAGCTCTCAAACGTCACAACTGAGTACTTTTGAACTTAGAGCTCATTTAACTAGCAAATGGGGACATGCCTGTAACTAGTGCCCATCTAACGAGCAGATGGCGAAATGCATGTAACAGCGAAGAACTAGCTGCGCGACTCCGAAAATTACGTTTCTGAGGTAATACTTCTTCTACGTAAGTTATTTTTAAAAAATAGTACGTCCCCTTTCAATACTTCATAAGGTAACTTGTTTTGAGCTATAGTTTAAGATTGGATTAGTTTTCCTTTAAATTAACCGACTACGCCGACCGAAGTTTTCAACGGTAACAGATAGTTTCCTACGATATCGAAAAAAATTAATAAGGCTTGGCAACCTTTCCATGAAGATAACTCAGGTGAGCAGTTTAAACTCCTTCGTCTACATCGTTATAAAGGCAAGAAGCGATTAAAAGCTTGGGTTCCTTTAATGCATTACCAACTTAAAAAGCTCCACTTATAGAATTCTAATTTATTCAGAATAGTTTGATAAGCAGCGTTCCTAACTAACCGCTGAAGTTTCACACTAGACGGGGTTTGCGTTTCTAATTTGCCTTTTTTCCCTTGGAATGTTTTAACATGTTTTAATATATTAAAATGATCTAAAAGTAGGTTTAGTAAAAACAGTATAATTTCATTCCTATTGAAATTCCAGGTGGCATTTCTGGGCAAGTGCAAAACCAGATTAAATTTCAAGGTGCCGAGTTCGGGGATTTCTGAAAATTAATTACTAAAGACACATATATAGAGGTACAATTGCTTAATCAGTAAAGTTTTGTTTAGCAACCAGCCACAACGAACCACCACTGTTCAATCTGTAGTGTTGAAATGTTCCATTTCTCTTAAATCGCCCAAAACAACACTTAATCACTTCTCATTCCTCTCGATGACCCCGATTCGGAAACTAAACCATCAATAAGGAAAGCTTAAATGGCGGTTGGAATATTTTAGCTGCTGAGATTGTACGTACTTAGCTATGCGAAATTATTACAAGTTTGATTATAGAATTCAGTCGCTGCTGCCACCTATTATCAAACTGTGAAGGTTTTGATGTTCGTGAATTTTTACGAGAATCCTGCCTTTATTAAAAAGATTTTTAGCCAACGAGCACAAGCAGACCAGACCCAGACTCAGACCCACACAGATCATACTTCGACCGGAGCCATATCCACGTCTAAAACAGAAATAAATAACCCATCCAATAATTTGAGCAAACCCAGGCAATAACAAGACCCACCACAGGCACAGACAAAGCCTAGTTGGTTAATTATATAATGCATCGTCTTTATCATAATAATTGCTGCATAATGATGCAGAAATTGTTACGTATTGTGAATTCTGTGATTTGTTACACAGTGCAACATTATTTTATTTTATTACTGTATTCCTATGTTTACATAATGTCCTTTTGTTATCTGACACACGTTGCCGTTCTTCAAAACTAACGTCAATGCAGCCAAGCGATGAAAAACAGTTTGCGAATGTGAAAGCTCTTTCCTGAAAATGCATGGATATCAAAGTACCGGCGTCGTTGTTTCGGCGGGTTTTCTATTGTGGCGTAGTTTCAACACTTGTTCAGCTACAAGATGTATGTAAACTTAATGTTTTCATTTAGTTCTTAAAATGGTAGTTCAAAATATACTAATCATACTCCCTAAGCTACGTAATTAAGATATTTTTTGAGCTAATAACTTGCCCAACAACAAAATTGAACAGACACTTGTCAATCGACGCCTAAAAACAGAAAAACGTTCTTATGACAACTGTTGAACTGCTAGGAGTTTGTAATAAAAACTGCCTGGACTTTTCCGTCCGTTTTTTGGGGGTTTTGCGGATTGCACCTGAATAAACCGCTAAAGAAATTGTCACCGAAATTGACATGTAGTTGGTCCTAATGCCATGGTTACGGCATAATTTGCATTTCTAAGAATAATGCATACTCAAGTAGTGCAAGCAAAAACATAACAAACTCTGGAAATTGCAGTTTATTTTGAATTAATAAGCCAATTAAATCTTCTAATGAAGAGTTCAGAAAGTAATTATGCTTTGTTCCTGCCTTCTCAGATATTTTGAGTAAACAAATTTCAAAACAAGTCTGTAAAATATGCTTCGATTTTGAAGTTAAGTTCGAAATTTTTTATTTTAATTTAAGTTTCTCTAATGAGATGAGTTTAAATTTGGCATAATTTAACTTTGTATTTGTAGTAATTGTATTCGTAAATAGTGGTATGTGTACTGTAGTTTGTACATTGCAAATATTTGTAAATAGCAGCTTCTTAACAATTATCAAAACGATCCAGAGAGGCCAAGTTTGGCAGGTACAGAGCAAGGTTAATAATGGCGATAGCTTGACAGATCACGAGTTTCATTTCTGTGTTTATATCTAGACTCTTAAAGATTCATTTCGCAAGTTTCCCAAAGGTTCCCGGTTGGCTACCTGGCCCTGATGGCCGAATGGTGTGTCAGGTATGCTGAAATCGCGCGAATTGTCAATAAATAAAACAATGAACTATTCGGCTTACTTTAGTTGGTTGTTTAATTTAATACATTGACTAAGTCGTTTTATGCATTTTATGCAATGTATAATGTGCAAAATATCAAGGAAAATTTAATTTAAACACGAATTATGTTCACTTTAGACTTTGCCAAAGCTTTTCGCATTCTATATAAATGTTGGCTGTAATGCAAAACGTCTAGCTAAAATGTGAAAGTGCAAAAATATTTATTTCACATTTTTACCGAAATGTAAAGGTATGATATGACATGCCTAGGAATTTTGTAGAATGTCTAAATCTCGCACATTACGTGTAACATATATATTTAAAGGAAAACAGGATGATTTTTCATATTTCATCCCATTTTGAAGTACGGTAAAAGTATACTAATGCCAACCAAAGCCTTTCTGATAGTTTAAAAACTTAATTAACGGCAGATTAGCCCAACTAGTGACGACATCATAACTGAACATAATTTTCTACACCACAAACATTCCATGAGCGCCTTGCACATGTTTGCGACAGCGAAAATTGAAGTACAGCGCTACTGTACAACATTTAGTGTGACAGACACAGCAAATTTTAAGTTAACGAGCTCTCGAACGTATGTGCTACGTCACAACCGAGCACATTTAAACTAAGAGGTAAGGCAACACGTTTCATAGATGCAGGCGCTAGTGCTCGCCTAAGAAATGACGAAATATAACAGCTAAGAACTGGCGGCCTGAACGCAAAATTAAGTTTCTGTGGTAATAATTCTTTCTCGTAAGCCGTTCTTAAAAACTAGCATGTTCCCTTTAAATATTTTATAGACTAGTGTTCTGAGCTACAGTTTAAGATTGGTTCCGGTTTTCCTTTAATAAATTCCGCAGTTATTGTATCCAATTGGTGAGAACAAATGAGTCTAAAAATGGTGAAACT